>OY757927.1:77491904-77674404 GCA_963585895.1 Sepioteuthis lessoniana | reverse complement strand
TGTGGGTGCAAAAATTGAATAATTAGAATTACATAAAAATACTTAGAAGCATTTGATTGTGTGCCAATGAATTAATTGTATTGAATAGAACTATTGGTATTAAATAGCAATATTTGAAAGCACTTCACTGTGTACAAACTAATAAGCTCTGGCTTGTTTAAATATATTATCTACGAACTGTGTGTTCCTGAATCATAGATGTTTAATGTACATATGTATAAACAGGATTTAGTATTAAATAACCTACAAGAGTTGACATGCTATAAAACCCAACTAACCTCACCCAAACGTATATATATTTATATTATCATATTTACCCAACCCCTCCGCTCGGGCAGGATATAACATACGGCCAATTTTTAAGCGGAGTTTAACAGGTTTAAATTCTGAGTTTTCCTTCTCCTAGACTAGCAAGGCTGAAGAACCTAGTCTGCCCTACTATTTACCCATAGCTGAAGGGAGAATAATTGGATTCATACCTTTCCCAAGGGTATTAGTGCTATGTGAAAATGCAATCAGTCTCGTTCAAGATTTGAACTCGTGTCGCTGTGTCCATTTCCTACGACTATAACCATGACACCACGGGCACTTCCTAATATATATATTTATATTATAATATTGAATTATTGCTTCTATTTGTTTGTAACTGAATTATTTGGACAGGAAATTTTCTTTAAATTTTTTCACACTAAGATATAACAAGATTTTCTCTGTGAAGAAAGTAAAATTGGTTGTCAAGTTGGGGTTATTTTTTAAATATTCTATGGGAATCATTCAAAAAAAATTCTAAACCTCTCCAATGTTTTAGTTTTGTGGCACACTTCTCACTTTTGTATGGGCCTCACCTGCACAGGAATTATGGCCGGAATCTGAATTTGCTAGTTTTTTTTTATAAGAAATGGCTGTAAATTGGAGAATGGTCAGATCTTAAACACATCGCTAGAATCATCTCCCTTGTTTTCACTCTTTCGAAATGAGATCGATGAAAAAAAGAGAAAATAATAAATTGCTAAAAGGAAGACAAATAAGGCAATGAAAACAAAAAGAAATAACCTTTTCAAATTAGTTTTTTAGTTATAGATAAATATTGATTTTTCAAATAGAAAAATGATTATCAAAGAATTATTATTGATATTTGTTTATCTTTTGTCTAAAAAGAAAAAAATGATAGATAATTAGGCAATTATTTTAAAATTTCTAATTTTTTTAAAACTGTTAATAATTTAGGAACTTGTAAATTATTTTTTTATATTCATATTATAATTTTCATAATCACTTGTATTTACTTAATCACCTTAGTTCTTAATTAATTGTTTGTATTTTCTTGAAAATTACATTAATTGTTAATTTTGTTTGGGGAATTTTTTCAGTAATGATAGGAATCATTTTTTTTTCAGTGTCTTTACTTTGGAAAAACTCCAAAAATATCTTCTTTGAAATTTTTTTATTAAAAAAAAAATTCTGCATGGAAATACATATTTCTGAGATCCACTTCTAAGTAAATAAAAAAAAATAAACAAATGAAATTAATAATCAATCAATTTAAAAGAAATATATCATAGAACATAGTTCTTACTATTCTGTTATAATCTTAATCCAGGCAACCCAGAGCAACTCTTTGCCCAGTCAGCTGGGGCAGTAGAATACACTGACTGCACCTCTGCAGAGGCGTAAGACCCTCCCCCCCATCAATGAGTGTCTTGGATATGACACTAAACTATCTGATGGTGAGGTTCCAGTAATGCTGGAGCTTTGGGGAATCTATCCATTGCCATTACTCCCAGTGATAGCACCTGATAGGATCCTACCTATGGGTCAAATACGACTAAACTCTCTACTTTGGCTAAACTAAATTACTTAAAATAGAACTGTTTTGACATTTAAACTGTATACTTATACTAAACTGAATTGCTTGAAATAGAACTGTTTTGACATTTAACTGTGTGTGGACAAACACTCTTCTTATACCAAACTGAATTTCTTGAATTAGACCTGTTTGGCTAAAATGAAAAAAATGAGAAAATTCTTACAGTTCTTACAGTATCATTAATAGCATTCTGTTTTTCAAATGTATTTGATGTAATTAGTGTTTGAAAAATTTTTTTTTTCTCAAAAAAGGTAATGTATTCGCAGTAGATTTAAAAGTTGAAGATTAAAATTTTTTTTAACCCTTTTTAGAATTTAGAAATATCAAAATAAAGTATCTCTGTGGGCAATTTAGAAAATTTTTTTATTGACTACAAATCCTCATCATCATCATGTTGTGCCGCTAGCACAAATATCCCTGACCCTCTCTCACCACTTCTCCCTATCGTTCATCGCCTCTGGCAGGTCTTCAGGGCCATATCCCGTATCGTCACATAGCTGCTGTATGTATGTTCGAGCTGGTCGTCCTGCTTTTGCTTGGCCATATGCAGGGGTCCATAGGGGTACATCACTTATGAGCTTGTCCTTGCTTCTCTAGCAGTGTCCTTCATGTCTGGTTCGTCTAACTTGGATAGTTTTCATAATGGGAGACAGGTAGCTGTATAGTTGGTGCCTTGTGGGGTGTTGACGCCAGGACTTGTTCAATATCTCGCAACGTTCTTGTGTAATTGCCATCTAGCTTCTTCTCCAGCCATTTAGTTAGCATCCAAGTAGTGCATCCATATAGCAGTATCGATATGACAGCTGCCTGGAAGAAACTGCGTTTCATTTTATCAGTGAGGTCTGATTTCTATATGATTGAAAGCCTATCGATAGCTATCCATACCTTCGTTAGCTGTGTGTCGATGTCTTTTTTGGTTGATGAGACGCTGCTTCCTAGGTAGGTAAATTTGTCTACCAGTTACAGAGAGGTTCTGTCTAGTGACTACAAATAGTTTACCTTTTTTAAAAAAGTTAAAATTAGAATTTTTAATGCTTATCATGTTACATATATTTTGAAACAGAATGCAGTAACAATAATAAAACACAAAGAATTTTTCCATTTCATTTTTCTCATTTGAAAATAACTTTTTTGAATGAGATATCATATCACATACTAACATTACCCTGAAGATAGTTCAGAAAACATCAAAGTGAATTACTCAGTCAGCTGGGGCAGTAGAATACACTGACTGCACCTCTGCAGAGGGGTAAGACCTCATTCACAACAAGTGACCCTGATATGACACTATGGTGATCTGATGGTGAGGTTCCAGTAATGCTGGAGCGTTGGAAAATGTGGAGCACCCCTTCATTGCCATTGCTCCAAAGTTCAGTCTGGCCCAAAGTGGTGTCACCTGATTGGGTCTTCTCTATGGGTTAAATAGAACTAAAATGCATACTTATGCTCAACTGAATTGCTTGAATTAGAACTGTTTGACTAAACTTGAATAGCTTGAAATAGAAATGTTTTCGACAATTAAACTGTGTACTTATGGTGAACTGAATTGTTTGAAATAGAACTAATTATTTGTATACAAATGGATTTGGCATTAAATAACCTACAAAAGTTGATATTCCTTAAAACCCAAACAACCAACTATTAAAAGTGAAATATTTAATGTTTTTATTATTCATGAATATACTCATTTTCTGAAAATCTTGTTTTTCATATTTCTTTATTTACAATTTACTTATCATTGTATCTATTTCAATTTTCCTCTATAAATAATGCGGGTAAATGATTGAGTTTTCAGCCTGTCACTCTTATTAGCTGGATTTTTATTTTAAATGTTCAAGTATCTCATCAACCAAAAAAGATATCGACACACGGCTAACGAAGGCATGGACAGCTATCGATAAGCTATCGGTCATATGGAAATCACACCTGACCGATAAAATGAAATGCAGTTTCTTCCAAGCAGCAGTCGTGTCGATACTGTTGTATGGATGCACCACTAGGACGCTAACAAAACGGCTGGAGAAGAAGCTAGACGGCAACTACACAAGAATTTCGCAAGCAATATTAAACAAGTCCTAGAGGCAACACCCCACAAAGCACCAACTATACGGCTACTTGCCTCCCATCATGAAAACTATCAAAGTTAGACGAACCAGGCATGCAGGATACCGCTGGAGGAGCAGGGACAAGCTCATGAGTGATATACTCCTATGGACTCCCACATATGGCCAAGCAAAAGGAGGATGACCTGCTCAAACATACATACTGCAGCTATGTGAAGATACGGGATGTAACCTAGAAGACATGCCAGAACGATAGGGAAAAAGTGGCGAGAGAGGGTCAGGGATATGATGATGAATGATGATATTGACAAGGAAGAGTATGTTGAAAAATAAATATTTCTTTTTTAAAGCAAATATTTTTCATCATTAAGCCATCAGCTTATTGGGGTACATAAATTTATATATATGTATACTTTTTTCATCATTACGCTACCGACATGAGTCCATTTGGTTTTTGTTCGATGACATTTGGAATGTTTACTTGTAACTAAGTTCATTAAAAAGTCCTCTTTTTAGATGGCTTCAACTGCCTCATCACATTCTCCTTAATCTTATTCTTGGTATATCAATGATGATTTTAGATTTGAGCAAAGCCATAGGTTGGAAGGAGTCAAATTTGGTCTGTAAAGAGAGCTAACATATGAGTGAGATACACTGTTTTGTCAAAAAGCCGGCACGAGTTGTAAAGAAATCATTCACACATTGATTGTGAATGTAATGGTCACACAGTGGACAAGCTCATTTCAGTGGCTTCTCTCTTCCAAAGGGAAAATGTCTATTTATGCATTCAAGAGATGGTTTTTTTTTATCATTTACATTAGTGCATATTAAGGATTTTCAAAATCAGAAGGTGGTTGCATTTGTGTTGATCTGCTAATTTTAGACTGATAGAAACAAAAAGTTATTAATGAAGCAGAGTCTTTCATTTGTTGATTTAGGATATCAGATCTAAAATTAGCAATCATATTAAACATAGATTGTTGGTGGAAAAAGTGTGTAGATGAGGAAACAAAACACATTTCTACAAATTCAATAAATTTTATTTGTTTCGAGTGAAAAGTTAGTTGAAAAACAATAAAAGATAGACTTTTTTCTTCTTCTAAAAAAAGTGATGTTAGTTAAAGTGCTATGAACAAGAAGAAAGTTAATCGCAGTTGGCATTCTTTTAAATCTAGATACTGTATTTTGTGTGAGTAAAAAATCTTTGTGTGTGTGTATATCATTATGTAAAGGCAAAGTATATGCAAATGTATATGTGAGTACAAACCACATCTATTGAAAATGGTAAACAAAAAAAGATTTTCACGTAAATAATTAAGTGATGTTGGAAATAGATTTATTCTAGAGAGAAGTGAATGTTAAAAATAACTCTCGTAAGATGATTAAAAAAATCTGAGTAGCATCGAGACTGATCTCTTTTCGATACTAAAGTTTATGTATTTTATTGCTTTATTTATAAGATTTAGATAGGCTCCTAATTAGATTTTTTAAAAAAAGTGAATCAATTTACCAAGCATTCTAATTGGTTAAGAAATATATTTTTAACAATGTAGCAAGGAAAAAATTTTAATTATTTGGGATTTTGATCTTTCATATTTAAGCAATTCAAATATTATTATCTGTCATCTCAAAGAGGTTAAGAAAAAGTTCTGATTGGTCAATAAATGCAAAAAGGTTCTGATTGGTCAATAAATACAAAAGAGCAGATTCAAAATTTTAAAGCTTCGGGGAGTTTATTTTAGTAGAAAAATAAACACTTTTTTTTTGTATGGAAATCAATTGATTTTCCATATGTCTAATATTTTAGTACAATATACGTGATGGCTAAATGGTTTTATGCTTAGAAAATGTATACAACAGCCTGTTATATACCCTACCTGTGAACAGTAATCGGTGTGTCCCATTCCTTATAAATACATTAAACACTACTGTGAGGCGAGTGTATTTTATGCTAAGTAGTCACCTCTAGCAAAACTTCTTCACGCCACTGGCGAGTATTGTATTTATGTTATGAAGATTTCCATTTCATTTCCAACCTTAGTTTTGGTTATCTCTCATTCAGTAAACCTTTGTTAGGTTATAACACAACCTGAGTTTAAAACCTGGATGAGGCTGTTAGCATTTTACTTTAGTGCTCATGCCTTTGAGAAAAACATGAATCAATTTGTTCTCCCCCTAGCTATAGTTAAATGATAAGGCAGACTAGGTTGCAGCAACTGGTATAGTTGAAGAAATACTCTGAATTCAAACTATTTGTCCATTGCTTAAAAAATTTACCTGTATCACATCCTGCCCGTAGCAGAAGGATTGGGCAAATATATTTGATGTATTTGATGAACATGAATGATCATTGTAAACCCTATATGTAATACAATTAAGTATTACTAGTTTTATCAAAAAATAGCTTCAGCCCTGTTAGTCGACTTTAGAATATGCTGACTATATTCTCAGTAGAAGGCTAAGACACTGAGCACCAAAAAGAAGGGAGTGTCTTAAGTATGACTCTAAAATGCATCTGATGGTAAAATTCTAGTTAAAATTGATTATTATTAAGATAGAAATAGTTAAAACTATACTGTTATGGTACCCAACCTGCGGACTGTAATGAACTCTTCCTGTTGCTATTTATACCGGGAGAATATTCATTTCGAAGGTGAAGTTTATTCCAGCCTAACACTTTATCAGTCAGACTGACGTTCAACACCTTTTTACCTATGTTGTATTATACTTTCGTTAATATACTTTGTTTCATGTAGACCCAAGTTTATGTCTTTCTTCTGAAACTGTTACTGGTCCACAACACATATAATTGTGTACAGGTAATTATTAGTAGAATTTGTACACTTAGTCACTTCGTTATTATCCAAGGAAATCTTGGATGAGGCTATTGGCATTTCATTTTCTGCATATCCCTTTGGTGAAGGCATGAAACCATCTATTCATTTTTCTAGCTATGGAGGGGTTGGCGAAATACCTGGTTAAAAATATTTGAGATCATATAATTGTTTGCAAACAATCAATGAGAGATAAATTTTTGAAAAAGTTTCATTTTCAAAACTACTGTAAACAATTGAAAATATAGTTATGATTACAATCTTTGAGGTTAAATCACCTGTAGAGGTACTGCTGTGCCATTTAACAAATAAACCAAATTAAAGAATAATTTGGTTTGTTCCAGTTGTATCAAGACTGCACAACCAGTTCTTGCTATTCAAAATGACCAGATGTATTCCAGACTGAGAAAATATTTTTAAATGGGAACCAGTCATCATTTCTCCCCTCCAAGGATAAAAGTGTATTTTACATGAAAAATGAACCTTTTAAAACAGATCAAGCTGGATCTATACGCCTTCCAAATAACATCTATTAAGCGTTTGCTCTTTTTTTTTTTAATCTAATCTTTTCACATTGTCTGTGTCGTGAACTATTTCAGTCGCCTTTGTAGTGAGGCTTGTTAGCTTGATTCCTGTTTGTTTTCATTTTATTATACTCCCTCACCATACCTGTCTAATCGTGATTTGAACCGATTCAAGGTAGGTACTTTGAGCTTCTTATCATCTAACCTCCACCATGTGTTCACCATATTAAAAGTGTAAGACTATGCTTTTGTTTTTGTCTCTTATCAATGAAAAATAAATCACAAGTTGCAGATAGGTAGTCACACAGCATCAACTCAATGTTTCTTGAAATTTACTCCTTTTTTATGTATAGTATAACTCACAAGTAGATTTGCAAACTTCTTTTTTTTACTGTATTCTTATTATAATTCACCAAATGTCTGTCAGTCCGTATCCCATTTTTGACTTGATTTTAGACCAGACATTTTGAGCTTTATTTTAATCCAAAAATTTGTGATACAAGTTTTTCAAAGTAACATGCGTATAAAGCATAAATGTAACATTTTAATACAATGTACTTGATTAACATGAATGACTATCTTAAAATCAGGATGTCATACAAGTAAGTACGATTTGTTTTATTAATGAATAATATGGTTTACTCATTTCATAAATAATATATCTTGTGAGATTGCCAGTTTGAAATACAAAGAGCACGTGGAAAGGAATGATTTATTTGCATAGAAACTCCAACAGATACAAAGAGCACAATACCACTGTTGGGTAGAGCAAGAGTGTTCCTCCAAAAGTATTGCCTCTTATTTATTTGCATAGAAACTCCAACAGATACAAAGAGCACAATACCACTGTTGGGTAGAGCAAGAGTGTTCCTCCAAAAGTATTGCCTCTTATTTATTTGCATAGAAACTCCAACAGATACAAAGAGCACAATACCACTGTTGGGTAGAGCAAGAGTGTTCCTCCAAAAGTATTGCCTCTTATCTATTTGCATAGAAACTCCAACAGATACAAAGAGCACAATACCACTGTTGGGTAGAGCAAGAGTGTTCCTCCAAAAGTATTGCCTCTTATCTATTTGCATAGAAACTCCAACAGATACAAAGAGCACAATACCACTGTTGGGTAGAGCAAGAGTGTTCCTCCAAAAGTATTGCCTCTTATTTATTTGCATAGAAACTCCAACAGATACAAAGAGCACAATACCACTGTTGGGTAGAGCAAGAGTGTTGCTCCAAAAGTTTTGCCTCTTATTTATTTGCATAGAAACTCCAACAGATACAAAGAGCACAATACCACTGTTGGGTAGAGCAAGAGTATTGCTCCAAAAGTATTGCCTCTTATTTATTTGCATAGAAACTCCAACAGATACAAAAAGAGCACAATACCACTGTTGGGTAGAGCAAGAGTGTTGCTCCAAAAGTATTGCCTCTTATTTATTTGCATAGAAACTCCAACAGATACAAAGAGCACAATACCACTGTTGGGTAGAGCAAGAGTGTTGCTCCAAAAGTATTGCCTCTTATTTATTTGCATAGAAACTACAATAGATACAAAGAGCACAATATTACCATTGGTTAGAGCCAGAATGTATCTCTGAAAGTTATACCTTCTATTCATTTGCATAGAAAGTACAACAGATACAAAGAGCACAATGACACCATTGGATTGAGAAAGAGTGTTGTTCCCAAAGTAATGCCTCCAAATTATTTGCTTAGAAACTACAACAGATATAGACAGCATAATGCCACCATTGGAAAGAGCAAGTTTTCAGCTACAAAACAATATCTTTCCACTTGTTTAACATTATTGTTGATGTATTTTTAACAGCAATGAACAAGAGCAAGTGTATGTTCTTGAACTCCACCATCGACATTCATTGACACTTGCTGAATGTTTAAGAGGGACAAGCAATGGATGTGCATGTTTCAGTTGTGACAAAAGTAATATGAATAAGAAAACACATTGAGTTATCAACTGTGGAATCGTCAAACTATCAGAATTGAAGACGAGAACAGCAGGTTTGCTTAATACCAATAATTTTTAAAAAGGCATGAATTCACATTTCCATACTCATTTTTGATAGCTTTTTAAAAAAGATTTTTTTCTTTGGAATGCAAGATGATTCATAAAGTAAAGAACAATTGATTGACATTTTGATTAAATCACCTACCCTGTCAGCTAAGCTTAAAATGACCTTACCATATCCCCTGCTGGGGTGACAAGACCCTCACCTGAAAAAGTGGTGTCTTTGGTATAATACTAAACTTTATCTGGTGATATTACTCCAATTTTGGAGATCTGAGGAACATAGAGTACCTCTTCATTGTCATTACTCCCAAGTCCACTTTGACCCAAAGAGGTAGTACCTGTTGGGATCCCATTATAGGATTTAATGAGGTGTTAATTCATGGATAACACCTTATTTCTTATAAGTAAGTTAAGTTGGCAACCTTAGTTGAGAGGGACCCGAAGGCTCCCTTTTCAATAACTACTACAACGAGGTATAGGAAAGAGTGCTACTCCTTTCCCTGGATTGCTCCACTTTACTCTTGATCTGTACCTTATAATGCTGAGTGTTAAGCAAGGTGGCATCAAGTACCATTTTTTGAGTCTTTGGTATGACTCGACCTTGGCAGTTCCCTTGTTAGGCTATATAAGAGTCCCCTGCATTCAAGGGACAAACAAAAAAGTCCATTGTGCAAAAAGGTAGAAAACACTTAATCTTCTCAGGTTTGGAAGGAGGCCCCATGTGCTCACCACTGAGAAGCAAACTACATGCCTTCTCTTCTCAAGTCCTGTTTGTGAAAGGGGCAGATTTCCTGGTTCATCCTGTCATGTGGCTTAGATGGACTCATGATATGGGAGAGTTTCTCAAACACAGTGAGAAGGGAGACCACTCTATTTAGTCTCATAACACCATCTATGGATCAGATGGACCTGTTTCAGAATTGTTCATATTATCAGTGTTTAAAAAAATCTTCAGAAAAGACTACATGGAAAATGTAAATATGAACATAAAATGAATGCACTTTTCAAACCTCTATGAAGAAAAAATCCTCGACAGGTTGACATGCTGTTAAAATCTATAAATGAATTCAACTAAATCACTCAGATGTAATCATACTTGCTGGCCAGTCAAAAAAAAAACTATCATGCTCATTGTTAATCTTGACATAAGTCAGTTAATTATGTAATTGAGTGCATCTAAGAGATGGCCTTTTTTTAATTGACAAAATAAGATAATTTTAGTTTATATTGAAATGCCTCAAGTGTGGGTGGAGTATAAAAGCTAATTTCTCTTGTGACTGATGCCATCTGAATTTTACCGAGGCCTGAAAAGAACCAAAATCTTTGGGTTATCTTTCAGCTTTGAAGGCCAGAGGTTGTATACTGGGTAGTCTGGAAGGATCTTACAACTGGTGGAAGGGTGGGGATCAACTTAGTAGGGTAATTCTTTTAGTCTTTCAGCTTCCCTCAAGGGCCAGGTGCTTGTCATCCTTAGACTGGTTCTCAGCAGCTGCAGAAAGAAACTGGAAATTGTCCATTAACTTTTCTTTGCATATAGTTGAGCCATCAAAGACAATTTGGTCAGACTCCGCTTTTTGGAATTATTATCTGGATCTGAGAGCAGTTGTGAGAATTATCTCATATGACATTTTCCAGACATGGCTTGAAAAGGCCTGGATGATAGGAAAATGATTGAGATAATTTCTTAGATCTAAAAAGAGTCTCAAAATGCAAATAAGCGAGAAGATGTTTTTCTTCATGACGATTCAAATATTACTTCAATATATATTGATAATAAATAGAATTACATGGTGAATATATGTTTCAAATAATTAAAGATTTAACATATCAGTAAGAAATGCCGGCTATGGGTAAAAAGTAGGGTGAGTAGGGATCTTTATGTCCTGGGTATGACACTAAAATGCATCTGATGGTAAGGATCCTGTTTTGGAGTTTGGGGAATGTGCTTTACTCTTTCATTACCATTACTCTCAGGTCCACTCTGACCAGAAGTGGTAGTACCAGTTAGAATCCCTTCTCTGGCTCAAATAGAACTGTTCACTAAGAATTATTAGTTAGTTGGAACCATATAGCTGTAATACTTGAAACCATTTAACTGTGTGCAAATAATAAATAGTAATGCTTGAAACCATTTAAATTGTTTGTAAAAAAATTGAGATCTAATTGTTAAAAAATAAAGTTACCTAAAAACTATTTGCTTACAAATAATTAACAGGATTTAAATACCCTACAGGGGTTGATATGCCATAAAAAGAATAAAACAAAGCCAAAGGATCATTACTCTTGGTTAGGCAACTGGTCTAGAGGAGGCAAATTCTGAAATCAAACCCGTAAAAGACCTGGAGAGGGATGGATTTGATCAGGCTATTCATGCCCAAGACATGTTACATGAAAAGTGCCTGACAGCCAAACCAGTTTACTGGATATGTAATAATGCTTGATTACAGTAAAAGATCGCATATAAATACAAGTATGTACATATGTTGCAAAATAATCATCAACAGTACTAAGACTATATTTGTATATTGCACCTTAGATATTGCAAACTTGGTTTCCAAGGTTTAGTATATGCCAACTGCATCCCCTGTAAAGAGATAACCTCCCCAACCACTGAAAAAAAAAAATGGTATATTTTTGGTATGACACTAAACTATAATTAATAATAAAGGTTTCGGTTTCTTTGTTTAATGGCATATCAACCTTTGTAGGTTATTTAATGCCAGAGCCATTCTCCGAGAAGAACAGTAGTGGTACTATTTAACCCATAGCTGGGAGGATAAGGGGGTTCATACCTTTCCCAAAGGTGTTTGCCCGAAAGTGAACGTAATAGCGCGACTGGAATATGAACTCGCTTACTACAATTCTGCAGTCCATCGCTTTAACCATTACACCACAAGGACACCCCCTTAATAATAAAGCCCTATTTCTTAAATGGTGGGGAATCTTCACAGTGTAACTGCTAAAATGCCCAGCTGTGACATTATAGTGAGTTTATACTCCAGTCTTCTGTTAGATTCACTTTTTGACAAAACCCCGTTGGGAAAGGGTCTACACACCCTTTTCCCTCTAGCTTTGAGTTAAATATTTCTACTTCTGTTTTCCTACAAGGTTGGCTTTGGCAACTCAAAAAAAATTGATATGCCATTAAATAAAGAAACCAAACCAGTTCGAAAGCTCTGGGAATTGTGGAGTTACCTTGATGTTGCCATTATTCCCCAGTCCACCGTGACCCAGATTGTAGCTACTGTGAGAGCCTCATTCATGAATTTACAAAGAATCTGTATGAAAATTATTAGTATTTGATAGGAATAAATTTTTAAGTAAATAAAAGAAAAGAAAGAATAATTTATATTGAGTCTTTTGTTGTTTGATCAATACAAAGGATAATGAAATGATTATTTTAACTTTAACATCTGAATCAAAGAATTTTTGTTACTTTTATGTTGTCAATTATTAAATAAGAGTATAATTAGTTCCTAATGAAAAGGATAAGTGAATAATTGGATTGTTAAAAAATAAAACAAGGGGAAAGAATAAGAGAAAAGAATGGTTAATATTGAACTGTAAATAAGTTATTGAAAGTAGATGAAATAGATAGAAAAAGAAAAAAGAAAATTGTTTGATAGTAAAACTTGAAACCATATAACTGTGTGAAAACAAATGTTTATTAAATGTAGTCAATGTATAATATCTAAATAAAACCATGGAGAGGCAATGAAGTTTGGTACACAAAGGGTGTAAGAGAATAGCAGAAATAAGATAAGGGATAATCTTCATCGTCAATACCCTTGGAATTTCCACCAGTGAAGCTAGTAAGTAAGTAAAATTGGCAACCGTAGTCGAGGGTGACCAGAAGGCTCCCTTTTCAATAGCTACTACACCGAGATGTAAGGGAGGGTGCTACTCCTTTCCCTGGATTGTTCCATTTTAACCTTGATACATACCTTATATTGCTGAGTGTTAAACAAGTCAGTATCAAGTACCATTTTCCGAGTCTTTGGTATGACACAACCTGGAATTGAACCCAGGTCTCCTGGACCATTAGCGAACACTCTACCCAAAACTTGTAAGTATTTTCACAATCATATTTAGATAATTATTGGATAGACAAGAGAAGTGGATGATTTTCAGTGATATAACAAGACTTTAATAGATATGTCTGAAGATCTGTAGTTTATTTTTAATACTTAGCTCTCTCAGACTAGTGTCCTCATCTTGGCTGTTATATTACTGATATTTTGGCCACTGTACCCTTTGGCCTACCTCAGGTGTCTATCATTGCAATTGGTAACCTTGAGGGGATTTTGAACTGAGTCCTTTATTCACTCCACTGGACGTAGACTATCCACTATTCCACTGTCCATGCCTTGGGATATCTCATATCAGTTCATTTACCTTCTTAGTTATTTCCCTGAAGGTTAGTACGTATGACAAAAGACACCTGAAGAAAGCTGGAGGTTACTACAGTCAAAACAGTGTTAAGATAACAACCAAGATGGGAACTATAGTTTGAGAACACTTCATAGTGTAGGTAATAATTCCTTATCTCAAAAATTTAGAAAGAGAAAAATAGATTGATTTATAGATAATTATCATCAATATCTTTGATTTTCTTTTTTAATGCCATATCACCTCTTTATGGGTTATTTAGCTCTTAATGTCAAGTTTCACTTTGTTTCAAGTACTAACACTGCTTGACACCACTTATCTAATGCTTTTATTACAGTAATCTCCCTTGTCTTTGTTTACTGTTACGGTTAAAAAGCATTCGAGGTAATGAAAAGCAAAATAATTTCTATCAATTTTCATTGATTTGTTGTGTTGTTGGTTGGGTTTTATGGCATATCAATCCTTGTAGGTTATTTAATGCCAAATCCTTTTTTATGTAAATAATCAGTTCTATTTAAAACAATTCAGTTTAGCATGAGTACATAGTTTAATTGTCAAAAACATTTCTATTTCAAGCTATTGAGTTTATTCAAACAGTTCTAATTCAGCTAATTTAATTTAGCCTAAGAAGAGATTTTTTTTACACAGTAAAATGTCAAAACAGTTCTATATATAACAATTCAGTTTAGTGTAAGTACATTTTCAATGTCAAAAACAGTTCAATTTCAAACAATTCTGTTTAGCATAAGCACGCAGTTTAAATGTAAGTTTATTTGTCAAAAACATTTATATTTCAAGCTATTCAGTTTAATCAAACAGTTTAGTTTAGCATAAGTATGCAATTAGTTCTATTCAACCCATAGATAGGGCCCTATCAGGTTCTCCCATGCCGGGCCAGAGTGTACCTTGGAGCAATGGCAATGAAGGGGTGCTCTGTATTCCCCAAAGCTCCAGCATGACTGGAACTTCACCATCAGATAGTTTAGTGTCATATCCAGGACACTGATTTTGGGTGGGGGAGGTCAGTGTATTCTACAACCCCAGCCGACTGGGTAAGATTTGTTGTGTTAACAGTTTATGTAGTGGAAGCAATTGGTGTACAAGTTGAAGAGGTCATTCAAAAATTTGATGCATATGTAAATATTTAATAACTACTCATATTTCTAGTGTTCCACTGCAATAATTTTTTAAGTTGTGCTTTTTTGATATAATAATAGTATATGGTGATTTATTTGCTCAGAGATAGGTTTTCAATTATTCTTAAGACTAAGAACTGACAAGCAATGATAAGGCTTAAAGTAACTAATAATAATAATAATAATAATCATTAGCATACAATTATAACTTCAACTATTGTTGATAGAAATAATTTACGTTTAGATGGCATCAAGTTTTCTCATCCAATATGAATGATTTTCAACCAGAACCACAGATAAGACCATAACAGGTACTACAACTCTGTTTCATGGTGGAACTGGGAGTAATGGCCATGAAGGAGTGCTTCACACTTCCTAGATTTCCTGAACAGGGACCTCACCAACAGATGCAGCTATCATTAGGTGAAGACATTTACATTAGTATATGTATGTGGAATATCTGGTAATCTGGGTTTTTGGAAAAAAAATGTCTGGTAATTATTTTGTATTGTCTGACCATTAATGATAGCTCCTTATTAAGGACCATAAATTTTCTTGGGGCTTTTTTTCCTTATTTTATGAGTTTCTTTTTGAGTCATTTAATCAATAACAAAATTGTCATGCAATTCACTTCCCCGATTTTATTATTACATTATTGGCTAAGCTGTGTTTACACCACCATTTAGTCGTTGTGGTTGGGGTTGAAATGACAGGACAGGGCGGTGGGCTTAATAAAGAAGAGGGTGAGGCAGAGAATAAATGAATGTAGAAATAATGATTTGGTCATCTATAATCAAAGTTGATGTTTGTCTGTTCCATGAAGTAAATACTTGAACTCATACATACAACACCATACACACATACATATCTAAATGTCCATGCATCTGCATGTATATTTGTATGTGTGTATATATATATATATATATATATATATATATATATATATATATATATAAATGATTGAAATAAACATAGTTCTACAAATTGAATGAAATTGAGTGAAAAGTTTGTTGAAAAACAACAGAAGTTTTTTCTTTATAGAAAAGGTAATATTAGTTAAAGCATTGATATGGCCCGATATGGTATGAAGAAGAAGTATGTTATATATATATATATATACATATGTGTTTGTGTGTGTGTGTATATATATATATATATATATATATACATATATATGCTTGTGTGTGAGTATATGGTTTTGCATGTCTGTATGTATATATACATAGATATGTTTGTGTATATGTGTATGTACATTGATATGTTTGTGTATATGTATATATACATATATATATGTTTGTGCATGTATGTGTGTGTGTATATATATATATATATATATATATATATATATATATATGTTCTTGTGCAAATATGTTTGTGTGTGTGTGTATATATATATATATATATATATATATATATATATATGTTCTTGTGCAAATATGTTTGTGTATGTGTGTATATATATATATATATATATATATATATATATATATATATATATATATCTTGGTGCATGTCTGTATGTATATATACATAGATATGTTTGTGTATATGTATATATACATATATATATGTTTGTGCATGTATGTGTGTGTATGTATATATATATATATATATATGTTCTTGTGCAAAAAATTTTGTTTATGTGTGTGTGTATATATATATATATATATATGTTGGTGCATGTCTGTATGTATATATACATAGATATGTTTGTGTATATGTATATATACATATATATATATGTTTGTGCATGTATGTGTGTGTATATATAAATACATATATATATATGTTGGTACATGTGTGTATCTATATATATGTTTGTATGTGGTTATATATGTGTGTGTATGTGTGGGTGTTGTTGCATATATATATATATATATATATATACTCACACGTTTGTGCATATATATATATATATAGCTATAACTCTCCATGAAATTGTTTGCCATCTGTGCAAGCAATCTGTGCAAACAGATTGCTCTGTATGTGGGTTTTTTTTAATGTATTTTTTATATATTAATTACCATACATTGAGCACACTGTTCAAATATATTGATGATTATATATTCTATTTGGGATTGTTCATTATAAGTCTATTTTTGAACTTAATTTAAACGAATATATATGTGTGTGTTTTTGTGTGTATCTGTGTGTTTGTTTATATATTATCAAACAAAAAATGGAACTCCCAAGGATCAAAAGAGAATAAAATCAAAACCTTAAGTAGATCCGAGAGTGAAGAAATTATGAATATTGACACTGACATCATCATCGCAAACCTCAAGTTTGTTGATATATATAACAAAGAATATATAATGTGTTTGTGAAGTAGGATCATTGACAAAGCAGATGCCTATGAAGCAAAATTGTTTGCTAACTTTTGTCTTGTACTTTAGGAAATCAAACTATTCACTTAGAAATATAATATACAATCAAAACAACAATAACAAAAAATATGCTATTAAATAACCCACCAAGGTTAATATGCCATTAAACAAAATAACAAACTCATTTGTCACATCATTTCTCAAGTTTACTAAACCCTTCCAAAAATATTGAATAAAAACATTAAAAAGACATTCTCTTGTTGGTTGGGCTTTGAACTTTTCAGTACCTCATTATGTACTTACAAAGAGTTGACTTGTTTGATTTTAAACTCTTGATTCATATATATGATTAATTCTTGAAGCCATATATATATATATATATATATATATAACAACTTAGTGCACTTGTCATATAATTGCAAGAAATTTATTGTATGAACACAAACACATATGAATATCTTTGCAGGCCACAAAAAGCTAATAACAAATTCTTGTAAATAAATAAGGTTGTTTCATCAAATCCCAAGTTCAGTATCAGAGATATCTTTTTTTTTTTTTACTAATATATATATATATATATATATATGTCTTTTTTTTCTAAGGCCAAGGTTTTCTCATGAAATTCCCATTTACAATATTTGTTAATGATGTAAAGACAGGAGCTCGTCCATAAAAATAGCAAAAGTGTTGTTCCTTGTAATTGCTTCTCTGCAAAAATGACATTTCTGTCAGAAAACCTGTCTCTGTTTGTCTTGTGTTTTCCTGTCTTTTGACGGTTTTCATGTCTGAAGAAGAATAATTTTGCTGAAATGAAGGAGAACTTTTTTGATTGCCTTTTTACTCATTACTTTGTTGTTGTTGTTTTTTTCTTTGTTTTATTCCTTGATCCTAAAAATGTCTTCGTATTAAGACATGACTGTTTGATTTAGTTTCTTAATCTTAGCAAGTTTGAGATGGGTGCTAAGAAAGTACAAGGTCATCTTTTCTTTTTCTTCTTCTTTTCTTGTAATGAACTCATAATGAATTAGAAACCTTTATTTCATTACTTTGTTTATTTTGTTCAAATGACAGCAATAAATATATTTGTAGATAATTACTTTCTGATATACACTGATATGAATGTTAATATAATTCAAAACATACAATATACTCTTGATTTAATGGGACTTGGTATCACAGATTTTAGATTTTATGGACCTTATCTTATTTAATTGCTAGGCTCGAGTCTAGACCAGAATTGGACCAGGCCAAAGTTGGAAAAAATATCTAGGCTTGGGCGAGACTTTCATTCTATAACTAATTTTTTTTAGAATTATATTTAGGTTGGTTGGTTGTTTGGTGGCATATCAACTCTTGTCAGGTTTTTTGACACTGAATTAAGTCATTTTGATAGAAGTTTCAAACAATTCAGTTTAGTATAAGTATAGTTTTTTTTGTTTACATACAGTTAAATGTCAAAACAGTTTTATTTCAAACAATTCAGTTTAGCATAAGTACGCAGTTTCAATGTCAAAAACAGTTGTATTTCAAACAATTTAGTTTAGTAAAAGTGTACAGTTTAGTTCTCTTTGACCCATAGATAGGAACCTATCAGTTGCTACCACTCCGACCAAGAGTGGACTATGGAGTGACAGCAATGAAGGGGTACTCCTCATTCCTGGAACCTCACCAGCAGATTATTTAGTTTCATATTCAGGACTCTCATTGTCAGTGGTAGGGTCTTAACCCTCTGCAGAGAAGTAGTTTGTGTCTTCTACAGCTCCAGTGGACTGGGCAAAATTATATTTAGAGGATGTATTCTCATAATAAGTATTATATTTTTGGCCATTACCAATTAAGAAGAACTACATTACATTGTAAATATCATATATTCTTTATTATTATTTAAATATTTTATATGGTTAAAACTTATTTATATCACCTCAGTGCAGAATGTAGTTTGGAAGATCTGCAAGGAGGAACGGATATTAGGAACAGATAGAGAGAGTCAGGGAAATCCGTTCTGTCAGAACGACTTGATGATAATATTGTTAAAGCTCTTTTGTTTTATTTTGTTTTGTGTTTTTTAGATTACAAAGAAACCAAAAAAAGGGGTCTCCAAAGTTATCTTAGGACTTTGAACATGAATGAATACACCTTTTCACTCTCTATATATATATATATATAATTTATTAATAATGTTGTTTATTATATTAATAAGCAAACTATACACTTGGTCTGATTATCATATCATTGAGAACTTGACAGTCTCCTAGTACCATGAATTCTGTCTTTACTGTCTTATCAATAAAAAAAAGTTTCCCGTTGAGGCATATGCCAATTTATCTTTGATCATATTTAGATAAGTTAGGGCTTAGAATATGCCAACTCCATCCTCAGCATAGGGGTAAGACCATCCTCAAAAATAGTGGCAGGGTCTTGAGTATGACAGTAAACTGTATCTAATGGTGAGTTTACAGCTCTGGAGATTTGAAGAGGGTGGAGTACCCTTTCATTGCCATTACTCCCAGGTTCACTCTGACTCAAAGCAATAGTACCTGTTAGATGTTGCATTTATTCAGAAGAAAGAAAGAGATTAGAAAGCTGGGTCAACTGCATCAGCTGGACAAAGAAAACAACATGTCATGAGGAGAAAGAGAGAAGGCATAGACCTTTAATTATTTCTCTATTTAAAAAGGATTTGTATTTAATAGCACCCAATGCAGAATATGAAATCCTCTTGAGAAAGAACTATGAACAAAATAGAAATATAAATCTGTAAAGTTGATGACCATAGTCAAGGGCAACCCGAAGGCTCCCTTTAAAAAAAAACCGAAAATATAATAAATTCAATTCTCTAATTGTCTTTAATTGGAATCATTTTGAGATGAGGCTTCTTAATCTGAGAATTAATTTTTATTTATTGCGGACTTTTGTCCTCATTTTGGTAGGGTTTTTTTTTGTGTGTTGTTTCTTCTTTCACTACGTTTCGGCCAAATTTCACCTCTGGCCTTCTTCAGGTGATTTACAGCGACCTCGGATAGGAATGATGAGTCTTGTAACCGTGTGATAGACAACAACTATGGAAGGAAATAATTACGGAGGATACGGTTACAAGACTCATCATTCCTATCCGAGGTCGCAGTAAATCACCTGAAGAAGGCCAGAGGTGAAATTTGGCTGAAACGTAGTGAAAGAAGAAACAACACACAAAAAAAAAAACTACCAAGATGAGGACAGAAGTCCGCAATAAATAAAAATTAATTCTTAATTTTCTAACTTGAATACATAAGATAACCCTGAAGGGGTTGACATGCCATTAAAATGAATGAATCAATCAATCAATTATATACTTGCATGGTAAAAGAAGTATTCTTTTTTGTTTTGTTTTCGAAGAGAAAAAATTAAGTAATTTCTGATAATCAAATATTGCCTTCTTTCTTGAATTTATTTTGTTGGCTTCAACAGTCGACTTTGACTCTACAGTGTTTGTAAAGTCCAGAGGATAAATTTTACATTTCCTATTGATCTAATTTTGGTATGTATATTCAATTCTATTTCATTAATGTTGTATATAATATTATTGTCTATATTATGAAAGAAAAACTTGAAGTTTGCTCTGAGATGAATGATTGTTCGAGAGAAAATACAACTTAGGTATGAAAAAGGATTCAATAACCATGCCTGAATACGTAATGTACGCAATGGGAAAAGAAGGCTTCTTTTTTTTTCTTTTTTTTTTCTTGTTTAAGTGTGTTAAGTAGCTGCACTTAATATCTCTATCATAGATATTTCAAATTGTTGGTGAACAAAATGCTAGGTATTATAAACAAAATACTTAATAAATTTAAAAATTTTTTAGATTTATTCCTAGGATGAGTGAAAAGTTGTGCAATATTTTGTACATGTTAGATTGTGAAGCACATATCATGTGACCGAAGCAATTTAAGCCATGGAAGATACCCTCTGTGGTTAGTACTATCTTCATTGTTTGTGTGTTGTAGAATTGTAAAGAGCCTCACTATGTCTGTTAGTGAAAATGTTCACTGATTAAATGCAACATAGTCAAATTCATGAACTTAGGCTTTATGAGTTCAAACCTGGTCATAACACCACAGAAACAACCAAAATCATTTGTTCTGTGAAAAGTGCAGGTGCAGTAACTTGATGGTTCAAGAAATTTTGTTCAGGCTTAAAGGACTTTGACAATGAGGCAAGACTAGATAGGCATAAAACCATGCATTTTGAGGCTATGCTACAATCCATAGATGCTAATCCAGCAAATAGCATTCGGAAAGTGTCAAGCAAGCTCGGTATCTCACAGTCCTGTATGATTCATAACATTTATGGCTTCAGCAAAAGAACTACTGAATTTTGACTCAGATTACCAAAATAGGTGGATAACTTTTGACTGACCTTTGTATTGATATTAAATAGAAATACTTGAAGCCATATAGCTGTACGAACAATTTATTCAAAAATATTTACTTGAAGTTTTGCTTAGTTACAGTGATTATTAAATTAGCTCCTTGAAGCCATATAGCTGTACAAACTATTTGTTTAAAAATAGTTACTTAAATCTCTACTTCTTTACTTGGATTATTAGATGAGATACTTGAAGCCATATAGCTGTGAAAACTATTTGTTTAAAAATAGTTACTTGAAGCTCTACTTGTTTACTTGATTATTAGACGAGATACTTGAAGCCACATAGCTGTGCAAGCTTTCAAAATAGTTACTTAAATCTCTATTTGTTTACTTGGATTATTAGACGAGATACTTGAAGCCACATAGCTGTGCAAACTATTTCAAAATAGTTACTTAAATCTCTATTTGTTTACTTGGATTATTAGACGAGATACTTGAAGCCACATAGCTGTGCAAACTATTTCAAAATAGTTACTTAAATCTCTATTTGTTTACTTAGATTATTAGACGAGATACTTGAAGCCACATAGCTGTGCAAACTATTTCAAAATAGTTACTTAAATCTCTATTTGTTTACTTGGATTATTAGACAAAATACTTGAAGCCATATAGCTGTGCAAACTATTTATTCAAAAGTAGCAACTTATGGCCATACTTGTTTACAGTGATTACTAAATTAGTTCCTTGAAACCATATTGCTTGCTAGAAACAAAAAAGAGAATTTGATTTCTGCATAAAGCAACCCAGCAAGTATTGAAATGCCAACAAATAAACCAAGCTTTTTTAATTTAGAGAAAAACAGAAAGGTTTACATTTTTTATTTTTTACAAAGAGGAATTATATTATAAATCGAATTACCATGACAAGAAAATTTAGCAAGCACTGTGTGCAACATATGAAACCACTTAACAACTGTTTAGACTTTATTAGGCCTCATCAGCAGTGTATACCGAAATCTTCTTGACAGGAGATCAAACCATCAACTACTGAATACAGAGTTGAAACTCTATTGCTGAGCTACAGGTCCACATCGCAAACAAATAATGCCATATTAACTAGTCATGGTAAATGCATGGCCAGTTAACCTGATGTGTCTTGTAGTTACATCCATACTGTTAAAGAGGACATGGTCACCTCCAGGGCTATGTCTTCCCAAGAGGATTGGAGATATGTATTCCTGTGATCATAACCTTTTTGGCAAGGAAAAAGATATACATTTTTTTTTTTAAATAAAAGAATTATGTTATAAATAGAATAACCAACAGAAAGGTCTTTTACATTCTATCAAATAGATTAAATCCCATAGTATTATAAAATTTGAATGAATATCTTCCTTACTGGTAAAATGGCAATGGCTTGACATTGTCTAGTTGAAGCAGAGCTAATCTTTTTTTTCAATTTGAAGCAAGGTGTGCTAAAAAAAGTATCAAGACTGAAGCTGTATTTACCAAAATATAAAAGAACATGAATTGAAACATAAATTTTATTCATGATTGTCTTCTCAACATTCAGCACACTTAATTCACTGA
This sequence comes from Sepioteuthis lessoniana, assembly GCA_963585895.1. Lineage (NCBI taxonomy): Eukaryota > Metazoa > Mollusca > Cephalopoda > Myopsida > Loliginidae > Sepioteuthis > Sepioteuthis lessoniana. The sequence goes on along the minus strand of OY757927.1, from coordinate 77,651,299 downwards.
GTTTTTTTCTTTGTGAATGAAAGTTAGTAGCTCATCTTTTGATAAGGTTATTGAAAATCAATTGCTTTTGATACCAAAAAAGAGTGTTGATTTTTGTGCAGAAAATAGATTCAAGAAGCAGTAAATTTTGTATCTGTATTTTGGCATTTATTGACTAATCAGCACTTCTATGCTCTTTTTGAAATTTCTTAGGGATTTCAAAGATGACAATACTTAATTTGCTGCACAAAATTTGAAGTATCAAAAACCAAAATAATTTAAGAAATCATTTCCCTCCTAGATTGTTAAAAATACATTTTTTAGAATCATAGATAAATCCTTAACATTTTTTACCAATTTCAAGCCTACCACTATCTTAGTTATAAGCAATGAATTGGTGAATCTTGAGGAGATTTTAGGTTAATTCTGTAAAGCTACTCAAAATGAATATATTCATGGTGAGATATCTCATTTTTATAAGAAATGAAGAAACGCACATTTTCATTTTGGTTATCACATTTATTAATGTTGTAATAATTCAGTCTGGCCATCTAAGTGAGTTTCCTAACTGTCTCACTATAAAAAGGTGTAAAGTCTTTGCATCATCTATAAGTCTATACTGAATCTCATTTTGTGGGGCTACAAAAACATTCCCCTTCATCCTCCCAAAGAAATGGTTCATTATATAGTATTCTAGAAATCCAATTGTTCAAACTCAAAGTGCAAACTTTCTCTGACCATTTTCAGTTGAGCTGATCTCTAACCTCTCATCTGTCTATCAATCACCCAGAGACTTCAGTTACCAGTGGTGGGGATCATTGCATTTGACTTAAGGCTACTGAAATTGTACAAGTTGTTCAGTTTTACATACATACTAATCTAATTTTTTTTAAGATTTTGGTTTCACTTTTGATACTATTTGATCACATCTGATAAATGAAGTTAGCATAAATTCACATCGATTTTTGCAGGGTTCTTAGTGTCTACACTGTAAGAGACAAATTGATATTTTTAATTTTTCACATTATTTTGTCGTACTATTGTTATCTATTATTTCAGTAATCAAGACCAATACATTGTTTATTATTAGTACTTTTAATCCAACTCAGTGTTACTTAGTACCACAATACTCGGGTCATGAAATATGAAAGTGAGGTTAATAGCAACTGATGTTAGTGTACTTTGAATGGTTCCCAAAGATCTGGAAAAGAGACTTGGAGAATCGGAGATTAGAGGAAGAATCAAGACCATAGCACTGTCAAGATTAGCTAGAATACTTAGGAAAGTTCTGAGCTACTGAAAAGAATTGCTGTCATTCGGACTTAGATGAAAAGCTCTCAGTTAAAACTGATGTGAAAAACTTGCATCAAGTAAAATCATGATAATAATAAAATAAAAATAACGAAAATGACAAACGTTCAGAAAAAGGCAAATGGATATTCAAGAAGATTAAGGTATAAGTTCATAATGAGGTGTTAACTCATAGATAACACCCCATTTCTTAAAATGCAGTAAGTTATCCCAAAGGGAGTAACCTAATGCAAAATATGGGGGTGTCCTCGTGGTGTAATGGTTAAAACGATGGACTGCAGAATCATAGTACGCGAGTTCGTACTCTAGTCACGCTATTATGTTCACTTTCAGACAAATGCCCTTGGGAAAGGTATGACACCCCTTATCCTCCCAGCTATGGGTAAAATAGTACCACAACTGTTCTTCTAGGAGAATGGCTCTGGCATTAAATAACTGACAAAGGTTGAGGGGTGTCTCTGTGGTGTAATGGTTAAAGCGATTGACTGCAGAATCGTAGTAAGTGAGTTCAAACTCCAGTCGTGCTATTACGTTCACTTTCAGGCAAATGCCCTTGGGAAAGGTATGAACCCCCTTATCCTCCCAGCTATGGGTTAAATAGTTCCACTACTGTTCTTCTAGGAGAATGGCTTTGGCATTAAATAACCTAAAAAGAGTTGATATGCCATTAAACAAAGAAACCAAACCATCAATCAATTAATGCAAAATATTCGGTAGGAAACAGAGCAAGTCAATCGATATATGACATTTAATTATACACACAATGAGTATGGATTTAAATTGTTGTCTTAAGCTATACAAGAGTCACAATCATTCAAGGAACAAACAGAAAAGTCCATACAGCAAAAAGATGGAAACCACTAACTTTTTTCAGGTTTGCAAAATAAAGGAAGGAGGCGCCATGAGCTCACTGCTAAGGAATCAACTACCACTTCTGCTCTTTTCACATCTAGTTTGTGAAAGAGGCTGGGTTCTCCCGTTCATCCTACCAGGTGGCCAAAAAGGACTCATCACATAGGAGAGTTCCTCAGAACCAGTGACAAGGGAGACCACTCTGATTAGTCTCCCAATAAAGGATAGCTTATTTAGCTTAGTTTGGCATTTTATCATATTGATGAGGCAAGCAGCAAAGATTAACAAACAATGGCTTGTGAAAGCAGAACATATCAAGATTACTTGTAGAACTTTACTATTTATATGATACAGGTCTACAATATAGAATGACTCGGTAAACTAGATTATGAGATATCACTCCATTGGGTATTCAACTAACTCTTTTTATCTCCCCCAGAAACCTTGCCCACCCTCAGTGAAGGTGGACAGGGAATAAATTATCTGACTCAACTTCAGTAGGTTATTCTCCCTGCAAAAGTGCTCCTATTGCACTAAAACGGTCAATCTCTGATGCTTGAGACAAAAAAAAGAATGCCAACTGAACTATTTTTGGCACCACTCATCCATACATGAGAGGATTCTTATAATAAATCTGACTTAGATTTAAATTCTGCCTTTGCAAGATTGGAGAGAGGGTGCTCTTCACTAAGATAAGTGTTAGTCTCTGGTAGGCTTCCACTTGAATATTTACTTCGCTTTGCGTAATCAGTTCCTGGGTACACAATAAAGATTGAAGTCATCAGTGGGACTAGTTTGCTAACCATGGTGAGCATCTTATAAAGGATTATGAATATTGTTGTAGTTTGGTTTGGGAGTTTTAAGAAACTGGAAGGACAAGTTCAGCCATTGAGTAAGGAAAATCGAAGTACTGGTTCCGCCATTGTTATTTGTCAATAAAATGGTTGTTGGAGTCTCTTTCTCTCTCTATCTGGAGTGAACGTTTGACTGGAGTCTTTGTTAAATTTGTTACAGTTACCTTCCTGGGTAATTGTGACAGATATAGGTTTTCTTTTTTGGCTGTTTTTACTTCAAATCTTATTTTATTTTTCATGACAAAATAAAACAGTTATATTTGTTTTATAATACATTTTTATGACTAAGATTATTTTATTCTGAAAACCTAAAAACAAAAAAAAAATGAAAGGATTCTGATTGCCTATTTCTTTGCCTCGACAAAATCATTATCACCCATCTTATTAAATTCAACAGAATCAATTTATATCCCGGAATAAACGCTGTTGAATATCTCTTACTGCCATAAGGCAAAATGATGTCACACCTGTAAGTTAGAAAAAAAAAAGAGATATTCAAATTAATGAAGAATTAATAAGGTGACACAGATATGTGTCAAGCAGTTTAATTTTCCCTTCTTTTTTACTACCTGTTTGTTTTTTATATATTGTTTTTTTATTTACATTTGTTCCACTGATACTGACAAAGGTAGTATCTTTTTTTTCTATTTTTGCTCTTCTTCCAAAGAAATATTTCCTTTTAAGTAGCAATCACATTATGAACACAACCTGGCTTCAACGCTTGTCTCTAGGCTCTGTGAAAATAGATTAACAGATGAAGATGTAAAAAAACAGTTTTAAAAATGCAATCAAATTGATTCTGTTGAAAAATTTCTAAAAATGCAGTAACTAATAACAAAAATAAAAGAAACGGATATAATGACCTTAAAGAATTGTTAATTTTTTGATGTAATCTCAAATTAAACTTGGTCTTTTATTTTGATTAATTCCAGAATGAAATTTATTTCCTTGAATGTCATCAAAGTGTCTCGGCTGATAGGTCACCAAAGTTTACACCTACATATCTCATATCTAATTTTATCACTGCGTATCAAAATATGTGGATATAAGAAAATTGTTACATTAATTTTTTAATGCCATTATACTCTGAGTTGTCATTTAGAAAACAGATTCAATGGATTATTTAAGATTACGGATTCTGTGTATTATTTGTATTAGATAGGAATACTTGATCTCATATAATTATGTGCAAATTATTTGGATGAGATGAGAATATTAGATATCATAAAACAGTGTGCAAATCATTTGTATTTGATAGGAATACTTGATCTCATATAATTATGTGCAAATTATTTGGATGAGATGAGAATATTAGATATCATAAAACAGTGTGCAAATCATTTGTATTTGATAGGAATACTTGATCTCATATAATTGTGTGTAATGTATTTATTTGATAAGAATACTTGATATCATATAAATTTGAGGAAATTATTAGTATTAGATAAGAATACTTGACATCATATGAATTTGAGGAAATTATTAGTATTAGATAAAAATACTTGACATCATATAAATTTGAGGAAATTATTAGTATTAGATAAGAATACTTGATATCATATGAATTTGAGGAAATTATTAGTATTAGATAAGAATATTTGATATCATATAAATTTGAGGAAATTATTAGTATTAGATAAGAATACTTGATATCATATAAATTTGAGGAAATTATTAGTATTAGATAAGAATACTTGATATCATATAAATTTGAGGAAATTATTAGTATTAGATAAGAATACTTGACATCATATAAATTTGAGGAAATTATTAGTATTAGATAAGAATACTTGATATCATATGAATTTGAGGAAATTATTAGTATTAGATAAGAATACTTGATATCATATGAATTTGAGGAAATTATTAGTATTAGATAAGAATACTTGATATCATATAATTGTGTGCAAAAATCTCTTCGGAAAAGAACTACACAAAAAATGTAAATACAAATTTGTAATGAAGGCAGTTCCCTAACCTGTCAGCATAAAATAACCCCAACTGGTTTATATGCTGATAAAATCAATCAATCAGTTAGTCAAATAAGTAGAAGTATGAAAATATTTGACTGACGGGTGGAGTTAAGGTTATTTTGGACTGTAGCAAGTGATGTGAAAATTTGCATTTAGGAGATAATTTTCTGGTGTAATACGATGGAATTTTTAAAAGTGAAAAGAACTGAAGAAATTTGATTTAAATGAATCTAAACTAAGTAAAAAAATTCATAATGATAGTAAAGAAAAAAATATAGTTAATATAAAAATGATCTTTGAAGTAAATCCATGTAAATATTTTATTTAGTTTATTTCCTAAAAAAAGAAATTTTAAATATAACCCCACTGAAATTGAAATATATGTATTTTTTTTCTTTTTTGAATAATATCCGGCGTTAATATATTTATAAAATCTGTAAACTTAGTTCCTTTTTTTAACGTGGTAATTTTTATATTATATTTTGTACATTATACTTTTTAAAATAACCATAGAATTTCCATTTGTATGATACTATATTCTGATCCTTTGTAAAAGTGTTAGAGCACGAGAATTTTATTTATAGTTGAGGGCACTGGTTGAAAACTCTGATTCTAAGAAGAAATGTCAGGGAATAACAATCTGATTTTAGGCAGAAGACACAGCTACTGCACTTTGATCATATGCAGAAATGCCAAGGAACAACAATTTGATTTTAGGCAGAGAGTATTGTTACTACACACTAATCTTAGGCAAATGTGGTAATCAGTATTTAAATAATTGGTTAGAAATAACAGGAATTATTCTAATTTAGTTATAAGTTAGTAGTAATTCTTTCAAACATAATTTGATTTGAAAATCCCTTTCCATGTCGTTTTAATTTACTTTTGTGTGTGTTTGATTGATGGACAAAAATCTTGTGTAAAGATTGTTAAAGATCAGCAATTGGCCTTTTATTCACCTCAGCTGCTCTCCACTTTGTTTTTCGTGGATCAAGAGGTTGAGTTCCCATCTGAAGATTAATTCTGAAAGAGAGATTCTGCCTGTCGCTGCTGCTTTGCTCAGGGCCACGCTGCAATAAAGAGGAGACTCAGACCGTTTACCTTGTTCTGTTGCCATATTAAATTAACAATTAATAACTTTTGCTCAACCTGGCTCTGAATTGGACGACTGATCTCTGACCTAACTATGGCATCTATAAATGAACACTGGCCCCTTTTGACCACTGGCTAAAATCGGACCCTGGTCATTACTCAGCTCAACTGACACTTCAAGTAAAAGATTGGCCATTGGCTATAATGGTGATGATGATGATGATTTGAGGGAGGTAAAGATAGAGAGGGTCGAGGGTAATCTCCAAGGTTGAGTTGAGAGGCTCCTTATTTTCACTCATTGATTTCATTTAACTTTAAGAAACTGGTCAAACTGAAGGCTTGAACCTCTTGCCTGATCATAACTTGTGCTATTTAGAGCAGAGTAGCTAATATATTTAAAAAAGAATTTACACCTCTAACACATCATCAATATTCTAGCAGATGCATTTAAATTCCTTGACATCTCTTTCATTCTTTTAGTCAAAGAACTTATGAAATTCCTGCAAATTACAGTCTAATCTATTACACAGGTGAGAATGGCTGTGTAAAGTTTTAGGATGAGTCAAAAGTTTTGCAGTATTTTGGTATGTATGAGTTGGTGATGCATATATCATATAAACAAAGCTGTTCAAGCCATGGAAGGTACCATCTGTGGCTGTTAGTATTGTGCTGATACATTGTGTATTGCTTCACTCCATGTGTTAATGGAAAGTTGCATAGATGAATGCATAATGTTGTCTAACTCAGGAGCTTTTGCTTCATGAGCTCAAACAAGACTATAATTCTACAGAAGCAACTAAAAACACCTGTTGTGCAAAGGGTAAAGGCAATTACAGTACAATTACCACACGTTTTCAGAAATTTCACTCAGGTTACAAGTAGGTCTAAAACTGGTTATTTCAAGGCTATTCTCCAAGCAGCACTCGGAGAGTATCAGGCAAGCTTGGCATTTCACAGCGTAGTTTCGTTTGTCACCTTCATGACCAGCAGAAGCATTGCAAACTGCAGAAATGTGTCTAAAGTTACCAAAATATTGCAAAACTTCTGACTCACCCAGTATGGTAAAACATATTAGTATGTAATCACTATATAAGTTTCTATGTTTGTCTGGTTAGACTTCCATTTTTATATAAGAATTATAATGGATTGAATCCTGTTCACCACATAGAGCTAAGAAAAAAAAGCAAAAGTATGGTGATGTAGAGGAGAGAAGGAGATAGTTGAAAATAATCAACTAACCTGACCAGGAATATTCATCTTCTTGAGAAATGATAAAGGTGGAATAAAAGGTAAGAAACAACAATAAAATTGACAAACAAGGTGAAACTTATATGCTGCATGTTCTGGCCTGGTGTTGTAGCACCTGGTAGGGTTCTATCTATGGGTCAAATAGAAGTGTTTAACATTTAAACTGAGTGCAAACAAATGACTTATGCTAAACTGAATTGTTTGAAATAGAACTGTTTGGTCATTTAACCGTATGCCAACAAATAACTGATGTTCAATTGAATTTTTTGTGACTCATAGCAATACTTTGAACCATTTAACTTTGTTGACTTATGCTTAATTGAATTGTTAGAAATAGAATTGTTTGATCCTTTAACTGTGTGTGTATATAAAAATTTACAAATCATATATTTAATATATATGTAAAAACATTATTTGGCATTAAATAAACAACAATGGTTTATATGCTATAAAACCAAACCAAACTAAACCTTTCTTAATTCAGAAGGTTTGAGAAGTTTAGTTATAGAATGCCCATTCTATGATAGCTGAGTTTGTGGTAAGTGATCATGGATAAATTTTTTTCACTTATCCTTCATCTATATGTTAGGTTTGGTGGCTTGGTCTTGAAGGGATACATTTTGAGTGTTATCTGTGCCTGGCCTTTGAGGTGAATGAGAGAACTACTGCCTGTAGAAAATACATGTTGACTGTTAGAATGAGAACTGCTCATTGTGGAATGTGGAGTCTTAAATGTTTTCGATGGGATCAAGAATGCATCCACAGCTTCAGTAGCTTGTCATCGGCCATGAAAAAAAAAGCCTAATTCCTTGTCAGGTGATTGCTTACTGTAACAGTTGGAAGAAAGAAATGAATGAAAACAGGATCAAAGAAACACTGTCCATTTGAAATGAGTTATACGAAGATTGACTGTATGAAAAAAAATAAATAAATAAAAAGAAAGAATCTGGTTAGTGAGTGAATTAATGAAATAGTGATTTAGTGACTGATTGGAGTGCTTTATTTATTTAATAGCATATCAACCTTTGTGGGTTATTTAATACAAAAGCAATCCTTATTGAAGAACAATAGTGGTACAATTTAACTCATAGCTGAAGGGATAAAAAGTTCATACCTTTGTCAAGGGTGTTTGTTCAAAAGTAAATATTCAGGGTGTTTGTTCAGTAAATGATTGGCTTAAAGTTAATTCTTGGCTTTTTCTGCTAAAGAGGAAGAGGGTTTTAAAGAATATGGTTGAGAGGAAGAAGAGAATGAAAGGATCTTTAAGTTGAGTTTTTAATGAGTCTTAACTCTGAGGGACGAAGATAGGGAGAAGAGAACGAGTAAAAAGGAATTTAAAAAAAAGTCTTAAAGTCACATAACATAAAAATACCAGTTACCACCAGATTACTCAAGGTAAAGATTGATGAGCCTGTTCAGTTCTAGAATGGATAACTGCTTAATACAATATTTCTCGTAAAATTAATTGCCCCTTTTCTATTCTCTTTTTTATTACCATACACGAATATAACACTATCTGCCTTTTTGCTTTTTTTTTTTTCCTTAGGTCATTGTGTTCAACATAAGTCAGTCCATTTTGACTCTTTGGTCATCACAGAAGTCTGACCAGACAAATATAGAAACTTATATATAAGTTATACACCAAGAATTTTAACACTTCAACTTTGGTTTGTAATGATTTCAGATCCAAGACTATGTTTGTGTTTCTCTTTGTGCTAGTACTCTTGGGAAAGGCATGGCTCCATCTCTTCTATTTGTCATCTACTGATTAGTACTAGAGTAGACTAAATTATTTAGCCTTGGTGAGGGAACCAATCTAGGAGAAGGAAAAGTTGGAGCTAAGATATGTGATGGACCAAAGTTTTAGCTATTTTTTATCTGCATCAAACATTGACTCACCACTTGTGAATTGCATATTTTCCCGCTGTCACTCGATCTAAAAGCAAAAGAAATAAAAAAAAACTTCATAAATAAGGGCTGACAACAATAAAGCTATCAACAAAAAATAAAAGTAAGTAGTTGGTTATCCAATTAGAATTTTAGTATTTATTTGTCTGTGTGTGTCCATCTATTGTAGAGTTTAGTGTGTCCATTAAAATGATGATTTGGGATTATTAGCTGTGAATGATAAAATATTCTTATTTGTGTGTGTGTCCATCTATTGTAGAGTTTAGTGTGTCCATTAAAATGATGATTTGGGATTATTAGCTGTCAATGAGAAAATATTCTTATTTGTGTATGTGTCCATCTGTTGTTGACTTCTGTGTGTCCATTAAATTAATGATTTGGAATAATCAGCTGTTGATAAGTGAAATATTTTGCATCTACTTAAGAGTTTTTGTCATTTTTTTAGGAGTTTCTTTTTATTCTTTTTTATTGAGGTTTGATTTCTGAACATTTCCTACAATACACTGATAAAGGTTTTTAAAAAATGGCATGAAATTTAAATGAAGCTGTCATCATAAAAGAATAGCACAATGTTTTGAAACTCTGAGTATCTTATTTGATGTAAGAACTTAAAGGACAACAACAAATATTATCAACAAACCTTACAGATGATTTTTCCCTATTTAGCTTCATTCTCTTGAGGATTGTTGGGGGTCATGTAGTCAGGGGTGGGTAGGGAATGGGCAAAGTTGAAAATTGCTCATCTTCTCATGTCTAGTATCATGTATTGGACTACTGTAACCTTTAATGCAGAAGAGGGAAGTGCTGTTTTAGGGTTGAAATCCCTTGTACCAAGCTTGATTTAGTACTTGGAAATTATCGACAAGCCTTACAGAGGAGGTGTCCGTGGTGTAATGGTTATCATCGTAGGAAATGGACACAGCGACACAAGTTCAAATCCTGGATGTGACTGATTACATTTCACATAGCACTACTACCCTTGGGAAAGGTATGAATCCAATTATTCTCCCTCCAGCTATGGGTAAATAGTAGGGCAAACTGGGTTCTTCAGCCTTGGTGAGGAAACTGGTCTAGGAGAAGGAAAACTCTGAATTCAAACCTGTTAAACTCCGCTTAAAAATTGACCTTGTGTCATATCCTGCCCGAGCGGAGAGGTTGGTAAATATGGATAAGCTTTACAGATCAATTTTCCCTTAATATGCATTTATCCAACCCCTCCACCACAAGCAAGATGTGACACAAGTTCAATTTTTTAAGAGGATTAAAGCTGGTTTGAATTCATAGTTTTCCTTCTCCTAGACTAGTTGCCTTACCAAGACTACAGAGCCTAATTTTCCCTATTATTTACACATAGCTGGAGAGAGAAAAGATGGTTTCATGCCTTTTCCAAGATTATTAGTATTAATTTGAGTACATTTACTCAAGTGTTGTGTTTGTCTTGTCCTATTCATGACTCCCTTTCAGTGAGGCTTAAAATATACTGATTGCATCTCTTACAGATGAATAATAAAATTGATATTCTGGGTTTGACACTGCATCTAGAGGTTAGGTTCTAGAAATGTTAGGTAACTTTTCACTCTTGTTACTCCAAGAGCCACTTTGACTTGGAGTGGTCATATCTGTCAGGATCCCATCTGTAAGTTCAGTACATTTGTTTGCAAATTATTTGTATTAGATAGGAATATCTGATACTGTATAATCATGTGTAAAAAAAAAAATGTTTCACAGCATAAAAAGAAAAAGCTAAATATAAATGCATGCAATTCTCTAAGCTCAAGGCATAAATAATCTCAAGCGTCATAAAAATTGAAATCCAGTCCTTGAGCAGGCACAGATCACTAGCATAGAGCCCATGCTACAGAAGTCCCTGGTCACATCTCTAGGATGAAGAATCATTGTCTGCTCAAGGTCATATTGTACAGGAAACTCTCCACAGGCCATTGTGACTGAGGGGCACTATGAAATGAATACAAGGACTACTCAAAAAAATTCCTTGGTATCTGTCATATCAATTATTATTGCTAGTCCACCTTAGCAGAGAACTGTGATTTTTGGTGTGCTCCCCACCAACCATGTTGTCTTCTCTTTTGAAAACAACTGCTGGGCCATCCTCATGGACAAAAAATGCAGGATGAAAAAACCACAATTCTTTGCCCTCAAATCCTGACCAGACCTTCAGCTGCAGCTGCTGCAGCCTTGTCTGCCATGATTCTGTCTGTAATCAGCGAAGAGTACCACTTATTTTCATTTGCAAAGCTAAACCATGGTGGACACACCCAATAATGCCAGACAGAGTGGCATGCTGTTAAAATCAATCAGTCATGTCTCATTCAAAGACAGGAATATAGTTGATGGAGATGAACAGATACTTCACTTTGATCTCTGCTCAAAAGCTAAGGAAAATTGGTTGCTAATTGTTTGGTTATCTCATGTTCTAACTCTCTTTTCCATTGTTATGATTATTTCCCTCCCAGCTGTAGGTTAAATAGTACCACTAATTTCTTTCTAAAGGATGGCTTTTGGATTAAATAACCCTTGAAAGTTGATATGCCATCAAACAAAGAAACCAAATTAACATTGTTATGATTGCAAAATTGTAAATAAATAACAAAAGAGAAAGAAAAATACGGATTCTAATAAAATATTTGCAATTAATTTTTTTTCAAGGATTCAGTCTGATTAATAATTAATAAGAAAAAGATACAATTAGTTAAATGGAAAATGAGAAAGAAGATGAAATGTCATTTGAAGAGCTAGTCAGTTATAACATTAAAAGATTCTAAAACTTGTTCAGTGTTCAAATAGAGGCTCACTGACCAATAAATACTGTTCTTGATTATCAAACTAGTGGCATGTGGATCACTTGACCCGTGGCCAGACATTAAGTAGTTAGCATGGTGTGAGGACGACGGTGGCCTGGAATAGCAATGGTTAGGACATATAGGGATGGTAGTGTGAGGGCCGGCGTTGTCCGGCTAATTGTTGTCTCGAGCAAGTGGTGGTAGGGGGAGGGTTTAGAGATGTGATGCAGATTTAATATTGCTGTCCAAACTAGAATATCTTCATCTCTTTCCAACTGTCCATTAGGAATTGTTGTTCTGCGACAGATCATTTCAAATTTAATCATGAATAATGGATTGAATTGTTGTGATCTATATTTGACTTTGATTCCAAATTTGGGGATTATCATAGATTTAATCTGTTCTTTTTTTTGTTGTTGTTGTTGTTTATTTTATGACCAGTTAGTTTTTAGCTGAGAGAATTACATATGAAAGAGAAAAATTGCCATTTTTTTTTCCTCCCTTGAGTTAATGTGCTGGTAAAAAATAATCATTATGAAATTGTAATTTTTTTTTTTCTCAAGTTCATAAAAATATTGTCTTGTTTGGTATCTCTAACTCATTACCTGCCAGGCATGCTGGATAAAAATGACACAGTGCATTGTTTGTATGCCAGAAAATTAGAAAGAACATGATCCTTCAAATTATGAATTATGCAATGATAGTTTCATTGAAGACAGGCATAGCAGGCCTCTTTATCACAGGACAATGTCTGTCGGGATTAGAATATATTGACTACATCCTCTGCTGAAAGACAAACTCCCCTGCCAAAAAAAAAAAAAAATCAAAGCTGTGGCCTAGGTATGATACTAAACTGCATCTAATAGTATTCCTTCAGTTTGGGAGATCTGGGGAGTTTGTTGCTCCCCTTTATTTTCATTACTCTAAGATCCACTCTAGTGTGGAGTGGTAGTACCTGTTAGGTTTGGTTTCATTGAGTTTTATAGCATATCAACCATTGTAGTTTATTCAATGCCGAATCTTATTTATCAGTAAAGTTGGCGACGATAGTCGAGGGTGACCTGAAAACTCTGTTTTCAATAGCTACAACACCAAGGTGTAGAGGAGGGCGCTACTCCTTCCCCTGGATTGCTCCACTTTACCCATGATACATACCTTTAAATCCTGAGTGTCTAGCAAGGAGGTTTTATTTGTCTCTGCCTCCCACTAGTCAGGACTTGACACAAGTTCAATGACCCAAAGGTTGATTATAGTGGGGATGAGGGAAAGGGAAGGTTGGGCAAGAGCTGAGGCTCGAACCCTGCTGGATTATGCTGGTCATCAGCTCATTTAGTGCAATGTGGTCCTGATGAGCTTAGCTGGACATAGACCCAAACACGGGTCTAGGTACAGATGCCTGATTAACGTGTTACGCAAGGAGGCATCAAGTACCCTTTTTTGAGTCTTTGGTATGACTTGACCTGGGATTGAACCCTGGTCTCCCAGACCATTGGTGAACACTCTACCCACTAGGCCAATGAGCCAGTAAATCTTATTTGTATATGTACATTGAATATATGATTTGTAAACAAATTTTATAGAAAACAATTTTTAAATGAGCCTTAACTCATGTTTTTACACACAGATAGTTTCAAGTATTTCAGTGTAACATGGATAATTCTATTTTCTATTTGTCATTTGTTTACTCACAGGTAAATTGTTTCAAGTATTGCTATATAACAGTAACAATTTCACATCAGTCATATATTGGGACACTTTTAAAAGGATACACATATGAGTTCTGAAGAAGCTCGACGGCAATTATACAAGAATGCTGTGAGCAATATTGAACAGGTCCTGGCAGCAACACCCCACAAGGTGCCAACTGTATGGCCACCTACCACCTATCAAGAAAACTATACAAGCTAGACGAACTAGACATGCCAGACACTGCTGGAGAAGCAAGGACGAGATCGTAAGTGATGTGCTCCTGTGGACCCCCGCATATGGCCAATCAAAAGCAGGACGACCAGCTCGAACATTCATACAGTAGCTATGTGATGATACGGAATGTAACCCTGAAGACCTGCCGAAGGCGATGAATGATAGGGAGACGTGGAGAGAGAGGGTCAGGGATATCCGTGCTAGCCACACGTCATGATGATGATGAGGTTGTAGGTAATTTGATTTTTAAATGAGTTAGAACTAATTTGTTTGCACACTAGTATTGCTATTGTTTCTACACAGTTAAATAGTTGCAATTATTGCAATCTAACATTAATAATTCTGTTCAATATTAATCATTTGTTTGCAGACAGTAAGAGGTTACAATTATTGCTATCTAACCATAATTATTTTACATAACTCCATTTATTTGCACACAGTTAAATGATTCTAAGTATTGCAAAGTATCACTAACAATTCAATTAAACATCAGTCATTTGTTTACACACTGTTAAATGATCAAACAATTCAATTTAGCAGAGGTCAAAGTTCAATCATATTGCTATGTAACACTAGGTATTCAATTAATCATCATTCATTTATTTATGCACAGTTAAATGATCAAACAGTTCTATTTAGCATTAATCATGTGTTTACACTTAGTTTAAATGGCAAACAGTTCTATTTGACCCATAGATAGAAACTTGACAGGTGTTACCAGTTGGGTCAGAGTGGATCTAGGAGTAATGGCAATGAAAGAGTACTCCACATTCCCCAAAGCTCTAGCATTAGTCTAGCCTCACCATCAGATTGTTTGATATCGTATACAGAACACTCATTAGAGAGGTATTACTCTTCTGCAGAGATGCAGTTGGTGTATTCTACTGTAACCAGCTGGGCTGACCTATCTATGGGTTAATAGCTCTGTTTAAAAGTTATTTATACTAGATGAGACTATGTGCAAACAACACCTAAGAGACAAATAAAAAAATGTTAATATAAACATAGAATCAATGTGATTCCTTCATTTCTTGGCATAAAATAATCCGAGACTTGTTGATACATGATTAGAATCATACAATTATTTTCTTATGATTCGTGTCATACAGTTATTGGGTTGTTTTGACTTTTAGTGCTAGAAAGACGATTATGAAATATTAGTCTTTTTTTTCTTCAGCTTCATAAAAAGATATAAAAAAAATAGAATTGTGTCCTAAATTGATTTGGTCAAATAGCTGAAGGAACAAATGACAAAAGCCACAATATGATGTGGCTTGTGTTTATTTTAGAAGAGTGAGCAGATTGTCAAATCATTAGAAACAAACATTGTTAGGTTAATTGCTCAACTTGGCACTCATTGTCATGGTAATAGTGCTCTCAAGCAAGGGCTTGAGAGCACTATTTGCATTTGCACAACACATTGATTTCTTTATTGTATGGCATTAAAAGTGTAAGATAGTAGTCATTCTCTGAGTTGAATTTGGCCCAAGACCAGAAGTACTGGACTCCCAGTAAGAATTATGCTATTAGTCTAGTTTAGTTGCCATAATACCATACAAGAAAATGAAATTAGCAAGCTCAGTTGGGACTGCTTATATTCACTGAGAACAGTACCCTTGGAAAAGTCATGAATCCATATGCCTGTATTCTCTCTTATCGCCAGATACTATGTGTATTGACATCATCCCTCTACCTCAATGGCCCAGTCGGCTGGGGCTGTAGAATACACCAACTGCATCCCCAATGCATGTCCTGGATATGACACGAAACAATATGATGGTGAGGCTCCAGTAATGCTGGAGCTTTGGGAAATGCAGAGTACCTCTTTATTGCCATCACTCGCAGGTCCACTCTGGCTCAGAATGGTGGTACCTGATAGAGTCCTATTTATGGGCCTAATAGAACTAAACTGTGTACCCATGCTAAACTGAATTGTTTGAAATAGAACTTTTGACATTTAAATGTGTGTCAACAAAAAGCTGTACTGATGATAAACTGAATTGTTTGAAATGGAACTGTTCATATTGGTATTAAATAACCTACGAGGGTTGATAAGCCATAAAACCAAACCAATCCTCTACCTCAAGTAGAATATGACAAAAGGTCTCTTTTGCCTGAGGACTACTCGAAGGAATTCAGAGTTTTCCTTCTTGACTAGTTGTCATACCAAAGTTAAAGAAGCTATTCTATCCTTCAGTTTATCCATAAGTAAGTAAAGTTGGCGACCTTAGTGGAAGGAGACCCAAAGGCTCCCTTTTCGATAGCTACTACACCAAGGTGTAGGGGAGGGCATACTCCTTTTCTGGGATTGCTCCATTTTACCCTTGAACCCAGGTCACCATTGGCCTAATGAGTAGAGTGTTTGTCAATGGTCCAGGAGTCTGGTTTCAATCCCAGGTTAAAGACTCAAAAAATGGTACTTGATGCCACTTTGCATAGCACTCAGCACTATAAGGTGAGGATAAAGGGTAAAGTGAAGCAATCCTAGGAATGGAGTAGTGCTCTCCCCAACACCTTGGTGCAGTAGCTATTAAAAAGGGAGCCTTCAGGTCACCCTCGACTAAAGTTGCCAACTTAACTTTAGTTTATCCATAGCTGGGGGGAAAAGAGTTGATTTCATACTTTTCCAAGCACTAATACCCCATCTGATTACAATTTGATTGTGTTGTAGGTAGAGTGTTCGCCAATGGTCCAGGAGACCAGGGTTCAATCCCAGGTTGATTCATACCAAAGACTTAAAAAATGGTGCTTGATACCTACTTGCTTAATACTCAGCATTATAAGGTACAGATCAAGGGTAAAGTGGAGCAATCCAGGGAAAGGAGTAGCGCCCTCCCCTATGCCTCAGTGTAGTAGCTACTGAAAAGGGAGCCTTCAGGTCGCCCTCAACTATTGTCGCAAACTTTACTATTTATTTATTAGTGCTATGTGAACTGCAAACAACTTTGTCCAAGATTTGAACTCAGTTCACTGGTTCCATTTCCTATGTCAATAACTATTACACCTTCAAATATTGTGACAGGCTTGTTATCAGCATGTTAATTAGAGTACAAGTAAATACTTAGACTACTACTTCTCTATTAATTACATTACTCTGTTGAGATTTGTAACAATAAAAATCTGCTACACTCATTGCATTTGTTAAAAGTGATCATGACCTTGTGTTAGAATTGATCAAATAGTTAAAAGGATGAATGACAAGAATTTAGATGTGACTTGTGTATTGTAACAAATTTAGTAGAGTTTATTAGAATTTTTTTCATGATGTTCTAATAACCTAGATTTTTGTTGACAATAATTTTAGGTTTTACTGGAATTTAAAATTTTTTTTTTGTTTTTTTTTAATATTATTATTTTTTTCTTTTTTACACTGGAAATATTAGAGTCGCTGTGTTAAATAATCTTGTTTTTTTTCTTGATGTCATTCATCTGTTTTTTATTTTCTCATTTTTGACAAATTCAAAGCTTTTCGTTTGTTATTGGTTATTGACATCAATTTTTTTTTGTTAATTTATTCTTGGCAGAAAAGGAATTCATTTTTCAGGGGTTTTTCCTTTTTCTTTTCCCGTTTTTTTTTTTCTTTTTTTAACTTTGCTTCTTACTTTGTTGTCAAATGTCTTTTTAAATTCATATTTTTTAACATTTTTTCTTTTCATTTGTGTTTTTATTGATAGTAGTTTGTTTTATATGACAAAAATTTTCTTTGATTTAATTTTAATGGTTTCTTTCAAATAGTGAAAATTATATTAAAAGTTTTTTATCCATTATTTTAAAAACCTTTTTTTTTCATTTCATGTTTATATTTTCATTTCATGTTTCTAAAGTATTTGTTAATCAACATAGAATATTTAATTTTATTTCATATCATTTATTTTTTGTATAATTAGCAATTTAAAAAATATATATATATCCACAGACCTGTTGGTGAGGCATAGAATATGCCAACTGCTTTCTCTGATGAGAGATAAGATACCTTCCTCCATGGAAGGTGTGGGGCTAGGTATGACATTGAACTGCATCAGGTGGTGAGGCTCCAGTTTTGAAGTTCTCTGTAGGGAAGAGTAACCTCTTCATTACTTCTAGGTCCCCTCTGACTCAGGGTAGTAGTATCTGTTCAGTATCTAATATATGGTTCAAATAGATCAGTGCAGAAATTATTCATATTTGATAGGAATACTTGATATAATATAACTATGTGAAAACTATTTCTTAATTATTATTACTATTATTAGTTAATTCAAACCATATAATTGCTTACAAATTATTATTACTAGAAGATAGGAGTACTTGAAGCCATATAAATGAGGGCAAACAAATGATAACTGATAGATTTTTAAAAAATGCAATGGAACATTAAAAATATAGTTAGGATAACAATCAAACATTCCTAAATCAATCAAATTTAAACAGATGAACCAGACCTGACCAAACCAAACCATCTTTATAAATATAGCAATTTGTGGGTGGGGGAAGTAATTTTTGTTATATTTTGCCTTTTGTTTCCTTCATTGTTTCAAGAGTTGATTTTGCAATTTTTTTTAACTTCTCCCTAAATTCATGTTTTTCTGATTATATTCGTCATAAGAGAACTTGCTTTTCACTTGGTATGGCATTAAATTACATCTGATGGTGAGGCTCAAGTTCTGGAGATCTAGAGGTAGTGGAGTACCATTTTTTGGCCATTAATCTCAGGTCCACTCTGATCAAGAGTGATAGTACCTGTTAGGATCCCACTAATAGCTTAAATAGATCTGTTTCCAAAACTTTTAGTATTCAATAGGTATGTGGGCAAAAAAAAAAAAAAACAATTCTTAAGAATCAGCTAGAAAAAAAAAGTAAATATAAACATGCAATGAACATGATTCTCTAACCTCTTGGCATAAAATAACTGTAAACAGGTTGTCATGCCATTACAATCAATTTTTACTTATGTGACATTTTAACATTATTTATTGATTAATCCAAAAACATGGGGTTTTGTTGTTCTGCTTGTATTTTTGCTGGTGGTTGAAAAACACACAGGATTATTTGTCATTATTCCTCAAGTTATTCAACCTATTATCCTCATCTTTATTGTTTTAATCTTAAGAATTTGGTCAATGCCCTTTCGGCTATTCCTACTTTTCTCAGATTTTTCTTAAATGATGTATTGTTGTTATAGCATGAATTATTTGGACTAATATCTTCATCTCTTCTTTCCATTTATTATTTATTTCATTTATTGCCACTCTATTGGTCATCTTCAAGAAACTCTTTTTCCGGAGAAATTAGATTTAAGAATATGCTCGTGGCCTAATAGCTGGAATTAGTTTGATCTATTTATGTTTGCATTTCAACTTTATACAGTTATTACTCGTGTTTCCATCAAAAATTAGGCCTTCAAAATTTTACTGATGGTGAGTGCATAATATATTTTTAGATAGCCAACAATGAATTAGAGAAAGGAATATGCCGAGTGGATAATGAGAGCACATTTACAAGAGATTTGTGGAGATGAATTATTATTATTCCTTTATGATTTTAAAAGGGCTTAACTTTTGGGTAATAACCTTTGCTATTTTGAACAAAGAAAGTGCATATCCTTGTATTTATTTGTATATGTGCATCTCTATCTGTCTCTATCTATCTATCTATCTATCTATCTATCTATATATATATATATATATATATATATATATAAAAAAGAAGAAAAAAACAATATATTCAAAGAATGTATTTATTCATATATGAATAAAAGGCCATTTGATTTTTTTTTAAAAACCATATTCAGGACAATTCTATTATGTGATGCTGTCTCATCAGAAAAATTATTAAAAATGTTTTAAAAAAATTATTTTCCTATGCTACAACATTACATAACATCATCCTGATGATTGTTAAAAAAAGACCCCTGAAATGTTGGCATATTATTCATGAATGAATAAATATATTCTTTGAATATATTGTTTTTTTCCTAATTATATACCATCGGATTTATTTCCATTTTTCTCAAATATACATATATGATGACTGCTACATCTTGACAAATGATAGCCATCTTTACCCCCAAAATTACAACTCAAACATCCTGGTTAATAACTAATTCAGCTTGTAAAAAATATACATGATGCATAAGATGATAAGTTAGTTAGACATCTGTACATTGTTGGATTATAGTAACATATGGTTGTATGACACTTATGTCACTCTGTGGGTCTACATAGCTCCAGCCCAGTGACAAGCATAGCAAGATAATTAGTGGCTATGAAAACTACAGGTTTTATTTCAGAGTACCTTCTCTTGGACTTTTCCCATCAAAGGATGCCTACAAGTCAGTTTGATGCTGGAGCTCCTTTCTTCAGTTTCGATTTTGGAGTTAACCTCTCTCAGAAGGGCTGCCTTCACCATAGCTTTATCACTACACTGAAGCCACTTCTTCCCCACAATATGTATATATATATATATATATATATATATATGCACATATTCATCTATAAGTTCTGTTTCGTCAGGAGTGCTTAGAATACATTGACTATATCCTCTGTAGAAGGATAAGATCCTTATTCAAAAAAGGTTTGTCTTGGGTATGATACTAAACTGCAACTTGTGGTGAAGTTCAAGTTCAGGAGTTCAAGGGAGTATGAAATAGCCATTCATTGCCATTACTCCCAGTTCCACTCTGTCCTGGAGTGGTATAACCTGTCAGGGGCTCATCTAAAAGTGAAATTGATTTGTGTAAAAATTATGAGTATTGATTAAAGATTTGTCTAGCTGTATAACTGTGTGCAATTCATTTGTATTAGATAGGAATACTTGATACTATATCACTGTGTGTAAATTGTTTTTATTAGATAGGAATACTTGATAACATATAACTGTGTGCAAGTTATTTGTATTAGATAGGAATACTTGAAATTGTATAACTGTGTGCAAATCATTATTATTAGATAGGAATAATTGATATAACTGAGTGAAAAAAAAACAACCTTTAAAAAAAAACTATTCAAAAAATGTAAATATACAATCTATGTATTCCTTAATGTGTTGCCTTAAAATAACTTGTGACAGGTTGACATGCCGTTAAAATCAAATTAAATCTTTTTGATAGTTAAGTTAGTAGTTAATTTATAGAATTTTTGCAGTCAAATTTTGCTGCCCTTCTTAAGTCCCGTTACGTGTGATTTCAAAATTTTGAGTTACCCTAAATCACAATTTTTAACTTGTAGTGACAAAGCAAAATTTTGAAAAAAAAAAGAATTATAGGATTTTTCTTTTTTCTTTAAAGCTGAAAGTTAAGTTTTTGGAGTACGCTATGACTTCTTTTTTTCTTTCTTATTGATTTGTAATTATATCAGCCTAAAATTACACTTGCTCTTAAGCAGCTTCCTTTTTTTTACTATTTTTGTAGATTTTTCATTTTGTTTTGTTAATGCATTTTTTTTTTTTTTTTGTTAGCCACTTGTTAATTAGATCTCTGTGCATTCTTATGATGCGTAAATAATTTTCAATAAAGATTAGATCTGTTGTCTCATCTTTGTTTAAGAGATAAATACGTATTTACTGTCAAATAACAATAGAATTATTTTGAAAAAAAAAAAAAGGAAAAACATTGAAATAAGCGAATGAGCCTTTCTGATCCTCGAATCATCGTTTGGTGTGGACACAAAGATCAGCGACTCAATCTGAAAAATAATCTGATGATCTTCTTCTTTCTCTCCCCTGTTTTCACAATCAACCACCGACCCTGATGGTATTTGTGATTGAAAATCTCACAAATATGGGATTTTTATTCCAGACTTTTTGTGCCTTTAACGTTTCTTCTTTTGTTTTTAGATACTTTGGGGTAGGGTTTTGTTTTATTTATTTATTTATTTTTTTTTTTTTGGTGACTTTAAAAAAAAGTATTAACTTTAGTGTTCTTGTTTTGTGTTTTTTTTTCGTTTTTTTTTTTGTGATTTACATACTGATAGTCTCTGGATTTTGTTTTGTTATTACACCAAAAAGAGTGCCAACCAGTGCCTTGATGAAATATATAATTGATTTATAAGTGTAAAGAGGACAATGCAATCTCTACAATAAACTGTAGTGAAATTATTCCGACAGTTTTATTTATTTATTTTTGTATTTTCAATCTCATCAAAGACCTAAATATGAAAACATCTATTTGCAAAACATTGAAGGAATTTTGAATATTTATTTTGAAAGGAAAAATATATTTATCTTGTGCATTTGGAAAATTATTTTCTCTTTCGTAAGATAGAACTTCCGAATATAATATGGTTAAATGGAATTTGTGTTGGATTAGTATAGAATATGGGTTCATGGTTCAATTCTTGCTTGTGCCATTGTTTTTTGTCAAAGAAAGTCTTTCACAATGTTTATTCAGGAAACATGGGCAGGTTATTACTCATGTAGAGTATTCAGTTAAATAAGTAAGTAAAGTTGGCGACTGTAGTTGAGGGCAACCAGAAGGCTTCATTTTCAATAGCTAATACACCAAGGTGTAGGGGAGGGCACTCCTCCATTCCTTGGATTGCTCCATTTTACCCTTGATATGTACCTTATATTGCTGAGTGTTAAGCAAGGAAGTATAGGTAACCATTGTTAGTCTTTGGTATGATGAAACCTGGGATTGAAACCAGGTCTCCCGGACCATTGACAAACACTCTACCCACTAGACCAATGAGCCAGTAAAATCACTTTAAATAGCTTGTATGACCTTTTAAGCTAAAGCTGTGGGAAAAACATTATTTACGAAGTTTAGCTCTGAAGAGCTAACCACTGCTCTATGGCAAGGCACTCCAAGAGAACAAAATATTAAATTTGGTAATTACTAATCTTAACTTTGTATTTCTGTCAGTTTCTCTTGTGGAATGTTTTTTGGTAAGATCATGAATTATCATTATAAAAGTTATAGAGTATGATCTGCTTCTTTGAGGAGGCTACAAGGATACATCTTATCCAGTAAGTTGGCAAAGCCCTAAGAAACATTTTTTTTTTTTTTTTGGGGTCCGTTTTTTCTTTCAGTGGAAGTGGAATTATGGAATATTTCTTCTTCGTTTTATTGAATTTTTGTTTCAAATTATTTGTTTTATTTTAATTTTAAATTTTTCATATTATTTTTTAAATCTAAGCTTTATTGTATTATTTGTTAATCTCTACATGTCACAAGTCCAAAAATGAAGAAATTGAGGCAGAAATATTCAGCCAAATGTTGAGAATCAACATGCCTTAAATATCATTTTATCTGGGGTGGAACACCAGCTTTTTGAATAGGTGAGAAACACCCATTTATTCTGTTCTATATTTACAAAATTTAACACAGTACAAGGTTACAGGTATCAAGTACCTGGTGAGGATTAAATTCATTGCAATAATATTGCCTGCTTACTAATTGCTAATGTAGATTGTTATTTTATAATTTGGGTTGTTTTATTATGACATATTTCTGTGAACAGAAAGCAAATTTGGTGACAATAACTGACATGTATATTAATATTTTCTCACCTCCACTTAACAGTATTGTGTATGTGTGTATTTGTTTTTATGAAAACGTGTTCGTTGTGAGATTGTTATGCAGTGGTAGGAAAATATTCATTTATTTTGGGTTTTATTCTGCAATATTGGCCAGTATTTCCAATTTAAAACAGAATAGTTTTTATAAGGGTATTTTTTAATTTTTTAATCATTTTATTTTTTATTTATTCTTTTATCTTTTATTGTTTTTATTTATTTTTATTCATTTGTTTATTCCTTAATTGGATTTTTATTATTTTCTTTTTTTTATTTCGTTTCTGTATAATTTTTGATAACTTCTCTATGTTACTCATTTAGCCATCTGAACAGGTGAGACGAAAAAAACACAGCTCATCAGAATAAATTTATAATGGCACTGTAACTGTCCATGAGTTCTCTTTTATTGACATAACAAATATATGCATATATAGTGGAGTCAGCGCATGTACACATGAAATGAACTCTTTAGTTAAAGTGGGTAAAAAAAAGAACAAAATTCTCTCTCTCTCTCTCTATATATATATATAAATATATATTGTAAACAGATGAGGATAAGGAATTGTTTTAAGTGTTTATGCTGACCAGAAGAGCAGTATAAAAACTCAATGTAATTAAAATTTCCCGTCTTTACTATCATTTCTTAACCAAATTTTTCTGTTTTTGATGGGATGAAATAAACAGTCATCTTATGAAAATGAATTTAAGTAAAATGTCATCTGATTATTGTATCTTCTATTCTATAGATAACATAGAGAACTTTAAATTTATATATATATATATATATATATATATATATATATATATATATATAATAATGGAGTTGTGCATAACTGTTGAATGTATAAAGGAATTTTATTTTGGTCAGTAAAAGTCTTTAAAAATAAAAGATACTTTTCAGAGACACCCAGATGTTTGGTGCTGGTGTTCATCTCTTTTGTAGAGATTTCTAATTTTTGGAATTGAAAAGAGAGATCAAAAATTTCTCACGTGGGTAGTGATGAGTGCTGTAGTGTAAAAACCTGAAACTAAAAAGGAATTCAAAAATTTTCTTAGTGAGGAAGAGGAAACTCATCCATCAAAAAAAAAAAAAAAAAAAGAAACTCAAATTTTCCGAATGATTAAGATGATAGAAATGTACTAAAAGACCCCTATCACAATTTTGATCCCCTGATAAAAGTACCCAATGTTTAAGAAAAATACTTAAAATGGAAGCAGAATCTGATATAGTAACGCTGAGATTTGGCAGCTACAAAATATTTTTATTAGGGTGAGTCAAAAGTTGTACAATATTTTGGTAATATGAGGCACAATTCTGCAGCTCACAATGATTTTGCCAAGTGGACAGCTAAAAGTTGACATCACCTGATTCTCTCTGATTGTTACTTGCCAGATTTGGCTCTATGGCTTGGAGCATGGCCTTGGGACTACCTAAGCTTGACTGATCATCAAGGCTCTTGCAGTCGAAGCAATATTTCTTAAACCATCTGGTTATTGTACTGTGATCAACTGCACTTTGACCGTTCAGACAACTGACATCTTTTTGTTGCTTGTGCATCATTATAGCACATTACAAACATATAAAGCATCAATTCTTGAATTTGACTACATTACACATTCATCTGCATAGCTTTTAAATCATACACAGTGAAGCACTGCGCAATATGTCAGCATACCAGCTATCAAAATGAACTAATTGAGTCACATAATATACTCGTATGTTCCAAAATATTGCAAAATTTTTTACTCACCCTAGTAATCATCATCATAATGTCATGCCACTAGCACAGATATCCCTGACCTTCTCTCGCCACTTCTCCCTATCATTCATAGCTTCTGGCAGGTCTTCAGGGCTACATCCCATATCCTCACATAGCTGCTGTATGTATGTTCGAGCTGGTTATCCTGCTTTTGCTTGGCCATATGCGGGGGTCCATAGCAGTACATCACTGATGAGTCAACAGATAAATTTATTGTTTGTGATGTCTGTTTATATTTTGTAATCACATATACAGTTCATCTGTTTAAGCTGTTGTGGCCTGTGAGATAAGTCCTGAACTGTTACCCTGTTTAGCTATATACTTTAGCTAATAAAGATGGAGATATATCAGCAATTCTAAAGCTTAATGAGGAAAAGCATTTATTTTAAATTGCTAATTTTTTTTTTTTTTTTTCAGAATATTGAAGACAGCAAAAAATGTTAACATAGATCGAACATCATATGGTGAAAATTTTGAATCAACCTGTACATTTAATGACACTGCAACTTTGCATGTACCAAAATATTGCATAACTTCTGATTGATGGTTAGTACCAAGTGCTTCCTTAGCGATGAAAAATTGACAGTGGATATGTTTAACTGTTTATCGAAGGAAAGCCATGACGCTACTCTACATAGTAGAGAAAGCAAAAAGCTAAATTTCTGAGATGAAGCTTGATCATTTTTATCACATAGAGTCTTCAGATTTTTATCTTAATCTTTACAATGTTTCACCCGATGTGACCTTTGGCCTTTTTCAGGTGTTTCATGTTGAACTTGGGAGACTACACAGTTCTAAGTTCCATATAAGCACCTGAGTTCAACATGAAATACTTGAAGATGGCCAAAGGATACATTGGATGATATTTTGTGAATATAACAGTGAAGATGAAGATATTTGTTCAAATACTCATGGAGATATTCTGCTATTTTGAACAAATGTTCTTTTTGAAAATATTAGGTGCCATTATTTATGTGGAAAGAATTTAATTTCATGCCACCTACTTAAAACCAAGTAAACCTCTTCATGGCAACAACCTTTTAAGATGACAATGACATCTTTTAGTAAGACTGTGCTCTACCACACTGGAGTGAGTTTTATCCCCACTGAGCTAGCCTGAGCTTTTGAGATCATATACACATCCAGTAATGTCTACAGTTGTAGGAAATGAAATTTGTGACTTGGGTTAAGATCCTAGATGAAGCTGTCTGCATTTCACATGATGCTAATACACTGCAGAAAAGCATAAATCCATCTGTTCTCCTCCAAGTTATGTATAAATAGTAGGGTAGACTGCGTTCTTTAGATTTGGTTAGGCAACCTGTCAAGAAGAAGAAAAATTCTGAATACAAACCAGCTTAAATTTGCTTAAAAATTGACCTTGTGTTACATCCTGCTCATGGTGGTGGGGTTTGGTAAATAGGTATCTACACCGGAATGCTACCCTTTTTACCCTAAGGTTACTTTTTTATAAAATACTCTGGATAAATGAAGGTTACACAAAATCTACTATAGTATAATCTGGATGATATTTGGTTAACAACAAAAAGAGCTTGATTTGGTTAATATCTTAATATTGTTTCATTATTATATATATTATATTATGTATATATAATTATATCATATATATATTATATTATATATATTATATATATATTTCATGATTGTTTCATAATATCTTAATTAATATTGTTTCATGATTCACCAAATGTTTCTTTATCTGTTCATGCACGAAGATTCTGCCCAGCCCAGGGCAAATAAATGACTTAGGCTGAATTGAATTGTTACAAATAGAAATGTTTGATCATTTAATTGTGTGTAAACAAATGACTGATCTTAAATTGAATTATTAGTGATACATCATAAAACTTGGATCTATTTAATTTTGATGACTTAAGTTTACAAAATATTTATAACTAATATATGTGAATAAACCAGATTTGACTAACCTACAATGGTTGATATGCCATAATTAAAGTAAAGTTGGCGATTTTCGTTGAAGGCGACCTAAAGGCTTCTTTTTCAATAGCTTCAACACTAAGATGTAGCTGGATTGCTCCACTTTACATTTGATCATTACCTTATAGAGCTGAGAGTTAAGCAAGGCAGAATCAAGTACCATTTTTTGAGTCTTTGGTATGACTTGACTTGGGACTGAACCCCGGTCTCCCGGTCAGTTGGTGAACAAACCTAACCAAACAACTTTATGAAAATCAGTGACCATCTTAGAACCCATATGTTATACAGATGGGTACAATCAGTTGTACCTTTACAAGAGCTTGTGGAAAATCTGCATTTGATTAAAAAGAATAAGCCATTACCATTTAAGCTTAAAGCAATTATTATCTTGTGAAAAATGTTTTATTTTTTAATATCATCATCCTGTTGTGCTGACAGTAAGGAGTTCCTTGACTCTCTTTTGCAATCCGTCTCTATCTTCCATTTCTTCTGGTAAATCCTCTTGACTGCATCCAGTGTCCACACAGCACTGATATTAGTAAGTCTTAGCTGGTAAGCTAACACAAGCATGTCCATGTGTAGGAGTCAGTCAGAGAACCTGGCTTATGAGTTCATTATTGCTTCTCTAGTAATATCTCAATACGTATTAGCATCATTTTCAGAATATTTGAGAATAAGAATGGGTTAGAATTTTTGAAGAGTTTGGTCAACTAAATAATATTAATATCATGTTTAAACTGTTCCTCTGCCAAATTTTTATAATTCTGGTTCATATATTTGCATATAAATTTTCATACACAAAATGTGGAAAGAATTATGGTACAGGGACAATATTCCATTTTTTAGGTGGTGGATAATTGGGTTGTTATGATTTTAGGAAGAAAAAAAGAAAAGTGATACATGATCTTTCCTTTTTCTTTCTCCCTGTCTCTCTTAAAAGGATGAGAATTTGAAAGAAACTGAAATATTTGACATTTTATCTTGAGATATATTTTGTCTTTTGTTTCTTCAAGTCCCTCCTGATCTCATTTTTTTTTTCATCATCATCAGATAAAAATATCCACTGAAGGCTATTGTTAATAATGAAAACAGTAATCCCCCACCTCTCCACACGCAACAACACATACGCAGATACATGTGCATGCAAGAACCTTCACACCATGACTTCAAAAGAGTCAGTCAAGTTACAACGTGCAAAAGTCTAAGATAAATAGTGATATCAAAAAAACTAAAAAAAAGAAGAAAATATTTTTTCTTCTTTACTTTTTGTTTTTTTTATTCATTTTTTTATTTCCTGTGTTTTTTTGTTGTTGTTTTTTGCCTTGTTTTTTAGAGTTTTTTTTTCATCTTCCATGTTTTGTTTTTTTTTTCTTGTTTTTTGTTTTGTTTTGTTTCTTCGCAAAGTGGTTGTATCCTGTTGTGTAGAGAACCACAGCAGACTGTAAAAAGGGATAATTTCCTCACTCTTGATCAAAGAAAAAACTAAAAGGAAAAAGAAAAATGAAAAATAAGCGATATTGGCTTCCATGTTGTGTGGTCTGCACAGAACAGAACTCTTCCGCCCAGCCTGACACCTGGGAGTGGGTGAAAAAGATAGAGAGAGAGTGAAATTTCATGAGGTGCTTCTCACGGGGTGTTTTCTATGGGAAATAAGAAAAAAGGTAGGCAGTGGACAGGTACAAACAAACAGAAAAAAAAGGCAAAAAACGATTCCCACAAAAAAGATGGAAATGAAAATAAAAAACAAAACAAGGAAACGGATGAGAGAAGTGGCCAAAGGTCAGAGAAACCTAATTCAAACAAATGGAATTATCCAAGAATTCAGAGAACATGGACTACACAACACTGACATCAAGGAAATCATAATCTTGTTCAGTCAAGAAATGGCGCAGTCATAGAGGAAAACCATTTTTGAGGTTTGGGAAAGAAAAAGACTCAAAGAACCTTTTTTGTCAAAACAGGTCACGCAAGGCCAGATAAACATTTAAATACTTGTAGGAACATTCTGACCAACTCTTGACTCAAGCATTGAAGTGACTGACCGGTTTTTTTTTTGTTTTTTTGTTTTTTTCCCCAAGTTAGCAGGAGGTGGAATGATCAGTGTTGCTTGATGATGATCTTCAGAAGAAAGAATGGAATATTTTTTTGGTTAATTTAAGTAAAAGGACAATCTGCTTCTTTTTGTACTTTGTTCCCTTCATTTTATATGATAGTCGAGTTCATTGAAACATTGTGCTGCAACAGCGACTGGAGGTGCAAATAAATGAAGTTCCTGGTTTGTTGAAGTTTTTAGCAAATAGTAAATTTGAGTCAATCATTTTGAACTGAGCAAAGAAGAAACTAAAATCCTCTTGTCTTGCTTTCATGATTTTTATTTGGTTTGTTTTAGATTTTAGTTTAATGCTGCATTGTTTAACACTCAGCACTATAAGGTAATGATCAAGGGTAAAGGGGAGCAATCCAAGGTATGGAGTAGTGCTCTCCCCAACAACTTGGTATAGTAGCTATTGAAAAGGGAGCCTTTGGGTCACCCTAGACTAAAGTCGCCAACTTGACTTTAATATATGCATTGGCCTAGTGGGTAGAGAGTTTGCCAGTAGTCCGGGAAACCTGGGTTCAATCTCAGGTCATGTCATACCAAGGACTTCAAAAATGGTACTTGATACCTCCTTGCATAACACTCAGCAATATAAAGTATGTCTCAAGGGTAAAGTGGAGCAATCCTAAGAAAGGAGTAGTGCCCTCCCCTACACCTCAGTGTAGTAGCTACTGAAAAGGGAGCCTTTTAGTCACCCACTAACTTACTTACTCTTTTAGATTTAGGCTGTGTCAACCCTTGTTGAGTTATTTAATTCCAAAGTTGTTTTCTTTTGTATGAAGATAATTTCTAAACAATTATAGCTTCAATGAAATATTTACCCAACTTTTCTTACAATTCTTGAAAGGTTGGTAAATTCAAACCAACTGTACTAACTTGAAAATTGACCTTGTACCTCATCTTTCCCATGATGAATGGGTTGGGTA
The DNA here is from genome assembly GCA_963585895.1 of Sepioteuthis lessoniana. Taxonomy (NCBI): domain Eukaryota; kingdom Metazoa; phylum Mollusca; class Cephalopoda; order Myopsida; family Loliginidae; genus Sepioteuthis; species Sepioteuthis lessoniana. The sequence continues at coordinate 77,621,123 of OY757927.1, read as the reverse complement.
AATACATAGTTTTTGCTCAACTTAGCATTATCACCCTGACTTTATTAGTAGGTATAAAACGATAAACTGCATCTGAAGTTGAGGCTCCAGTTCTGAAGAGGTGGGGAGTGTCGGGCAGAATTTCTTTGCCATTACTTCCAGGTTCACTTTGGCCCGGAGTTATAGTATCTGTTAATCATATTTATTGGATCTGGGGGGAAAAAAAGTCTTAAGAAACAGTAACACTAAAAAATAGAGATATAAATGTACAAAGATTTTGTTTGTTTTGGTTTCATGGCATATCAACCATTGTTGGTTATTGTGTTCTGGTTAATGAACACAAGTAGTAGTAATAATAGGACAAACCACAATATGTGAGGAAAATAGTTATATTTACAGGAAAGAGTATTTACAAGAGAGAGACTGTTAGTAATAAGAACATAGGATTAGTGATAGAGTAATGATATACTTCAACAATAGGAACGGCTCTTCTGGTCTAACTCGTAGGCTTATTTCCAGACTGATCTCCGCTCATGCCATATATGGTAGATGGAACAGCTCATTATGCTGAAATGGTAGGTGATACCCAACAGTTATTTATTGCCATATCCTGGTTTTACATATATATCATTTGTAAACCCATTTTGTAGATGAGATTTTAAAATGAGCCTGAGCTCTTTTTTGCATACAGTTAAATGGTTTCAGGTATTGCTATATAACAGTCATAATTTAACATTAATCTTTTGCTTTGTTCAATTAGACCCATAGATGAAACCCTATTGAGTGTTACCAATCCAGGCTAGAGTGGACCTGGACGCAAAGGTAATGAAGGGGTACACTGCATTCTCCAAATTTTGAGTCTTACCATCCAATGATTTAATGTCATTTCAGGACACTCATTGGAGGGGGGTTTACCACTCTGCAGAGATGCAGTCGGTGTATTCTAGTACCCCTGCCAACTTGGTTAGAATGTACAATGAATGTGAGTCCCAAACCCCTAAGGCATAAAATAACCGTAGACAGCTTGACATGCTATTAGAATTAATCAACTAGTTTAAAAGTAAAATTTAAGGAAGTTTAAATGAAGCTTCAGATTTTGCTGTTTGTCATGTGATACAAATTATTAAACAAAATCTTAGTCTCCTTTGTTTTTGTTATTTTGTTTGTTTTTTCCTTGTTTGATGTTCTTCAGTTTACCAAAATAGAATCAACTTGTCTTGGAAATAAATAGACAAAGAATCAGGAAGAAATAAAACAAAATCTTTGCTTATTTAGCAAATACTTTTATTAATGATCCTTCATCTCCTGTGGATTTTAGATTTCTGTAGAATTTGACAGCCTCTAAAAAGGATTATCCTTAAATATCACTTGTTGGCATTGTTTATTATTATTAGTTGTAGTTTTTTTGCTTTCTTTTTTACAACTTGGCAATTAGGACTTATTCATGTATTGTGATCTAATTAATTAGTGCAGGTGCTAATTAACTGTTATATAATAAATAGACAAGTGCTTTTAACCCTTTCTGTTACAGATAGCTCAGCACTTTTCATGCCAACTAATAGGAAAGTTGCAATTTTTCTTGGTTGTGTAAGCTTTCAGAAGAAAAAAATAAGAAATGCTTCATTTAATTTTGAAAGAATAGCATCTCAGAACTCCGAGGAACAGTTTTATAATGAGTCATATTTTAAACTGAAATTATTTACAACATATTAAAATAGATCACAAATAAAGAATGCAAATGAACATGATGGCATACTGATAGTTCAAACACAGCTATATTTTAAGTAACATTGCTTCAATATTCCTGATTTTTGGCAGTTTTGGGATCTTCAGTGTTGGTGATGAATTAGGTTGAATTGATGGCAAATAGGCAGTGTTCAAGTGGGTAAGAGGTCACCATGTCTCTGTGCCATACAAGAGGATGGAGAAGACTTCTGTTTTGTTGATTTTTACTTTGGTGTCCTTCCTGATGTCGTTGAATTTCCATGTTGGCTTGCTTGTAAAGTCTGCCAAATGGCCTGTTTGTCTTAGCAAGTTGGTTGTCCACTTCCTTGTCAGTTTTGGTGTTAGAGGTTATCATACAACACAGTTAGTGAACTTTTGAATTGTTTTTAGTTCTGTCTGGTTGACTGAGATAGTAGAAAGGTGGTAGACGTCTTATGATAGTTGAGGCAATATCTGAAGAAAAAGGTTTTGTTACCTAATTCTTTATGTTTACTGAATATTGAACCGAAAATATGACCTACTCATAAGAGGTTTAAAAATTTCTTAGTGGAAAAAGCATCCAGAGTAGACGATGTGTCAGTTGTTGATTTGTGCTAATCTTTATATTCAAAGTAAAAACTAATTCTATAATCAGGATATCTTTATAAATACCATCACATACACACACACACACACACACACACATATATATATATATATATATATATATATATATAAAAATTAATATACAAAGTTTACCTCTTTATATAAGGAGGTACATTTAGTGTAATGATTAGCATCATAAAAAATGGAATAAATAACTGGAGTTCAAATCTTGGATGGAGCTGTCTGGGTTTCACTTTGTAATAATGTGATTTGAAAAGGCATGAATCTATCTGTCCTTCCCTGGCTATGTGTACATTGAAGGGTAGACTGGGTTCTTCAGTTTTGATTCGGCAATTAGTCAAGAAAGATAACTCTAAATTCAAACCAGCTGTAAAATACAAAGTAACGTTGGCGACTATAGTCGAGGGGAAGGCTTCCTTTTCAGTAGCTACTACACCAAGGTGTAGGGAAGGGTGCTACTCCTTTCCCTGGATTGCTCCACTTTACCCTTGATCCATACCTTATAGTGCTGAGTGTTACACAAGGAGGGATCAAGTACCATTTTTTGAGTCTTTGGTGAACACTCTAACTGCTTGGCGAATGGACAGGTGTCACCTAAACCAGCTGTACTCTATTTAAAATTTAACCTTATGTTACATCCTACTCTTGACAGAGGTGTTGGGTAAATATAAATAATGTTTATGCATCTGGAAAAAAATAACACCTGAAACTATAGTTTTAGAAATTCTTTAAAATGACTTGACTCTTTTGTTGAAGCAAAGATGAATCAAAACCTAAAATGTTTTTAAAGAAGTAAAAAAAACATTACCGCATTCACCTAGCCTGATAATCAGGTAGATACTATTATCTAAAAAGTTATTCAAATTTATATTCATTTTTTAAAACTTTTCATGTGTATATATATATATATATATATATATATATATATATTTACCAACCCCTCTAATCATGCAGGATATGACACAAGGTCAATTTTTAAGTGGAGTTTAACAGGTTTTAATTCAGAGTTTTCCTTCTCCTAGACTAGTTGCCTCACCAAGGCTGAAGAAAACAGTCTGCCCTACTATTTACCTATAGCTGGAGGGAGAATAATTGGATTCATACCTTTCCCAAGGGTATTAGTGCTATGTGAAGTGCAATCAGTCTAGACCAGGATTTGAACTTATGTCACCATGTCCATTTCTAACGACAATAACCATTACAATATATATATATATATATATATATATATATATATATATATATATAATGATTTTTATAATTTCAATATCATATTATTTAAAAAAATCATCATGATTATATTATTTTTTATTAATTCATTTATTTTATATTTATCTATTTTTATTATTTATCATGTTATTTTCATATATGTTTTTATCACATTATTTTTATATATTATTGTATTAAATATTCATCATCGTCAAGTTGCACTGCTTGTACGGATTTCTCTGACTTTTTCTTGCCATCCATCCCTATCATCCATTGCTCTTGGCAGGTCTTCAACGGTACATCCAGTATCTGTATGGAGCTGTTGTAGGCAGGTTCTTGTTGGTCAGCCAACACTGTCATGTTCATCTGAAGGAGTCCATAAGAAAATATCACATGAGTTCATCCGTACTTTTCCAGCAGTGTCTTGCATTTCTTGTTCATCTCATTTGGATGGTTTTAGAGATAGGAGGAAAGTTGCCATATAGTTGTTGTTTCATGGAGTGTTGCTTCCAGGATTTGTTCAATTTAGCTGGTAGTATTCTTGTGTAGTTCCCATCTAGCTTTTTCTCAATCTGTTTGGTCAGCATCTAAATGGTGCATCCATATAGTAGTATTGACACAACTGCTACTTGGAAGAAATCCCATTTAATTTATCAAATAGGTCAGAGTCATTATATCATATTATAATATTAATTATAATATAATTATTTTATTTAATATATTATATTTTTTTATATATATATTGATGTGGACCCAGGTTGGGACCACAAAAAGACAACTTGGAACACGGTATAAGTTTAAAGATATACTGAAGTAACAAGATACTGAGAAAAGTGGTGGCCTGAGCTAGGCTTACTTGTCAGTCAAATATCAGTAGAGTATCCAATATCTCACAAGAGTACTTGGCTCTTGATTAATATAGAATTTGGAAGAGTCCATGAATGGGTAGGTAACGGTCCCTTAACATATATATGTGTGTGTGTGTGTGTGTGTGTGTTGATGTTGTGATTATTTGGTAGGAATAAAAGAGAAAAATAGGTGCCCCTTTCTTGAATTTTTAACTTCCTACCTTCTTTTTTCAATGTCAACAGATATTTTTATTGTTCTTAATTTTTCATTGTGTCATTTTCATCATTATCATGGCATGCATATTCTCTTGGCTTTCTCTTACCCTTTTGAACCCTTTCAAATAAAGTGAGAGGTGTATTTTTTTGAGAGAACTGTGTCGCTCGTCTTTATTCTGTCGTCGTTATGATTCTGCATGCATATGTGTTTGTATGTCATGGCTATACAACATGTTGATACTGCTTGTTGTGGACCAGTAAAAGGTCCTGAAGAAAGACACGGACTTCAGATTACGTGAAACTGAACGAAATATTGAACGAAAATATAAATTCAGCATAGATTAAAGAGTGTTGAATGTCAGTCTGACGGCCAAAGTGTTAGGCTTCCTTTTCAGTAGCTACTACACCAAGGTGTAGGGAAGGGTGCTACTCCTTTCCCTGGAGTTAACTTAACACAGAGATGAATATTCTCCCGGTATTCATAGTAATAGAAAGACAGTCTGACAGCCAAAGTGTTAGGCTGGAGTTAACTTAACACAGAGATGAATATTCTCCCGGTATTCATAGTAATAGAAAGACAGTCTGACGGCCAAAGTGTTAGGCTGGAGTTAACTTAACACAGAGATGAATATTCTCCCGGTATTCATAGTAATAGAAAGACAGTCTGACAGCCAAAGTGTTAGGCTGGAGTTAACTTAACACAGAGATGAATATTCTCCCGGTATTCATAGTAATAGAAAGACAGTCTGACAGCCAAAGTGTTAGGCTGGAGTTAACTTAACACAGAGATGAATATTCTCCCGGTATTCATAGTAATAGAAAGACAGTCTGACGGCCAAAGTGTTAGGCTGGAGTTAACTTAACACAGAGATGAATATTCTCCCGGTATTCATAGTAATAGAAAGACAGTCTGACAGCCAAAGTGTTAGGCTGGAGTTAACTTAACACAGAGATGAATATTCTCCCGGTATTCATAGTAATAGAAAGACAGTCTGACGGCCAAAGTGTTAGGCTGGAGTTAACTTAACACAGAGATGAATATTCTCCCGGTATTCATAGTAATAGAAAGACAGTCTGACAGCCAAAGTGTTAGGCTGGAGTTAACTTAACACAGAGATGAATATTCTCCCGGTATTCATAGTAATAGAAAGACAGTCTGACGGCCAAAGTGTTAGGCTGGAGTTAACTTAACACAGAGATGAATATTCTCCCGGTATTCATAGTAATAGAAAGACAGTCTGACAGCCAAAGTGTTAGGCTGGAGTTAACTTAACACAGAGATGAATATTCTCCCGGTATTCATAGTAATAGAAAGACAGTCTGACGGCCAAAGTGTTAGGCTGGAGTTAACTTAACACAGAGATGAATATTCTCCCGGTATTCATAGTAATAGAAAGACAGTCTGACAGCCAAAGTGTTAGGCTGGAGTTAACTTAACACAGAGATGAATATTCTCCCGGTATTCATAGTAATAGAAAGACAGTCTGACAGCCAAAGTGTTAGGCTGGAGTTAACTTAACACAGAGATGAATATTCTCCCGGTATTCATAGTAATAGAAAGACAGTCTGACGGCCAAAGTGTTAGGCTGGAGTTAACTTAACACAGAGATGAATATTCTCCCGGTATTCATAGTAATAGAAAGACAGTCTGACGGCCAAAGTGTTAGGCTGGAGTTAACTTAACTTTATTTCTTTGTAAATACAAAGAAGGCACGAGGCCTTGTGGTTTTGGGGGAGGGGAAGGGAGCGGTCATGCTATAACTGTATTTTCTATGGGAAACCTAGCTAGCCACATTCGCCGACCCATTCAACAATACAATATATAATCACTCGTCCATCGCCATACACGCAGCAGCCACCACAATACCGCACTTGCTCTATGAAAAATTCCTACTTAAAACCCGAAACTTATGCATGATTTTATTTACAATGTATGATTTTGATGGATATGCTGGGAATGGGAGAAAAAACCCCGAAAAAACATATATACACGAAAAACAAGGAAAAAATTCCCCGTTTGGTTTCCCTCCCATCCCCCCATCTATAAAATTGGAGGCCGACTGTTTTCCGGGTCGAAAATACCGGAAACAAGCCGGACCTACCCTAGGTGGGGCTGGGTTCCTACTCTACAGGGATAAAAGAATTAAGAGGGTCGGGCTCGGCATGGGTCGATAGAAGCGGGTGATTTGATTTTATACATATGAATGTTCAAGATCTTCAAAAAGCGGACTGGAATACAGGTTGAGGTACAAAAATAATGGGGTTGGGGAAGATCTTGATAGCTAGCGACTAAATGACGGGGACAATGACTCACAACATACTGCTAACTAGGTTGCAAGGGGAAAAACAATACAAAGCAAAATCCTACTTACCAAGGGTGGGGTCCCTAGGGACCCGTTCCATAGACGCCATGGGGAGGCAGAGGCGGGAAGGATGACTCCAACATTGCCCCCTTTCGTACGACCAAGCTCGCTGCAGTCACCCACCTTTTGCTGAATGTTATGCGATCCAAGCGTTTTCTATCGCATCTGATTTTGACCCTCAGCTGATGCCGAAAATACAAGACCAGATCACGATGAGAAAAGTTTGCATCGTCATACAATCCCTTGTTTCGCGTCGTCCAAATCACCATTCTAGCTACAGCTAGGATCGCGAGAAACACCACACGCTTCTCACCGTGATACGGAGGAAGAACGTTGTCTACGACGTAACCAACGTCGAGCAGCACAAGCTGTTTGGGTTCGATGCGAGCCGTCCACTCCCCGACGTGATCCCAAAACGGGCGGACTCGCTCGCAGTAGTAGAAGGCGTGCTCAGCCGTTTCTTCTAAGCCACTGCTGCAGCGAGGGCAATCAGGCATGTCTGCCAGGCCCGCCTTGAAGTTCAAGCCGCGAAGGGATAACGCATTCCGAACAAGTCGCCAGGTGAGCGTGAACTCGGAGTTGTTCAAGAAGCTCGATCCTGGCGCCCAATTCCAGTGAGAGCGGATCTCCTCCGCCGTCCAGCCGTGCCGCACGCTGAGAGGATCAGAAGCGGAACCCACCACTAATTCCCGATACAGCTCCTTCCGAGGCCATGAAAGGTCACTGGACCCAAGAAGGTTACGAAGGGCCTTTCGGCACTCGCGGACAAACAGTGCTTCGCCCAAAGGCCTACGTCGACCTTCAGCCTTTGGGTCTGACTTGAGGCGAGGAAAAGTCCGACTCGCCTTTCGTCTCCACACTGAGTCCCCCGTCAAGACACGGCCCAGATATGCAAGTCTTTCAGCAAGCCAGTGGCTCTCCAGATCAGGCATACCCAGACCCCCGTTGCGTGTACGTTGGATACAGACCTGTCTACGGACCATCGGCCTTGCACCTCCCCAGACAAGTCTGGAGAGGGATCGTTGCAGTGCCAACCGATGTGCCTTAGGCAGAGGGAGTACAGCTAATCGGTAAAGGATCAAGGGGAAGACGTACGCGGCGCACGCCTCCGCCCTGCCCTTTAAGGACAACCTCCTTGAAAGCCAGATTCCCACCTGAGCATTCACCTTAGCATGTACTTCCGACCAATTTCGCTCCAGTTGGAGGTCGGGCCCAAACCACACCCCGAGGATGCGGATGGGTCCGTCACTCCAGCGGAAGGGCCCTGGAAGAGTATTGCTACCCCTCCAAGCACCAAGCCGCAAACCTTCGCTTTTGTCAAAATTGACCTTGGCCCCTGCAATCCGCTCATACTCGACAACCGCCTCTTTCACAGCCTCTATATCCCGGAGGCGGGATACGAAAACTGTGACGTCATCAGCGAACGCGGAAACCCTAGCCGCAAGGCGGCCAACGAATGGGATACCGCGCAGTGCCGGACTTGTCCCCTCATCCCTAAGCCTGCGCAGGAGGGGCTCCAACGCGAGGACATAGAGAAGAGGAGACAGGGGGCAGCCCTGCCGGACCGATCGCTCGATCGCGATCACCCCCGAACGCCTTCCGTTCACCTGCACCACTGCCTGAGGGTTAACCGATGGTCTACCCTATCGAAGGCCTTGGACTGATCTAAACTGATCAGCGCGGATTCGGTGTCGTCTTTTATCCCCTCTAGGACCTCGCGAATCAAGTGCAGGTTGTCCTGGATCGATCTTCCCTTCACAGCAAAGGTCTGTTCGGGGCCGATCAGATCACTAATGACAAGCTGTAAACGATTCGCTAAGACCCGGGCCAAAATCTTTAACTCTGTGTTAAGCAGAGTTATGGGCCTGTAATCGTCTAAACCCTCCCAAACATGCCTGCCACCTTTCTTCAGCAATGTGATCACGCCCTTGGTAACGCTACCAGGGATGGCTCCCTGGGCGAACCAATGGTTGAACATATCCGTCAGAATAGGCACAAACATGTGCGACATCCTCAAGTACACTTCGTACGGCAAACCATCTAGTCCCGGCGACTTGTTGAGGCCGACCTGCTTCAACGCATCACGGACTTCGCATTCAGTAACCACACCCTCGCAGCTAGCCGCTTCAGCCGCCCCAAGACGGGGGAAGTCGGCCAGATAGCTACGAAACTCCCGGAGCGGGAGATCAGTGCAGCGGGCAAAGCGATCCCGAAAGTGCGCCCGAAAGGCGTCACGTATCTCACGACCTGATCGCAGCAGACGCCCGTCCGGGGTCTTAACAGATGCGATGTACCGATCGGGGAACCTTCGCACTTCTTCTTCACGCGCAGTCGCGTTCGATTTCACAGCTTCGTTGAGAACTCTTTTTAGCCTAGATCTAACTACTGATCCCTTGTAGCGCTCGCTACTCTCACGCTCAAGGTCCCTCCTAGCTAGCTCTACACCTAGGGAGTCCCCCCCAGCCACCGCCCGGGTAAGTCTATCATCTATAGATTTCGCCTCCGCGGTCCTATCTAAGTTGAGCTGTCGACCGTACTTGGTGGCGAAATCTCTAATCCTATGCTTAAGAGAAACCCACCACCTATTCCCGGTAACCGCCCCCACTAACGCCCGCTGAATTAGGGATTCCAGCCGCTCCCGGAAGTCCCGTATCTCCAGTAAGGAGGTATTGAACTTCCAGTAGCCGGCTAGACTAGGTCTATTAACTAACCGCAGACTGACTCTAATGAGTTTATGGTCAGTCCACGCTATCAAGTGGAACGTGGGACAACTAACAAAATCAATGTCAGCTCTTCTCACTAACACTCTGTCCAAGCAGGAACCCACTTTGGCAGAGGGCGAGCCATCTAGCCACGTCCACATCTCCCGCCCTGGGTGATCAAGACGAAACCTGTCGACGAGATCGTGACGAGTCACGAAGCCGACAAGGCTGCTCTCACACCTTCCCGCACTACTAGCTCCCCGCCCGACCTTATCTATCTTGGGATCAAGGATCGCATTCCAATCACCCATTAAGACTAGCCGCTTCGTATCGTCCAGGAACGACGCCAACCGACGAAAGAAGGAAACCCTCTCCGCAGCGATATTGGGCGCATAAACCGCAACCAGACGAAACTTGAAACTTTTCACGGCAACATCGGCCACAACCAGCCGGCCCCCGTCACCTGCAAAAACAACGTCAACATCAGCATCAAGGCTGCGTCCAACTAGCAAAGAGACCCCAGCGCTGATGCGGCTGCCGTATGCTGAGAAAACGTTAAAGTCGTTTTCCAGCACCCGACAGTCGGCATCGCAAGTGAAGTGGGTCTCCTGCACTGCAGCAACATGTACGCAGAGGTTCCTGAGTTCACCAAGCAAGCGCGCACACTTGCTTGAATCCCTCAGTCCCCTCACATTCAAACTGGCAATGTTTAAAGACATCAATCACACTTACCTTAGTCAGTGTCGACTATGGGCCGGAAATCCCCAGGGGTGAGGATGCCAACGGCCTGTCTCAGAGAGCCCGTGCCGAGCTCAGTGTTTACTCGGCCATCCCTAGACACTCCGCCGACATCCAGCGGGAACCGTACTTTTAGCGCTCTATAGAAGGAGGGGTGAACTAAAATAGGGACCCTCCCTGAGCAAAAAGGCAAACATCTTTTCAAGGAAGGGTGCTCCAATTCCGCCAACTTTACACCCGTGTCGGTCTGGCGGACCGTATCCAAGAACTTCCATACGCCCTTGGTACGGTCACCAGCCGAACGGATGAAAGTGGTCACCATGGCTGCACCCTTAAAATTACATGGATTGTTCACTTTCTTTTTTCCAATCTTTTCCAGTTGCAGTAACGGTTTTAACATCTTCTTAAGTTGATGGTCCGTTACTGCTTCTGCACCAACGGTGCATAAATGTTTAGCTTTGAGTTGCTGATTTTTTTCTGTATCGGCACTGTTTGCCGCCTCTTTTTTATGTTGGGATGATGTGGTCTGGGGGTTTGTTGTAATGGGAGTCTGTTCCGGAAAGAGTTCCGGGGAAGAGATCGGACTCAGGGATGGTAATGAGAGCGACCTAGCTATTTTTTGTGGGGATGGTCTTTCGAGCGATTGTGCTCTCCTTGTATGCACAATCTGATGTCTACGGACCTGGGGATGAAATGGGGGTGTTTCAGTTGGTGGGGGAGGTTGTGGTGATTGTGGTGGTGGTAATGGGGGTTGTATATATTGTGGGGGTTGTGGCGACTGAGGGGGGGCATTCCGAGGAATGCAATGTTGAGGAGGGAACATTGACGGAAGTGGTAGGGGAGGTGGTGGCGGAAGAGGAGCCATGAGTGGTGTTTGTATTGGAACTTGTTGGGGAAGAGGCTGCTTTTGGGGGTATGCATTTGAAGGCCCTTCTAATGGGTCTTCGGTGCTGGAAGGTCCTGCACACATTTTTTTGGCAGCCCCCTCCCCGCTGTCTCGCCTTCTTTTCAGATTTGTCGATGTCTCCATGCTTTCATGGTCTTCCTTGTTTTTTCCCCCCTTTTTCTTTTTTGCCGATGTGGGTGATCCTGGTGTTGTTGCTGTTGTCTTTGTTGTTGGGGTCTGTGGCCCTTTCTTTGTTGTTGACGATGTTGCTTTTCCTTGTGTTGTTACTGCTGCTGGTTCCGGCGTTTTGGTTTGGTTTTGAGGTGGGGATACCATTAAACTTTTTTCCCCTTGTTTGGGGGAACCCCTCCTCTTCCGCGTCACCTCGGACCAGCCCTCTTTGTCATTTGTTTTGGGCTGGTCCTGACTTGGGTCCTGAGCCTCGGCTGTCTTACTGCTGGTGGTGGTGGTGGTGGCTGTTGAAACTGTTGTTGTTGTTGTTGCTGACGCTGCTGCTGCAGCATTCTCAAGTTTCTCGGGGCAGAACTTCGAGATGTGGCCAATTTTTTTGCATGACCAACACCTCGGTCTCCGCCCCTCCACCATCACTATCATCTGTCTGTCCCCGCTGATTAGAATCTCGGGGATGGCTTTGAAGCCATCCCTCGTCAGGCACATCCGGAAGGCATAATCCCTGTAGGCTGTCCCGGCCGGGGATCTAAGGAGTTTATACTCCTCCACTTGGCCGTAAGAGCTTAAGTAGGCCGCAAACACCTCCCCAGTAAAGGAGGCCGGGACGTTGCAGATGGTGACGTTGAGCCTACGGGTGCCCCTATATTCCGGCTGTAGCCTGAAGCACCTGGTCGTAATGTTGTTGGCTGCCAGCTTCGCAGCCTGGTCTTCCGTCGGAAGGAGGACATCCCATGTCGCAAAACTCTTGCGACAGAAGTACTGGCATGGGATGCCCGCCTTCCTCAATAACTCCTCAAATGTCTCCTTCTTCAGCCCCACCAACCTTTTGGTTTTGAGATCCGAAACGACCAGCGAGAGGATCCTGGGTGTTAATTTTTGTTCCAACTCAGGGATGGGCAGAATCTCGTTGCCTTTGAAGTACTTCGCGTACTTCTCCACCCTATCCCTTTCGTAGTCGGCAGGTCCCCTCTGCTGGCCCTTCCAAGGTGTGGGGCTCTTTTGGGCTGGCTGTATTGGAGTGTCTTGTGTGGCGTCAGGTATTATTCTTTGCGAATCAGCGGGGACCGGCAGCGATGGCCAGTTCGCTCCTATTAGGCTTACTTGTGATGAATCTTGAGAGGGTTCAGTTTTGTCAATGTCATTTTTTGGGGAGGTAGAACCCTCCATGACTGCGGTATAGTTTGCAGCCAGGAGGGTAAAACTAAAGCCCCCACCTGTTGCAAGTGTGGAGGAGGGGGGTTCTACTGTTCAACAAAAAAGTGAAAATTATAAAATTAGGCAACCCGCCGTAAAAAAAGATTAGAACTAGTAGATACCCCTGCTAAATTAAAAAAAGAAAAACTCAAAATAAATCTAGTCCGACCACAAGAAAAATAAACGCCGGAAAATTAAAACAAGTGTCAAAAGTTAAACTAAAAATTGTCACAAGTAACTACTTCTGAAATTCTTTTTCTAAAAAGTGTCACAAGTCACTACTTCTCAGGTAAGCTTGCAAAAAAATAAAGTCTGACGAAAAACAAGTCTTACCGAGATTACTAGGTTCTAACAAGTAATACACGTATTCCAAGTTATAACACACGTAATAACGGCTGGAGTTAACTTAACACAGAGATGAATATTCTCCCGGTATTCATAGTAATAGGAAGAGTTCATCATAGTCCGTACAGTAGGTACCATAACACTGCTTTCTGTAGATGAAATATTGCTACCAAGGTATATGAACTAGTTTAGTAATTTCAGAGGCTTGACATTTAATGAGGAGATGGTACTGTCTTGATTAAAACGCATGAACTTTGTCTTATGTCAAGACTAATGCTTCTTGCAGGCTGCTCCAGTCTATGCAACAGTGGTTCACTTTGAGCATTTGTATTTCCCAGAATTGATTATTTGCACAGTCAGCATTAGTGATAGTTTCAATAGAATATCAACTGCTTTTTCCCCATTTTTTTTTTAGTATGAAGTTATATATAAATCATGGTGACTGTCTTTCAAGATATTTTCCTCTTTTGAGATTATTCCTGAGTTTGACATGAAACACCTGAAGAAGGCCAAAAGATGCATCGGCCGAAACATCTTGAATATAAAGATGAAGACAATAATGCAAATACACTAAATGATAAAAATTACTTACCTTCATCTGAGAAAATTAGTCAGGATGATTCTAGTTTTCAAACTTTGATCAACAGTTGCTCTGGCAGAATGTATGTGTTTATATTGCTTTGTTCACCCACCAGTTGGCCTGAATCAGAAATTTTGATGTTTTTTCTTTCAAAAAATCAAAGCTATCAACTAACATATGATTGGCTATTTGTCATATATTTTATTATAACATGAAAATTTTGGTTCAAAAGCCCAATCAATGGAGGCCTTTGAATAAACCAACTGCATCTCAGTTGAAGGGTAACTCCGCAACAGTGAGTGTCCTCAGTATGATACTAAACAGTCTGGAGCCTTGGGGGAAGTGGAGTACTCCTTTGTTGGTGTTCATCCCAGGCCCACAACACCTGATAGGGTCCCCATCTATGAGTATAATAAAACTGTTTGGCATTTAAACTGTGTTTTAACAAATGACTAATGTTTAATTGAATTATTAGCAATACATAACAATACTTTGAACATTTTAACTGTGTGTTAATATAGGAGAAATGTGAATAGAATTATTTGTATTGTAAAACAATAATTAAAACTCTAATTCTGCATCTTAATATGGATATTAGTATTATATAGCAATACATGGAACTTTTCGACTGGGTACAAATAAAACTATTAGTATTTATGTTCTCTGAAATGTAGAAATTAAACCTTGAGAAATATTCATCCCTTATTGAATAAATCACAAAAAAAATACTCCAATACAAGAATCAGAATAATGCATTTCTCATATGGGACATATAAAAAATAATAGGGTCGTTTACAGATGAATTGTTACTTCACAAGTAACAATTGATCTGTAAACGACCCTATTATATATAAGATCAGAGTATCGTATCTGTGCATTTCGTCTTAGATCAAAATGTTATACCAAACCACCTGTGCCTAGGTTCTGAATGTCATTTCTATACTCATGGAAATTCCAAGGTTATTTTAAAAATTATAAGATATAAAATGCACAAATGAAAATAGTATATTTTTTCAAAGTGTATGTTTTGTTTTATTTTTTTTATTTCTGTAATCTAATTCAGTATCTGTACTTGTAAAAATGTCATGGTCGTTTTAAAAGCTATAATATATACTGGGTAAAATGATGATTTAATATTTTCTAAAAAGTGAATTCAAAATAAGAAAATCCAGACATTTAAATATATAGATAATTATATTGGTACATTTTTGTTTTGTTTTTGTTTTTTTTTGTAATATATTAGATATCTATGATACAGATACTTCACTCCCAGACAAAGGTAGTTATTTGAAAATAATAAAATTTGCAGATGAAATCACTTAGATTTTTAAAGTATAAAATTTGATTGTTTCTGAAAAATAAATATATAAGAAGATCCAAGTATATATATATATATATATATATATATATATGATTTTATAGTATTGAAATAATTTAGAGGGCTATTGCAATAATAATCATTTGAGTCTAATTAATTTCAAATTAAAACTTCATCATCACTGACTTTTTTTGTTAATAATGTTGGAGCTTCAAATTGCAAAATACTTTTATGTAGATGATTATCATAATTTTGTAATTTTAATTTTTTAAGATATCATACTTAATGTTGAGACACACCATACTCTAATCCTAAGCAGAAGTGCTTAGGAACTACACTGAAACTAACCAGAAATACTTATGAATTACTCTGATCTTCGGCAGAAATGCTATGGAACTACACTCAAATCCTTGGCAGAAGTGCTTGGCAACTACACTGATCCTAACTAGAAATACTAAGGAACTACACTCTAATCCTTGGCAGAAAGGCTAGGGAACTACAAAAGTGGTTGGGAACTACACTTTGATCCTAGGTAGAAATGCTTGAGAACTACTCTCTGATCCTTGGCAGAAACACTAAGAAACTACTCTGATCTTTGGCAGAAATGCTCAATAACTACACTCTGATCCTAGGTTGAAATGCTATAGAACTAGACTCTGATCAAAGGCAGGAAATACAATTACTATACTTAAATGCTTACTGCACTTTAAAAGAAATTTAGAGAAAGAAATCACTAAAAGAAATATTATCCACAGTTAATCACTTTCAGAAATGTTAATGACATGTTTTTTTCTCTAACAAAGTGCAAGTTTATTAAAGTGGACATAATCTATTAATTTAGAGCAAAGCATCTTGGCCACACAAACTACTTTATTATCATTGTCTACAAAGAAATCTGTTTATTATTTGAATGCTAAAAAAAGAAAAAATTCCCCTGCTTCTTCATGCTGACCAAATAGAGAATTTCCAAGGACTGTTATTGCCAGAAGAAAAATAAGATCCCCATTAATCAAAAATTCCCCCTTTCGGATTTTTGTGAAATTGATATTTTCCTATTCTCTTGAAGATTGTATCCAATCAATCGTTTTCTTTGTAATTAATGGTTTACACCCATCTTTCCACCATTGGCTGCCTTTACCTTCCATGTGACCAAAACTTCTCTGAAAGGATCAACGCCAATCTGATTGTCTTTTAATCTCAATTATCCCCTTGCGGAATATGCCAAAACAAGGAATTTGCCAACTGGCACTTCATCAAAACCATTTTTTTATCTCTGTCATTTTGTATGTTTTTTTTGTTTTTTTTTTTCTTTTTCTTAATCTTGGATGTTTTCATACTGTCTTTGGGATGTTTTCTCAAAAATAATGACATTGTCGGTCCTGTCTGTTTCATTAAAAGTGTAGCTACCACTTGACAGAAATACTGTAAGAATTAAATGACTATTTGATTGAATAGCTTAGGTAGGTAGATATATTTTCATGGCAGCTTAGTATGGCTAAAAGCTACAAAGAATATCGTTTTCTCAATTAGTCTCCAACCCTTTCAGCGGAGCTTTGAAATACACCAGCTGTACTCTCCTGCAGAGGTGTAGAACTTCCCTCCAAAAGCTAGTGTCATGGATATAACAGTAAACTGCATCTATGGTGAGGCTCTATACCTGGAGGAGCTCTGGAGATGTGTACTACTTTTCATAGCTATTACTCCCAGGTTCACTAGGGTTGTATCTGTTAGGGTCCTATCTATGGGTCAAATAGACCTGTTTGAAAATTAATATACTTGATACCAAATAACTCTAAATTATTTGATTAAGAATCATTACTTTATGCTATAATTATTTACTGAATATTTGTATTATTACTTAGTTGAAATCTTATAACTGTGTTCAAACAAATTATTTATTAACAGAAATAATTAGATAAAACCATGTAAGGGTGAGTAGGTGATAGGAATATTTAAAATCATATAACGATGTACAAATTATGAGCAAGAGGTAGGAATACTTGATATCATATGACTGCATGCAATATAAGAGTATTCAAAAGTACATATTTACCCAAAAACGAGAGTCTTTCACATCTTTCGAAATTTTACCAACATGTATATACAATAGTGGGTAGAGTGTTCACCAATGGGCTGGGAGACCTGGGTTCAATCCCAGGTCGCATCATACCAAAGACTTGAAAAATGGTACTTAATACCTCCTTGCTTAGCATTCAGCATTATGAAGTACGTATCGAGGATAAAGTAGAGTAATCCAGGGAAAGGAGTAGCACTCTCCCCTACACCCTCAACGATGGTCGCCAACTTTACTTACTTAAAACTTATATACAATAAGGATATTTCTACACTGACACCTCTTTTTTCTTACTTTGTATTCTTTTTATTTGGCTTGCTCAAGGTTCTAATTTTAATATTCCTCCTCAGCATCCTGTTTTAATATTCCTCCTCAGCATCCAATTTTAATATCCCTCCTCAGCATCCTGTTTTAATATTCCTCCTCAGCATCCTGTTTTAATATTCCTCCTCAGCATCCAGTTTTAATATTCTTCCTCAGCATCCTGTTTTAATATTCCTCCTCAGCATCCAGTTTTAATGTTCCTCCACAGCATCCAATTTTAATATTCCTCCTCAGCATCCAGTTTTAATATTCTTCCTCAGCATTCAGTTTTAATATTCCTCCTCAGCATCCAGTTTTAATATTCTTCCTCAGCATTCAGTTTTAATATTCTTCCTCAGCATCCAGTTTTAATGTTCCTCCACAGCATCCAATTTTAATATTCCTCCTCAGCATCCAGTTTTAATATTCTTCCTCAGCATCCTGTTTTAATATTCCTCCTCAGCATCCAGTTTTAATATTCTTCCTCAGCATTCAGTTTTAATATTCCTCCTCAGCATCCAGTTTTAATATTCTTCCTCAGCATTCAGTTTTAATATTCCTCCTCAGCATCCAGTTTTAATATTCTTCCTCAGCATCCAGTTTTAATGTTCCTCCACAGCATCCAATTTTAATATTCCTCCTCAGCATCCAGTTTTAATATTCTTCCTCAGCATTCAGTTTTAATATTCCTCCTCAGCATCCAGTTTTAATATTCTTCCTCAGCATTCAGTTTTAATATTCCTCCTCAGCATCCTGTTTTAATATTCCTCCTCAGCATCCAGTTTTAATATTTATCCTCAGCGTCTAGTTTTAATATTCCTCCTCAGCATCCAGTTTTAATATTCCTCCTCAGCATCCAATTTTAATATTCTTCCTCAGCATCCTGTTTTAATATTCTTCCTCAGCATCCTGTTTTAATATTCCTCCTCAGTATCCAATTTTAATATTCCTCCTCAGCATCCTGTTTTGATATTCCTCCTCAGCATCCAGTTTAACTTGCAAGGAACCAATTTTTTACTAGCTATCTATATTTTTAATTGAAATTGTTTAAGCATCTTATAAGTTAAGCCATCAACTCAGACTCAAATCTTGTCAAACAAGCCAGTGCTATTGATGATGTGATACTCATTTCTGTAAACTCTGTCGTTAAATTTTTTTTTTGCTGTAGCTACAACTTAAAGATTACAGCAACTAATAATCTGCTATTTGTTTTAATCTGGGCAATTTTATGATTAAAACAGCTATTTACACAGTGACTACAAATGCTGCTATAGATTTAACTATTTTGTGATATTTTTGTTTTGTCTTACATGCATAATATTTCAAGGTTTTGGTGTGCATTTACTCAACCCCTCTACCATGAACAGGATGCTATATAGAGTCAATTTTTAAGCATAGTATGGCTAGGTTCAACTCAATTTTTCTTCTCATAGACTTGTTGCCTTAAGAAAGATAAAGAACGCTGTCTGCCCTACAACTTACTAAAAGATAGATTCATTCCAGGAGCATGAACACTGGGAAAAGCAAACAGTCTTTTTCACGATTTGACCTTGGGTCACCAATTTCATTTTTTAGGATAATAACTGTTTCATTAAGTACAGCTCTTATGTGTACGAATGTAGATAGCACGGGGGTACTCATGATGTAATGGTTATAATTGTATGAAATGGACATAGTGACCTGAGTTTAAATTCCTCGACAGAGCTGCTTGCATTTCACTGAGTGCTATAACCCTTGGGAAAGGTGTAAATTCAGCTATTTTCCCTTCAACTATGGGTAAATATTTGTGGTGATTGGGCTTGTTAGCCTTGGTACGGCAACCGATCTAGCAGGAAAACTCAGAAATCAAACTTATTAAACTCCATATAAAAAGATTTGACCTCGTATCACATCCTGCTTCTGCGGAGAGGTTGGTAAATAGACATGGTGAATTGTTTGTATATATGTGTGTTACGTAATTGAAATTAGTCCAGGGTCTAATGATAAAAACAGCATTTATTTTAAACTAAAATATTAATTTTACAACATAATTTTGTTCTTAGTGAATGCACTGAACCCAACATTTTCCATTCTATAGTGATTATTTTATATCCCAATTGAATTGCTTGAAAGTGGCCGGCAACCATTAAATTCTCAAGGAATGAAGCACTTAGGGAAACACAGCTTCATACAAGATTTGAACTCAGGTAGCCAATTATATTTCTTATGATGATAACTATTAGGCTAAGAGTGCTTCTTATTTTAACTTTTCGGTGATTAAAAAGGCTGTGAACAACACTGAACAAGCCCTGGAGGCAGCACCCAACAAAGCAGCAGCTGTACAGTCACCTACCACTCACCACGAAAACTATCCAAGTTAGACGAACCAGACATACAAGACACTGCTGGAGAAGTAAAGACAAACTCATAAGTGACATACTCCTATGAACCCCTTCACATGGACACGCAAAAGCAGGACAACCAGCTAGAACCTATATACAACAGTTCTGTGCTGATACAGAATGTAGTCTTGAAGACCTACCAGGAGCGATGAACGATAAAGATGGGTGGTGAGAGAGGGTCAAGAAGATCCGTGCTGGCAGCGCAACATGATGATGAGAACAATACATAATGCATTATCTGTACACTAGAAAACAGCTGGGGCTGTATAATACACCGACTGCATCTCTGCAGAGGGGTAAGATCCCTCCCCCAAAGCATGTTCTGGATATGACACTTAATAATCTGATGGTGAGGCTTCTGTAATGCTGGAGATTTGGGGAATGCGGTGTTTTCCTTCATTACCATTGCTTCCAGTTCCACTCTGGCCTGGAGTGGTAGCGCCTGATGAGGGTCCTATCTATAGGTCAAATAGAACTGTTTGACATTGAAACTGTGTACTTATTCTAAACTTTGTCAGAAATAATACTGTTTTCACCTTTAACAGTATGTAAACAAAAAACTGTACTTAACCTAAACTGAACTGTTTGAAGTAGCACTGTTTTTACATTCAACTGCATGTAAACAAAAAAAATGTATTGATGCTATACTGAATAGTTTAAAATTCAGTGAAACCTTTTAACTGTGTAAAAAAAAGGAGGCCAGGCTTGTTTAAAAATGTTATCTACAAAATGTGTTTAGAAATCATATATTTAATATATATGTATAAGAAGCATTTGGCATTAAATAATCTACAATTGCCATAAAACCAAACCAATCAAAAACAGAAGCTTTTGATTTTTGAACCCCAGGAGTTTTGTATTGAAGTACACTTATTGTATTTGGGAGGTTTTGTGTTAATGTCGTTTTTAAAACTAATATATATATATAGTTTCATTCGTATCAGAAATGAACTTTGTTAATTCCATTTTCTGATCTCATATTTATTTCATCCATTGATATTTTCTATACTGAGTGAGCTTTCTTATTTTTCTGGTCTTTTTTAAAATTCTTTATTCGAATATCAATTCCTCCCAGACGGTCGTAAAACACAATTTTTTTATAGAGAGAAATTTGAATCTTACTCTAAGCCAACTTGAACCTTTCTTCCCAATGCCCCTAATCAAATATAAAACATGTGTTAGACAAAGTTGCAATGGGCGACAAGAAAATGTCTGACTTACTTTGTTCGGGTAGTAGCAGGCAAAGAGAATGAAATCTGAAGTGTTCAATCTTTGTCTTAAAAGAAAACTAAATTTTAGAGATGCACTTATTAATTGAAAAAAACTGTATGAGTGCTATATATATATATATATATATATATATATATAAGTGGGGGTGTGTGGTTTGGTTTCTTGGTTTGATGGTCTATCAACTTTCTTAGGGTATTTAATGCCAAAGCTATCATTGTAGTAGACCAGTCTTTCCCAAAAGAATTTGACCAAAAAATAAGGCAACAGTACGACCGAAATGCGAACTCACTGAATCCATTTTCACAGTCCAGTACTTGAAAAATTAGTTGTCTAAATTTCTGAGACGAAGCTTGTTAATTTTTATCATTAAGGGTTTTCGGACTATTGGGTTCATCTTTATTGTTATTTCCACAACGTTTCGGTCGATATGTCCTCCAGCCATCTTCAGGTGTTTGTCGAACTCGGGAACCTTCACGTAACTTCGAACTACATCCTTTATTGAAACCACGGGGGTCGCCTGTTCTGATTCTGTTAGCCATAACCGGGTAAAAGTGATAAGTATTCCTGTACTGTTACTCACCTGAAGATGGCCGGAGGACATATCGGTTGAAACGTTGTGGAAATAACAATAAAGATGAAGACAATAGTCCGAAAACCCTTAATGATAAAAATCTCTTGAAAAATTGTCAGACAAAAGAGATGCTATTTTAGGGAGGCAATAAATAGTTTCAGAGAACGGGTATGTCTACTTCCCCAGTAGATATAGACGTGGGGTGTCACATGATATGCACAGAAACCTATTCTCAACCGCTTTTGCCACTATCCGTTGATCAGATCCCGGTAGAGCCACTCGGTTATTTTATTTAGTATCATCAAATGAGCTTTTTCCATGTTTGTATCCACATTTTCGTACTTATTGTTCTTGGAATAACCGGCTCATTGACAAAGTGGGTAAAGTGTTTGCCAATGGTCGGGGAGACCTGGGTTCAATCCCAGGTCGCGTCATGCCAAAGACTTTTAAAAAGCGTACTTGATACCACCTTGCTTAACACTCAGCAATATAAGATACATATCAAGGGTAAAATGGAGAAATCCAGGGAAAGGAGTAGCGCCCTCCCCGACACTTCAGTGTAGTAGCTATTGAAAAGGGAGCCTGCTAGTCACCCTTGACTGCAGTCGCCAACTTTACTTACTTTTACTTATTTCTAACTGTTGGGACACGTGAGTGTATTTATTTCTAACACCCTTAGTTTGTGTATGTCTATATATATAGTTATTTTTCTCGCATGAACAAATCTATTTATTTTGTCTTAGCTTTTGTTATGTTCAATATTAGTATATCACGGATATACTAATGCTGATAGTGGATCATTGGTGAGTGGGAACTAGACTTAATATCTTACTTTACTCCAAGCAATCCAATACTATTATATTGGTTTTGAAGAGTCTAAATCTATATTCTATCAGTTATGTCTGGATCACCACCATATAAAAAGAAATGTGAAAATAACTTGTTTCTTTGTCAATTAGACTAATTTAGAAAAAAAAAATCGCCAAATAAAACTCAGTCATTTATTTAAATCTTATCACTTAAAACTTTTTTTTTCTTTTGCCCGAGAAAATGTTTCCTCTATAAAATATATGAAATGAGTCTTGCACAGAACAATTTTGAGACTGCTGGTTTTAATGAACAAATAAATTTCTCTCTCTCTCTCTCTCTCTCTATATATATATATAATCTTTATCCGGGGTGTGTCCTCGTGGTTTAATGGTTAAAGCGATGGACTGCAGAATTGTAGTACGTACTCCAGTCGCGCTATTACGTTCACTTTCGGGCAAATACCCTTAGGAAAGGTATGAACCCCCTAATCCTCCCAGCTATGGGTTGAATAGTACCACTACTGTTCTTCTTGAAGAATGGCTTTGGCATTAAATAACCTACAAAGGTTAATATGCCATTAAACAAAGAAACCAAACCAATCAACTTTATCTACAGAAAATGTGCCAACAGTACATCACTATTCAAACATACACGATAAATATGAAGAAATAACCCATAATAAAATGAGGTATTGTTAAAAAAAGCACTAGTTTACTAAGAAGATGACAATAGCAGCAAATTGAATCTGAAAGATGAAAGCAAACTGCTGAACAAACGAGGATTCATATCCAAGTGTGTACATGCTGATTAAATCTCCCATATGATTTGCCACCTGACTAATTCCATATTTATTCAACTTTACTTGAACTGTTATATAGATAGAGATATAGATGCTCTATAAAAACACGAAAGTAAAAGTCCACTCTCTGGATGGAGACACAGACTACTTCGGCATTGTAGCAGGTGTACTGCAAGGAGACGTATTAGCCTCATACCTGTTTATCATCTGCCTAGACGATGTGCTTAGAACGTCTATTGATATAATGGAAGATAACGATTTCAAGCGGGCAAAGGAAAGAAGCAGACGTTACCACGCACCCCTGCAACATAATCTGCAACGAGCAGCTGCTGGTATAGGCCTCCATGTCCATGCAGACAGCAGAGCAGTCCAAATTATTTGCGAGGACATCAGAAGGTATTTGTTGGTTAATTCTAAGTTCCAATCTTTTGGTAGTGCGACCGATGTAGCAAATGTCACATTTGCAAAGAAACTTATTGATGAAGTAACATTCCAGATAAATGATTCAGATTAGGTGAAAAAAAGTGTATTTGATTTGAGAACAATTCGTAAGTTGACAGAATTAAAGCAGCGACTGTCAGGTCTTTTATTACATTCAATTAATCGAGGTACAAGCGTTGCTTATCCAGTGTAATTTAAGATTTACAGGCCACTTCTCTGGCCCAAATTTTGCATTGGTAGAGAACTGTTTACACTTATATCTTATGTTGTTGGCAGTTATGTCTTCAGAATATTCATTTTTCAACAATATGGCCTTAATAAAGTTTAACTCGTCAGTAAGTTTTAGCTTAGAGCAGATCCTCAAGGCACGATGTGCCAATGCTTTTATTAAGTTGATTTTGTGTCTGAGGGGGCAAAACAACCGCCACCGTGTGTACAAACCAGTAAATGTGGATTTACGGTAAACAAAGGTTTGTATGCCAAAATTACAGCGATCAACTCCGAGATCAAGAAAGGTGGGAGCTGTTGTTGTCTTTGAATTCAAATATAAATTTAAACACTGGGTGTAATTGCTTGCTTACAAATAAAAACCATCTGCTTTCACATCTAAAGAAGAAAGTGTCGTTGACATACCGGTTGCTAAAAAGTGGTTTGTTTGTAGTTTAAACAGTCTTTTCTCTTGAATCCCAACGAAAATATTAGCCAACGCAGCTCCCAAAAGACTGCCTCGAGCGATTCCGTCAATTTGCGCGTACAAGGTGTTGTTTAAGTTGAACTGAACACATTTAACGGCTATGTGTATTAATTTGAAGAAGACCGGCATGAGAACAGGAGGGGTCCGAGTTATTGAGATATAGGACGTCTGCGTAGATGGCGATAGTCTCATCTAATGAAACATTGGTATATATCTTCGCAATGTCAAAGGAGCGGGAAAAGGAATTGTTGGGATCAACATGTATTCTGAATTACCTTAGCAAAGGTTAACGAGTCTCTAATGCAGTGTTTACAGTCAAGTTGCAATATGGGTTCAAGTAGGTCTGTCAGGCTGGACGGTTCTGTGAAGACCCAACCATAGATAAAATAAATTTTCGAGGGATATTGTACTTGTGAATTATTGAGAGTTCATATCGTCATGGTCTCTGGTATCCAACCGTGCGTATTTTCTTATAAATGCTTTTGGGGATTAGATGTTCTTTATAAAATCCAAGCAATTCATGTTGTAAACGCTGTTCTTATATGATAGTCCTGTCATATTCATCGATGAGTCTTAAGATTTTAAATTTTGAGGTGTCGTTAAGAATGTCGGCCATTTTGTTTATGTAGTCGTGCTAATTTACTCTTGCGAGACGTGACCGAAAAGAAGGATTTTCTTTTTTAGAATTTTAAGATGCATACACTTTTAAAATCCCTTTTTTAAGTTTTGCACATAGAACAGAATTTATATATTTATATATTTCTCGTATGTATCACATGTACTGAGCTCTTCATCATCATCATATCGTGCTGGCAGCACGGATATCCCTGACCCTCTCTCGCCACTCCTCCCTATCGTTCATCGCCCTAGGCAGGTCTTCAGGACAACAACCTGTATCCTCACATAGCTGCTGAATGTACGTTCGTGCTGGTCGTCCTGCTTTTGTGCGGCCGTGTGTGGGGATCCATAAGAGTACATCTCTTATGAGTTCATCTCTGCTTCTCCAGCAATGTCCTGCATGTCTGGTTCGCCTAACTTGAATAGTTTTCGTGATAGGGGGCAGGTGGCCGTACAGTTGGTGTCTTGTGGGGTGTTGCTGCCAGGACTTGTTCAGGATTGCACGCAGCATTCTTGTGTAATTGCCATCTAGTTTCTTCTCCAGCCGTTCAGCCACTTTTCTTATATTTCCATCTGATGATTGTGCACGACTCATGAATCTTAAAGAAACGGACTTGTAGAGTTTATAATATATCATTTTATGAGGGAGGTACCCGTAGTGTAATGGTTATCATCATAGGACATGGACACGGCGACACGAGTTCAAATCCTGGACGAGACTGATTGCATTTCACATAGCACTAATACCCTTGGGAAAGGTATGAATCCAATTATTCTCCCTCCAGCTATGGGTAAATAGTAGGGCAGACTAGGTTCTTCAGCCTTGGTGAGGCAACTAGTCTAGCAGAAGGAAAACTCCGCTTAAAAATTGACCTTGTGTCATATCCTCCCCGAGCGGAGGGGTTGGTAAATTTGGATAATATATGATTTTAGGTTTTATATCTTCTCTACTATAATAGCATCAAGAACTTAGGTATGTATATTTGTCTAATTTGCATTATTTTCTTCATTTTATATATATGTATATATACTAAAACATATCTCAAATTCAACTCCTGAATCTGATGCTATGAGAAACTTGTAGTTTAGAACACAGGACTAATCTGTAAACGATTACAAACTAATCCTCAAATCATTACTGCTGAAGTGATTTCAATACTTAATGGATACCTCATACTTTGTGACCTTATACCATCTGAGCTAAGGAAAGATAGAACACAAATTACCCTTATTGATATTAGAAAGTGTTTTTAGGTTTAAAGATCAGTGATATTTCTGGGCACCAGTAAAATTCATGCTCATTTATGTTTAGTAAAATTCTCGAACCTTGCCCCAGGTGGTGGCGTTCTCTCAGACAGCAAGTCCCTTAAAAGGGTGAGGATCAGGGTTAGTTTCCTTTCCTGATGCCTGAGGCACTCTTTTTAACAGAAATGAGCTATTTAGATAATTTTTTCATCCCTTACCGAGTTCACATAATAACTCGTGTGTATTATTGGAAATTATTTTGCCAGTATGTATTGAAGATTTTACAAGTATGTAATTACTCAACCCTACGCTACGAGCAGGATGTGACACAAAGTCAGTTTTTAAGCTGAGTACAGCTGGTTTGAATTAAAAGTTTTCCTTCTCCTAGACTAGATGCCAGACCAATGTTAAATAACTCAGACTGTCGTACAGGAAGGGAATGTAAATGGATTCATGCCTTTCCCAACGACATAAGGGCGAATAAAAATGCAAACACTCCCGTCCAGGATTTGAACTTGGGTCACCGATTCCATTTCCTATGACGATAACCATTGCGCAAAGTGCACCATTTATTAGACTTGACGAATATAACATGAACAAACATCTTACATCAGAGACAGTTTGGCACATGATCAGAAGAATAAGAATATCACAAACTATCCCTTTTCACGTTAGAAAACAAAAAAAAAATAATCCCACATATTTTTTTGTTATTCTGTTGTGTGTATTAATTTTTTTATCGTCACAGTCATTCTTTACCATAATGGGAGTTTGAAACACGCTGGGCAGGATATGACACACGGTCAATTTTTAAGCGGAGTTTAACAGGTTTGAATTCAGAGTTTTCCTTCTCCTAGAGTAGTTGCCTCACCATGGCTGAAGAACCTAGTCTGTCCTACTATTTACCCATAGCTGGAGGGAGAATAATTGGATTCATACCTTTCCCAAGGGTATTAGTGCTATGTGAAATGCAATCAGTCTCGTCCAGGATTTGAACTCGTATCGTCGTGTCCAATTCCTACGACGATAACGACTACACCACGGGCACCTCCGTTCAAAACTATTCTTATCAAAAAGTTTTGTGGAGTACCTCTTCATTGCTATATTTCTCAGCTCCACTCTAACCCGTAGTGGTAAACAGTTAGAATCCCATCTATGGGTTGAATGGAACTGTTTAATAATTACTAGCATTCGACAAGACCCTGTGCAACAAGAAAAAATCACCTTTATTTTCGAGGCATAAAATAACATGCCGTTAAAATCAATGAATCAATCGCTGAGTTGACTTGAGCTTT
Source organism: Sepioteuthis lessoniana (assembly GCA_963585895.1). Classification (NCBI taxonomy): domain Eukaryota; kingdom Metazoa; phylum Mollusca; class Cephalopoda; order Myopsida; family Loliginidae; genus Sepioteuthis; species Sepioteuthis lessoniana. The sequence goes on along the minus strand of OY757927.1, from coordinate 77,593,761 downwards.
AGAATTCACGGACTGCATCTTTGCAGAGGGGTAAGACTCCCCACCCCCCTTTGAGTATCTTGATTGTGACACAGATCCATCTGATGGTGAGACTCCAGTCTTGGGGCTTTGAGGAATGTAGAGTACCCCTTCATTGCTATTGCTCCCAGATCCACTCTGGCTCAGAGTGGAAGCACCTGATAGGATCATATCTATGGGTCAAATAGAGATGTTTAAGATTTAAAGTGTGTGCAAACAAATTAATTATGCTGAATTGAATGGTTTGAAATAGAACTGTTTGACCATTTAACTGTGTGTAAACTAATGACTGTCGATTTGAATTGTTCGTGGTACATAACAATACTTGGAACCATTTAAATGTGTGCAAATAAAACTTTTCGCGTGGAATATTTGAAAACATTTACCTGATTGCCAAATAGTAATATTGGTATTACATGGCAATACCTAAAACCATATTACAGTGTGTAATTAAATGAATAGTGTTGAATAGAAAGATTTGAAACCACTTCACTGTGTGCAAAGAAATGAATAATATTAAATTGAAATATTTGTGAGATCGTAATAACTGAAACCATTTAACTGTGTAGAAACAATAGCAATATTAGTGATCAAACAAATAAGTTTTAACTCAATTAAAAATCAAATTACTTAGCAACTATTCACTCGCAAATGATATATGTACAGGGTGGAACGATAAAATTGTCATCCTAAAGAAAACAACGCTACAACTTTATTTTAAAACTTTTATTGAAAAAATTAATTCAGGTAACTTGATTATGTTGTAGAGCTGACATCTATTCAATGTAGCCACCTTGAGCCTCAATTACCGCCTCGATACGGATCCGGAACTTGAAGCATGCCTTTTCCACAAGCGCCGGCGGGAGCTCGGTGAATACTCGGTGGATGGCGGCGATCAGGCTGTTGGTGATGTTCTCGACGTATGACCAAACGAAGTAGCCCAGCAGGTTCAGGGAGGGGGCAGTGAGAGAAGGGTACAAAGTCGTAGCACTCCTTCTGAAGCCAAGTCTGGATCTCTTTGGACTTGTGGGCCGGCGTCGAGTCCCGCTGCCACCCACATCCAGGGTCTGCCACCGGCCACCTAATTGCACCAGGGGATCACTACACTCTTCAGCAAATCCAGGTACACTTTGGTGTTGACTTTTAAGCCGACTTCGAAGGTGTGAGGTGGCATGATGTGGCCCTCACTTGAAACCACACCAAAGACCATAACCGTAGCCGGAAACTTGTTTTCATCACCCTGGGTACGTCCCTGTTATTCGTGGCAATCCAGATTTGCATTTTGAGGGTGCTGGCAATGGTCCTGTTGTCATAACTTGGATCGGTTGGTACAGCGGCGCATCCCCGACCTCGCTCGTTGAACATAGTGTCACTTTCAGATATGATAAAAGGCTCCTATCGCTTTTGGGATTTGTACACAACTGGTCAACTAGTAGATGGTCTGCAACAAAAAAAGAAAACCGGTTTTCATTAAACGGAAATGGAATCATGTCGTCTTTTCTAGGGCGACAATGTTATCGTTCCACCTTGTATAACCATTTAACTATGTGCAAACAAATGACTGATGTTAAAATAAAGTGAGTTGAACAAATGATCAATAGTAAATAGAATTATTCGTATTAGAGCGTTAAATGTTTTTAAGTTCTTCTATGTGGAAATGTAATCTACAAAATGTGTTTGCAAATGAGATATATTCAATATATGTGGATAAAGAGAATTTGAGATTAATAATTTCCAAGTGTTGATGTGCCATCAAACCTAACCAAACAATTTTTATTTTTCAACATAGTCTCTTTTACGGTCAACACACTTCCTCAGTGTTGCAGTACTTGAATCCCAACTGTCAAAAAAGTCATCTTATGAATTTTTTCTGTCCACCCTTTTCTGGGTAGAAACAGGGTAAAGGAACAAGGGACAAATTATCACATTTCGGGAAACTAGTCGTCACGGAAATTATTCTGATGCGTGCCATAGAAAATTAGTTTGTGGGTCGTATGTTTGAGAACTCTTACCTGCTTTAATCCTATCCCGTCTCGAAGCCTGAGATTAAAAAAAATATTCCTTCTGGAAGCTGCGGGTAAAGTAGCCTTTAACTGAAGCCAAACATACCAACCTAAGAAAGCAACATGCTTATCAGATGAGCCAAGGCGCATAAAGTGTGACGTATTTATTTTCTGATCGCATTTGCACAAAAAAAAGGTTACAGAAATTAACACCACCGGAAGATTGTGTCTGCGTGTGTCGAGTCAATTTGGCGAATGTGTATACCGGGTCTCTGTCTGCTCCCTGATCAAATCAAAATAGTTTTTAAAAGCAAACAGACAAAAAAAAAAAAAAAAACGAAAAAAAGGAAGTCCAGGTGTACACACTATATGACATAATTCTAGTGCGATACTACCAAAAGGTCACAAAGACAAGCGAGCAAGGATCTTTGACGTGGGAGTGGTCGAGAAGTGTAGGGTGAGGCAAATTCATCGGTGGGAGATGTTGATGACGGGTGGGGTTGGCTAGCCGAAGGTGAAGAGGCAAAAAGGCGGTAACCATTTACTTGATGCGCCTATAGTACAAACAACAGATTCCGCAAAACAGATGGTAGAATAGCGACAAGAATTTCTAGGGGTGGGGGTAACATGTGATGTAGGATTTTGCTTTTCTTTTTTACCTTTTGAGATTTTAAGCTATTTTTGTTTTGGTTTATTTTTTCAGTTTAGGATCCATTCCTGCTTACTTTTTATTTCAAGTTATTTCGGAGTTCTCTTTATTTTTAAAGTTTTTACTAAAAATTTTATTCATTATTTTTTAAAGATATCTATTATTCAAGTTTTTTTTTTCTTTTTAGGAATTCTTTTCTTTCTCTTGAGATTTTTTTCGTTTTCTTCTTCTCATGATCTCTTTCATTTTAGTCTTCCTTTTAAGATTTCGTCCTTTTTCTTCTTATATATGAGATTTCCTTCTTTTTCTTAAGATTTCAGCCTTTTTTTCTTCTTACGTTCAGGATGTCCTTCTTTTTCTTCTTCTGCTCAAGATTTCCGGTTTGTTTGGGTTTTTTTTTTGTTGTTTTTTTTTTTGTGGGGGGGGGGGGTTGCTTAAAATTCCCTTCATCCTCTTAAAATTTCCATCTTTTTCTTCTGCTAAATTAATTTATTTTTTCCTTCATCTAGAGATAATCTTACTTTTTTTTCTTCTTCTTCTTCGTGTTGAGCTTTTCCCTTTTTCCCCCAGATTTTCTTCTTTCTCTTCAATAATTTTTTTTCTCAGAGATTTCTTCCTTTTTGAAATATTTTCAAATGTTCTCTTTATTTTCAAAATGCCGTTCTTTTGTCAAACCTTTTCTCTTGGGCTTTTTCTTTCCGAAATCTACTTTTCCACTTCCTCTTCAGAGTTGAATTTTCTTTTTTTTTTTTACTAACTTCCTTCCCTATTTTTCTTCTTTTTCAGAATCAAGAAACTTTTTCGTTTCCCCTTTTAGCTCTTACTTTCTTCTAAGGTAATGCAACAGCAAGAAGACAGAAACCATTTGTTTTGTTATTGTTGTAATACACACACACACATACATACATATATATACACACACATTTTAGAAGACAAAGAGAATGAGGCCCTTTGGATTGGGGTAAGAGGTATCAGAATTCTTGGTTTTGGGTGTCGGGCTTGGGCTAGGTTAGGTGAGGCTACAGGAAGCAGACTCTACATTTCCCAGTAAACTGTCATCTTGAGAAACATGGATTTGCACGTGCGAGAACCGAAGACGACAAGTACTTCCTCGACTGTGCAAAAAAGAGATAACAATTACGGGTGGGCGGGTGGCAGAGAGTGGCAAGGTAAAGAGATATGCCCGATGAAGAAGAAGGCATGATGGAAGTCCCAGTTCTTCTTCTTCTTCTTCTTCTTCTTCTCTACCCGACAGAGCTTCCTCCTGAAACACATCTAGGTTGTACAAAGGACGAGTTAGGATGCCATGTGTGTGATGTCACAATGAATCTAATCTCTGGTGGAAGTCTCATCTCCCCCGCCATCTTCGAGGTGGAGAGGGGGTGGTTAATGATCTAATCTGAGTAGCTGCTTTGGTTGGGGGTAAGAACAGCTTGGACGTAGGTAGAGGAGCAGGGGTTGAGGAATAAAAATATGGTTTGGGTAAGGTGTGGTTGTTTATGGGTGAAAGGAGTCTTTTTTTCTTTTTCTTGTGTGTGTGTATATATATATATATATATATATATATATATATTCTTTATGTTGCTATCGTCGGATTTTTTGTCTTAAATACCTTGCTTCCGCCACTAACTACCGCCACCCCTGGTCTTGACTGTTTTTTACCTACTGAAGATCTTCTATCCCACTTCTGCCTTGTCTGACCGGGAATAGACCAGTTGTTTACTAACACATTGTCTCTGGTTACTTCCCAAGAAATATGTTTATTACTTGTTTTATATATATATATATATATATAAGGTGTGCATGTGATTGAGTTGGTATGTGTTTACATGAGATGTGTATGAATTCTGTGTATACGTGCATTTATCCAGCTCCTCTGGCACAGGCAGGATATGACACAAGGTTAATTTGTAAGCGAAGGACAGCTGGTTTGAATTTTCAGTTTTTCTTTTCCTAGAATCGTTGTTTCATCAAACAGTGTGCTCTGCTATTTACTTATAGCTAGGGAGAGAACAGATTCATGCCTTTCACAAAGAAATTAGCGTGAACTAAAACGATAACAGCCTTCTCCAGGGTTCAATCTTTAGTCACTGATTCCATTTCCTGAGACAATAAACTTTCTGCAACTCTTGCATCCCATGTGTATGCATATGGCGAATTGCGCGTGCGCGCACATGTGCATGTACACGTGAAGTAATTCAGATAAGTCAACTACTGGAATGATTAAAACAACATTTATTCTAAAGAAGAAATATTAACTATTGAAACCAACACTTTCCATTATACAATGAAAATTTTAGATCAAAATTCAGTTGATATACTTGAGGCCAAGATGCCATTTAACTTAATTTCGAGTCATATTCTATCTCTCGAGTTCATATTAAAAATCATGGGAAGAACGCTAGAATAGCTATCTCTCTTGGGAAATTATAATGTTTTGGGTGAATGTGAATAAAGACCCACTTTATGATTATTAACCAACAAATTGAATTGAGAATTGTTTTCGTTTATAATGCACTAAGCAAAATTTCCACTACATTTTTGTTCAGTTATCATTATAGTATAGATTTTAGCTCTTGTAAACAAGGTTTGGCTAATCTGAGGGGCACTGCTCATGAGTAGCGCACCCCATGAATCTTAGGAAGGCAATATATGTGAGGTAGCTTGCTATAATGTTGCATTATCTGCAATGTATTTTAAAGGCCAAGCCGAAAAGATATGTAGCCCATATGATATCAGAAAATAGTAGTCTTTGGTTCTTGCACGTGCAAATCCATGTTTCTCAAGATGACAGTTTACTGGGAAATGTAGAGTCTGCTTCCTGTAGCCTCACCTAACCTAGCCCAAGCCCGACACCCAAAACCAAGAATTCTGATACCTCTTACCCCAATCCAAAGGGCCTCATTCTCTTTGTCTTCTAAAATGTGTTTGTATATATATATATATATATATATGTATGTGTGTGTGTGTATTACAACAATAACAAAACAAATGGTTTCTGTCTTCTTGCTGTTGCATTACCTTAGAAGAAAGTAAGAGCTAAAAAAGGTGAAACGAAAAAGTTTCTTGATTCTGAAAAAGAAGAAAAATAGGGAAGGAAGTTTGGAGTGACACGACTCTTCAAAAATATCTCTTTCGGATCAAGCCACCAATAGAATACAAGATCACTCAGAATTGCATGTACTTTATCCCACACAACTGTGATAAAGTATACAACGGCAAGAGATGCCACCTACTAAAAATAAGGTTAGAGGAACATCGAAAAGCAGTATGTCGAGGTGAAATTGAGAAGTCGGATATGGCTGACGATATAAGAAGAAAAAGGAAACCATCAACCTTTATCATATTTACCAACCCCTCCGCTCGGGCAGGATATGACACAAGGTCAGTTTTTTTTTTAACGGAGTTTAACAGGTTTGAATTCAGAGTATTCCTTCTCCTAGACTAGTTGTCTCACCAAGGCTGAAGAACCTAGTCTGTCCTACTATTTACCCATAGCTGGAGGGAGAATAATTGGATTCATACCTTTCCCAAGGGTATTAGTGCTATGTGAAATGCAATCAATCTCGTCCAGGATTTGAACTTGTGTCGTCGTGTCCATTTCCTACGACGATAACCATGACACCACGGGCACCTCCATCAACTTTTATGAGATGAAGTCAAATTAATAAATAGCAAATAACATTAGAGAGTAAGACGTCTTAAACAAGTCAACGCATATGTGTGGCTATTGTGACCTGTTGATCAGACCAAGTATAGAAATTAATACAATCTGGGAATCAATTGTCAAAAAGGTTTGATGAAAAAAATGTGCTATATAAGCTAAGGTAAAAATCGTATATGGTTGCTATAAGTGGCATCTCATTGGTTGATAAAGACATTAAGGTGTCTTTGTGGTGCAATGTTTAAAGCGCTGGACTGCGGAATCGTAGTACGCGTGTTCGAACTCCAGTCGCGCTATTACGGTCACTTTCGGACAAATACTCTTGGAAAAGTTATGAACCCCCTTATCCTCCCAGCTATGGGTTAAATAGCATCACTAATGTTCTTCTTGAAGGAAGGCTTTGCCATTGAATAACACACGAAGGTTGATATGCCATTAAACAAAGAAACCAAACGAAACCAAAAATATTAAGTTTACTCCACATTGTCTAGAAGTAAATATGGTTTAACCGAGACTGGCAATTGGTTAAAAATGCTTCAAATTGCAATCATCTGAAATTTGCAGGTTCAATCCCAATGACTGGGGAGTGGTAACACCTGATAGGGTTAAATAGAACTGAAGTACGTATTCATGCTGAACTGAATTGTTTGAAATAGAACTAAATGGCTAAACTGAATAGATTGAAATAGAAATATTTTTGACAATTAAACTGTGTATTTATGCTAAATTGAACTGTTTGAAATAGAAGTGTTTTGATTTTTAACTGTGTGTGAACAAAATATATGCTCATTCTAAACTGAATTGTTTGACTAAACTAAATAGCTTGAAATGGAAATGTTTTTGACAATTAAACTATGTACTCAGGCTAAACTAAATTGTTTGAAATAGAACTATTTGTATGAAAAAAGAATATGGCGTTAAATAACCTACAAAGGTTGATATTCCGAAAAACCCACCGAACCATAAACAGGATTTGGCATGAAATAACCCATAAGAGGTTGATATGCCATAAACCCAACCAACCCATCAACACGTAAATAACAATAAGTACTAACAATTGCTTAACACTTATACCCGGTCATAGTTAACGGAATTAGAACAATATACCCCCGGGGATTAAATAAAGGGTTCGGTTCGAAGTTTTATGTAGTCTCCCGAGCTTGACATGAAATATCTGAAGAAGGCTGAAAGTTGCATCGGCCGAAACCTTCTGATTATAACAATAAAGATTAAGATAAAACTCCGAATTTTATAAGTGATAAAAATCATGAAGTTTAAGCTAAGAAATTTTGACAAATAACATTTCCAGAAAGTTAAAAATATTCCATTTTGTTTATTAATACTTGTAACTTAATAAAAAAAAATAATGAGAAAAGTACTTTTAAGCACCTGGCCAAGAGACATTTGATGATACGATTATATAGCTACCCTGATTTGTCTCAGCATTGGTGATGACAATGGTTAAGTTTTGCAGGCAGTGGAAGTTGGTGGCAGTGATAAACAGAAAGTTTGATGGTTATTCCTCAAAAAAGACAAACCCTATAGCCGTAGCTCATGACTTTTTGATATCCCAAAATGCTAATAAAGAACAAAATCTGACCATGCCAAGTAACAATTCTCAGTAGCATCTGTTATATCTAAAAGCTCCTACAAAAGACGCAGCGTCTTGTTTTCTGGTGAAGGTATGGGAGAGGTATTGCCATCTGTATTAGAACGTTTGTGCTTATCACAATCTCTCTCTCTCTCTCTCTCTCGGAAGGTTTGTGTTGATTTTAATCAAATTCCTCCAGTGTTATTCTTGCAAATTGTATTTCCTCGTTACTTTGTCCTCTTCTTGGTTACTTCCAGATGGCCTTCATCTCAAAATACACAAAAGGTACTTGGTCGTATAATGTTAAGAAAGATCAAACCAGAGATGGAGATAGTCATTTCAGAAAACTCTGGTTGTCATCCAATGTATAAGGGTTTATATGCATATGCTGAAGAAAAAAATTCATCGCATACATGAATTTATTTATAAAACTAAACTCTTGCAGCATTAAACAATGTCTCTATATCTTCGTTATCTTTAGAACAACGCTTCGACTGTTATATCCTATAACCTTCCTCGGTAGTCTTTTATATTTACCAACTTTACAAATTTACTATAGTTTAATGGCATATCAACTCATTATGGGTTATTTAATGCCATGATTTCGATCGTTTGTAAATGTTTTATTATAATCAGATCAATATCTTGCTTTAATTTATTTATTTAATAGCATATCAACACCTAATGGGTTATTTAATGCCGATTCATTTGTAAAATATATTTTCAATGTTCATTGCATTTTTTTTTATTTATCTATGATCATTTCTTAGCACACAGTTGATGATTTCAAGTATTCCTATCTAATACTAATAATTCATACACAATTATATCGTTTTAAGTATCTATTCTGATTAAATAATAATCATTTATCAGCACACAGTTATATGGCATCAAGTATGCTTATGCAATACAGATCCTTTTCAAAAGATCGATTTAACCTATTGATGCGACCCTAACAGGTATTATTACCCCACATTTATTCCACCCACGCACACTTTGGTAGCTGGATGTGATTCAAGGGTAGATTAATGTTGAAGAACCCTCAGGAGGCAAATGCAACATTTGTTTCAGTTCCATTGGTATTCCCGTTTATAGAGTTCCAATAAACTCAACCCTTACCACATTCAGACAATGGGAGCAGGTCCTGCTTAATAGGGTGGGCCACTCTGAAACTGAAAATTGTAAATTTGCATTGCTTATCGGAAAGGTCAAAAAGTTAGAAGCAAAGTAAAATGATTCTGAACTAGATGGACTAACATTGTAATGAACTAAGCGTTTTGCTTAGATGTGGCACAAGGCTGTATGAAAGGGGCACCTAATCAGACTCGAACTTGATGGAGTAACATTATGAAACAGAAACAGAAAAAGGCACCAAAGTAAAAAAAAAAAAACAACATATCATTTGAAATTATGAAATCATAGATAATATTGAAAACATATTTATTTGTGTATAAGACGGACGATTTTTTTCAAATTTTTCCGCCCAAAACTTATACGCAAGAACTTTATATCAACTTTTTTTCCGGTTTCTTGCCCCATTATATTCGAGATGAGATGACCGAAAGTAAGTTATATCTATAGTCTAAACAAATGTGTTTTACGCCGATACAGAGAAATATTCACTGGGATGTGTGTTTGTTTATAATTTTCTTTCTCTTAATATTGACTTATTTTGACCGCAAGTTTTTTTGGTTTTTCTTTACCTTTCCGTATGAATATGTTCGTTTGCTTGTTGAAAATATTTCGTAAATGTTTTGTTTCAAAAAAGTTGAGTTAAATGGACAAATTGTTACTTTTAGTCAATACGAACCTGATTCAAAGTATAAAAAATGTTAAATTTAGCTGTTTCAAATTCGAAAAAAATTAGTGAGTATTATATAAAAGATAATATGTAAATTTTGTTTTCAGACATGATGTAAACGATTTAAATTATTATTTTTAGTCTGTGTGAAACGATAAGAAGTAAAACAAATGCTAAATTTTTGTTAAATTTAGCTGCTGTATATTCTAAAACTTCAGTATGTATTATATACAATTCTCTTCCCATAATTTAGAGGTGGCGTTATACATAAAGAATTACAGTACAGAAAATGATTTATTGAATGATACCTAGCAAAATTCAGTATCTTCTTCGTTGGTATTTACCCAACCCCTCCACTACAGATTGGATGAATTGAAAGTTTTCCTTCTTGACCGTTTGCCAAATCATGGCTAAAGATCCCGGTCTGTCCTGCTATTCACCCATAGGTGGGTGTTAAATAGTTGGATTTAGACCTTCACAAGGGTATTAGCGTTATGTGAAATGCTAACAGCCGCATCCAGGTATAGAACTCTTAACACGAAGCCAATTTCCGACGACGATAACCATTACGCCTCTAAAGCCTTTGATATACGCTAATCATTTCGTAATTTTTATGTTACCGTCACCTTGATTAATATGTTGACATACTAATCTAGGACCATATTTAAATGTGAAAATAAACAGAAAGTAATCAGTGGACCAATTCACAATCATAAAAAAAAAATAACCGCAATGATCAAACAGTTCTTAACATGGCCCAGTCGGTTGGGGCTGCAGAATACACCGACTGCATCTTTGCAGAGGGGTGAGACCCCCACCAACGAGTGTCCTGTATATGACGCTAGACAATCTGATGGTGAGGTTCGAGTAAGGCTGGAGCTTTGGGGAATACAGAATACTCATTTATTGCCATTGTTCATAGGTCCACTATGGCCTTGAATAGTTGCCCCTGACTGATGTTTAATTGAATTGTAAGTGATACATAACAATACTTGAACCAATTTAACTTTGTTGACTAAACAGAATAGTTTGAAATAGAGTTTTTTAAAAGGTAAACTGTGTACTTATGCTAAACTTAATTGTTTGAAATAGAACCGTTTATATGTATAAAAAATGGATTTGTCATTAAATAACCTATAATGTTAATATGCCATTAAACCAAACCAAACCAAATATACATTTACTATATATATATACATGTATATATATGTGTGTGTGTGTGTGTGTGTGTGTGTGTGTATAAAAAGAAGGTTTGGCTTTAAAAAACGGCAAAATATTGATATTACGGTTAGTCAAATGTTTTTCGGTATTTTGGTAACGTGAGGCAAAATTTGGCAGCACCGGATGTTTTGCTGAGGTCATGAAGATTTCGAAGCACAAAGGACTGTGAGATACCGAGCTGGCCTAATACTAAGTTTACTTGTATGGCTTATAGAACGGTCTCGGAATCCGCGATTTAAGGTCTACCGGATCTTGGGTGATCGTCAAGGTTCTTGCAAGCTGAACGAAATTGCTTCAATCATCTGTTTACTGTAATGGGCCTATACCATTCGCACAACAAATATTTTTGCTTCTTTTCGCGGCGTTATGTCTCAGTTAAAACTCGTCAAGCATAATTTTCCAAATTAGACTATGATACACGTTCAACCGTGCAGTTTTCAAATGACACACGAGGTGAAACAATCCACATGTCTGCGCACGAACTACCATTATACTACCAACTAAAGCGGGTTCTTACTACGACTTGAACAGCTTCACTCAGGTGATATATGCGCCGCAAAGTTGCTCATAGGAAATATTGGGCTCAGTGTAGAGTAAGAATACAATTATATGATACGCGATGAGGACTGAACTCAAAACAGTAGTAACAGTTGACTAAATGAACTTATTACGTTCAAAGTTTACCATTGAATATATTTACCTAACCGTCTAATCATGGGTAGGATTTATCACAGCTGGTTTAAATTAACAGTTTTCCTTCTCCTACACTGGTTGAGTTGCCAAGGCTACAGAGCACAGTCTGCCCTACTATTTACTGATAGTTGAGTTTTAGTTTGGTTTGGTTTGGTTTGGTTTGGTTTGATGGAACATCAGCCATTGTAGGTTATTTAATGACAAATCCATTTTTATACATATAAACAGTTCTATTTCAAACAATTCAGTTAAGCATAAGCACGCGGTTTAAATTTAAAAAAACATTTCTATTTCAAACTATTCTGTTTGGTCAACAAAATTAAATTGTTCCAAGTATTGCTATGTATTACTAACTATTTATTTAAACATAAGTCATTTGTTTATACACAGTTAACTATAAAAACGGTTCTATTTCAAACAATTCAGTTTAGCATTAGCACACAGTATAGTTCAATTTTACTAATAGATAGAATCCTATCAGGTGCTACCACTCCAGCCCACAGTGGACCTAGGAGTGATGGCAATGAAGTGGTACTCCTTATGCTCTAAACCTCCAGCTTTACTGAAGCGTCACCATCAGATTGTTTAGGGTCTCTGGCCCACAGTGGACCTGGAAGTGATGGCAATGAAGTGGTACTCCTCATGCTCTAAACCTTCAGCTTTACTGAAGCGTCACCGTCAGATTGTTTAGTGTCTCCGGCCCACAGTGGACCTGGGAGTGATGGCAATGAAGTGGTACTCTTCATGCTCTAAACCTTCAGCTTTACTGAAGGGTCCCCATCAGATTGTTTAGTGTCATATCCAGGATACTTGCTGGGGAAGTCTCACCCCTCTGCAGAGAAGCAATCGGTATATTCTGCAGCTCCAGCTGAGGGGAGAAAATTTGTATTTACTTCTTTACCAAGGGCATTAACACAAAAATAAACGCAATCAGCCTCATCCAGTATTTGAATTTGAGTCGCTGATGGCTTTTTCTGTGACGATAACTATTACGCTAAACGCCCTTCCTTGAGTTTTGTCGGGTACAAGGTCACAAGTGTGGAGCATTCAGTGAAGATCATGATCATTAGTCAGACTAACCAGTACTTCATAGAGAAGCACCAAAAATAGTCTCTATATTGTCAATATTTATCATCAACAAAATGTGCTAACAGCACGGATTCCCTGACTCGCTCTCTTGCCATCCATCCCCGTCTGTCATCGATATTAGTAAGTCCATGAAAGAGTATCAAGGGTCCGCACAGAATTGTTGATTGTAAGTTTTTTCTCAAAACTTTTCGTTTAAGTCCCTGTGGTGCAACCATACAATGGTACGGGCATCAGTTAATTAACAACTCGAGATGAATATTTTTTGGTTCGTTGTGTTTTACGGCATTCAACCCTTGTCAGCTATTTAATGCCAAATCCTGTTTATATACGTATATAAAATATTGTGATTTGTAAATCAATAGTTTGTTGATAACAATTTCTGAAAGAGCCAGAGCCCATTTGTTTGTACATTATTAATTCGTTTCAAGTATTTTTATTTAACACTAATAATTCAATTTATTATTATCATAATATCATTTGTTTGCATACGGTTAAAATGTTTCGAGTATAGTAAATATTTGAATAGTTGTATTTGACCTATAGATGGGACCCTAACAAGAACTATTACTCCTGATCAGTATGAACCTGGGAGTAAAAGCAATGAAAAGGTACCCCTCATTCCCCAAAACTCTAAGACTTGAGCCTCACCATCAGATTGTTTAGTATCATATCCGGGACACTCACTAGAGGAGGTCTTGCGCCTCTGAATAGATTTAATCAGCGTATTCTACTACCCTAGTCGACTGGCTTGCTATTTAATAATAGTAATATTCACATAGGAAGATCTTTCAAAAAGTTCTAGACCTCATCTAGAAAGAAGTGCCTTAGCTGAACATTGTTTTGTGTGGTGGCAATACATTACCACAAATCAACTGAGATTTTTGTTAGTTTTATAAGTTGTAGTGTGTTACCAAAGCAAAAATGTTAAGTTATGCTCTTCTTTTTTTTGCTGAGACTTAAAACTTGTTAAGCGACCCTCATACTATAATAGAAAAAAGTAGTTAAAAATAGATGATTGTTTTTAGGAACTAGTATATTTCTCAATAAAAAAATAAATCGGATATCACATTTTTTTGAGAATCAGTGTGGTATTTTTATACACTGTCGATGACAATATGTCACTCGCAGGAACTTTTTGCTTACGACTGAGTTGTATAATTTGTACCCATTAAATCACAATACATACTGGAGCAGGAATACCTCCTACATTTAGACAGTCATTTAGTTTGGTTTGGTGGGATTTCAACCATTGTAGGCGATTTAATACCAAATCATCTTAATACATATATATTAAAGATATACATGTATGATTTTGGAACATATTTTTTTGATAACATTTTTAAACGAACCTGAGCTCATTTTTTCTCAGTTAAATACTTCTAAGTATTGCTATCTAACACTAAACATTCTATGTTAATTATTTGTTTGCACACTCTCTGATGGTTTCAAGTATTGCTACTTAACATAAGTAATTCTATTTATCAAGTATTCCTATGTAATATTAATAATTTTCACGGTTGCATGGTTTCGAATTGCTAAAAATATTAATCCTAAGTAAATGACTGAACTGTTTTCTTTGATCTGTAGATGGGACCCTAACAAGTACTACCAATCTGGGTCAGAGTGGACCTGGGAGTAATGGCAGTGAAGAAGTTACTCCACGTTCTCCAAATCTCGAGCCTTGCCATCAGATAGTTTACTGTCATATCAGGACACTCGTTGGGAGGGGTCTTACCCCTCTGTTGTGTCAGCCAACTTGACTGTAAACTTTCATCTGTGTGGTACATAGGAATTTAAACAAATGGTAATGGTAGTTCCTTCTACTTAATATCTAGCATTTATGGCTTAGACCAGTGCACACTATGCTGTTTCTGTTGGAACGTTTTTTTAAGACTGATGAATCTGTAATCACTGCACAAAGAGGTTTTCCAGCTCATTTCATGTTTGGTTGGGATAATGCTGTTCTGGATACAAAATTGATACTTCTATGGGTGGATAATTTCAGAACTGCAGGTTCGTCTGTGAAAAGAAAGCCCCCTTCGATGCACTCAAGTTCCAGAAAATGTCTACACTGTGAGATGGTTGCTTATGCAATCTTCTGCACGTTCAACCCGTTAATATGCCTTTGTTTTGGAATTGTCTGATTAAGCAAAAAATTCTAAGACATTAGCTAGATGGAGCTACCATTACCACTTGCCTAAGTTATCTTGCACTACACAGGTAACAGTTTAAAATAGGACACGTATTTCAGTCACACCCTGCGCTAAAAGTACTTTAAAACTCTAAATTACTATTAGTCAGTCGTAAACCAAAAATGGTAGTTTGAATCAGAGAAAAGGGTGTGGCAAAATTATTATTGTGCTCATCTTACTCATCAAAGTTCCTGAGTGTGAAATGGTGACAACCATGAAAGATATGAGTCGCAAAGTGAAGGGTACAAGTTCAAATCTTATTAAAAGCTACGTCTTTATTTTGAGTTTGGTGCTGTTCGTTTATTTTCATGGTGAAAGAGTCTATTGACAGAATTTTGTGATAAAAGGTAATTGTCGTCAGATGGAGATAAAATATTCATGAAATAATAATCTATATGAAATAAATTGAATAATGATATTCATAATAATAAACTTTATAATAATATTTATGAAATAATAACCTTTTATTGCTTTTCTCTTTGTAATATAAATGTTGGCAAAATTAGTGATTTTTAGAATCCTGATAGTGAACATGTCATTTGTAATTTTGTCTTATATGAAAATACAATCAATAAAATAAAGCGCTCAGATGCCGATAAGCAGTGCAGTAGAGAAACAAAAATAATTACCTCACCTTCCTTGGCTCATCTGTTCTTTGATGCATTTAAAAGGAATTTTTAATATTTTTGGAAGCCATAGTTTTTTCTATTTTCTTTTTCTTTTATATTTTTGCTGAAATTTTTTAAAACTTTTTCTTTTAAAAAAACGCATGAAACTGGTCCTAACAAACAAGCTTAGTAAGTTTGGTTTCATGGCATATCAACCATTGTAGGTTTTATATTACCAAATCCTCTATATACATAGATATTATATATGATTTGTAAACACATTGTCTTGAAAACTATTTTAAATGGATCTAAGCTCATTCTTTTATACACAATAAAATTATTCCATGTATTGCTATATCTCACTAACAATTCAGTTAAACATCAGTCATTTGTTAACACAAATTGAAATGATCAAACAGTTCTGTTTCTAACAATTCAATTTAACATAAATCATTTTTTTGCACACATTTTAACTGTCAAATCTATTTGACCTCTAGATAGCACCCAATCAGGTGCTACCACTCAGGCCCAGAGTGGACCTGGTTGTAATACCAATGAAGGAGAAATCCAGATTCCTTAAAGCATCACCATAAGATAGTTTTGTGTCATATCCACGATACTTGTTGAGGGAGGTTTTACCCTCTGTAGGGGCTGTAGAATACACCGACTTCATCTCTGCAAAAGAGTAAGACTCGTCACCAACCTCCCAACACCAACAGAGCCTAAATAATCTGATGTTTAGGCTCTGTTAGAACTTTGGGGAATACGGAACACCCTTTTATTTTCATCACTCCCAGGTCCACTTTGGCCCAGAGTGGTAGCATTTGATAGGGTCTTCTCTATGGGTGAAATAAAACTAAACTGTGTGATCATACTTAACGGAATTGTTCGAAATAAAACTGTTTTTTACATTTAACTGTGAAAATAAATGACTGTTTAATTGAATTATTAATGATACATAGCAATGCTTGGAACCATTTAACTTTGTTGACATGCTAAACTGGATAGCTTGAAATAGCAATATTTTTGACATTTAAACTGTGTGCGAATGCTAAACGGAATTGTTTGAAATAGAACTGTTTATATGTATAAAAATGGATTTGGCATTAAATAACCCACAATGGTACTATTTACCAACCCCTCCGCTCGGGCAGGATATGACACAAGGTCAATTTTTAAGCGGAGTTTAACAGGTTTTGAATTCAGAGTTTTCCTTCTCCTAGACTAGTTGCCTCACCAAGGCTGAAGAACCTAGTCCGTCCTACTATTTACCCATAGCTGGAGGGAGAATAAGGGGGTTCATACCTTTCCCAAGGGTATTTGCCCGAAAGTGAACGTAATAGCGCGACTGGAGTACGAACTCGCGTACTACGATTCCGCAGTTCATCGCTTTAACCATTACACCACGAGGACACCCTAATAATAACCCACAATGGTTGATATTCCAGAAAACCAAACCAAACCCTCTGCTGAGACAGAGTGGGCTGAAAAGCTAAGTCATGTGAGATGATAATTTTTTTTACTTATATATCTCAGTATACACACACACACACACACACTCACAGACGCATGTTATGAACCCCAAATTTAACATGTAATTTACTAAATTCATCCCAAGGCATCTGAGGCACCCAATGAGAATTGGACTCGGTAACAATGTTTAGCTAGTGAACCTTTTTAATCATTAAACCTGGTCAGGTGCCTAAAATTTAGCTAGAAGTAGATTAGAGAAATGAATTTGATGTAAACTTTTTGCATTCGCTCTGGATAGTGATGGAGGCAGGAATTTCTTGGTATTTAACCAAGCCCCTACGTCACCGGCAGGGTACAATAAAAAGTCAGTTTTTAAGTCGTGTACTGGTTTTAGAATTTTCCTTCTCTTTGGCTGGTTGCTGTAAAAAGACAAAAAGACCGAGTCTGCCCTACTACTAATATAATTCATAAGTTTTGCAATATTTTGGTTACGTGAGGAACAATTCGGTTTTTGCAGATGTTTTTGTCGAGATCATGATAGTGATGAAAGGTCAATGGACTGTATGATGCTAAGCTTGCCTGATACTCTCCGAGTGCTCCTGGTCAAATTAGCTTTTATGGCTTGGAGGACGGTTTCAGAATCTCTGATTTTAAGCTTACCCCACTGTACTATCACCTTTTACTCATAATTTTTTTTTTTTTTTTTTTTGGTGTGTGTGTGTGTCTGCGGCATTGTTGAACAGTTAGAACTCGTAAATCATACGTTCGCGAATGAGGTCATGTTGCACATTCATCTAGGTGGCTTTTCAAATCGCTGACAGAGTGAAGCAGTGCACAACATGTTTACACACCACCTACTATAGCAGATACCTACCATGGTTTGAATTGTCCCGGTCACGTGATATACGCGTCACAAACAAGCACGTACCAAAACATTGCTGACTTTTATATTTATCCAAGTATTTATCTAGAGGTGAAGTTGGGAGGGATTTAGGTTCATGCCTTTTCTCAAGGGAATTACCGTGAAATAAAAGGCCAACTACGTCATCCAGGATTTGAACTTAGCTCACCGATTTTATTTCCTGATAATAATTGTTGTGCTGTGCGCACTTCATCGTGTGAAGTTTCGTAGATCCCATGTTTGACGTTCGATACGGAGGAAACAGGGTGAAATTTTGAAAAATAAATGTATCTTATTTACTAAAAAAAAAAAAAAATACCATTTATACCATACACTTACGTGTGAAAAGAAATCCAAACTTCGGTTGGGAAAAAAAGATTTATGAGTGAAAGCATCTTGTTAACTTAGCCTCACATTAGAAATCTTTTTATTTAAAAGCAAAAACAAACTTGTATTTTTGTTCTTAGTTCTTTCGTGTTCCAAATGCATTTTTATGCATGTTTTTTTTTTTTTTCTGGTGGATAACCTGGAATTAACAAAAACAAAAAAAGTGAGACCATCTTTTTTTTAACAGCCAAGTTAGGTAAGAATGTCAAAAAACAAAGCTGACTTTATCAACTATTATAGCTTGTCAAAAAGATTTCCCTCTCTCCCTCATTTCTTTTCTCAACATTTCTTTAGCTCAGAGCCAGAGTGCATTTCCATGTGGGTCTGTCTGATGGATAACTGCTTTTTCTCCTAAGTTAACACTCAAGCTAGACTTACTGTCTGCTTCGTCATTATGTTTAAAACTTCTCCTCGCTTTTCGTTTGTCAACCTAAACTTAGTTTAAAAAAAACAAGAAAAAGAATGAGCAGAAAACTCAGAAAATTCTTCATCAATTTCAATTGTCTCTCTATCATAGCTATCAAATTTACTGACAAGTTTTTTCCGGACAATATAATTCCAGTTTATTCTTTTCAATCTCTGAAACCAATAAATTGTTAACTACAGCCCCCACTTTTTTTTCTGGGGATAAAATACGCAAATAAAAATTACAAACTTTTCATTGTTTTTTTTTTCTTTTACATTTTTTTCAAGAAAAGTTTTCGTAATTTTTATTTTTTTTTAAACAAACAATTTCAAAAGACAAAAAGTGTCTACAGATTTCGTAGCTAAAACATTCTCCCTCATCCTTTCCTTATCACAGAAGAAGTTTGTTTGTTTTTTATGCACAGAAATAAACTTTGAGATATACTAGTGATAGTTTGTCGATAAACTTTAGCATTTATTTTGATTTGGCTACAAGATTCCAGTTTTCGTATTACATCTGACATGGTCTATTTCTTTTTCAAACATTTCTTTTCATTCAGATACCATTTTTCTGTTTATTTCTGATATTTAAATAAAAGTTTATTCACTTGATTCTGGATTAAAAAAAAAGATTTTTCAAATATATTAGTTGAGTTAAAAATAGTTAAGGAAAGTTTAATTGTCCATTGAAGAACAGACACACTATTTAATAATTTGAATAATTTTTAATTAGTTAGCACCCCCAAAAAAGACTGTGTTCACAGATTTTGTTTCAAGATTTTTTCTGGACAGCAATAAATCGACTCAGTACTGAATATTATTTTATACAGTCAAGAATAGTACCCATAAAAATGATGGGAATATATATGTATACATCAGCACTTCCGCCTCGTATCTGTGCACCCTACCAAGGGTTATATGATTGACTTTAAGATGATGTCGCCTTTTCTCGGGTTATTTCATGCCTGGAGGTTAGGGATTCGCGTTCAAGGATCAAAATATTGCTCCGTAGTCTTGTGTCTCGACTAAGAGCGTAGTATTTGTGATTCTGCCTCAGATCAAACTATATTATGCAGCAGAAAAATTTGTAAATGACTGAATAAAACATCGATCTACAAATGAGATAGATTTTATTTCTTAAAGTTTCTAGGGGAAAAGGTTTGTGGAAAAACAGAAGTTACAAAGTATTTTCTTGTAAGAAAAGATGATATTCGTCAGAGCGTAAATATTTTCTAATATTTACATTACAAGAAATAAAGGTGTATTTATTATTTGCAGTAGTTTGCGTTGTCTAAATCTAATTGATACATTTTTAAATATGTGAAATATCTTTGTGTGAGTATGGCACTCAGTAGGAGAGAAAGTATATTCATACGCTACTATGTAAGCGATTGTATTTAAGATATTACATCGGCAGAGGAATACTGAAATGGTTATACAAGCATATCTATATAAATAATATTCTTATTCAATCTAGAATAATTAAACGATGTTGAAATTAAATGCATTCTTGAAGGGGCAGAATATTAGACTATCACTCAAAAGAAAGGAAGTCGAAAATTTTGAGTAGATTCACAGAATAAATATAAATCTACGGAAGATTTTTATTTTGGAGGTGCCTGTAGCGTAATGGTTATCGTCGTATGAAATGGACACGGCGACACGAGTTCAAATCCCGGACGAGACGGATTGTATATCACATAACACTAATACCCTTGGGAAAGGTATGAATCCAATAATTCTCCCTCCAGCTATGCGTAAATAGTAGGGCAGACTAGGTTCTTCAGCCTTGGTGAGGCAACTAGTTCAGGAGAAGGAAAACTCTGAATTTGTCATATCCTGCCCGAGCAGAGGGGTTGGGAAATATGTACTGAAGATTCTATCTATTTTATTGCTTATTTATAAGATTAAGGTAGGCTCGAAATTCGACAAAAACGTTGATGATTAATTCCCTATTATTCCAATTGAATCTCGGAAGGAAAAGATATCTTGAATAACTTGAGGTTTTGGTCCTTCAAATTTTATGTGGTAAGTCAAATATTATCGTCTGAAAAATCTCAAAGAAATTTTATAACTAGTACATAAGCGCTGATTGGTCAATAAATGCAAAAAAATACAGATAACAAAGTTTAAGGTTCTTGAACCGACTTTTTGCTCAAGAATTAACTTGTTTTTGTTTTTTTTTTTAGTATGGAAATCAGTTGATTTTCCATTGGTATGTGTATGTCCTGCTTCGGATCAAAGTATATTATGCGTATGTCCTGCCTAAAATCAGATTGCTGCTCCGTTGTCTTGTGCCAAGACTCAGAGTGTAGTATCTGTACACTCAGCTGGGGATCAAAGTATAGAATGTGTGTACTTTACATAAGATCAACGTGTTGCTCTCTGCCTCTGCTATCAACAATCACTGCAGTGTCTGGAAAAAGTATCATACACATGCAAAAAATATTTCTAAGAGTACATATTGTGTCATACATGTGTGTGTTTGTTGATGTATTCATTATGCATGTAAATATAGATATCTAAATGTCAAAATGTAGAATTTCTAACTACATAGACAAAGTTATAAAATTACTTAATTGTTTTAAGGGAAGACATATTTCATTTCAATATTAACAAAGTTATAATCTCTTTATATAAATATTTATATACTGAGTTTCTACTTATATGAAAAAGCATGTAAAAGGACTGTTTTTTAATACTGATGTAACAATTGCGAGTGTGTATATATATATATATATAGAGAGAGAGAGAGAGAGAGAGTCTGTCGATATGAATAGATTTAGAAAATGACTGTTTTACGGAAGATAGAGCTTATTTTGACATAAAAGGGACAATTTTATGTGTGTATTTATATCCAGAGTGTCTGTCTATACGAATAAAACTTATGAAATGATTATATTGTTTCAAGGAAAATAGACCCTATTTTAATGTCAAAAAGATGACAGTCTTATATATATATATATATATATATATATATATATATATATATATCGTCATCCGCAGACAGATCCTTTTCGTTCTATCAGAACTCATCAGTGTGGCTAGACAGTAGTTTCCCGTAGTTGGGATCGAAACCCTGTTGACTCAAACTCCAAGCCAAAGCCTCTAACCATTCAGCCACGAGGAGCCATTAGCTGCGAAGTAAATTTTAAACGGTTATGAATCACAATTACTATTGTTTACATACATCCATTCAAACGGCTGCCGAGACCTCAATTCATATACGACGAGGCTTGCAATGAACGCTAATGGCAACACGATTACTTCTTCGCCAGAGAACTCAACCATAAGGGGGTAGGGGAGTATATATATATATATATATACACACAAGTGAATATATGTTTATCACATGTGCAAGAAATATTACTTTGTAAAAGATTTTACAATAAAGGTGAGATAAGGAAGAATTTTTTACCATTTCTAGCAGAGAAATATATATATATATAAAACTACCCAATTTAAACAGTATCCAAATTTTCAATGACCGATTTAATGTTACACTGAACATTACTTTACTGATATTTTCTGATATTGAATTAGATTATATTTATCTTGAACGTCATTGTAGCAGCATCGTGGTACATTGTCTGGTGTTATCTTCAATTTTATGTAATTGTTGTGATATGCAGTTTTGTTGATTACATAGTTTGTGGCTTAGTTGATAGCAGATGTCTGTAAATGGATACTCGTTACTTTCCATCTGTTATTCATTAATATGACTGTTTCAAATGGCCCTAATACTGTTTCGATTAAAAAGGAAAGGCATCAGATGAGGATTGATTCACTTGGGATTAGGGTTTCACATTTGGTTTTCATTTCGATTCTAATATTCTGATGATTTTTTCGGGTCTCCTCACTTTTTAGTGCAGTGTACCAGGGTAGAAAAAGCATTCATCTCATTACCGAGTCTTACAGAAAGAAACTTAAATTAGTTTTTTCAAGCATAGAGTTAGAACTCTTGCTTTACAGAAAATATATATCCATGCGTGCATGTTTGTATGTGTGCATCATCTACTTATATATAAATCACAATATGACATATATAAAATTATATAAGGTTTTATATGTAAGTAAATTATGCATTCCTATATCAAGAAGGGGAGTTGGTGTAGTGGCTAACATGCTGGACTTAGACATCTTAGTAAGCGAGTTCGAACTCGAGTCGTTCTTATACGTTCACTTTCGGACTGATATCCCTGGGAAAGATTTTATCCTCAAACTATGCTTAAATAGTACAACTGCTGTTCTTCCATAAAGATGGTTTTAGCATTAGATAACCCACGAAGGTTAATATATCATTATAACATAGAAAACAAACCATGTCCATGCATAGATATATGATGGTCGTTCAAAACGCTTCTAAATCTCATCCAGAAAGAAAAGCCATTGTTAAACATTTTTGTTGTAGCAACACTGAGCGATAAAGTTGTGGCTAACGTGCTCGACTGCGACATCGTCGTAAACGAGTTCAAACTCCAGTGGCGCTATTATGTTCACTTTTGGACTAATACCCTTGGGAAATATATGAACCCCCTTACCTGCCCTGCTATGGATTAAATAGTACCACTACTGTCCTTCTGTAAAGATGGTTTGGGCATTGAATATCTCATGAAGGTTGATATGCCATTCAGAAAAGAAACTAAATACAACCGCTTCAAAGTTAACCCAGATTTCTGTCATAATTTTTGTCCAGTTGAGATCCTTAAAGGGTGTAAGGTGGCCAACTAGTCTAAAAACCTGGATGTAGCTTAGAACTTTTTGAACAACCCTCATGCATTAGATTCTAAACTATGCTTGATATATTCATCATAAGTATCATTTGTCGTTGTTTTGAAAATAACATTTGGGTCAATAGATTCTTGGCATTATTCAGACTTATACCTTAATTTTTTTTTATTCTTGTCCATCTTGATTGGCTGATATTAACGCCTTGTCAACCCATTTAGCGTTATTTTATGTCTAGAAGTTAAGGAATCATTTTTATTGTACTCGCATATTTATATTCTTTTGTGTAGTTGCTTCTTATGAGTTTTTTTTTTTTTCATATTCTTTGCTAACGTATACGAATAATGTTTGAACAGATCTATTTTACCCATAAACAGGACACTCACAGGTACTATCACTCCGAGGCGGTGTGGACCTCAGAATAATGGCAATCAAGGAGTACTTTACACTCTCCTCATTTCTAGAACTGAATCCTCACCATCAAACTCACTTAAGTTTGGTACCCTGGATACCTCTTTTATTTCTTTTCTTTTTTTTTGAGACGCGAGTCAGGTTTTATCTTTGACTTCTGCAAAGGATACAGTTCGCATATTCTAAGCTTTACCAGCAAGATTTCATCAGAAGTTAATTTAAGAGTGTAGCATCCAGAATTTATTACCTGTTATGGTCTCTTTAAAAAAAATGACAAAGTTTGATTAACTGAAGAAAATTTTCAATCGTAATTGTCACTCGAGTAAATGAAAAATTTTCCAGTATTTTAGTGTGCGCTAGTTTGCAGCGTGTATATCACCTAACCGAAGCAGTTCAAGCCGTGGTAGATAGTATAATGGTAGCTAGTGCACTGACACATTGTGCATTGCTTCACTCCGTATGCAGTTTAAAAGTCACTCAGATGAACATGCAGTGTTACCAGATGTTGCAAGAAGCCCAACGACCGGGTTGCTCTCTCGGCTGGGGCTGTAAAATACACCAACTGCTCCTCTGCAGAGGAGTACGACCCCACCACCAACGAGTGACCCAGTCGGCTTGGGCTGTACAATGCACCAACTGCATCTCTGCAGAGGGGTAAGACTCGTGTCCTGGATATGACATTAACAATCTGATGGTGAATCTCTAGCAATGCTGGGGCTTAGGGGAATGCGGAGTACTCCTTTATTGCCATCGCTCCCAGGTCTACTCTGGCCCCAAATAAACTGTGTCCTTGTGCTAAATTGAATTGTTTGAAATAGAAGTATTTTTAACATTTAAACTGTGTACTTATTCTAAACCGAATTGTTTGAAATAGAACTGTTTATATGTATAAAATGGGTTTGGCATTTGATAACCTACAATGGTTGATATGCCATGAAACCAAACCAACCAACCAATCAATCAATCAAAATGTTATCTCTAAATTATTCGTTTAGAAATATTAGGTTTAATATATGCAAAAATAGAATTTGGCTTTAGATAACCTACAATGGTTGATATGCCATAAAACCAAACCAATCAACTCGACGATCAGGCAAGATCAGATAAGACTAAAGCCGTAGATTCCGAGGCTGTACTCTAAGTCACTGAGATAAATCCATTGAGTAGCTCTTGGAGAGTATCAGGTGAGCTTACTGATAGTCCAGTATGGTTCTTCACCTTAAGTACCTCAGCAAAAGCACCCGGCGTTGTTGAATTGTGCCACTTGTACTACCAAAATATTGCAAAACTTTTGATTCACTCCAGCTTGATAAAAACAACAATAAAGTTAGTTGATCAAAAAACTAAGAAACCAAATTTGGGATTTGAATTTAGGTTTGCCTATCTGCATATTCTTTTCCTGTGTCTTTTTAAAATATTTTTTTTAATCCTTAGGCGTCTAAAAAGGGATGTGTGTGTTCTTGTTTCAGTCTTGGTATTCCCCATAAATTCTGTGATCTTTAGTTTCACTTCCTTTGCAAAATGGTTTCGCCTTTCATTGACATCCTTTGTGATTTAGTTCATCCCGATGTATAAAAACATCTTTTCATGGTGCCATATAATGTTTCCTCTGGTGTCCCCTTACTTCCTTTCTCCCTATCTTGTAAAATATGAAACGTCGTCAGGTATTTGCGCCACTTAAAAAGAATTGATATGTGATGATCAAACCAAATTTTTTTTTATTTTGTTGACATTTCAATATTTGCCCATATCATTATCTAAACTTTAACATTTTCTTGAGATAATTATTGAAATATTAACAACAGATTTTGATTCTTGTCTTTAGTGGTCAAGAAATATAAGTAGAAAAAAAGGTTATAATTTAATGGTGAAGTTAAAAGAAAATTACAGATTTAAGTTAGGTGGAGCAAAATTGCACAAAGGATACTCGAAAAAAGAAACATAATACCTATGTAATAACCTCATAAAATGATGCGCAAATATTCAAGATTCAACAAAATAACAAATCTTCATACATAAATAAGTATGTATTCACTCAACCTCTCCACCACAGGCAAGATGCGACACAGTTAATTTTAAGCGGGGTAAAGCTAGTTTGAATTTAAAGTTTTCCTTCAAGACTGGTTACAAGAGTAACGAGCCCAGGTGTCCAAACTATTCTCCCATAGAATTAGAGTTAGCACGAAGTGAAAAATGTATGAGTAGGTTTGTTTGTTATTTTATTTATTTATTCATTTATTTATTTATTTTCATGTTTATGAATAAGGGAACATACTTTTAAATCGAATGAATAAAGAAATCAACAAAAATATGGTGGGTTTCTTGAGATTTCGGCTGGCTCTTTCCGTTTTCAAAAATGTTCTAGTAGTTTTGCAGGGTTCTTTTTTTTGTTTTGTTTTGTTTTTATTTCATTAGCCCATTACCCCTGGTTTTAATCTAATCATCCATGGCCTAGTAGTTGGCGCCTCTGGTGGTGTAATGGTTAGCAAGCTCGACTAGCAAACCTACACGAGTGAGTTCGAGTCTCATTGGGTGCCCCTTTCGTATGGCCTTGTGTCACATCTAAGTAAAATGCTTTGTAAATTACAACCCATGGCCGAGTAGGCTAGGTCTGCAGAATACACCGATTGCATCTCTGAAGAGGGGTAAGATTCCCCTAACGAGCGTCCTGGATATGACACTAAACAATTTGATGGTGAGGCTCCAGTTATACTGGAGATTTGGGGAATGCAAAGTACCCCTTCATTGCCATCGCTCCCTGGTCCACTCTGGCCTGGAATGCTAGCACCTGATAGGGTCCTATCTATGGGGTAAATAAAAGTAAACTGTTCTTATGCTAAACTGAATGATTTTAAATAAAACTGTTAATCTATCTATCTATATATATATATATATATATATAAATGGATTCGGCATTAAACCAAATCCAACCCCTGATTTTAAACTTAGAATTTTTCTCCCGGTTGCCTTAAAAAAGCTAAAGCACCCAAGCTGCCCAAATATTTTCTCATAAATCTCTGGAAAAACGGAATGATTCATGGCTTTCTCAAGGGAATTAGTGCAAAATGAAACGCAAAAAGCCTTGTTCAGGATTCGAACTCAGGTCGCTTATTCCATTTTTACGACGGTAAGAGTTACATTAAATGCACCTTTATACAGACGAATATATATTTACCAGGCCTGCCCAGACGGGGTGTGACAAAAATTTGTTGTGGAAACACTCCCGCATGTGAGCGAGATGTGTCAAAAATAATTAAACTCTGTTTTGGGAAACCTCTGGCACAATGGATTGACCATGACACTCATGTTGTCGTAGAATGCAAGAAAAGCTCTCTGGAGTAGACTATCTCTTGAAGCTAAGAATTGAGCTCACTTGGACATTGGCATAATGGTTAGAGTGTTCGCCAATGGCCCGGGAGATCTGGGTTCAATCCCAGGTCGAGTCACACCAAAGACTCAAAAAATGGTACTTGATGCTATCTTGCTTAACATTCAGCATTATAAGGTACGTATCAAGGGTAAGGTGGAGCAATCCAGGGAAAGGAGTAGCGCCCTCCCCTACACTTCGGTGTAATAGCTATCGAAAAGGGAGCCTTCGGGTTACCCTCGACTACGGTCGCCAACTTTACTTTACTTAGAATGATCTGCGATATTAGCTTTCTTACTATGAGAACAGGGCTTCTCTAACATTTTACGAAATGCATTTTTAATCAACTTAAATTTCCATTCATTCTAAAATAAAATTACCGTTGTTTAAAATAATTCTCTTGAGAAAAGAATCAGTAAGGTGTGAATGCAAGTGCACTTTGAATTTTTTATGTATTTTTTTAATTGGAAGGATGTATTTGGTGGGCACTGATGAGATCACGAATATTTGATTGCAGGTTTGTTAGTTTGAGCTGCAAATCACCACGTTCCATGATAAAACTTTGGTTTGGTTTCTTTGTTTAATAGCATATCAACCTTTGCAGGTTATTTAATGCCAAAGCCATTCTCCTAGAAGAACGGTAGAGGCACTATTTAACCCATAGCTGGGAGGATTAGGGGGTTCATACCTTTCCCAAGGGTATTTGCCCGAAAGTGAACGTAATAGTGCGACTGGAGTACGAACTCGTGTACTACGATTCCGCAGTCCATCGCTTTAACCATTACACCACGAGGACCCACCCCCCATGATTAAAGTGCTTCTCTGTTTGTTTATTAAATAATGTACATAGCTTAAGCCATAATTTCACAATATACCAACATGAAAAATCTAATAAGATAACCCTCACAACTGCTGCACAAAGCTTGGGGTATTTTGCTAGAATTTTCCCTATCTCGCTACTAGTCTTAATGATTCAGCGATTTTTTTCACATGTATAGAAGGATTTATAAGTGCAAATTATTAAATTAATCCCTTGTGGATCCCTATGCTTTTATTCATCCCCAGGGGTCTATATTGACCATCTGAGATGCTTGTCTTTAATAGGAATCATTTGGAGATGAGGCTTCATAATCTGAGAATTAATTTTTTTGTTTTTTTATTTATTGCGGACTTTTTGTCCTCATCTTGGTAGTTTTTGTGTTGTTTCTTCTTCACTACGTTTCGGCCAAATTTCACCTCTGCCCTTCATCAGGTGATTTAACCGCGACCTCGGATAGGAATGCGGAGTCTTGTAACCGTATCCTCAGTAATTACTGCCTTCCATAGTGGTTGTCTATCGCACCACGTTTTTGACAAAGTAAACCTCTGGCCGGCTTGGGTAGGAATTGAAACCGCTATCTTCTGATAATACTCACCTGGAACTTTAGAGACTCAACGCCTCCATCCGCTGCGCCATCTACCAAGATGAGGACAAAAAGTCCGCAATAAATAAAAAAAAAAAAATTGAGACGCTCTTTGTTTATAAGGATGAGAGTACGTGTGCGGAGTTTTTTACTATAATTATAACCGCTGCGATCCAAAATCTTATAGAGGAGGGGAATCTTCGTTGTGTAGTGACTAACGTACTGGACTTAAACATCGTAGTAAGCGAGTTCGAACTCTAGTCGCGCTCTTACGTTCACTTTTGGACTAATACCCTTGAGAAAAGTATAAATCCTCTTTATCTCTCCGTTCTTCTACAAGGATGGCTTTGGCATTAAATATTCCACAAAGTTATATGCCATTAAACAAAGAAATCAAACCAAACCCTGTGAGTTCAAATCCTGGATGAGGCTGATTGCATTTTAATTCGCATAAATGCCTTTTGGAAAGGCATGATTCCATTTATGAACTCCCAACTTCACCAGTGGCCCGGGATACCGGAGTTCAATCCCAGATCAAGTCATACCAAAACCCCCCAAAATGGTAATTGATGCTGCCTTGCTATCAAGGTAAAGTGGAGTAATCCAAGGGAAAGAGTAGCGCCCTCTTCCACACTTCGGTGTAGTAGCTATTGAAAAGGGAGCCTGAGGGTCACCGTCTTTACTCATGAGTAAATAGTTTTGCAGACTGAGCTATTTAGCCTTGATACCGCAAAAACTCAGAATTGAACCCAGCTGTACTCCGCTTAAAAATGACTTAGTGTTGTATCATGTCTCTGGCAGAGGGGTTGGGTAAAGATACTGAGTGTTGATCCCTTCTTCTTCTATTGCATAATAACTGATTAATATCGTAACATTATTATAAGCATTGTACAATCTTCAACTTTTCATCTTCTGATTTAACAACCATATCATAATTCTTGGATGTTTCGTTTCAATTCGAGTAATAATTTTCTTTAAAATGTTGCGGGAATTCTACTAAACTGTAACCGTGTT
The DNA here is from genome assembly GCA_963585895.1 of Sepioteuthis lessoniana. Taxonomy (NCBI): domain Eukaryota; kingdom Metazoa; phylum Mollusca; class Cephalopoda; order Myopsida; family Loliginidae; genus Sepioteuthis; species Sepioteuthis lessoniana. Next base: position 77,564,143 of record OY757927.1, on the reverse strand, counting down.
AGTACTACGGTATAATTGCACTATTCGGACTTCAACGAAACGTTTGGAGAAAAAGCTAGATAGGAACTACGCAAGGACATTGGATGCTTTTGTGAAGAGATCCTGCATGCAGCACTCTACGCCCACTTAACTCCCATCTCAGAAAGCATCCAAGTTAGACGAACAAGACATGCTGAGCGTTGCAAGAGAACTAAGGATCAACTCAAAAGCAATGTTCTCGTGTGAACTCCTACACATGGACACACCAGTGTTTGCTAACCAGTAAAGACTTAGATTAATCAGCTTTGGGAGACCACTGGATGCCACATAGATGACTTGCTAAGAGCAATAACTGATTGGGGTAGATGGCGAGATAAAGCCAAGGGAATTTGTGCTATCAACACGACTTGATGATGGATTATAGGTTTTGCATCGATCTAGGTACATAATGTTCAAGCCTAGGTACAAACCGTAAATTCGATGCTAATTTTCAAGGTAAGAATGGCCTCACTATTTGAAGGAATGACGTAACTCACATTTTCGTAGATTTGTCTCTGTGACAAGCTCAATTTTAGTAAATAATAACATACGTTTGTGAATGTGAGCTGAAAGCATAATATGATGACATCGTATTTGTTGTCGATTTCTTTGTTTACAAATGAGATCCAAGCACTGCAACAATGATTAGAGAAGTATATCGATCGCAAGAGGGACACTGTTGAAAAATGAACCTACTTTGATCACATTCCTTGAGAATATCTTGGTCAGCTTAGGAAATTTTCAGCCGATCTACTTATAACATTATCGCCATCACCAAATGCATGTGGCTATTTTCTCTCTTTAAAAACGCCATGTCGAAAAAGCTGAGCGCAAAAGATGGAGATAATAATGACGGAAAATAAGATGATAATGTTAATTTACACCACTGCTAATGAAGATGATAGACCCATCTTTTTTCTCAACTCGTTAAGCTGCCAAGTCTGCTGGGGCTGAAGAATACACTGACTGCATCTTTGCAGAGGGGAAAGGCCTACCCTAACGAGTGTCCTGGATATGACACTAAACAATCTGATGGTGAGGCTCCAGTAATGCTGGAGCTTTAGGGAATATGGAGTACCCCTTCATTGCCATCGCTCCCAAGTCCGCTGTGGCCCGGAGTGGTAACACCTCATAGGGCCCTATTTACTGGTTAAATAGAGCTAAACTGTGTACTTATCCTAAACTGAATTGTTTGAATTAGAACTGTTTGACTAAACTGAATAGTTGGAAAGAGAAATGTTTGTGACAATTAAACTGTGTACTCATCCTAAACTGAATTCTTTGAAATAGAGCTTATTATTTGTATAAAAATTAAATAACCTACAAGGGTTGATAAGGCATAAAACCCAAACAACTAACCAATCAACTCGTTCAGATGCCGTTTGCGTTTTACTCAAAGTGTTGGTGACAGTGCCACTCTTTTCGTTTACCTCATAGCGATTTCCTCAGCATTCCAAGTTCTCACCTGACAACTCATCACCGCCACTACCACTCTACTTCCTATCGGATGTCCTCGTTCCCGACTCCTATCTCTTTTGGGACTCCTACCCCACCTCCTTTTTTTCAGATAGGCCATACAACGAAACAAGGAGCTTCTTATGAAACAATTTTCTTTGGGCCCACCCTCTTTTTCAAAATGATTTCCCAATTTACAATTCGTGTTTCCTGTTTCCGATGATGTAGGGGAGGGCAAGAAAAGAAAAAGGCCAAATGGAACCAGTTTCCTTTTCCCTTTCCTTTACTTTCTTTTTTGCGTACTTGTTGGTAGGCTCTCCACACCCTCTGCAGAAAATAATGAACGCGGAAAGCGTACAAAGGTGTACACACACACACACACACACACACACATATATATATCTTTTTTACTCTCCATCATCGTATGTGTAACACTTAGCTTCTTTTTCTTTACCTTCACCCACACTCACTTAGATGTGAACTTGTTATTACAGTCTGGAATGGATTTCTAGAGGAAACACATTGACACCAAAGTACCCAATATAACTGCTTTCACATATCTTAACTACCTTACCTACCTACCAATTTACTCGAGACGCAGTTAACAGAAACATCCGTTCATTGACTAACGCCATTATTTGTGGTTAAGTATTTAGTTCCTTATTTACGTAGACTTTGTTTTTTGTTATTTTTTGTATTGTTTCTCACCCAATCCTCTTTGTTTCACTAAAAATATCACTGGATTTGTCTGTTGTGTTCAATGATTAAAAAGAAACATTGCGTTCCTTGAGATGGCTGGGGCGGCAACGTCCTCGCACTCTCAAGTAATGTCATTTTGTTTTTACAAATCCTCTTTACAATATTAAAAACTACTATCTTCTAAATTCCTAACAGTTTATTCCTGGTTATTGACTCAGATTGAGTGATTGATTTTAACGGTATGTCAACCCGTCTAGGGTTATTTTATGCTTATATCTACATTTTTGTTTTGATGTTTCTTAAAATGTTTTTTGCACACGGTCCAAACGAATACAAATAATTTTTCAACACATCTATTTAACTCATATTTGAGAAGCTGACAGGTACTACTATTCCAGATAAAAGTTGCTCTGGGAGTTATAGCAATGTAGAGGTACTCACAAATCTCTAGAACCGGAAACTTATCATCGGATGCTATTTAGTGTCATATAAGGACATTCCTTAGCCAATAGAATAAATGCAGATGTATAATCACACGAATTTGCCGGCTTTAAAGTTATAGAAGTTAATTTGGACGAATTGAATAACCACATTTAGAGACAAACAACCAAAATCTGCCAGGCCGGAGTTGAAGCCGAAATTCTACTGAAAACTCCACACCTACAAAGGAGTAACGTACATAGATCGATGCTCACTTCGCTATTAAGACAAGTGAAACTACGTGGTAGTCTTCCTCCACAAACGGGGCGGAGCCACACAACCACCATTTCACTCATTTTTCTAAACAGTTCAACTATATTGAAGGGGATTTAAATTCATTTAATTTTACTGTATTCATCGAGTGAAATCACCTTACATTTATATCGATCGCTCTTTTACTTCTATTTGTCAAGTGAATTGATGTTGTGCTTGGACGTACGTGTATTTTTCTATGAAATCTATTTCGTTGTTAGGTATATGTTAATTTTTTTTACTTATTAAATGTTACTATCTTTAACAATGATGTAATTGTATGTTATGTATTTAACATCCTCTTTCACATAATTTCGACCTACATGACTACCGGCCAAGACATCAATTGAAGGACGTGCTGTTCCTCTTTTCTTTTAATGTACCTCTGGCAGAATTCACATATATTTAGAGTCATCATCTTGCAGAAGTACAAATCCTTGCGCCACAAGCCGCGTTTCAAATGAGATCGCGTGGTGCTGCAGTATGCTGTGATAGCCGGTCTGATTCAATTTGTCTTTCACCTGATGCAAATCCCCCACTTTGTAATTTTAAAAAGTGTTGTGTTCCTGTTTAAGGAGTCACAATTATAAGGTGAAAGAGTCCTGGGGTTCACAGCGAGTAGTCAAACGACTAGTGTACTCTCACCTTGAAGGGAGAAATGTCTGGCATTATATAAGCTAGACGAATCCATATTGTCCATGGATATAGGCGTGTTAACAACTCCAGAACAAAAAGTCCCCCCACACACACACCAAAACAGAACTTCCACATGTTTTATGGTTGGTGTGATCCAGGGACATAGAGGTCTTTCATCGACTCTTCGCCGCACACAGGCCCTCCTATTTAACCCAAAGGTTTCGAACTTTGATCCGTCAGTCCAAATGATGTTATTCTACTGCTCTGTTGTCCAGTCTTTGTGCACCTTGGCCCACTGGAACCTTTTAACATTGTTTTGTTTTATCAACAGTGGTTTCTTGATAGTAGTTCTGCCATTTAGGCTAGCTTCACAGTCTTCTCTTCATAGTGGACGTTGACACATTTTTTTTCGCGTCGTTGGCTCAGTTGTGCATTGATCAGTCAACCTTCCGTCACGGAAGCATGTGACTGATGAAATAGTCCACTACATAGGTAAAACAGATAGTATCTAGCAAGCAGTAATTAAACATTATATATTTTTTGAGAGTTAAAGTGGTGGTATAATATAACTTTTGGAAAACGTTTTATTCATGCTCAGTACTAAAGACGAAAAACGCCTTCAAAATGAAATTTTCAAAAGATATCTAGTTATACTTAGGTCAAAGTTACTGACGAAGACGTGTATTTAGTATAATAAATAAGAATATTGTGGTTCTTAACTTGTTTGATTAAAAACAACACTTTGAGGATGAGAAATCTTAGTTTTTGAGGATAGTCAAATACTTTAAATTGGCAGTGTATATATGATTTGTAAGTTAATCGTTTTTAAGTAATTTCATTTTTAAATCAGAGCTAATTTTTTATGCACAATTAAGTATTACTATTGTTTGCACACAGTTAAATGGTTTTAAGTATACGTATCTAGGACTAATACCTCTACTTAATATGAATCATTTGTTTGCATACAATTGAATGGTTTCAAGTATTATTGTGTAACACTAACAATTCAATTCAGTATCAATCATTGGTTTCCGCGCACTTAAATGGTCAAACAGTTCTATTTGAACCATAGTTGGAACCCTAACTAGTACTATCGATCCGAGTGAACCAAGCAGTAATAGCAATGAAGAGGTACTTCATATTTTGCAAAGCACCAGGACTGGAACCTCACCATCAAATTCAGTTTAGTGTCTTATCCAGGACACCTGTTGGGCGATGAAGTCTTACCTCTCTGCAGAACTGGCCGACTAGAACAACAAAACAGAAAGTTCATATTCTTCAACATTAATTTCACATCGCAGACCTCAAATTTCTCTTATTTAAATAACTAGAACTAAAAAATATATTATTTTATAATTACGAAAAATAAAAAATGAAACTGAATCCAAATCAATGGCGGCGGAGAATAATGCCTAAATCACTGACGATATTGAAGTCAAGATAGGAGACAACAGTTGGTATTTCAGTTAATCATGTCAAATAGATTATTTAAAAAAGTAAAACCTGCCAAAAATTTACACACGATTCGACACAGAATCCCAGTCAATGCGCATCAATATCCTGATACAGGATTAAAACTCACTCTTTGATTGCCCAGTCGGCTGAGGCTGACTGCACCTCTGCAGAGGAGAAAGATCCCCTCCAACGAGTGTCCTGGATATGACACTTAACAATCTGATGGTGAGGTTCCAGTAATGCTGGAGCTTTGGGGAATGCAGAGTATCCCTTTATTGCCATCGCTCCCAGGTACACTCTTACCCGGAGTGGTACCACCTGATAAGGGTCCTATCTATGGGTTAAATAGAACAAAAACGTGCTTCCTTCACAATACTGATTTTTGCATTTAAACTGCGTCTTTATGCTAAATTGAATTGTTTAAAATAGAACTGTTTTGACATCTAAACTGCGAACTTATTCTAAACTGAATTGCTCGAAATAGAACTGTTTTGAGGTCTAAACTGTGTAATTAGGCTAAACTGAATTATCTGAAATAAAACTGTTTTGGCATTTAAGTCTGTGTATTGCCCAGTCGGCTGGGGCTTTAGAATACACTGACCGCACCTCTGCAGAGGAGTAAGGCCCCCTCCAATGAATGTCCTGACATATGACACTAAACGATCTGATGGTGAGGTTCCAGTAATACTGGGGCTTTGGGGAATGCGGAGCGCTCCTTCATTGCCATTGCTCCAAGGTCCACTCTGGCCCGGCGTGGTAGCACCTGATGGGGCCCTATCTATGGGTTAAATAGAACTAACGACATACTTATGGTAAACTGAATTGTTTGACTAACCTGAATAGCTTGAAATAGATAAATTTTTGACAATTAAACTGTGTACTTAGACTAAACTGAATTATTTGAAATGGAACTGTTTTTTGACATTGAAACTGTACTTAAACTAAACTGATTTGTTTAATATCGAACTGTTTTGACATTTTAATGTGTAAACAAAATCTGTACTTAGGCTAAACTGAATTAGCTGAATTAGAACTGTTTGAATAAACTTAATAGTGTTAAATAGAAATGATTTTGACAAATAAACTGTGTACTCATGCTAAACTGAATTGTTTGAAATAGCACTGATTATTTACATAAAAATGGATTTGGCGTTAAATAACCTACAAAGATTGATAGGCCATAAAACCCAACCAATCAACAATCACTCTTCGAGCAAGATTTTAAACAAGGAATAATATGAACCAGTTAAAGAAGGGCTCCGAATTTCTTAATCTGAACCTTTCCTTTGTTATGCATTTTATGTTTCAGTTTATTATTTGTTCTCATGGAATTTTCACATCAGTCAATGGGAAAAATTCATTAGTTTGAAAATTCTACCAAGTTAAATACGAAACAATTCAAACAATTGTTAAATGAGCTAATTTAACAAATTAGATTAGGAGGAGTACAAAAATTGATTGGATTAGAGAGGCTTTCTATTGGAAATTAGTCAAACGACTAGAATTAACTTGGACAACTAATAAAAGACAAACTAATGCACAACCTACACGTTATCACAAGAAAAAATTCAAAGAATACAACTAATTAGATTACGAAAACAAGCTTTTGCCTCCTCAACTCAAAGTGGGTAAAGTCTGGGTTTATTGCCCGGTGCCTGAGGCGCCGCATAAGAGCAATGCCGACTGAATCCTAGAAATTTTTTATACCTGACGCTACGCTACCCACATTAAAAAAATTTAGCTTTTGTCTATATCAGGTAGGTGAGAAACTAAATGAAGTTCTTTTTGTCTCGTCGGTGGTAGGGTAGATATGTGTCAGTGGTTGATTGATTTTAACTGTATGTCAATCCATCCTGGGTTATTTTAAGCCTCGGTGTTGTGAAGTTAGTTTTTAAGAGGTTTTTCTTGCTCATAATCCCATCAATTTTTAAACTAATGAATTTTTCCAATTGATTCGTGTGAAAATTCCAAGAGGACAAATAATAATTTTTTGGGAAAAAAGGAAAATTCGAAAAACAAATTCTAACAATGGAAACATAAAATGTATAACAAAGGAAGGGTCCAGATTAAGAAATTCGGAGCTCTTCTTAAACTCGTTCATATTATTCCTTGCTTAAAACCTTGCTCGAAGGGCGAGTTTTCAGCTAATCTAAATAATTTTGATCCGATATCAGAATATTTACGCGCATTCGTCTTTATATTTTTGGCGGTTTTTACTTTTTTAAATGATCGATTTGACATGATTAACTGAAAGGTCATTTCTTGCACAATTTTTATACATATAACACTCCTCTACATGGTCAAATATCATATGTTTGCATAATTCTCAGTGGATCAACTTAAACTGTTGTTCGTTTTTTCCTATATCATATTTGATAACAATTACGATTTGAGTAGAGTGTTTGCTAATGGTCCGGGAGACCGGGTTTCAATCCCAAGTCGAGTCATACCAAAGACTTAAAAAATGGTACTTGATGCCGCCTTGCTAAACACTCAGCATTATTAGGTAAGGATCAAGAGTAAAGTGGAGTAATCAAGGGAATGGAGTAGTGCCCTCCCTATACCTCGGTGTAGTAGCTAACTATACTTTTACAAATAAATTGAGCACAAAAAATATTCAAACTTCGCTCTAAGATATTGACATCTTTGTTTTAAACAATCTAATCTTTCCATCCGTTAAAATAAAGGTTGCGAATGATTGATTTCTTAGCCTCTTTTAAAAATGGATAAATTAGTATCTAATATGATCCCCCTGAGCATCTAGTATCTATTGTAAAATAAAGCTCAGTTTGCTTGATGCTAAGGAAAATATTCAACCAGGTCCCCACTTTGCAAGAAGTGCAATATATATATATATATATATATATATATATATATATATATATATATATATATATATATATGTTGTGTGTGTGTGTCCATGATATACTAACACTGAACACGACTGAAAGAAAAGAGGCCATAAACTCATTTACACCCACAATAACATTTAACATGTAATAATATTAAAAGAAAGAATAGCGGAATGTGTACAAGTTGATAAGAATATACGCGTATTGAACTCACACTCTTTTGGACATGTTACTGGATCGAACCAACGTCTTTATCTACTGTGTCATGTGTCCTTGAGGTGAAGGCAGTGGAGGACTTTCAGAAGGAGATAACTGATAACTGACATCCATTAAATATGGCTCGTGGAACTAGAACAGTCTACCCCGGTGAGCGAAATAAAGGGCTCAGTTCGATATTCCAACCATCTGAAGAAGCACGGAGCGTACAACAGCCGAAATGTTGTGATAAACATGGCGACAAAAATGAGGATAATAGTCCGAAATAATAGTGTAAATAATGTGAATAGCTTGAAATAGAAAAGTTTTTGACGTTTAAACTGTGTACTTACGCGGGATTGTATTGTTTGAAATAGAACTGTCTATATGTAAAAAAATGGATTTGGCATTAAATTACCTTCAATGGTTGATATGGCATAAAACCAAATCAATCTAACTGTGACTTAACGTTCCCTGTGGGGTCAGATATAGTGTCTCTCCTGTTGAAAGAACAGATGCCAAGAGAGGTCGAGAATAGGTTTCTGAGATGATCATCTGACACACTACTAGCCCTTAACTGAACATATAAGTTATTTAAGGTAGTTATCTTGGAATTCATTGTATCCCTACAGCTCTTACGGTATATAGCAGTGTTCTCAAACACGCAGCCCGTGGGCCGCGTGCGTCTGTCAAATAACCTTTCTGTGGTACGCAGGAGAAGGATTTTCCTAAAACTTGTCCCTCGCCTCTAACCATTTTCCTGTCTAAAGAATAGTTGGATGTACTTTATATTTCAGTAGCTTTCTCTTCAAGATCAGAAGCTAAAAAGAAGAAATAATCCAACTTTATATGCGTAAACAAAAACACTTTGAATAAGAAAGGCTTGTTTTAAAGACCTGTCTTAGTGATGGTGCGGGAGTGAGGGGACTGACATTATAGAAAATTAACGCGCACAACAAAATAGGAGGACATTTTTTGGTGTCTTAATTTGAGAAGGAGCAGTTTTGATAACTCATATTTGCGGGTAGGGTGTACTTAAGATGACAAACAACTAAAACACAAATCAGAAAATGAGAAAATTGTGTTTTGTTTTATTGTAGAAGAAGGTATGGCTTTGTCAACTGATAGTTGTATGAGGAAAATACTTGAGATGACTGACAACTAATAGAAATCAAAGAAAATATCTTAGAATGGATTGATTAAATGAACAAATTATCTGCTATTTCTTGAAATGTAATATCACTGATAATTTTGCATTTGTTTTCAGTGTTTTATATATATAGCGCCATTTATTGCTATTCACCATTTAAATACAATAAAATGCTAAAAAAAAAAAAAAGGTCTTCACCAACAGTAAAAACGGAAAAAAAAAGGAATTTACCAGAAGTAAAAAAAGAATTAAGGAAAATTGAAAACGGAAAATTTGTCTCTGGATATTTTATACTAATTCAGATATTCCGCTTAGAATAATGTGTATTTTTGATTGAATGAAATAAATAGGTGCCTATTAGCTATTTTGCAGATTAGCGTTATAACTGCTGGATCATCACTCTTACCGCTATCTCGTTTTTGGTTAGCGATGCCTCTCCCACAGGACTTAGTGACTCTTTTCTCGAGTGTGAGACCTCTTGTGTTTAGGAAAATGGAAGTCAGTGCGAAAAGTCGGCTTTAAATTTTTTGAAATTTAATCTTGAAAATTTAAGATTTATCTATTAAAACATTTCATTCCAATTAAATTACTTTGCAGATAGCTTATTTATTTATTTTTGTGATTATGTCGAAGAGACATCTCTTCTAAAATGCACACACATTCAAAGAATAAAAAAAAATGTTAAAACAAACGGAAGAAAAACAAAACAAAAACCTACATAACACCACAGGGAGATAACGGTATTACATTTTATCGTATTGTTCTTCATAATCAGATGCCATCAATTCGTCTTGATCCTCTGCCGTTTGAGAATCAACATGGCGCTTCTAACCCATCTCGTTTCCTGATTCATTTTGTGCATCGCCATCTTTTTTTTTTTTTTACTTTCTTTCGTTAATGTTTTATAATTTATTAATTTTTCTATTTACGTGTTTCGGTTTTCCCCAATGAAGCCAAAAGGCATTCAAGAGAAAAACCAACGTCTATATTCTCAAAACATGCCAACTGAGATACGGCTTCCATTTTGTATATTAATATCGCCGACAGCCCTTTGTCGCTCTGTGCCGCATCTAAGATGACCTCTTCGCTTGTCGCCATAACACTTTTCTGACAAGGGAGTTACTTCTTGTTTCGTACTGTTGTTTAAACGATAATCTCCTTTTTTCCCCCTCATCCCCGTGAGCCAACTTCACAATGACACTTCACTTGTTACCATTTACGTGTTTCTGGTTTTTTGTTTTTTAGTTTTCACCTTTTTTGTTGCTTATTTTTTCGTATTCGTTTTGTTGTCTTTTTCCGGTAATCGAGAAGTTGATGTGGAGAGAGAAAAATGGAGGAAAACGGAAACGAGGCTCTTGTTCGTGTTTTCAATGATACAAGTTGAAAAGATTTGCCTCATTTGTTTTACATGCGTTTATTTCACCCGTTCCCCTCCATCGTTTTCATGTTGGCACTTCCTTTCTTTTTGTAGACGGACACACACACACATATATCTCAATTATCAGTTAATAAGTAATTTAATATTCTAGGTGTCACTAAAAAGTATATACCATATTGATTATTATTCATTACTAGTTTTATCTTTGTAATTTTACGAGAATGAAAAAAGCTATTATTAAACATAAAGATATTAATTACATAGTGTATCTTAATCAAAGTAGCTATCTTTAATGTTTAAACGATTATTGATTGATTTTAATGGCATGTCAACCCATCCAGGGTTATTTTTTGCCTAGAGGTCTAGGAACTGCGGTCATGGTACATTTATATTTACCTCTTATGTTTAGTTGTTACGAAGTCCACAATAATGTGATGTGCAGCCTCTATCTGTCTTGCTTCGGTTAGTCACTAAATAACAAATTCTAAGAGAGAATAGTATAATACCAGCCACACAACCGTATAGCAATGGAAAACATGGGATGCGGCATGGTTTGATGTGAAGCTTGGCAGATAATTTCAAAAACTGGTCTAAGGCGCGCTTCAACTGAAGCTGGGCGGAGGAACCTTATCTGTCAACGGATCAAATAGGAAACTACTACTACTTATCTATAGAGGTGATGCCTGTTGGTTAGAAAAAACACATCCATTCAAAGATTAGGATGGCTTTAATTCAGACCATTCGTTCGAATCACGCGTCCATCACGCAGTTAAACAAGGGAGACGTTCTGCTGAGCTTGGAACTCTTGCTCCACTGTTTGAAAGATCAGCTACTGTACACTGGATGCACCAGCGTTGGCCATTTGCATCGGGTCTTCAGGGACTTGGGATGCAGTCTGGATGACCTGTCAGGGGTAATGGCCTATGGGGACGAAGATAGAGTTGGAAAGTCGGTGTTAACAATACGGTTGCTATGGAACAATATTTTGTCAGCTCAGTCAGCCGTCGAAGACGCCAACTGCATCTCTGACGAAGGGTAAAACCCTCACACCCAGTGAGTGATCTATATATGACACTAAACCATCTGATGGGGAGACTCTATTTCTGGATCTTTGGGGAATGTGGAGTACTCCTTGATTGTCATTCCTCTAAGGTGTACTCAGACCCAGAGTGGTAGTATTTGTTAGAGTCCCTCGGGCAGTGTTATGTTTAGCAAACTAGACTAGCAAACCTTCACAAGTGAGTTCGAGTCTCATTGGATGCTCCATTCATACGGCCTTGTGTAAAACGCTTAGGAAGTTACTACTCTTTCGGGTCCTATCTCTGGGTCATACAGAACTGATCGATCATTTACTATGCTTGAAACCATTTGACTGAGTGCAAGCAAATGATGAATATCAAATTGAATTATCAGTATTAGGTAGCAGTGCTTGAAACTATTTGATTGTGCTCAAACGAACAAATAATGTTGACTAGAATTATTCGTGTTAAATTGGAATACTTGAAACCATTTAGTGTCCTGGTTATGACATTAAACGGCATCTGATCATGAGGCTCCAGACTTGGAGTTTGGGGATTGTGGCATTGCCATTATTCTAAAGTCCACTTTGACCCAGAGTGGTAATATCGGTTAGAGTTCCATAGAACTTTACAATCATTTATTGGGGATTATTATTATTATAAAAAACGGCTCATTGGCTTAGTGGGTAGAGTGTTCGTCACTGGTCCGGGAGACCGAGGTTCAATCCCAGGTCGCGTCATACCAAAGACTTTAAAAATGGTACGTGATATCTCCTTGCTTAACGCTCAGCAATATAAGGTACGTATCAAGGGTAAAGTAGAGCAATCCAGGGAAAGGAGTAGCGTCCTTCCTTACATCTGGGTGTAGTAGCTATTGAAAAGGGAGCCTTCTGGTCACCCACGACTACGGTCGCCAACTTTAATTTTTACTAATTATTATTATTATTATCAAAAAACGATTATTAGCGTTGAATAGCAGTACTTGAAACCATCTAATACTATGCAAACAAATTATTCATATCGGATAACAAAAGTTGAAAACATTTAACTTAGAGCCAACAAATAGTTTATATTAAATTGAATTATTAGTGGTAAATAGCAATGCTTGAAACCATTTAAACCAAGAGCAAACAAATGACCTCTGGCTTGTTTAAAAGTAATGATACCGACAAACTGTTCACTTAGGAAAATCATATTATCTATATATATGAAAAGGATTTGGTATGAATAGTTCACAAGGGTTGATATGCCATAAAACACGACCAGACCAAAATCAAACCAGTATTTAGTAAACAGTGCTTGATACTAGAGGGACATTCAATAAAAAAGAAGGAATATTTTTGAAGAAAGCAAAATAATTTTTTTCAGAATTTTTTTCCCAAAATATTAACTCTACATTCTTTGGAAATGATTTATAACAAAAATTATTTCAATTTCGTAGAAATAATTGATTTTAGGCTATTCAAAATGGCGAAGAATCAAATAGAATGCTCCAGGCTTGAACAGAGGTTTGTCATGAAACTTTTAGTAACCGAGAAGTGAAAACAATGTGAAATTTCCCGAATAATATGTGATACGTACAGAGAAACATGTTTTAGTATTAAAAAATAGTTGCAAATGAACTGAAAATGGATTAGTCACAACGAGTCTGAGTCCAAACGGCAATCTATGAAGTAAAAATACATATTGACTCTCAGGTATAAAAGTTTCTGGGCGCAGCGGTCATAAAGAAGAGGATGCTGTCAGTCTTCTGGGATATAAAAAGACTCATCTCTATTAATTTTCTTGAGAAAGTTGCCAATGAAAGCAGTGCTTCCTATTGCCTACTCAATAGGTAAAATTCACATTATTTATCGAAGGATCTTCATTATAGATATATATATATATATATACACACTCGTGTGTCGCATAATGTTTGAGACATTCTAAAAAAATCGGATGTTGTTCGGTTTCAATGCTCTGTGAACAAAGCCTTTTAAAGCTAAAAAAAACAATTACTGGCTATGACCAATTAAACAACATTATTCTCTAGTCTGTTTAATTTCGTTTTGTTTGATTCTTTACGAGCACGCAAAAAAAAAAAAAAAATGTCGGTTTGTTTCCTCTAGTTTATAATAAATTAAGTCACGAATAAGTAAACCAAGTTAGGTGTTCCTCTTTCCGTATTCTAGAAACCTTTTTAGAATGCTTACGTTTCTGCGACGGGAATATTTCTCTGCATGTAATTAATATTCACTCGAAAATAAAAAACGATTTATGGTGTTTCTGTCTTTATACCATTCAATATGTAGGAATTGAGCCTCTCGTACAGTTTAGAATATTAAAAAGGATTTCCAAAAAAGAAATTCGTCCTTTATGTTACTTCCAGTTTCACGAAGTTCTTTCGATCTTCAGGCATTTTTACGAAACTCCTCTAAAATGTCTGAAGATGGAATAAGGTTCGTGAAAATGATAGTAATGGAGGGGTGCGTTTCTTTTTGTTAAATTCGGTTTTGGATATCAGTAGACCGGCCAATTGGCATAATGGTTGGAATGTTAGTCAATGGTCCGGGAGATGGGGGTTCAATCTCCGGTATAGTCAAACCAAAGACTCAAAAAATGATACTTGATGCCTCCTGCTTACTACTATATATTTTCAACGAATTACTTTTGATACACCCTGCTATACATTGATTATAACATCTTAGAAAAATAATCACGTTGTCACCCAAGTGGTGCTTCGGACATGACAATTAACTGCATCTGCTGGTAAGGCTGCAGTTTTAGAGATCTGAGAAGTGTAGAGTGTGCGTTCATTCCCATTACTCTCAAATCCACTCTGACTCAGAGTTGAAGTACCTGTTAGGGTCCCATCTGTGGGTCAAAGAGTTATATTTAAAAATCATCCGTATTCGACAGAATCACATACAAAAAAAAAGAGATAAAAAAATCTTTTCAGAAGCAAGAATACAAAAAATATAAGTATAAACGTACACTGAACGCTATTCCTTAACCTCTAGGCATAAGATAACCCTAGATGGGTTGACATAAAGTTCACGAAACTGACATTAACCTTAAGAGATGGGTTTATTTTTGTTAAATCTGTTTTGGGACATGGGTTTTAATTCTTCGAAGATAGATAGATAGATAGATAGATAGATAGATATGCACTCAAAAGGTGCGTACTGCTGCTGATAAGAATTATGGAAATAACAAAGTTAGTAGACATACTCAATTAAATTATATAGATTAATGGTTTGATTTTTCCCAAGCCATGAAGAAAAAAAAAATTGGGAATATTTTGCGAGAAGTCTTCAAAATTGAAATCTCTCCTTTTGAAAGATTATTTCCCAGTTCGGGAATTATATATACTTAAGCAGCTCGGGAATCGCGTTCCTTGTACATTTTATATTCACTTTTTTGTCTCGTAGTTTCCTAATAGGTATAATTAATGCTATACAAATGTGAGCAAAAAATCAATACAAATAATGTGCACACAGTTAAATGGTTTCAAGTATTCTTATCCAATACTAATAATTCATAGAAATTATATGATTTCAAGTAACCATTCCATTCTAAAAATGATCGTTTATTTGGAGACAGTTATGTAGTATTAAGTATTCATATTTAATACAAATAATTCATATACAATTATGATTTCTAGTAACCATTCCTATCCAGAAATAATTATTTATTTGAAGACAATTATATAGTAACAAATATTCCTATCAGATAATGATAATTTATACCCATTTATGTGTTTTCAAGTAACTATTTTTATTTGATAATAATAATAATAATAATTTGCTCGTACATAGTTAAATGAATACGAAATATTCATAGTTATACGGTATCAAATATTCCTATCTCATAAAATAATTTTCAGATAATCTGAGCCATTGATAGGACCCTAACAAGTACTGCTACTTTGGGTCAGAGTGATCCTGAGAGTAATGGCAAGAGATATTTTTAATCAATAAACGGAGTTTAGTATGATACAGTCTTCGTATTTTAATCCTCGACGACAAGGTTTTCAATTTAATACTTATATTTAAAAATATGCTTAATTATTCAAGTAAATATTCTTTTTTTGATAATAATAATAATAATAATAATAATAATAATAATAAGAAGAAGAAGAAGAAGAAGAAGAAGAAGAAGAAGAATTTGTTAGCACACAGTTATATGGCAATTGTTTTGAGGGATAGTATATCCTTAACAACACCTCTGCATGGGCAGGATGAGACACAAGGTGAATTTTTAAACCGAGTTAAACAGGTCGAATTCAGTTTTCCTTTTTTTAGACCAGTTATCATACCAAAGTTAAAGAGCCAAATCTACCTTAAAATTTTACCCATACTTGGATTCATACTTTTCCCAAGGGAATTATCGCTATGTTAAATGCAAACAGTCCAGGGTTTGAATTTGAGTAACTGTGTTCATATCCTACGACATTACTCATTAGACCACCAGCGCCTCCTCTTTGATAGATCGTAGAGCATTTTCTTCTGTCGTCTAAAATCGTAGAGCATTTTCTTCTGTCGTCTAAAATCGTACATCATTTTCTTCTGTCGTCTAAAATCGTAAAGCATTTTCTTCTGTCGTCTAAAATCGTTGAGCATTTTATACTGTTGTCTAAAATCGTAGAGTATTTTCTTGTGTCGTTTAAAATCGTAAAGCATTTTATACTGTCGTCTAAAATCGTAAAGCATTTTTTTCTGTCGTCTAAAATCGTAGAGCATTTTCTTCTGTCGTCTAAAATCGTAAAGCATTTTATACTGTCGTCTAAAATCGTAAAGCATTTTATACTGTCGTCTAAAATCGTTAAGCATTTTCTTCTGTCGTTTAAAATCGTTGAGTATTTTATACTGTTGTCTAAAATCGTAGAACATTTTCTTATGTCGTTTAAAATCGTTGAGCATTTTATACTGTCGTCTAAAATCGTAGAGCATTTTCTTCTGTGGTCTAAAATTGTAGTGCATTTTATACTGTCGTCTAAAATCGTAGAGCATAATCTTCTGTCGTCTAAAATCGTAGAGCATTTTCTTCTGTCGTCTATAATCGTAGAGCATTTTATACTGTCGTCTAAAATCGTAGTGCATTTTCTCTTATCGTCTAAAATCGACGATCTTTTCGAGTAGATTTATTTAAACTTTAGAAATGGAAAAAAAAGGAAAAAATAAACGTCTTCAAAGGCCAAAATTGTTAAACTGGGAGACAAAAATTATTACATACTTCACTCCCCCCCCCCACAAAAAAACACATCTGTGTGTTCATCATCCATTTTATCATATAGATATACACTTCATTTCTGTGTACATCTCAAATTGAAATATTAGAGTATATATACATAGATAATAAATATGCTAATAAAGCTAGTGTCCCTCCCATTTGTGTATTCTATAAACCTGTATTTGTTATGTTAACGTTTCTGGTGCCAAGTCTTTGGAATAATGGCCCTGACAAGAAACCAAATGGATATTCTTTGTGATTTGTAAATTTCTATAAAATACACAAAGTAGATGTAAGGAATTAAGGAAAAAATAAAAGTTTAAAAGAAAGAAAATATTTTGCTTTTCACATTCTATAAAATCATGCATTATATCACAAAGATGGTGATAACAAGTATGGCAGACAGCATTGGTTACATAAGCGATGGGGAAAACAAGAAACCGTCTCAAATATTCAAGTCACTGCAGCAAATGTTGAGATCTGTCGAAGAGAAAGTAGCAAAGACGAACGACACCAAAAAATGCCACTTCCAACAAAAATGTTTGTTGACCTTTGATCGTTAAAAAAAAAAAAAATTTGGGTCTTTATGTCTTTGGAAAAAAAGATTTTCTTTTGTTTGTTTGTATTTTTTTCCTCCATATCGATTGCTTTTATTTTACTGTAATTTTCGTTTTCGTTTCTTCAATTCTGTATTTGAATAATGTTTATTTTTTTCTCTTCTTTACAGCATCCTGATCATGTTTCTATTTTTCTCTTAGTTCTTATTTTACTCTTTTTTTGTTTCGTTCTTTTTCTTTTTAAACTTTCTCTTTTTTCCTTTCCCTTCATCTTTCTACCCTTTTCTTCTTTTTCTTTTTTTTTTTTGTTCTTTTTCTTTTTAAACTTTCTCTTTTTTTCCTTTCCCTTCCTCTTTCTACCCTTTTCTTCTTTTTCTTTTTTTTTTTGTTCTTTTTCTTTTTAAACTTTCTCTTTTTTTCCTTTCCCTTCCTCTTTCTACCCTTTTCTTCTTTTTCTTTTTTTTGTTCTTTTTCTTTTTAAACTTTCTCTTTTTTTCCTTTCCCTTCATCTTTCTACCCTTTTCTTCTTTTTCTTCTTTTTTGTTCTTTTTCTTTTTAAACTTTCTCTTTTTTTCCTTTCCCTTCATCTTTCTACCCTTTTCTTCTTTTTTGTTCTTTTTCTTTTTAAACTTTCTCTTTTTTTCCTTTCCCTTCATCTTTCTACCCTTTTCTTCTTTTTCGTTCTTTTTCTTTTTAAACTTTCTCTTTTTTTCCTTTCATTTCATCTTTTTCTTTATTCATCTATTCCGCATCAAGATGATGTTTCTCTTTGCTCTACCCGTTTTCTTTCTCTTTTTGGCATCAAAATGTTTCTGTTTCTTCTTCTTCTTCTTCTTCTTCTTCTTCTTCTTCTTCTTCTTCTTCTATAGTACCACTACTGTTTTTCTACAATGATGGCTTTGGCATTAAATTACCCATGAATGTTGATATACCATTAAAAACCAGTCGATTATTATTATTATTAATGATTTGCCAAGCACTGAGCAATGTGTAACATTTGATTTAAGATTGTTTTTAGAGATATATTTATGTTCTTATATATTTCTAATTATGCTTTTTAAGCTTTAATAGATTCTATCTATGTGCGTGTATGTAAGAGATTTGAGGGTTTGTTGTTTTTTTGTGAGTCGAAGTTTTTTTTATTTTTAATAATTTTTCTTCTTTTTTCATTATCTTTTTGTTGACCTCTTCTTTTATTTTTTAAAAATCTTTTCTTTTCCCTAGATGTGTTTTTTGATTTCTTTTTAAATATCTTATACGGAGACGAGTATCGTTTTTGTTTGTTTGTTTGTTTCTTGTCACAGGAAATAATAGAGCTATCTTTCATGGGGCAGCCATGTTGTCTAATAACGCGACCAAATGATGAAAATGCATCAAGATGTCATTGTGGATTATTAAGAAACCTAGGTGTAGTTTCTAGAAACAAGATGAAAGCCAGTTGTATCTTCGGAACAAGACAATCAAACCCCTACCCATCATACAAGCAAATAATTCCCTTTTTTGTTTTTGTTGTATTTTCTTTATTTACTGGTGTCACTGTGCCTTCAGGGTCAAAGTGTCAGAGGTGGGATCTTTTCTGTCCCCTTGACGTCAATGGGTGGGCTGCTGGTTCTTTTGTGGGGGTGCAGGGTGAAAGGTAGCGTCTCACGTTTGACGTTGTCCATTAACTTCTACCCCTCATTTCTCTCCCCTTCCACTCAGAGAGAGAGAGAGAGAGAGAGAGAGAGAGAGAGAGAGATCATTCCTTTGGACTCTAGATTTCTTTAGCTTGTAAGTGTTTTCCCGCGAAAATATAAAAGAGAAACTCTGGAAGTATTTGGATAACAAAGCTTTTGATATCTTCCTCCATACCCAGACCCCTATCTCTCTTTCAACCCCACCACCCACTATGTGTCGTCTGCTCCCGATTACCCTTCCGCCTTCGGGTGGGGGTGGGAGGGAGAAGATTGTCAAGCTGCTGCTGCATGCAGGAAAGGGGCTAGGTTCCGAAGATATACGTTTTTGCCCGATCATGGGACCGGCTTTTGTAAAGCTAGATGCATTTTTTAGACCCTTGCATCATTTTTAACAGGCTTTTCCCTCTCTTTACGTTCCAAGAAAAAAACAAAAAACAAACAAAAAACGAACCCTTAGAAGGACAATTTTTTTTTATTGTTCATCTCAGTTTTATTGTTATCGTCGTCGTCGTCTAACCTTCAGAAAACGGATTTTTTCGCAAAAGGCGTCTGATATTGGCCCCAACTTGAAAACATTTTGCGTTATGTTCATTTTGAGTAGCTTTCTGCCTGTCTCTCTTTTTAGCTTCGACATTTGCCTTGTCAGATTGTCTCCAACTGCTTCTCGTTATCAGCCTTTGTCACAGTGACGTAAGAGATACATTAAATGCTTATTTACTAAGCTTTACTTAGTTGTGGGACAAGGCCAGATGAATGATGCACCCAGTTAGACTCGAACTCACTGTCAATATATTATTATTTACTCCTTCAGAGTTTTTCACATCAGTGTTAGCTGATGGTTTTTCACTGGAGTTTGAGTGACAGCAAGTCTCCTCATGTCTCCAGGATTCATCTCAGGATTCTGGTTGTTCTCAGCAATGCTGTCATTTGGATAGTCTCTACCCGTCTGCCGACTTCCAAGTCCCACAGGCCTTTTAATAATCCTTTAGTTATTGTACAAAAAGCACCAATCACAATTGGTACAATCGTCACTTTCATGTTCCACAGCTTTTTCTATTCTTCTTCTTATTATTATTATAAAGTTATTTAGTAAGCTTGGCTTAGTTGTGGCACAAGGTCAGATGTATGTAGCCCCAAATGAAATTGTAACTCACTAATTAGAGTTTGTTAACCAAGATTACTATTACACTACGGGATGCGCCCTAAAGAGATAGATTTAGTAGTGGGGTATGCAAATCATTTAGCTTCATTTGCAGGAGTAGCGTCAAAAAGTTTGTTTCAGTACTTTTAGAATAATCCATTTATAAAACTATTATAATATTGATCACCAGGGATCAACTGAGAGTGATTGAAACCCCTTTGCAAAAAGTGGTCATTGGCTCTTTCACTCACTCCACCCTACCTATCATGAGACATAAAAAAATCGTAGTACCTATAAGGGTCCTATCTATGAACCAAATAAATCTATTTCAGATAATCTTTAAAATGATTGTAAACTTTATTAATTGATTGACTCTTAAAATATTGCAGCTAAGTAGGAAATGTTTACCAGCTTAAAATGTTGTGAAGATAGATTTTTGTACGATAGATAATTGACGGGGATACTTGTTCGACTAACTTAAGCATAAAAAAAAACAAGAGTTGACATGCTATAAATCCAACTATTACTACTATTTCCTTTTATTACCCATTTCTTGTGAGATAGCAGTGCACCCATCCGTAGCAAACAGTGAACAACATCAATAAGTGTCCCTCTCCATCAGTCTCTGTCATCCATTGCTCTCAGCAGGTCTTGTAACCTGTATTCAGTGTCCACACAATGTTGATCAGTCAACTCAGGTGTGTTTATGTGTTGGGGAGTTTGTAAATGCTTCACTAGCTGTACTTTGCATGTCTTGTTTATCTCACTTAGTTGGTTTGTGTGATGGTGAGGAAGATGACCATACCGCTGCTTTTTTGAAGGATGCTGCTTCTAGGATTTGCTGAAAAAGGCACACAGCATCCTTGTGTAATTCCTATTTAGCTTTTTCTCCAAGCACTTGATTGTACTATGATATCGGCTGATAGTGAGATAGTAGGAGAGTACAAAAAAATAAATGCTGCAGGTGAGTGACATTTCACCCAGTATTCATTTCATAGTTAGAAGTCCTATGAATTTGAAAAAAGGGATTTATTTATGATAAGGTTTTTTTTTCTATAAAAATCACTAATCATTTTTGAGTTATTCAAACTTCTTTATTTAACTCTATTGGATCTCTATAAAATGTCGTTTGGATGTTAGAATATTTACTTTCTTTTAAAGATAAGTGCTCGAAGGACATTTTTAAGTCATCCTTATGCTTGAGTAGTCGATTCTGCAATGGCACAAACTCTGTGATAATGACCATGGCAAGCTATACCAAATCAAGGCCTGACAGCTATGTAACTGAAGTCTTTGACCTAACCTATAACTGAAAAAAACTTTAGCAAGGAACTTGGTAGTAGTGTCCACTAATTACTGGGGTGAGTCAAAAGTTTTGCAATATTTTGATAACATGAGGCACAGTTCAGAAGCTTTTGCCAAAGTCATAAAGGTGAGAAACCACTCTGTGAGATGCTGAACTCACCTGATATCCTTCATTTACTACTTGCTTGATTTGCCTGTCTGAATTGGAGCATGGCTTGGGAGTTCAAGGTTCTATACATACCTGACCTTACCTTGTTGAGGGTCCATCAACCCAATCAACATTTATTGACCCGGCTAATTACTGTATGGTGCTCAACTGTGCCGTCACCTTTCACACAGCAAATATTTTTGATTGTTTTCATGGCATTATGGCTCTGTTTGAACTCATAAAACATAATTTCCTGAATTAGACTATGTTGCACATTCATTTTTGTGGCTTTCAAATTACACACAAAGTGAAGCTATGCATAATATGTCAGCGCTCCAACTATCATGATACAACAACACCAGTAAGTATCTATTATGGCTTGAACTCCTAATCAAGTTTCCTAGATATGCATCCCAGTTGACTGGGGCAATAGAATATACCAATTACATCTCTGCTGAGGGATAAAACACTTCCCTAATGAGTGTCCTGGATATGACACTAAACAATCTGATGGTGCGGCACCAGTAATGCTAGAATTTTTCAGAATGCAGAGTACCTCTTCATTGCCATTGCTCTCAGGTCCACTCTGGCCCAAATTAGTAGAACCTGGTAGAGATGGGTAAAATAGAACTGTTTAAAGTTCAAACAAATGACTTATGTTAAATTAAATTGTTTGAAATAGAACTGTTTTATAATTTAATTGTGTGTAAACAAATGACTGATATTTAATTGAATTGTTAGTGATACATAACAATACTTAGAAAGATAGATGAATAAACCAGGTTTGGCATTGAATAACCTACAGTAGTTGATATGCCATATATCACTAAAATATATATAATGGATATAACACTAAAATGCTTCTGATGGTGAGTTTGGGGGAATGTGGAGTACCCCTTAATTACCATTACTCCCAGGTCCCTTCTGACCTAGATCGGTAGTAGCTGTTCGGGTCCCATTTATAGGTCAAATAGAACTCTTCAATAATTTACTGTAGATAATTATTAATTCTTTGAAATCATATGTCTGTGGGTAAATTATTTATATTACACTATTTATATGACTCAGGAATACTTGATAAATAGAATTACTTCTGTTAAATAGCACTACCTGAAACCATTTAACTGTGTGCAAATAAATGGGCATTAATATCTTGTTTAAAAGTAAAGTTACCTCCAAACAATAACTTAAAAATCACATCTATATTGGTACTACCAATTTTTCACTTTTTTTTCAATAAAAATGAATGAAAAATGATTAAAGGTTTTATTTTAAGTTTGAATTTTAGTTCTATATGAAAGATAATAATATAATGATCAATATCAAAAGTAAAATAACATTAAATATCTAATGAATTTTTTATATATTTTGAAGATGTAAATTGCCAAAAAGTTGACAACCTGACTCAACTTGAGATGATGTAAATTAAAAGGTACTGTTAAAATTTTAGAAGACTTTGAAATACTTTTTTATTAGATTAGTAACTTGAATCATCAATAAACCGATTTATATAAAAAAAATATTACTTCTACATTAAGAACAATATCATATTGTATGATATCTAAATCAAAATATTTGGTCAAAATCGATAACTGACATTTTCACTTGTCACTAATTCATCAGCTATTAAGATATATTTTAGCTTCCTGCCAAAAATTAATAATACAAAAGGCATGAGCATTTTTATGTACAAAAATTTGTATAAGCAGTTATTTATTTTTTATATTTAATCTTACAAAAGGAAACGAAGCATGTTAAGATCCTTTTGAATGTTCTATGAAATAATTATTTATATAAATAAAATGCATATATATATATATATATATATATATATAATAATGAATACTGAGTGAAATAGTTATTTTTAATTTATTATTTATTCTTTTTCTTAAAATAGTGAAATAATGATACTTTTTTAATTGCCTTTTCAATATATATATATATATATATATATATGTATTTATGATGTATTTATATATATGTATAAATACTAATAATATATTTATTTATATAAGGCAATTGATATCACCCTATACATGAATATTTAAAGTATCTATCTATCTATCTATCTATCTATCTATCTATACTTGTATATAATGAATTTATATATATATATATATATATAATGAATTTATATATATATATGCTATATTTTTATATATGTGTATATATATATATATGAATGCACATATTGATATGTAAATACAATATATATATATATATATATTGTTATATATATTGTATTCATATATCTTTAATATATATATATATATATATATGTATAATGTGAATGCATATGTATTAATTCATGATATATCAATTTGATACAAAATCTATATATATACATTAATATATTTATTCTATTTATGCTGACAGTTATGAATAATTTGCATATACATATGTAAAATGTGTTTATTTAAATATATATCAGTACATTATATATTTTATATATAGGTACACATTTACTCACACACAGATATGTATATCTAAACTAGTTTAGTTGAATGCTGTGGATTGTTTCTTTTTTAAAATCTTGACGTGAAGAAATTCTATTCTTCCCACGAGTTTTCCTCAGTCAAAGTCAGATTGGTAAAGAAAGTACCCTATATTAGCCCAAGCACTTTCAACCATTCATGTACATTACACACCCTAAATGTGTGAGGCTGAAAAATGTGGGGAAAAAGTGCATGTTATTCTCAAATAATTATGGTATCAGTGATTGGTCTCTTCTTAACGATTACTCTTGGCTAGATACATTTTTTTTTCATATTTCCACTAGTAAAGAGATATTTATAAAACCAGTTCAGTCTAGCATAAATCACAAAGGCAAGAAAAATTGCACACCATACAAATGGTCTTATAAAACCAGCTTGTTAACCATTACTCAGTACTAAATGCCCTCAAACTTCTAGAATTAACCAGCATTCAATCATGTTTGATTCCCAAGGTGCTCGTGGTGTAATGGTTATCGTCGTAGGAAATGGACACGGTGACACGAGTTTAAATCCTAGATGAGACTGATATGCATTTCACATAGCACTAATGCACTTATTCTCCCTTCAGCTATGGGTAAATAGTAGGCTAGACTGGGTTCTTCAGCCTTGTGAGGCAACTAGTCTAGGCAAAGGGAAACTCTGAATTCAAACCTATTAAACTCCGCTTAAAAATTGACCTTGAGTCATATCCTGCCTGAATTGGAGGGGTTGGTAAATAGGAATTCTCAAGTATCTTCTTAAATGTTTAATTTCGAAATTAGAGTGGCGAAAAAAAAAAAATTGATTACTTTTTGCTATGAAGAGTATATTGTAACTCCATAATTTCTGAGAGATCAGTGAGAAAAATGATAGGAATCAATATATATGTTTATATATTGTAAATTATTTTTTATTCATGAGTGTATTTATGTCATATTTTTAAATATGTATTCATGAGTGTATTTATGTCATATTTTTAAATATGTTTATATAAATATATAAGTTGTAATTAAGTTGGCTGACCATAGTCACACCTGAAGGCTCCCTTTTCAATAGCTACAACCTCCAAGGCATAGGGGAGGGCACTACTCCTTTCCCAGTGAGGCATCAAGAACTGTTTTTTGAGTCTTTGGTATGACTTGACCTGAGATTGAACTCTGGACTTCTGGACCGTTGACAAACACCCTACCACTGTGGCATTAGGCCAGTATATATTAGTATATATTATTAATACCTATATGTATTCATTAGTATTCAGAAGATTTACTAATATGTTTATGTCAGCTTTTTAATATGTTGAAATAGAGTAAAAATATTATCATCTTATCCCTGTATATGTTTATATAATTTTTTTAAAAATTTATTTTTTATAGATTTGGCAAAATCTTTATGTAAAATAGTTATTTTGTTGGATAAAAAGAAAATACAATTTATATTTTTAGATATTAAAAAAACCAACCATATCATAGATTAAAATATTACCATTGCTATATAGAGGCACTCGTAGAGTAATGGTTATAGTAATTGGAGAATAACCAAGTAACCCAAGTACAAATCCTGAACAAGGCTATTTACAAATCAAATAGTACTAATACCATTTGGCTAGTTGGTTTCATGCCTTTCCTTTGTACCATATATAATAAGTAGTAGAGAAAACAGGGTCTTTTACCTTCATATGACTACTAGTCCAGGTGAAAGAAAATATTGAATTCAAACCAGTTATACTCCACTTAGAAATTGACCCTGTGTCATATCCTGCTTGTCATGTATGGGTTGGGTAAATACATGCCATTGATACCTTTATGTAAAAGTAAAGTTGGTGATTGTAGTCGAGGGCAACCAGAAGGCTCCTTTTTCAATAGCTACTACACTGAGGTGTCAGGGAGCGCACTTCTCCTTTCCCAGGATTGCTCCACTTTACCCTTGATATAAACCTTATATTGCTGAGTATTAAGTAAGGAGGTATCAAGTACCATTTTTAAAGTCTTTGGTATGACGCAACCTGGGATTGAGCCGAGGTCTCCCGGACCATTGGCGAACACTCTACCCACTAGGCCATAGAGCCAGTTCAAATAAGGTAGGGACCAAGGGTAAGTGGAGTTATTAAGGGTAAGGAGTGGCACCCTTCCCTACCCCTTAAAAAAAACTCCAAAATACCTTTATGTAAGCTTGAAAAAAAAAAGCTTGTTTCATAAACAAAGAGTTACATCACTTTATGAAAAAGACTTTTTATCATATAGAAATAAAATGCAATTTATATTTTTAAATATTATTAAAAAAAACAAGCATATTGAACTATTAGCTTATCCATTGATATATTTAAGTAGGCTTGAAAAAATAAAACAAACTAGTCAAATCATTTGAGGCAAACTATAAATTTATTGATGGCAAATTGTTTTAACCTACATAAAAAAAAAACTATTATCAGGTTTGATGAATTTTCATGACAGAAGAATTATTAATGAATCCATAGTTAGCAAGGTAAGTCATGAAAAGAGTATCTGTATATTTTGGGAAATGTTGCAGGCCTGCTGTAAGTTGGTAAACAACAAATTTTTTAGAGATTGATTGATTTTATTGCACAATATCATACCAAATGTTTTCATCTGATACAAATAATTTGTACACATGTGTATGGTTTCAAGTATTCCTATCTAATACAAATAATTTGTACACAGTTATATGGTTTCAACTAACTATTTCTATTTAACTATAGTCATTATTTAGCACACTGGTATATGATTTGAAGAAACTAATAATAATCTTTAGTAAAAAATTATAGGTTCAAGTAACTATGCTTAATGCAAAAAAATTACAGTTATATGGTATCAAGTATTCCTATCCAATACAAATAATTTTCAAACAGATCTATTTGAATTACATAGGACTCTTGAAGGTGCCACCTCTCCAGGTCAGAGTGAACCTGGAAGTTTTTGTTGTTGTTGGTGACCGTATTCAAGGGTAACCTGAAGGCTCCCTTTTCAATAGCTACTACACCAACATGCAGGATAGGGCACTACTACTTTCCTTGGATTACTCCACTTTACTCTTGATCTTTCCCTTATAATGCTGAGTGTTAAGCAAGGTAGCATCAAGTACCATTTTTTGAGTCTTTGGTATGACTTGACCCGGGATTGAACCCAGGTCACCCAGGCCATTGGCAAACACTCTAACCATTATGCCAAAGGAGTATACACATCTCAGATCTCTAGAACTGGAGCCTTACCATCTGATGCCATTTAGTATCATACCCAGAATATCCCCTTTTTTGAGGAGTAAATCTTACCCCGTCACTAGGGGATACTGTCATTATATTCTAAGCCTTGCCAACTGTCCTAACGTTTATTTGTATACACTGTCCCAAAGCAAACTTAGCATCAAATGGCATTCACTTTTCTCTGAGCTATTATCTAAACTTTGGTATCTGTTCTGAGATTTTACAAGAATATCCTCTTAGTTTTCTGTGAGTCGTTCCTTGATTTAAACCTGTGAAACTTTAACAGTCGACAGATTAACTTCTTTGCAAAATTTTCAAAATCAAGTGATGATAATTGCCACATTGCAAGACTTCCCTTAAGTACTCCCCCTACCCTTGTACCAGTTTTTTCTTCTCTTTTAATTCACACAGCAACGCAAATGGCCCCAAATTAAATACTTGGCTTTTATAATTAATTCTCGTAGAGTCTGTCGTTTGTTTTCCGAGAAATTATTAATTTCATCACACAGCTCAATGCCTTTAAGCTGATTTACATTTGGTAAGATGCATTGGACGCGATACACCGACGACTTTCATCCAGTCAACATTATTGAATTAGCAATCCATCAGCTGGTTTGCTTGTCGTACACAGCTAACTGCAAGAGGAAAATGAATCAAATTCGGTCCCACAGGTTTTTGGGTAATAGTCCTAATCGAATTGGAAAATGAGCTAAAAGTCTGAGTGCTTATAACGTACAAATGATATTAACAGACGTCATTAGTTTGTCTTGATCTTTTGTGCATTGTGTTTGGTAGTAATCAATTTGTCACTTTTGTGTCGATTTTATTAGTGATTTACAAGGAGAAAAAAAGAATTAGTTTGAAGACTGAGACAAGACATGTAAATAATGAAAGGAGAGAAAAGGAAGGAATAAAGGGTGGTAGTGATGTGAAGAATGGAATAAAAAGGTTGCAATAAAGAAAGAGGGATAATGAGAAAGAAAGAAAGAAAGAAAGAAAGAATGGGTGATAGAGAGAAGAGACAAAAGGAAGGAAAGAAAGAGAAGGCAAAAAAGGGGAGAGACAGAGTAAGGACATAATGAGAGAGAGAGAGAGAGATGACTAATAGTGTGTGAGGAAGGGTTAATAGTCTCTGATAGTAAAGGAAAGATTGAAAAAGGAGAGCGGGAAAGAAAGAGGAAAGCAACTTGAGGCAAAAAATAATAACAGGAGTGAAGAAAAATAGAGAAAAGGGAGTAAAAAAAGAATTGGAGAGAGAGAAAAAAGAGAGACAGGAAGGAAGACATGATCATGACTGATAATAAAGGAAAGGCTGGAAGAAGAGACGAGGGAAAAGAAAGGAAAGTAAAAGAAGGGTAGAAACTGAAGGAGAAGTAAAGAGAGTTGAGAGAAAAGATAGTGTAAGGAAAGAATTAAAGAGAGAGAGAGAGTGGAGACAATAATGAGTAAGTGATTGATTGGAAATAAAATTGAAGGAAACACAGGAAGAAGCAGAGATGAAAGAAAGATGTAAACATGATAATAGAAAAGAAAGAGAATTTGAGAGAAGAGACAGAAGATGAAAACAAGTGATGAAGTAATAAATTGGGAGGTTGAGAGGAAGAGAGAGAAGGTCAAAGGAAGGATGTAATGAGGGTAAATGAAAGAAAAACTAGGAGAAAAGTAAGAGAGAAGAAGGAAGTTATGAGATGAAATGAAGAAAGAGGGAAAGAATGTTTGGAAAAAATGACATATAAGGAAAAGAGAAAGTAGAAAAGAAGAAGAGGTGAACAATTTTGAAAAAGAAGAAATAGAAGTAAACACAGGAGAGGGAGAGAGGTAATAGATAATGTATGAAAATGAGGGGAAGAAAAAGCAGGAAGAATTTTTGGGGTTATTTGGTGGTTTTTTTAACAATTAGAATCTTAAAGACATCACCCCACTCGAGGTTTTGCTGGTAAAACTTGGTGCTTTAAAAAGAATAGTTGCAATTGAATGATTATAAAAATTTTAAAAAAAACTCTTTGATTTTGTAAGTTTAAGGCCCAAAGAATAATGCACCTATTGAGAATCAAACTCACTATTAATGTTCAGCTCATCTTGGCTACACTAGAAGATGTACTATGGATTTTATTTCTTTCAGCCACTTTTGTAGTTGGGAATATCCTACAGCAGCATTCATTTGGAGCCATTGCCCTTTCCTTTACAAGAGTTCTTCACTCCAATAACAACTTACTCAATCTTTAGGTTCCCAGTCCTGCATTTTTGAGGTCCACCTGCAGCTTATCCTGCAAGTTTGTGCTCTGGACACCAGTGGTCTAGAACCCAGTCAGCTGGGGTGGTAGAATAGGCCAACTGCATTTCTTCAGAGGGGTAAGGCCCTCCCCACCAATATTTCCTGGATATGACATTTACCTGCATCTGATGGTAACTTTTCAGTGTTGAAGATTTGGGAAATGTGGAGTACCTCTTCATCACTATCACTCCCTGGTTAACTCTGACCCGGAGTGGTAGTGCCAGATATGGTCCCTATTAGTGGGTCAAATGAACTGTTTGACTATTTAACTTTGTGCAAACAAATAGGTGATGTGTACAAATAAAATTATTGGTGTTTGATAACAATGCTTAAAGTAATTTAACGATGTGCAAACAAATGATTAATACTAAATGGAATTATTCATGTTAGATATGAATACTTGAAACTTCAACTGTGTACAAAAATTGAATTATTGGTATTATATAGCAATACTTGGAATCATTTGACTCTATGCAAATGAATAAAAAGTGTTAAATAAATTTAGTGTAAACCATTTAACTGTGTGCAAATAAAACTATTTATGTGAACAATACTTGAAACTACTTCACTGTGTGCAAACAAATGACTAATATGAAATAGAATTATTTGTGTTTGATAGGAATACTTGAAACAATTTAAAAAGTGTGCAAACAAATGATCTTTGCCTCATCTTTAAAAAGTTAAGTAAAAACCATTAATTTAATAATCAGGTATATTCTATATATACCAGCCCATTGGGATAATGGTTAGAATGTTTGCTAATGGCCTGGGAAACAAGGGTTCAATCCCAGGCCGAGTCATACCAAAGACTCAGTAAATGGTACTTGATCCCTCCTTGGTTAACACTCAGCATTATAAGGTATGGAACAAGAGTAAAGTGGAGCTATCCAAGAAAAGGAGTAGCACCCTACATTTTGGTACAGTAGATATTGAAAAGGGAGCATTTGAGTCACAGTTGACTACGGTCACCAACTTTAATTTATATATATATATATATATATATATATATATGTATTTATATATAAATGTATTTATATATATATATATATATATATATATATATATATATATAAAGTAAAGTTATAGATAAACTGCATTTGGCTTAAAATAAAGTAAAAGGGGTGATAGGCCATAAAAAATAATGAACGAAGCAAGCATTGGCCAAAAAGCCTATACTTCAATAAGATTCTGTACTAGATGTGCAACACCATTGCATAATCAATCAGGGTAGCACAACTCCGATGGTCAGTGTTTGGACATGTGACATGGATACCAAAAGAAACGCCTTCCCAAAGTCATATTAAATGATAATACAGAAAATAAACTTGTGAAAAGGAGTTTACTCCCAAATGACTGGTATCAAACCTCAACACAATAAAGATAGTTGGTTGACTTTGTATTATGGCGTATCACCCCTAGTAGGTTTTTTAATGCCATTTCCAGTTGATACGTATATACCTTAAATATATATAATTTGCAAACAAACACTTTGAAAGTAATGTTTTTAGATGAGTCAGAACTCACTTGTTTGCTCATAGTTAAAGTGTAGTCAATGATATAATATTTCTGTTTGACTTATAAATGGGACCCTTACAGGTTCTACAACTCCAGATCAGAGTGGCCCAGTCAGCTGGGGTTTTAGAATACACCGACTGCTTCTCTGCAGAGGAGTAAGACTCCTCCAAGTGTCCTGGATATGATACTAAACAATCAGATGGTGAGGCTACAGTAATGCAGGAGCTTTGGGAAGTGCAGAGTACTCCTTCATGGCCACAATTCCCAGTTCCACTCTGGCCTGGAGTGGTAGCTCCTGATAGGGTCCTATCTATGGGTCAAATAGAACTAAAAAGTGTACTTATGTTAAACTGAATAGTTTGAAATAGAACTGTTTATATGTATAAGAATGTTATTGGCATTAAATAACTTAGGATGGATGATATGTGATAAAACCAAACCAAACTAAACGAGAGTGGACCCAAGAGCAGTGAGATTAGAGAAACACTTCACATTACCCAATGCTTCAAGACTGGAACCTCACCATCAGATGGTTTAGTGTTTTATCCAGGACACTTGTTGGGGAGTGTAGCCCTCTGCAGAGATCCAATAAGCATATTCTCAAGATTGGACTAACACAATAAAGATTACAGAATTCAGTTTGTACTAAATCCAGAAAAAGTAATACCCTTTTCTCTGTGGGACATGTTGCTTTAAATGTATCATAATGGTTAGGATTTTTATTCTAATTGGAAGACGTGTGATTTTTTTCTTGTTTAATGGGGAGAAAATTCTTCAAAAGAGTAATGTTGTCTGATCCTCAACAGAGTGTTAAGATTCTTCACTAATCGTAGAAAGAAGTGCTGATTTATATATATATATATATATATATATATATATATATAATGCCAATCAGTTTTTATGAGTGCAAAATCCACCTTTATTTATGTTACAGCCCAGCCGGCTGGAGCGGTAGAATACATCAACTGCATCTCAGCTAAAGGGGTAAGACTCCCACCTCCCAACGAGTTTCCTTGATATGACACTAAACAATCTCATGGTGAATCTCCAGTATTGAAGCTTTTGGAAATGTGGAGTACTTCTTCATTGCCATTACTCTCTGGTCTACTCTGACCCAGCTTATTAGGGTCTTATCTATGAGTCAAACATGACTGTTTCACCTTTTAACTGTGTGCAAACAAATGACTGATGTTAAATTGAATTTCAAGTTTTATATAACAATACTTGAAACAATTTAGCTTTGTATAAACAAATAAGCTCTGGCATGTTGAAAATTTTACCAACAAACTATTTTTTTACAAATCCTACATTCATCAATGGCACTGGTTCAATCCCAGGTTGAGTTATGTCAAAGACTTTAAAAAATGGTGCTTGGTACTTCCTTGCTTAACAATCTGCATTATAAGGTAAGGATCAAGGTAAAGTGGAGCAATCCAGGGAAAGGAATTGTGCCCTCCCTTGGTGTAGTAGCTATTGAAAAGGGAGCCTTCGGGTCACCCTCGACTACAGTCGCCAACATTACTTACTTTTACTTACATATTTAATATTTACGTATAAAGAGGATTTGGCATTAAATAACCAACAAAGATTGATACACTATAAAATCCAATCAATCAAACAAACAACCAACATTTTATTTTAGACAGAATTGCTGATTCATTCATGAATAATCTTGTCATTTTATTGGTATTATGCGTGTAAATATAGAATTCTCTACTAATGTATTTAAATAGCCTTCATAATTGTAGTTATTTGGATTTTTATCACAGGAATTTGAAAGTTTAACTTCATCTTTGAGTTTTCTGAGCCAGAAAATGTCTTAGAAACTTGAGGCCAAAAATATGTATTTCTTAGATTTGTTCAATATCTTCAACAAAAAACAGGATGAAAACTTTGTAACATTGGAATAAATTTATATATAATTTTTATCACAATTATAATTATTACTATTATTATTATAAAGAGATGCTTTGAAAAGTCTCCTAATAAGGTGCTTGCAGTCATCCCACTTGAAAGTCTTCAAAGGATGACAAAAATATTTCTCCCAGCAAAGAGTTCAAATTAATTAAATACCAATTGCTTCATTTGAAAAAGATGGAATAAAATCTTTCATTTCGTAAGCATCAGTATGTAGCTTTCTTTTGTAATTTTTCACCCTCTTTTTTTTTTTCTTTTTTTTTTTTTTCTTTTTCAGTCTATTTCCTCTTAGTTTCTCTCTGGATATTCTTTTATTTCTTTTCATTTTATTTAAGAATTTCTTTGCTTCTTTCTTCCTTTCAAAATTCATTAGTTAAATTTCTATCCTTCTTAATCTTCTTCTTTCATCATATTTTGTCCTTCTTTCTATTTCTTTCTGCCATTTTCACTTACTTTTGGTTTTCTTTCTTTCTAATAACATATGCTCTTTTATTTTCCTGTATGATAAAAAAAATGATGAAGTGGCTGATAATAAAGTCCCTCTTCATCTTTCTCCATATATCTCTTTCCTCTTTTTGTTTCTCTCTCTTCTATATTAACCTCCCTGCTTTATTTGTCACTCTTTCTCTAAATTCTTATTTTTCTCTGTTTACTTTTGACTCTGTCTTTGTACCTCCTATCTCTTCATCCTTCCTTAATATTTCTCTCCCCATTTCTCTGTGTCTGAACCATTTCACCCTTTCTCTCTTTAAAAAAAGTTTTTCAGGTCATCAAGTTAAAGAAGGAATGAGTCAAAGTAACTAGAAAGAACATGCAATTTTTAGATAAATACAAAAATTTATCACTCTAATTCATAATGTCACTTGGCGTCAATGTGTTCCATATTATTTTCTTTAAAATGTGCTTTCTTAAATTTCTAAGAAAGATGTTCTAGGCTCTTGGAGAAATTTATATTTGTGTATCCTCAGAGATTTCTTGAGGTGTACACTGTAGATTGCTCTGTTGTTGTCCTTGTAAAGAATATTGCCACATTTGTTGGCTTAGAAACACCAAAAAGGGTAAGAAATATTACAATATTGCTGAACATCTCATATACTGGTATGATGAGAAGGAGACCATATATGAAAGACTCAAAATGGCAAATAAATCAGATTTCATTTTTCAAAGTACACTTCAATAAGTTGGTTTGAGAAGTTGAGGCTTGCAGATATGATATACAACTTTAGAAATAAATCTTATTGGCACACACGCACACACACACTCTCTCTCTCTCTCGAATATATGCATATTAATTTATACAAGATGTGATTGGGCACCTTGTGTCATGTTATGGTTATTGAACTAATCTCGCTGTTCATTGGTAGTGAGTTCAGTTATCACTAGATGCCTAATTTTTCTAGCTTTGTAACAATTAAAGCAAAGTTTAGCAAATGACTACTAAGTATAATTGATAAGTTTATAGCTTCAGGTACAAGGACATGATTTATACAATTCTGAGTAAATTGATGTGAAGTTCAGCACTTTGAATGATAACACAGATTACATTATGTAAGACAAGTTTTGTTCTTGGATAGTAAGTGTTATTTCTTACTTTCTTGTAAAAGTATAGAAAATGACCATGATTCTCTGAAAGCTTAGCTTTTCTGCTTCGTATATTACTACCTAAGTCAAATTTTGTTCCTAGATCATTATCATCATGGCACACTGATAGCCTGGATTTCCCTAACTCTCTCTCTCTCTCTCTCTCTCTGTACATGTCCCTGTCATCCATCGCTGCCAGCAGGCCTTCTAAACTACATCCTGTATCTTGCTAGTCTGCCAACACTGGCATGTCCATGTGTTGGGGATCCATAGAATAATTACACTTTTGAGTTGATTCTTGCTTCTCCAGCAGTGTCCTTCATGCCTGGTTTATTTTATTTGAATGGTTTTTAAGGTGAGAAGTAAGTGGCTGTACAGCAGTTGTTTCATGGGGTGTTGCTTCCGGGATTTGTTCAAAAGAGCTTATTTTGTGGGGTGTTTGGATTTCACATTGTGCTGATAATTTGATAAAGGCATGAATCCACTTATTCTCCTTTCAGCTATGGGTAAATAGTAGGGCAAACTGGATTCTTTAAACTCGGTATGGTAACTGAACTAGGAGAAGGAAAACTCTGTATTCAAACCTGTTAAACTCCACTTAACATCGACCTTATGTCACATTCTGCTTGTGTGGAAGGGTTGATAAATTTTTATGTAGTGTTATTTTTATTTTGTAAAAAGATTTTGAAAGTCAGTTAACATGAAGAAAAATGAGCAATATAGTTCATTATTCAATCATCTGTTAGCTTTGTATTTTGAACTAAATAAGTAATAGTTTTAACAAATTAAATAGGGGTTATATTAAGTTCTTTATCAAACAGAGCACGATTTATTACTATAACATTTTTTTTTGTCTATAAGAATCTTTTGAAGGAATCTTACCATTCCATCCATTCTTAATGATTAACCTCCAGCTGTAGAGGTCACAATCTCAAAATACTCAAGGCTGCTCTCTGCATCAAATATAAAGAAACAAAAAACTGACAACCAATAAAAGTATCAAAAAAGTTGTCATCAAATATGCTTTCCATATTTACCAACTCCTCCGCTCGGGCAGGATATGACACAAGGTCAATTTTTAAGCAGAGTTTGACAGGTTTGAATTCAGAGTTTTCCTTCTCCTAGACTAGTTGCCTCACCAAGGCTGAAGAACCTAGTCTGCCCTACTATTTACCCATAGCTGGAGGGAGAATAATTGGATTCATACCTTTCCCAAGGGTATTAGTGCTATGTGAAATGTTATCAGTCTCGTCCAGGATTTGAACTCGTATCGCCGTGTTCATTTCCTACGACGATAACCATTACACCGCGGGCACCTCCCTAAAAATATTCTTTCCTTTATTCAAATGATTCTGTTTTTAAATGTTACTATAATATGGAAAAAATGGTATATCATAGCAAGATTGTTTGTTTGTGCAATAGCATTGAAATAGTCTTAGAGAATAAAGCCATTTCCATTCTCATTTGTGACGTGATAATAGTATGGGGATCTATGTTCACACTCATGCCAGTCCTAATGATTTCTCAGGAGAGACATTTAACAGTATGTAAATAAAAAAACAAACTGTACTTATGCTAAATTGACTTGTTTCAAATAGAATTGTTTTGACATTTAACTGTGTATAAACAAAAAACTGTACTTATGCTAAACTGAATTGTTTGAAATAGAACTGTTTTCACATTTAAACTGCGTACTTATGCTAAATTGACTTGTTTCAAATAAAGCTGTCTTGACATTTAACTGTGTGTAAACAAAAAACTGTTCTTATACTAAACTAACTTGTTTGAAATTGAAATGTTTATACGTACAAAAATTGATTTAGCATTAAATTACCTACAATGGTTGATATGCCATAAAACCAAACCAAACCAAATGTTCTCAAGGGAGATAACTATGAAATGATAACATTGTGCTTCCTCTTATTTGTTTACCTGCAATAAACCATTATATAAATTCTATAAATAGGATATGAATTAATATTGAGCTAAATGGTTGCCGAAGGAAGACTCAAAGTTGTAAATCAAGAAAACATTCATAATTTATACAATATAGTTTTAATCTCTACCCTTAAAGGAAAAAAATACTTTTGTTGTAGATCTTGTTATTTCCTCTCACTGCCCTTCTGGAAAGTAAGAATTTTTCAAGTGTTATCAACTGGAAGAACTGGCCAGTATCCAAGAATCTGTGTAAAACCAGAAAATGGTACAGAGAGGAAGTTTATAGAAGCCCAAGAAAGTGATACAAAAAAACAAAAGAAATAAATAAGTAAAATTGTGATTCACGTAAATTTGGCCCTGATAAGTTCCCTATCATAGAGAATTAAGAAAGTCTCAGCCAAAAAAATGCCACCCATTTCATCACTGATTAACAGACCATGAACATTTCTTGAAATTGTCCTTTGCCTTTCTTCGTTCTTTATCATCTAAGTTGTTTTTATTATTTTTTTATCATTCATGATGGAGACAATATGTTCTAAGAAACTATTTAGATAGACCAATTCTCCCAGTTATTCTATTTCTTTTTTTTTTTCTTTTGTTGGTTCTTTTTATTTTCCTTTCCTCTTATTCATTGTCTTAGTTTTTTTTAGTTTTTTTTCTCTTTTTAACTCATTCTTTTTATCATTCCTTGCATTTGATATTATTTTTCATTTACATTATTCTATTTTCTTTCTCCCTTAAAAACTTCTTTTTTCTTACCTATTCCCTTCCTTTCTTTTTAATTCAATTTCTGCCAAATTTTTTTTTTTTTTTTGTAGAAAATATAGTCTTCTCTTTTTTTTTCCTTTATTTTTCCTTCTCTTTCTATCTTTTTTCTTCTTTACTGGGTCGTTTTTTTTTGTTTTTTTTTTAAACATTTTGGTCAGTTTTTCCTTTACTCTTATTTTGTATTCTTTATTTTCTTTATTTCATTATTTTTCCATATTTTTTTGTTCGATTTCATTCCTTTCTTTCTTTTTTCTCCTTTTTACCAATGATTTTTCCTTATTTTCTTTATCTGTTTTTCCTTCTATTTTTTTCTTTTTTCTTATTCAATGGCCCCTTCCTTAGTTTGTCTTATTTTCTTCCAACCTCTCTTCTATTTTTTTTACTTTTGGTTTGTTTATTTGTAAGCTTCTTTGCTTTCAGACTTGTCTTATATTTTCATTTTTTCTTTATCTTTCTTTATTTTCTTTATCCTTTTATAGCACATCATTTTCCCAATAATTCTTTTCTTCTTTCCTTCATCTTCATTCTTTTGTTTGTTCTTTTCTTTCTTTTTACCAATAATTTTTTCTCATTTTCTTCTTAATCTAATATTTTATTTTTTATATTGTATTGTTTTTCCATCTTTTTCTTTGTTCAATTTTCATTGCTTTTTTTTTTTTTGTTTCTTTGTTAATACGAGTGATTTTTTTTTCACTATTTTCTTCATTCTTATCTAATATTTATTCTATTTTGGTATTTTTCTTTTTATTTAATCCTTAGATTTCTCTATATTCTCCACCTACCCCTACCATTATTTTACTTTTTATTTGTTACCTTTTCTTTTATTCTAGAACAGGATTCACCTCAAACACACACATTTCATTTCTGTCTAAATTGTTTATTGTTTACATTAGTACCAGATGAGTCAGCCACTCACTGTAAAATTACACTGCAACATTTGTAATATTACTCATTCTGGACAGTGTGGTCACAAAATCTTCCAAAAGTGAATGGAACCTCTCTCTCCAATACGATCTTGCTTTCTATGTGATTAGAAAGAATCTTCAACAGTAAAATAAGACCTGATGATTCCACAACTTGGTTACCATTTTACAAGACCCACCACACCACTACTTTTTTTTTCTAAATATAGTTCACATTTTCTGCTTGAAGATGTAAGAGTTTATGCCATTAGTTTGAGCGATATTTCTTGTTATTTTCTGCCAACAATTGGACAGGCAATTCTCCGATGCCAAGAAATGAAATACTTTACTAGAGTCTTTCTATTCACTTGCTTGTTTTTATTGTTTTCTCTCAAAGTAATTTGTGTGAAGATGGGTTTTCAGTGTTGCTTAGTGACAGGACTATGGGCTGTGAACCTTAAGGTGGGCCGTTCATCCACCATTGCCAAGGAGGTGAAGTTCAGTACTTGAACATTTTGGTAGGTAGAGTTAGAAATCCTTTAAAAATGAAAAATTAAATCATGCAACAAAATTGGAGTGTTAATGAATTTTCACTGTTTGAATTTGTTTGATAAATCCTCCCCATAACAGCAAAAATTACGTCTCCCTGTTGATATTTCTTAGAATATGTTGGCTGTACCCCTTGCCGAGGGATAAGACCCTTCTCTCCAAAAAAAGGACTGTTCTGAGGATAATATTGAACAGCATCTGGTGATTTGGCTCCAGTTCTGGAAATCTCTTGGAGTAGTAGTACCTGTTAGGGTCCCATCTATGGGTCAAATAGATCTATTGAAAAGTTATTCATATCTTATAGGACTGTGTGCTGAAATACTCTATTAATTAATTAGTTACACAAAAAATGTAAATTGGAACATACAATGAATGCGATTCTATAACCACAAGCATAAAATTACCCAAGATGGTTTGACATGCCATTAAAATCATTGAAAAATTACATGGAGAGTAAATATTGAAATAGTTTCTAAAATATTTTCATAGTAAGAAATTTCTAATGAATTAGATCAAGTACTTTGGTTAGTATGGAATCATCACCGTGAATAAAAGTTTTGATGTATTTATTTAGTAACTTGTACTCGCAATAATAGAAGTAACCTCATTGGTTGTAGCTGTAGAAGACGCTGACAGCATCTCTGCAGAGAGGTAAGACCCCTCCCAGGAGTGTCCTGATATGACACTAAAAAATCTGATGGTGAGTCTCTAGTCCTTGAGTTTAAGAGAATGCAGACTACCCCTTCATTACTATTATACCCTGGTCCACTCTGACCTGGAGTGGTAGTACCTGTTAAGGTCCCATTTATGGGTCAAGTAAAACTGTTTAACTATTTACTATACTTGAAGCCATTCAGCTGTATGCAAACAAATATCAAATTGAATTAGTCATATTACATAGCAATACCAGAAACCATTTAACTATGTGCAAATAAAACTATTTGTGCTTGATAGCAATCATCATCATCATGTCGCGCCGCCTGCGCGGATATCCCTGACCGTCTCTCGCCATTTCTCCCTATCATTCATCGCCTCCGGCAGGTCTTCAGGGTTACATCCCATGTCCTCACATAGCTGCTGTATGTAAGTTCATGCTGGTCGTCCCACTCTTGCACATCCATGTGTGGGGGTCCACGGGAGTACATCGCTTATGAGCTCATCCTTGCT
This sequence comes from Sepioteuthis lessoniana, assembly GCA_963585895.1. Classification (NCBI taxonomy): domain Eukaryota; kingdom Metazoa; phylum Mollusca; class Cephalopoda; order Myopsida; family Loliginidae; genus Sepioteuthis; species Sepioteuthis lessoniana. The sequence goes on along the minus strand of OY757927.1, from coordinate 77,524,213 downwards.
TCTCCAGCAGTGTCCTGCGTGTCTGGTTCGTCGAACTTGTATAGTTTTTGTGATGGGGGGCAAGTGTCCGTATAGTTGGAGTCTCGTGGGGTGTTGTCGCCAGGACTTGTTTATTACTGCTCTCAACATTCTTGTATAATTTCCGTCCAGCCTCCTCTCCAGCCGCTTCGTAAGCGTCCATGTGGTGCATCCATATAGCAGTATCGACACAACCGCTGCCTGGAAGAAACTGCGTTTCATTTTATCTGTTAGGTCCGACTTCCATATGATCGAGAGCCTATCGATAGCTGTCCATGCCTTCGTCAGTCGTGTGTCAATGTCTTTCTCGGTTGATGAGACGCTTGCAATCATTTAACTGAATCGGACTGAAAAAAAACTGCTAAATTCATGTTAACAATTATAATTAATTGCTGAGACATTTGCAGCCACAAAACGATCTAATATCATATTTAAATGAAGAAGTTTACAGAAAGAGTATATCAGACAAAAGATAATTTGGCAGTTGCTAATTCAGCAAACTCTTTGCATACTTCATTTGGTAAAACAAATGTTCACTGTGGTATGTAGTGACAAACATACACACTACTTGCTTAGTAATAAGGTTGGAGAATTGTCCAGATGGAAGCACATAGTTCTTAGAGAAAATGAGGATGTAGCAAGCAAGAAACTTGGTCTTCATAACTTGTGAATACTGAAGATTAATGAATTCTCTTTGCACTTGTAGTATTACTTCTTCATAGTCGACATCACAAGTGTTTATGTTGAGTGAAAGGCTTCAAGGTCCTTGTGTGGCTCACAGAATGCTGGTTTGGAAACTCCCGATGTACACTATTCAAATTTTAAAGATTAATATTAAACTATCTAAGTGATCTCTTCGCTTTGCACTCATAGGTGAATAGATAGACATGTTCCTGATAGTTTCACGATATATGATTGGTTGATTGTACTGCCTGTCAACCCATAGCCTTTATTTTTTGCTAGAATTCATAGAGTTTCAAGTCATCCTCCTCATCATGTCGTACCGCTAACACAGATATCCCTGACCCTCTCTCGTCACTTCTCCCTATCGTTCATCACCTGTGGCAGGTCTTCAGGGCTACATCCCTTATCCTCACATAGCTGCTGTATGTACATTCGCGCTGGTCGTCCTGCTTTTGCTCAGCCATGTATGGGGGTCCATAGGAGTATATCACTTATGAGCTCGTCCCTTCTTCTCCAACAGTGTCCTGCATGTCTGGTTCATCTAACTTGGATAGTTTTCATGATGGGAGGCAGGTGGTCGTATAGTTGGTGCCTTGTTGGGTGTTGCCACCAGGACTTGTTCAATATTGCTCACAACATTCTTGTGTAATTGCCGTCCAGCTTCTTTTCCAGCTGTTTAATTAGCGTCCAAGTAGTGCATCCATACAACAGTATCAATATGACCGCTGCCTGAACTATAAGAAATTGTTCTTAATGAAGATAATTTGTACACAGTTATATGGTTCCAAATATTCTTTACACTGATAATTTTGAACAGATCTATTTGGCCCAAACGTGGAACCCTAAAAGGTACTATTATCTCAAATGAGAGCAGATCTGTAAGTAATGGTAATGAAGGAGTTTCTCCACACACTCCAGAATTTCTGTGCTGCCACTAGATACTATTTACCAACCCCTCCGCTCGGGCAGGATATGTCACGAGGTCAATTTTTAAGCGGAGTTTAACAGGTTTGAATTCAGAGTTTTCCTTCTCCTAGACTAGGCTGAAGAACCTAGTCTGTCCTACTATTTACCCATAGCTGGAGGGAGAATAATTGGATTCATACCTTTCCCAAAGGTATTAGTGCTCTGTGAAATGCAATCAGTCTCGTCCAGGATTTGAACTCGTATCGCCGTGTTCATTTCCGACGACAATAACGACTACTCCACGGGCACCTCTGTTTTTTCCCTCTGCTCGGGCAGGATATGACACCAAGTCAATTTGTAAGCGGAGTTTAACAGGTTTGAATTCAGAGTTTTCCTTCTCCTAGACTAGTTGCCTAACCAAGGCTGAAGAACCCAGTCTGTCCTACTATTTACCCATAGCTGGAGGGAGAATAATTGGATTCATACCTTTCCCAAGGGTATTAGTGCTATGTGAAATGCAATCAGTCTCGTCCAGGATTTGAACTTGTATCGCCGTGTTCATTTCCTACGGCGATAACGACTACACCACGGTCACCTCCTGCCACTAGATGCAGCTTGTATCATACTCAAGGCACCCATTTGTACTCCTCCGCAGAGGCTAAAATCAGTACACTCTCAGCCTCACTGACAGAGCTAGTCTTACAGATTAAAAAGTTGTTAGATGACAGGCAAAATTTTAGTTTTAAATCCAAGAAACTCTTCTGAAGATAAAGTTTCCTTCATCTTCAACAAGTCTTTTAAACACAACACCAAGTATTGGCATCCAGAAAAGACAGTTGCTATAATGAAATTGATTTCATTAATTGATTGATTGATTTCTTGAAACAAGTTTGAAAAAGACATTGCTGCATTAAAACAAATGATTAGACTTAAATGTTTATTAAGTTAATTTTGTAAAAACGTACAATGATAAAGTGCATTGCCAAAATACAATTCCAGTGTAAAAGAGAATGATTCCAATATCAGTTAAGACTTGAACTACTCACATACTTTCTTAAATTCTGTCAAATCTTTGGCTCTCTGCATTTTGGTGTGCTGTTACCGAGAAAAACATTTTCTAATAAATATATTCACGTTTTTCAGATAAGGAATTTTTATATGAATATGTATTTACCCAACCCTTTGCCATGAGCAGGATGTGAGACAAAAGTCAATTTTTAAGTAAAATACAGCTGATTTGATTTTTAAAGTTTCCCTTCTCTAAGACAGATATCCTAACCAAGACTTAAGCACATAAACTACCTTATTATTTACCCATAGCTAGGAGGAGAAGAGATGGATTCATACCTTTTGAATTGAGATTTCCTTTTCCTCTATCAGTAACTATACCAACATTAAAGAGCCAGTCTTCTCTTATAGTTATTAATTGGTGAATAAAGAGAATTGTCCGATTTGAACTTTTCTTTAGGATATTTGTGCTACATAAAATGCAGTCTTGCTCCTCTTGGATTTGAATCCAGATCACGGCATCCATTTACTTAGATGGGTACCTTGATTACACTGCATCCATTTACTTTGATGGGTACCTTGATTATGCTGCATTCATTTACTTTGATGCGTACCTTGATTACACTGCATTCATTTAAATTGATGAGTACCTTGATTAGACGACATCCATTTACATTGATGCGTACCTTGATTACACAGCATCCATTTCCTTTGATAAGTACCTTGATTACACTGCATCCATTTACTTTGATGAGTACCTTGATTACACTGCATCCATTTACTTAGATGAGTACCTTGATTACACTGCATCCATTTACTTTGATGAGTACCTTGATTACACTGCATCCATTTATTTTGATGACTACCTTGATTACACTGCTTCCATTTACTTTGATGAGTACCTTGATTACACAGCATCCATTTACATAGATGAGTACCTTGATTATATTGCATACATTTACTTTGATGAGTACCTTGAAGAGGAGCTCCACTTGAAAATGGACCTGGTGTCACATTCAGCCCATAATGGAAGCTTTGGATATATATACATATATAAGTTAGGATACCATAAACATAAATTTAATGATGCTTATGACTGTCAGTTCCTTGCCTGTGCATTCACCAGACCAGTGAACATATAGGAGAGAAACTGACAGTTACCAAGCACCATTAACTGTCTCTTTACACTATGTTAACTTAGAAATAAATGCTCAATCAATTATACTGAGAACTCTTAATTTATTTATATAGCAAACCATATTATCAATATTATGTATATTTGGAGTGCATCATGGTGTAATGGATATTGTTTTAGGAAATGGACATGTTAATCCAAGTTCAAATCCTAGAAAAGGCTATTTGCATTTCACAGAGCTCTAATACTCTTTGGAAAGGTATGACTCCAACTATTCTCCCTCCAGCTATGTGTAAATAGTAAGTTAGATGAGCTTCTTTAACTTAGGTATGACAACCAGGTTAGAAGAAGGAAAACTCTGTATTCAAACCTGTTAAAATCCTCTTAAAAATTGAACTTGTGTTATATGTGGAGCAGTTGGTAAATATATATATATATATATAATAAAGTCTGTCTAAAAAGTAAAGGTAATGGATTTGTTTTGTGAGCTATGGTCAAGCAAGAATAGCCAGATAATGTTATCATCTCACATAATATCTTAAAAGTATATAACTAAAATATTAGCTTTCTGCAACCATTATCAAAGAGGCCTGTTTTGGAGGCCATCAAGATAGCTGAAATGATGGAGCTGAGGGGAATCCCTGAAGAATCCTTCAGTAGTATATAAAAGTATGACAAAAAAGGATGGGAAAGTGCAATAGACTTAAATTTAAACCTGTTAAACTTTTCTTAAAAAGTGACCTTGTGTCTCATGGAGAAGAGTTGGTAAATAAATATATCTATTGGTAAAATGATTAGAATGTTCACAAATGGTCTGACAGACAGTGGTTCAATCCCAGGTCGAGTCAAACCAAAGACTCATAAAATGCTACTTGATGCCTCCTTGCTTAACACTCAGCATTATAAAGTAGGGATCACTGGTAAGTGGAGCAATCCAGAGAAAGGAGTAGTGCCCTTCACTACTTCACAGTGTACTAGGGAGCCTTCAGGTTGCCCTTGACTGCAGTCAGCTAACTTACTAACTTATATGCATGCATACTCAGTATCGTCCATAAATATTTTTATAGAAAATTAATGTTCTTCCAAGATACCGTTATTTTATTATTTCTGCTTTAACATGTTACAATCAAAACAGATATTAGTAGGTATTTTTTATGACCAAACTTTAGTTCTAAAGCTATAAGACCAAAAATTAAACTGCCTGAATATATATGAGTTTTATTTATTTTTGTTTACTACATATTCATATTTTGGGTTACAGAATGTCAATAATGTAGAGTATCCTAACTTATATATATATATCTATACATATATGTATATATATCCAAAGCTTCCATTATGGGCTGAATGTGACACCAGGTAATAGGTAATACATAATTATATCAGTTTGGCTTGTAAAATGTTTTACTAAATATGATAAAATCCTGGTATATTTTGTTTAGAAGTAACAAATAAATATATAATAATATATCAATATTGCATTTACTTGAATTTATAAATAAAATGAGATGTATTAAGTATATTTAGCTTAGAATATTAAAAAACCAAACTATTTGATATGAAGTTTAAGTTTTCTGAGGAAATAGAGCCTGACAGTATAGAAAATCAACATTTGAAATTTTGTGGTTTTAACCAGATTTTAACCTAAATCACTGGTTACCTGTATTATGCAACCACCAAACCAATTTGGCAACTATCTATCTATTTATCTATCTACTTAGAGGTGTATGTGTGTGTTTATCTATTAAATTTAGTTGTGCGTACTTCAAAGTAACAAGTGTAGGGGACTCATTTAGCAACGTATACACCATAGTAGTAATGGTCTGCTTGACTATCTTAAAGGCCATTATTCTCTCATTAGGTGCCTCAGAAAATTATGTTCATGCAATTGTGGAATATATATATATATATATATATATATATATAGTGTGTGTGTGTGTGTGTGTGTGTGTGTGTTTACATTGCACATTTTTGCTCGTCCATTTTTCTTAGGTGAATTTTCATTTTTTGTCAAATCTTTTTTGTTTTTTGTCCAGTTTTGTTTAGAATAAATACTCAAGAAAAAAAATGCAGAGATAAAAAAAAAAAATGAAGATAAACAAGTCACCTTAAAATCTCAGACAAAAGAGAACACAAAAATCTGCCATTTTTAACCTCTGTGATTGAGGAAAAAACCAGAAGAATTGTTCCCAAAAGATGTGGCACCCTGCTTGTTCACCCTCTTCTTTCTCTTCCTCCCTTGTTGCTAACAGGATGGACCAGATACCTCACATACCAAGCTAGGTACCCTTTTCCCATTCATTTATTTCCCATTATGATATTTTCACAAGTATTTTGGTATTCTGAAGTACATATCCTGTTTGCAAATTCTTCTGCCTCAAGGAGAAAGATGTGTGTGCGGCTTGGAAGAGCAGACAGAAAGGTGCACACACTAAGTAAAATCTCAGTCCAAGAATTGGGATCTATATAATTATAGTAATAATAATAATTATTGTTTCTGAATATTTTTCTTTTCTTTTCTAGGACTTTATTATCAAGATCTATAACAAGAATTAGAATGATAGTTGTTGTAGTCGAGGGCGACCTGAAGGTTCTCTTTTCAATAGCTACTACACCAAGGTGTAGGGGAGGGCGCTACTCCTTTCCCTGGATTGCTCCACTTTAACCTTGATACGTACCTTATATTGCTGAGTTTTAAGCAAGGAGGTACCAAGTACCATTTTTAAAGTCTTGAGTATGACTCTACCTGGGATTGAACCCAGGTCTCCTGGACCATTGGCGAACACTCTACCCACTAGACAGTTGCCTTAATTCCCTGAAATTGTATTTTTTCTAGGAAAGATTACATTATTTTTCTAAATGAACCCTTTTTGTGCTGAGATCAACTTGAGTTACCCAAATATACTTAAGGCGTGAGGCCAAGATGCAACTTTAATACACATTACTTCAAAATGTTTGGTCTTTGGCGATAGGATCTCTGAAAGTACTTCTTGTTCAATATACTCCAACCCTAAAATTAAGAAATAAAAAAAATTCTTTTGTATCAAGAAATTTGATAAAAGTCATTTTTAGAAGTATTTGTGAATAAAAGATTATCTGATAAATACTGTTGCCTAATATTACCCACCTTACTTGCCCAATCCTGATAGTTCATTGCAGAATTGTGAATGAGAAACTCCAATCAATTTTTTTGCTTGCAAGTATTTTTAATTTTTGGTCAAAACCTGATTCCAGCCATAAAATTTGTTTGCAAAAGAATTAAGAATGATTTTTTTTGTTATTTGGTTGTATTTTAGAATTAGCTTTATTATTAAAACAATAAGGTGAAAGAGATTAGATTCTCATTAAACATTGAAAATATATTTTCTTCAACTGGTTACATTCTCAGTAGATACCTAAATATATATATATATATATATATATATATAATAAAAAAAAAGAAAAGAAGGATTCATCCTATCCACTGGTTTGGCCCTAGAGGTGCTAATCATTTAGAATGTTTTCGGTAGGAATAGTTTGGCAGAACCCATCCCTCTCTGTTTCTACAACTTTGTATACTGGTTGCAATACCAAGGTTAAAGAGACCAATCTGGCCTACTATTTGTCTAGAGCTAGAGGGAGAACAATTGAATTCATACCTTTTCCTAGGGTATTATTGTTATATAAAATGCAAAGAGCCTTGTTCAGGATTTGAACTGATGTAACTAATTACATCTCATATGGCAATGACTATTATGCTATGAGCACCTTTATTTATATATATATATATATATATATATGTTGTAAGATAAGTTCCAAGAAACCCCAACCCATATACATACATATATCTATCTATCTATATATATATATATATATATATATATATATATATATTGTAAGTTAAGTTCCAAGAAGCCTCAACTCATCTATCTATCTATCTATATATATATATATATATAAAGATGAGTTCCAAGAAGCTCCAACCTATATATATATATAGTATGATAAGTTTGAAGAATCCCTTACTCTATTATTAATCATGAAATCTAAGGTATCAGGAAAACAAATTTTTTTTAATTTCTCAACTTTTTTCCTGTTTTATATTAAAAAATTTTTCATTTAAAAGAAAGAACAAACCAAATTTTCTTTCATTATAACATATGGTTGATTTATGATATTTAATTTATAATTTTAGTTTTAATTTATAATTATTATAAAATTTAATTTATTATTTATGTAATGAGTGTGTACTTTAATTGATGATAAATCAATCCTTTTTCTATTTTGGGTGACTGAAAATAAAAACTTTAAGGAGATGCGGATGACTTAGGATTTACCATATTTGAATTTTTATTTAATGCAACTTGGAGAAATAATTAAATTCTAATAATCGTGATGACATTCCAATGCTCAAGTTATTATTATACCGGTTTCTTAAAAGCTTACTTCCATCAAGGGAATATATAGGCCATTATCTGAGTAACTTATATGTATCCAGGGATCATGTAGGTTACTTAAATACTGACTTCCATCCATGGATCTTAGAGGTTACTTTAATTTTGACATCCATCCTGAGATCATATAACTTATTATTCAAGTAACCTATGTATATCCATGGATCTTTTTCCTCCTGAGGACTTTACAAAGAAATCGTGGTTTTTTGTTGTCAATGAAGAAAACTTCCTTTTTCTTTTTTAAAATTGATTTAAGCTTTCCCTCTCAGGGTATTATGACTCAGATTTTGATTGAATTGAGGGTATGTAAATTAATCATTCTGTTTCCTATTTTCAAAATAGGATTACTATTATTATTATTATTATTGACTCTTGTTTTAATATTTTACTCCTTTGAAATACATTTTAGCACAAAGCATTTTTAGATGTCTGATAAACTAAAAGATGATCCCCATTCTGGTCTACTGATTCCTTCTCAAACTAAAGAAAATATGACACAAAAAGTGAAGGCTCTCCAAAGATTTGATTGAAGTTGGTTGGCAAGAATCATTGGTGATAAATTCACATTGATCAGCTGATTTTCAATTAAGGTTGCCTTGCTGACCTGAAAAATAAAATTAACCTTACAAATTTCTAGTCACTATAAATGGGTTTTTTCATCCCAAAAGAATGTTACACTTGTATCGCTGCCTGTATACCTGATTTGAGTCATTATAATTGTTTACTCTTCTCCAAAATCAAAATTGAGCTTTATGGTCAATGAAATCTTTCGGCACTGTTTCCAAGAGTGGGAACAATGTCCACATAAGGGTGTAGTTTTCCAAGCAAACTGTTTTGAAGGATATGAAATTGATTTATAATTAAATTAATAACAGAATTTTTACAGTCTCACTTCTTAATTCTCTGTCCTTATGTCGTTGCATAAAGGTTGATGTTTGGAGACTTAATATTCAGGCAAATAATTGGCATGAACTGATACTTGACAAAACACTTCGTTAAGTTGAAATTCAACCAGAACAGTATTGGGATATAATAAATCTCATTCTTTTTTAGAAAAGTGGGTGCCTATTTGGGGCCTCAAAATCTTTGCTTTTTGTCTCTATTCTTTGAACAGTAAAATTGTTTTTTTTCAACCCTTCCCGGGAACTGTAAAGCCACATAGCTCTATTACCTATACCCCTCAAATAAACCTTTTTTTCATTTTGTATCCCAAATTCACACTGCTTGTTTATGAAACTATATATATATATATATATATAATTCTACCATGAGATATATTTGTGTATTTTTTCAATGTAATGCCACCATCAAAAAGGTTGAATGTCTTGTTCGTGTAACTGAACTTAATATTTCTTTCTATTTTATTCATTGTTAGTATATCATGGATATGATAATATTGATTGTTGCTAAGAGGCGACTCAACTAAATATCTTTCAGGGGGTGTCTTCGTGGTGTAATGGTTAAAGCGATGGACTGCGGAATCGTAGTAAGTGAGTTCACATTCCACTCACACTATTAGGTTCACTTTCGGGCAAATACCCTTGGGAAAGGTATGAACCCCCTTATCCTCCCAGCTATGGGTTAAATAGTACGACTACTGTTCTTCAAGGAGAATGGCTTTGGCATTAAATAACCTACAAAGGTTGATATGCCATTAAACAAAGAAACCGAATCAAACCTAAATATCTTCCCTTTCCCGCAGCAACCCAGTAATAATTAGGGTTAACTTTATCTACTGATAATTTTGTGACCATAAAATCAAGGATCATCTTCTACCCAAATATAACATTTGAGAGTCTCTTATCTTCTTTTTATATTTTCTATTAAAAGGAAAATTGAATAAAAATTAAGTAATTTTAATTACTTAGGAACTGTAAGGAATAATTTTCTTTTATTCATTCATGGTGTCATTGGAAATGAACACAGTGACCCACGTTCAAATCCTGAACCAGGTTGTTAGCATTTCACGTAACATTATTATCTTTGGGGAAGTTATTAATCCAAGTATTCTTCCTCAAGTTAGAGAATTGTAGGACAGACTGTACTCTTTAACCTTGATATTGTAACCAGTCTAGGAGGAGGAAAAATCTGAATTCAAACCTGTTAAACTTTTCTTAAAAATTGACCATTTGTCATATCTTGCTATTGTGAAGGGGTTGGTAAATACATACAAGGATACTTTACATTCTGGTCAGAAGTCTATGTGTCATAATAATTATGTAATCAGAAATAAGCTTTATGAAGTGATTTCAGGTTTCGGACAAAGTGTTGGATATTGACTGGAAGATCCCTTCTGACATGCTATTCAAAAGCTGTTTTGCATTTCACACTAATGCCTTTAGGAAAAGCATGAATCATCTACTCTTTCCTGCCCCACCCCTGATATTTGATTTACAGTTGGACAGATTGAGCTGTCTAGCTTTGGTAAGGCAACTATTCAGGAGAAGGAAAAACTCTGAATTCAAAACTAGAAACTCTTGAAATGGTGGCACTATTATAGACATGGTGTGGATGCAGCTCTCTTCTCTTCAAGGAATCTGCAGAATTCTGTTATAGTCTGATATTTAACATTTTGCATTTAAAAAGAATAAAATAGCATGTATTTCCCATTTGTGTACCTACTCCATTAATCAGCCTCTTTCTAGAGTTTTATTTATTAAATTTTCAGTTTTAAAAGAAATTCCATTGATTGATGTCATTTTCATATAACACTTGAGATTCTGGGATTATTGAGTGATTGAATTTAATGGTATTTCAACCTCTCTTAGGTTACTTTATGCTTTGAGGTTAGAAAATTGCATTCATGATATATTCAAATGGACATTTTTTGGTGTAATTATTTTTAATCGTTTTTTTTTTTCTTTTTTTGCACACTGTCTTATTGAATACAAATAATTTTCAGAAAGATTTGAGCATAGATAGGACCCTAACAGGTAATGCCACTGCAGATCAGAATGGACCTGGGAGTAATTGCAATGTAAGGGTACTCTATACTCCTTATACATAGTTTAGTGTCATACTCAGGACATGTTTTGTTTTTTTTTAGTGTGAGTGGGTATTAATCTTCTCAAGAGGATACACTCAGCATATTCTATGCCCCACTGACTGGGTGATTTGGATAATGGTTACCTTGATCTGTTTTCTTGTTTTAAAAAAATGTAAAATGGTTGGATATTTGGAAAGCAAATATTTTTCACTTTTTCTCTCCAATAAATTTGCCCAGTCAGCTGGGGCTATAGAATACACTGACTGCACCTCTGCAGAGGGGTAAGACCCCACTCCCTAACGTGTGTCCTGGATATGACACTAAACAATCTGATGGTGAGGTTCCAGCAGTGCTAGAGCTTTGGGGAATGCGGAGTACCCCTTCATTGCCATTGCTCCCAGCTCCACTCTGGCCCGGAGTGGTAGCACCTGATAGGGCCCTATCTATGGGTTAAATAGAACTAACAGCATACTTATGCTAAAATGAATTGTTTGAGTAAACTGAATAGCTTGAAATAGAAATGTTTTTGACAAACTGTTCATACATTTAAACTGCGTGCTTATGCTTAACTGAATTACTTGAAATAGAACTGTTTTTCGACATTAAAACTGTATTTACACTTAACTGAATTGTTATATATAACTGCTTGAATAGTTTGAAATGGAAATGTTTTTGACAATTAAACTGTGTACTTATGCTAAACTGAATTGTTTTCAATAGAACAGATTATTTACATAAAAATGGATTTGGCGTTAAATAACCTACAGAGGTTGATATGCTATAAAAACCAACAAACCAAACCATCTCCAATAAATCTGACTATGAAGAAGAAAAACAACAAAATAAGTTATCATTTAATAAGCATAGCTTAGTTTGGTACAGAGCAAGAAGCATAATATAAGGAACCCAAGAGCTTAAATTTGGCTCAGAGTGACAAGTAAAGGGCACTAAGTGAGTATCAAAGTCACTAATAAGATATAAGTGATCTGCAAGACAACCTCCAGAACCATGATGAAGTGCCCAAGGAAGAAAACTATCCAAGTTAAACGAACCAGACACGCAGGACAAGCTCATTAGTGACGTACTCCTATGGACCCCGACATATGGCCAAGCAAAAGCAGGACGACCAGCTCGAACATACATTCAGCAGCTATGTGAGGATATGGGATGTAGCCCTGAAGACCTGACAGAGGCGATGGATGATAGGGAGAAGTGGCGAGAGAGGGTCAGGGATATCTGTGCTAGCGGCACGACATGATGATGATGACTTATTTCTCCTAAAAGTAAAATCTTTCCATCTTATTGATTTATTGTATTTCTTTAAAAAAAAAAAAAAAATTTTCTAATATGATTGATAAATTCCAAGTTCCACAGCCATTTTCTTCAATTTCATTATGACCTTAAAATAAATAATAAACGTGAATGTCTCAATGAGTCAAAATGGCTGTTTCCTTCATGCCAACATTTCTCTTTTTACTTACCTTAATATTTTCTTATTTTTTTTGGTGGGGGGGTATGAACAATAAACAAGAATGGCCCATCAAGTAGTGAAATGATCATTTTCCTCTCCCGACCCATTCCCAACTATCTCATCTCCTACCACCACCACCACCAGGGCATTCTTCAAATCCAGTCTTTGTCTCTTAACTATTTTCTGATTATCCCCTCATCTAGGTGAGTACTTGAAAATGGTCTTTTTATGGATTATTAGTCTTTAAGAGACATACCACTTGATTTTCTCTGAAAAAGCTTTCATCTTGTGTAACCTGCCCCAAAATTGAGCAAGTTCTATCAATTTCCTCACCTTTTGATCAATGCCTCATTCATGTAGGTGATTTCCTTTCTTTTTTTTTTTATTTATTATCTAATTTTTTTTTCCTTCCATGTTGCTAGACATCATGATAAGGGTCTCAATCTGTGTGTAGGTATAGAAATATATATATATATATATGCACTTTAGTATTTCTCCTTAAATGTTCTATCTTCTAACATCATTTGCATATATCTATTCATCAATATACACATAGACACTTAGATATTTATGGATATGAACATGATATAAACATAATCTCTCAGTGAGTACATATTTAATTCATGCCAGTATGTTTTCTCTCTCTCTCTCTCTCTCTCACTGTATGTATGTAAATATATACACACAAACACTATCGCACTCATGTTAATTTGTGTATGCACACATTGACACACATACAGATATATATATATATATATATACACACACATAGACAGACATAAATTCAAACACCTTTACACTTATCTTTTTTATTTTCCTGTGATAAATCTCTATCTTTCTTTATATATATATATATATATATATATATACACACAAACACACATGATCATTTGTGTATGTACAAATCCACACGCATATTAATTCGTATGTGTACACACATGAATATGCTAACAATTTTCTCCTCGTTTTTTTTACAGTTTTTGCAATCATTCTGTACCTTTGTATATATATATGTACACACACACATACATGTATTCATTAGTGTATGCACACATTAATATACATATATCAGTCTATGTGTGCTCACATTCACATGCATATATATTAGTGTGTGCATGCACTCAGATACACACACTCACTCCCCTTCCCACTCATTTCTCTTTTTCCTGTGAGCATTCTGTACCTTTCTTTTTATATATATATATATATATAAATACACACACACTCAGGCTTAATGATGCCAATGGATATATATATTTATATATATACACACACACACTCAGGCTTAATGATGCCAATGGAGATATATATATATATATATATATATATATATATATATATATCCCTTGGCATGACTGTCATTGGATAATACCTATCTCTTCTTCAATGTTACTCACCCCCTCCATACATACTCTCCCTATATAAGAGGGCCTCTGGGTCACACTAAAATTTTTATAGAATTCTTTTTGCCTGAATCCAGTCATTTGAAATTTAATGGACATTGACATGCATTTGTCTAACTTTCAGTTCTCAGGCATTATATTCCACATTTAAATTTTTTCACTTTCTTCCTTTTTGCTTTTTCTTTTTTCTCATTTAAATTCCACCCAGAGTGTAAAATAAAATTTTCTTTTTTTTTCTTATTTTAAAAATAATTTCCAAGAAATTTTTCTTGCTGTATTATTGAAATCTTTATAGTAAGTATTTTAAGTTTTGTTTTTTGTTTTCTGTGCAAGACTCTTCTTTTAGCTCCCGAAGAAAAAAAAAACCATAATGAGACTTGTCTTTTTAAATTTTCAAAAGGAATTTTAGATTTGAGATTTTTAGTTGACTGTTTTGTAGGCATCCCTCCTATTAAAAGTGGGGTTTATTTACTTTTTGGTATACACTTTTAGTCTGTTCCATACTTTTGCACACCATTTCCTGCATATATACATTTATCCTCATGTCTAGAATGTGTTTCAACTGTATGTTTCTTTTAGTACACAACTCTGTGTGTGTATATAATCACTGTGTTTTAAAGTATCCACAGAGCGAGCACTCAATATCTAATATAGAAATAGAACTTACACTTCATATATAAATACAGGAAGGTAGGCTGAAAAATTCATAGACTGACAAAGATACTCTCACGGAATGTGACCAAATGAGGTTTATTTTTCAACATAGTCCCTCATTTCCTTAACCAGAGTTGCAATGCTTGGATCCTCTTAGTTAAAAAATTCATCAATGATCAATATGATGTCATCAGATGAACATTTTAGTCTACCCATACATGATAAAGGATTTGGTTTGTAGTTGAGATAAGGAAATTTTTGAATGGCTGCCACTGGTGTTTGAACCAAGTAAAAATCAAGCAGATTTATATAAATATTCACATATATATATATTTGTATGCCTACTTCTCAGTTTCTTTCTTTCTCCCCCCTCTCTCTCTCTATATATATACTCACAAATATGTAGATATGTATTCACACACATTAAGAGAAAAATATATTAGGCTATCTCTTTCTCTCTTAGATATATAGATATATATATATGTATATGCACAGACATCTAGAGAAAAATGTTTTCTCTCTCTCTCAATACATACACTCACTGAAATATAGGATGAATACCTGTGGTATAATGGCTAACAGGTTGGACTGCAATATCCTTGTAAGCAAGTTCTAATTCCAATGATGTTATTACATTCACTTTCAGACCCTTATGAAAGGCATGAACTCCCATATTTCCCCAGCTATAGTTTGAATAGCACCACTATTGTCCTTCTATAAGAATCAGTTGAGCATTAAATTATCCATGAAGGTTAATATGCCTTAAAAACAAAGAAATTGAAACCAAGTACATATATATATATATATAAGTTGGCAACTGTAGTCAAGGGTGATCCGAAGGCTCCTTTTCAATAGCTACTACATCAAGATATAGGAGAGGGAACTACTGCTTTCCTGTATTGGTCCACTTTACCCTTGATATGTACCTTATAATACTGAGTGTTAAGCAAGCGGGTATCAAGTACCAATTTTTGAGTTTTTGGTATGACTCGATCTGGGATTGAACCCTGGTTTCCGGGGATATATGCAAACACTACACATATTTACACATTAACAGATTTAGATAAAAGTATATCAGGGATTCTTTCCCTCTCTCTCTCTTTATCTATATATATGTGTGTGTGTGTGTCTGTCTATATAGTGAGATCTATATCGATCAATATATTTCCCTTTCTTCGTAAGAGTATTATTATTATGTGTTATATAGAAACATACAGAATGATCTTTGAAATAAATACCTGAAAAGAAATAAATATGTACACATATATATATACAGAAAATAGATATAAATATATGCATATTTATATATAATCAAGTAAACATACGTAAACTTTTGTAAAAATAAATGCATTTATATCTCTATATGTATGTAATATAAATGTTTCTCAGCAGATGAAACAAATTTTTCTGAGTTTAAAAATGGATGCATTTGCATATTTTTTCATATATAAACAAATGAGAATCAACCATCTCATACGAAAATATTTTTACGTTTTTGAGTGAAAATAAAATTGATTATATATATCACTAATGCATTTATTACTGTTGTTATTCTCCTTTTTATTTAATAAAAAAAACATTAAGTAATCTGGTATAAATAAATATATCCTTGATTTGATAGATATGATCATATGTTTGGGAGAATTTGTGAGTGTAATGTCTATGTTTTAAAAACTTTTAGCTTCAGTGTATATATATATATATATATATATATATAGTGAAGATATAAATTGTTTCAAGCAAAGGCAGTAACTTAGTAAGCCTCTTTAAATATTAAGTTAGTTTAATCTTATTTTTAAGCAAATAAGTTTTTACTTTCGGTTTGTGGCAAAGTGAAATAATCTTTGATCATGTTATTTTGAGCTAACATTTTACAGATTCTTATGTAATGAATGGCATTGAAAGAAGGATAAATAAATCAGTGTATAGTTTTGAGAAGATTCAGAAATGTTCAAAGAATTATTCAGGCTATTCAACTCATTGTCTTTGTAGTTTGATCTGGTATGTTTTCCAACCTTCTTCATATGTCAGATGCATTTCTGTATGAAAAGACACTTTTATTCTGGCCTTCTTCAGTTATTAAAAAAAAAAGTATCAAACATATATATGGACCCAAATATTCATACATATTATATATAGTAAAACATTTAAAGAAAAATATATTGCTCTCGCTTTCTCCCTCTAACGAGCAGGCATAGGCCTCCATGTCAATGCACACAAAATGGAATATATGTGCTATAATCAAACAGGTGACATCTCCACACTAGACAGAACCCCTCTTAAACTAGTAGACAAATTCACTTACCTAGGAAGCAGCGTCGAATCAACTGAAAAGGACATCGACACACGGTTAACGAAGGTATGGACAGCTATCAATAGGCTATCAATCATATAGAAATCAGACCTAACCGATAAAATGAAACGCAGTTTCTTCCAGGCATCTGTCGTATCAATACTGCTGTATGGATGCACTACATGGACAATAACAAAACGGCTGGAGAAGAAGCTAGACGGCAATTACACAAGAATGCTGCGAGCAATCTTGAACAAGTTCTGGCAGCAACACCCCACAAGACACCAACTATAAGGCCACCTGCCTCCCATCACATAAACTATCCAAGTTAGATGAACCAGATATGCATGACACTGCTGGACAAGCAGGGACGAGCTCATAAGTGATGTACTCCTATGGACCCCACATATGGCCGGGCAAAAGCAGGACGACCAGCACAAACATACATTCAGCAGCTATGTGAGGATACAGGATGTAGCCCTGAAGACCTGCCAGAGGCGATGAACTATGAGTAAAAGCGGCGAGAGAGGGTCAGTGATATCCGTGCTAGTGGCACGACATGATGATGATGATATATATAATCATCCTGGCATGCCAACAGTACACATTTCCTTAAGTCTCTCCATCTGTTTCTATTGGTCATTGCTCTTGGAACGTCTTCTAAATGACATCCAGTTTTCGTACAGAGCTTGTTCATGTAAGTTTTTGCAGGTCAGTCAATACTGGTGTTTCCATGTATAGGAGTCCATAAAAGAATGCCCCCTTATGAGTTCATCTTTACTTTCCAGTAGTACCCAGCATGTCTTGTTTGTCTTACTTGAATTCTTTGCGAGATAGGAGGTAAGTGGCTGTAGAGCTATTGTTTTCCTGGGTGCCGCTTCCTGGTTTACTGATTTCAAAGGCTTTCTATTTATTTAAAATGCACAGACTTGGGTTTTATCTGTGTTCACTTAGAGACCAGTGTCTCTTGTTCTGATCTAGACTTCAATTGGGAAAAGAAAAAAGCTATCAAACAGTTTTGTTTAGTTTTTACATGGAATCATTGTCAGAATTTTTCACAGAACTCCCTTTCACATTACTTATTTTCAGAGATTTATATCTACCAAATCAGGGATACATTTATACCAAATTACATGATCCTTATATGGATATATATATATAGCGAGAGAGAGATATAACAAATAGATTGGTTATATATATTCAATTTAATTTCCTACTCCTTTATGTAAAAACCTTCTCCTGTGAGATAGTTGCTGGTATTTATCTGTTACCCCACTTTATCAGAATATTGTAAAAGACCGTTTTATGATTGGGACCGCCTACGAATCAAGACTCATGCGCAGCAGGTGCAAAAATTCTTGACCCCCATCAGCATTCCCCTTTTGTGGCGCCTTAGGCACTAAGCACTAAACTTAGTCCTGCAAGCAGGCAAAGATCTGGAGGGACGACTCCCTGAGGCCAAGTTTTAGTAGAAGAAATAAAACCACCGGGCATGAATGCCAGGTAGCCGGCCCGGAGATAGTTGCTAATCATTTATATGAAAAAATATGCACACTCATTCATTTTTAAACTTAAATGAAAATACACAAGTATAGAAACATAGCTGCGTATATTTTTACATATGTGGTGAGTGGAAGCTACAAGCTGAGGTAGTGTAACGGTTATTGTTGTAGGAATTGGAATCGATGATCCGAGTTGAAATCCTGGATGAAACTTTTACTTCACACTAATGCTCCTAAAATGGCATGAATCTATTTGTTCTCCCTTAGCTTTGGGCAAATAGTTGGACATACTGGGTTCTTTAGCTTTGGTTTTGGCAACTAGTCAAAAAGAAGGAAAATTCACCTTTACTGCGCTCAAAAATTGTCCTTGTGTCCTATTCTGATCATATTGAAGAGACTGAGTAAATAATACACACACTGCTTGATATTAACTGCAAAATTATAGACACCAAACAAGAGATCTTGACGGCACTAATGTGCTAACCATTGCTCGTATAAAGGGCATATCACCTCAGGAGAAGTATGAAGACAGAAAAGAAGTATCCCCTTTCGGGCAGTTTTGTTCAGAAGTGGACGAACGAATGGATAATGGGCAATATTGTCCATTTCATGATACATGTGATGACTCAAGTCAGTTTTCTTAACAGAAAAAAAAAATTATCTACTTAAAATTTTCAAACTAGATTTACTCCACTTAAGAATTGACGTTGTGTCCCATCCTGTCAGTGACGGAGGGGTTGGATAGATAGATAGATAGATAGATAGATAGATAGATGCATACATAATGTAAGAGGGTCATTCAAAAAGTTCTTAGCCTTACTCAGAAAAAAAGAGCCTCACAGGACATGAATTGTTTTGGTAACACATTACCACTTAGAAAACTAGAAACATCTGAAATAATTTTCCCGGGTGTGGTAGTAGATTGCGACAATAATAATGTTCAATTCTTGCTCTTCTTTCTAGATGAGGCTAAGAACTTTTTGAACAATCTTCGTACATAATGTAGCGAACGGAAACCACAACATGTTGGTGTGACTTTTACCTTTACATGATAGCTTGATGTATATATTTTCTTTCTTTTTTTTTTTTTTTTTTTACTTTTCAGTAGAATCCTCTGTCTATGATTTGACTTGCTTTCATTTTTCGGTTGTTAAAAAAGACAACAAAAAAATTCTTCTTAGTGGCTACCAATTTTCAACGAAAAGAATGGACATGAAGTGGATGTCTGTAAAAACATTTGAAAAAGAATTCCATGTTCATAGTGTGTGTAGAGAAGAGGAAAATCTCATATTTTGTTTTGGCGCGCTATTTAATTCGACACCGAATTTCACCCAATCAGGATGACATATCCCATTCAGCCCGGACCTTCATTTCCGGCTACCAAACGGGTGAGCGGCCAAACACACTCTCTTCGGCTGGAGGCGGCGACTAGAACGGACGTGTCTCTGGTCGCCCCTGCTTAGCGATGCCTTATAGCTAAACAAGCCACCCGGTGTGGACATATCACCGTGGCTTTAACCTTAGCAGCAGCAACATGGACACTCAGCGGGGGAACCTTCTAATTTATGGATTCTTTGCGTCTAATATATTTTAGACCAAGGAATCCCAGTTGAATATGAATTAGATACGTTCAACTTGCCTTCCACAAGCACCACAGAAATTTACTATGTCGATTCGAGCGCCACTCCGCTCTCGACAAGTTCCCATTTCACCTCTGGTCACATTAATGGAGATAACGCCAACTCTTCACAAATACCAGACACACGAAGCTACACGGTGGCCTTGAATACTTCCCTCACACGTCCAACGACACGCTGCCATTTCCAACATCCCGCTAAGCCATTTCGTCTCCAAAACCAACAAACCTAAATACCACGAGTTTTGCAGCGCCAAGAACAAACCTCCTCAAAGCTGCAAATAAAGAACTTTCGTTGTTGTGTTACCAAAGAATAGTTTCGCAATTCATTTCTTGTGCCATAAAATCTATAGTGTTCGGGAAAATAACTAATTCCCACAAAACACGCTATAAAATGGTGACCCCGACGTGATTTGGCACATTCTGAATTGCAAGACAAAGAAAAAAACTATTCATAACAACACCTTTCGACCTACTTCATCTTCAACCACCTTATTATTTCCAACAAGCATTGGCGAGGATCTTACCGCACCCGGAGAGGAAACGACACAACGTAGACACACATACGTTACACCCTTTTCCTCGCTTAACAACAACAAAAACTTCAAACATCACTAAAATTAACCTTCTGATAACAAACACAGCCTTACGAACATTAATCAACCCCACGAAAGAAACAAAAACAGCGAAACATCCAGAAAAATTTTCAAATGTCCCGCCGAATTATCTTCAAGGACTATCCAAACAATGTGGAATTTTTTTTCAACTAAACTTTATCAACATTTTTTTTACTTCCGAACTCGCAAAATAGGTAACTTTAACTTTCACTCACCCTACTCCTATTTTGTTTTCTTCAGCAACGTGAGTTACCTCTCCCACCACCTCACTAAAACCTATAGCGACTGCTATCAATTCCAGAGAACCTAAAAGAAAAAACTCACACTACTCCTCTGAAGTACACTGCTACTCCTGTATGCCAATTTCTCGGCTCATGAACTTTTTTTCTCAGTGACATTTTGTTTTTTTTAAAAAAAAACGTACCACGAGGTACACTAAAAAAAGAACTAAACAGGACACTTTCCCTTTTTTTTTATTAATTTGCTTTTGTTCGTTTTTCTTTATATATGTATGTATTATATTTAATTGTTTGTATTTTGCTCTTTCGTGTTGTGACACTCGTGGTTTCTTTTCTTTTTTTTCTCTTCTCTTACAATTTTGTGTATCGAATATCAGGTATTCCATACCTGAAATTCTGGGGCCAACCTATGTAGAGAAGAGGAAAATCTCATATTTTGTTTTGGCGCGCTATTTAATTCGACACCGAATTTCACCCAATCAGGATGACATATCCCATTCAGCCCGGACCTTCATTTCCGGCTACCAAACGGGTGAGCGGCCAAACACACTCTCTTCGGCTGGAGGCGGCGACTAGAACGGACGTGTCTCTGGTCGCCCCTGCTTAGCGATGCCTTATAGCTAAACAAGCCACCCGGTGTGGACATATCACCGTGGCTTTAACCTTAGCAGCAGCAACATGGACACTCAGCGGGGGAACCTTCTAATTTATGGATTCTTTGCGTCTAATATATTTTAGACCAAGGAATCCCAGTTGAATATGAATTAGATACGTTCAACTTGCCTTCCACAAGCACCACAGAAATTTACTATGTCGATTCGAGCGCCACTCCGCTCTCGACAAGTTCCCATTTCACCTCTGGTCACATTAATGGAGATAACGCCAACTCTTCACAAATACCAGACACACGAAGCTACACGGTGGCCTTGAATACTTCCCTCACACGTCCAACGACACGCTGCCATTTCCAACATCCCGCTAAGCCATTTCGTCTCCAAAACCAACAAACCTAAATACCACGAGTTTTGCAGCGCCAAGAACAAACCTCCTCAAAGCTGCAAATAAAGAACTTTCGTTGTTGTGTTACCAAAGAATAGTTTCGCAATTCATTTCTTGTGCCATAAAATCTATAGTGTTCGGGAAAATAACTAATTCCCACAAAACACGCTATATGTGAGAAAAACTTGAAATTATTTGTATTGCATAGAAATACTTGATACCATATAACTGTAAATTATTTGTATAAAGAATAGTTACTTGAACCTGTAATTATTTTCCAAGGTTTATAATAATAATCCTTGGAAAATTATTACAGTTTCAAGTAACTATTCTTACTTCAAACCATTTACCTGCGGGCTAACAAATGACTATTGTTAAATAGAAATAGTTACTTGAAACCATACAACTGTGTACAAATTATTTATATTAGATGAAAATATTTGGCATGATATTGTGCTGTAAAATCAATGAATCTCTAAAAAATTTGTTGTTTACCAACTTAGAGCAGGCCTGCAATATTTCCCAAAATATACTGTTGCTACTTTTATGATGTACCTTGCTAACTCTGGATCCATTAATAATTATTCTATCATGAAAATCCATCAAAGCTGAGAATAATTTTTTTTTATGTAGTTTTGTTTTTCAAGATTACTAAAATATATCAAGGGATAAATTATTATTTCAATATGTTGTTTTTTTAAAAATAATATTTAAAAATATATATTGCATTTAATTTCTATATGATAAAAAATCTTTTTCATAAAGGAACGAACACCTGATGGGAGTCTTGTAACGAATTCATAACAGTTATTTTCCCGAGAAATTATGACAGGTTGATATTAATTTTGCTTTGACTATCACTAAGGAAAGAAACCAAAACAGGAATGAGTGGCACAATGTGACACAAAGTAGTTTAGTGTGTGAATCCCGCTGGAGGCAACTCTCCTATTTTCAAAAATTAACCTACTTTGATCAGTATTTTCTCAAGGTTAACTTTTATGACCCTGAAGCAGAAAAGGCTAAAACCTTTGGTCTAATCCAAATGATGAAACCAACTAGACAGGAATTTTTTTTTTAGAAATGTCTCTTAAACGTCTTCGTCGCTCAAGGAAAAATTAACCATTTTCTCCACTCAAAATTCCATCTTCTCTCATATGTTTTTAATCTTTTTTTTTTTTTTTTTTGTCATTTTCTTGATTTATATTTTGCATAGAGGTCATTAGCTTCTCATTTTGTCCTTGGAATGATCTGCGGGTTTTTTAATAGAAACATTGAGATCCGGCAAATTCCTCAGTTTTTAATCGGTTTCATGTCAACCAGAAGTAAAGTATTTATTAGAATCTACAATATATCGAAACATCAGACTAATTTTAGTTGTTCAACCAGCATGCTCGGCTCCAAGTGCCATAAAATTGTCGGGGGAAAAAACAGTTAAGTACGTGCGCTTCTCTTCTTAAAACCCAAGTATTTAGGAAGCAATTTGAAAAGTGCAAATATTAATTCCAACAATTTCACACTGGGTTTTCGATTGATCAGTGTTAGCCTACGATTGTCAGCTTTTTAGATAATTGTTGCTTGATGCTATAAAAAGTATTTCTGTTGAAGTTAATATAAAAAGAACAAAGTTATGCTTAGAATCGATAGCAGGCACTTGAATAGATAAAGAAAATGTTGGATTACTTTCAGATGATTCTTTTTTCCCGGTAGGTGGCTCCGTAAATCTCAAAATTACTTTCTCTGGATCATTGTCAGTTATTTATTTCTGTCTCCATTTGTGTCTTTGATACAATGGATAAATTATCAACACGAATGGAGGGAAGAAAATGGCAGACTTGGATTTTTCCTTCTTTCAATTATTGTTATTTACGAAGTAAGCGATGTGATTGTCACATGGAAATGACAATTCACTTGTATGCATTTGTTTGTTCTGAAAATAATGTCCAATTTTAGAATAAACTTTTATTCATGAATTAATAAACTTAAACAGGATTTTAATCAATCAAAATATAATCGCTGAACATCTATGCATTACTGCCATCGATTAATAGTTATCGTCATAGGAAATGGACACGGCGACACGAGTTCAAATCCTGGACGAGCCTGATTGCATTTCACATAGCACTAATACTCTTGGGAAAGGTATGAATCCAATTATTCTCCCTCCAGCTATGGGTAAATAGTAGGACAGACTGTGTTCTCCAGCCTTTGTGAGGCAACTAGTCTAGGAGAAGGAAAACTGAATTAAAACCTATTAAACTCCACTTAAAAATTTGACCTTGTGTCATATCCTGTCCGAGCGGAGGGGTTGGTAAATAGGGCCATCGATTATCAAGATTATTTATGCCTGTACGATAAAAGCCTCAAGAATCCCTAAATGCAGTTACTACTTTGTCTTTGAAAAAAAAATGATTTGGGGCTAAAAAAAAGTGTCTAAATGTTTGAAAAAATGGTAGTCAGTGGGTGAGAGTTTAGCAGAATTTGGTGGATCTGGCAAAATCTCATATCCCTAGCCTGTGAGCTTCTGCAGTGTTATCCTGGCAACATGTGACCGAACATTGTCATCCAGCAAAATTATGACCTTGCTTGACCCCAAGCAAAAAAAAAAAAGACCCCCCCCAAAAAAAACAAGCGTATCACTCTTCTTTCACACCCAGTCGGCTGAGATTGTAGAATACACCGACTTGACCTCAACAGAGGGGATCAGTTGGCCGTGGGTGGCGACTAATAATGCTTGAGGATGGGATCTTCATGACTGGACAGTCCGTGATCTGGCAACACTCTACTTTGGCCCTTACTGTGCCAGGCACGCAGTCAGCAAGGCTCGATCAGATGAGTCGGTTTGTCATGTCATTCTTCAAATTGTTCCTGTTGCAAATATAAACCCATATCTATTTTATCTTAAAAGGGCTATAAGTCGCTGGCTGAGGGTCAATTGCTCTGAGATTATAATACTTAAAACCATTTGAACAGTGTGCACGAAAATGATTCATATCAAATACAATTATTTGTGTTAAATAGCTGTACTTGAAACCATTTAACTGTGTGCAAACAAATTAATTCAAACCCGTTTAAAAATAAATGACGTACAAAATATTCACTTATAAATCACACTCACAAACACACACACATCTCTCTCTGTCTATATATATATATATATATAGCATGGCATAAAATAATCCACAAGATTTATTTAATTCTAATTTGCTTATCAGAAAATTATCGAAGAGTGCACTTACTTTAATGATTAGGAATGGGAATTTTTGATACAATTACTATGAAAATATCGTATTAGAAAATAATTTAAACAGTTTATACTAAAATTGGACTGTATTTTCCGAACAATCAAATATTTACTCGAACTACCACCACCACCACGAGTAGAACGTTACACAAGGTTAATTTTTTTAATTCAGTATAAAAAAAAAGCAACAACGGTTGACATGCCATAAAACTCGCCAATATAAACGAATGGATACCCAAAAGAGACTCAGAAATATCAAAATTATTTCAGCTATTAAATACTTTTGTCTCTGAGTATGAATTATCATTATCATGGGTTTATTTCGTAAACTAAGATGAAAAAAATAAGTTGGTTATCTACGTCGACTTGAGGTATGTTCGTGGCTGATCGTATATTGTCGCATAAAATGTAAATACCAATCAACTCAACTATCTTATTCTTAGGACTGCATCCATAATGAATCATTTTGTATCATTTTGTATATGTGTATATAAAAACTTTGGTGTCTGTTTTTAAAGACTTTACATATATATGTATTTACTCGACCCCTCTGTCATGGCTTTGAATTCAGAATTACTTTTTTTCTCCTAGACTCATTTCCTTATAAATATTAAGACGTGTTGACAGCGGGGTTAGAGCAATAGAAACAGCAAATAAAAAACAAAATCATTCGACAAATACAAAAAAAAAAAACGAAACCTCTTTCAGTCTGATTCAGAATATGAAATAATAAAAGAATTCCCCCTAATTTGTTGTTATCGAATCACTAGAAAAAATTCCCCGAGCCAAAATGTTCGCTTTCTTGATTGAAAAAAATGATCTCCAGCCGAGCCACCTCTCGAACTGTGCAAAAAAAAAATTAGACGCAGCAATTTACTTGTGGAGGTAGATGACAAAAAACACGATGAAAACATTATCAAAGTGAGTTAGCAAAAACATAGAGTTATCCTTAGCTATACAAGAGGGAATACACTCTTAGGGAATCAATGGGTCACAGACTAGATGCATGAAGATTGTCCCAACAAAACCAAACTAGCGAGAGAATCAACCGGTTTTTTTCAAGAACTTTCAATAAAAATGTAAAAATGAGAAAATCATGGATGTGAAATAGAGAAGAAATGTAACATTTCAAGAAACGAGGAAAATTGTTGAATCATCCATGAAAGATATCTATTTTAATGTAGCACAGAGGACAAGTCCAATAAGCAGCAACAGCAATCAACCAAATAAATACTGAACTCTCATTAACAAACCAGTGGAACATGGACCAAACGACTGGCTAAAATTTCAAGAACAGCTAAAAAAGAAATTACTCTCAGATGAAATAAAACTAAAACTTAAAGAACCCACAATAAACAACCATATCAGTACCCAAAACGTATCTACAGAAAATACCTAATGTTCAATTAGAATAAATACTTTTGGGAAAAAATCAGTGATTACCAATCCACCCACCAATTCCACAAATCTAAAACCAGACACCAAAGCAAAACACATTCTAATCACCCCAACCAAACTTGAAGCTTCCCCCCCCTATCTAAGATAAGTCGTGCCCAACCAACAACTGAATGCGTCAAACCCCTCATCTTCTTCATCCAGAGACCTCTCAATATCAAGAACAAAATTACGAAAAAGACGAATGAGTAACTACATATCAAACAAGACCATACAGCCAACTTGGGACAATGTAGCTCTCAAAGGTCAAAACGCCATAAAACCAAAAGCCTAAATGGATCTGTGAGTGTAGAAAATATTAATATTGAAACTAAGAGTATGTTTGCAAACCTTAAATTAGTAGATTGATATAAAAAAATATATATATAAGATAGGTCAACAAAACAATCTCATGAATAAATCATACGCCTGTGAAATAAAATTGTTTCTTAATTTTCGTCTCTTGCTCTAACAATTCATTTAATAACTCAAAATTAGCTTCAAGCTATTCGTCGACAAATGATATCTACAAAAAAAAAGAAATAATAAAAGATAAAAAAAAGATTTGGCTTTAAATAACTCACAAGGGTGGATATGCCATTAAACAATTGCCAAACCAAAGTCTCCGCCTCAGGCATGATACGACACAAGGTTAATTTTTAAACGCGGCAAAATCTGGTTTGATTAAGAGTTTTCCTTCTTGACTGGTTACTTTAACAAGACTAAAGAATTCAACTGCCCTGCTATTTCACTTCTAGTCAGGAAAAACCTTGGATTCATGCCTTTCTCAAGTGAATAGGTGAAAAATGAAACACAAAGTGGATTTGAACTCGTGTCGTCGATTCCATTTCCTATGATGATAACCATGAGACTAAGCTTGCCTCCTGGGTTCGACGTAAAACGCAAATAGATGCGTGAGTATGCATATATATATATATATATATATATGTGTGTGTGTGTACATTGACGTAAAGTGTTAGACAAGTATTCTTATAAATGCAACCTGATAGCAAATCAGAATTATGCTTAATTAGGAGAAAAAAATCATTTTAGGATTACTCAAGTAATTATCAAGCTCAAGTAACATACCATTACTAGTGAGTTTGACTCTCACTGGGTCCCTCTCACTTTTTTTCCCTGTGTCATAACTAAGCTAAGCTTAGTAAATAGCAATTTACTAAGCTAAGCTCAGTAAATTGCCATAAAAACTTAAATTGCGCCTGTAATAAATTTCCCTTGCTGCCATCTCAAACTAGTACAGTCAAAGTCCATTTCATATTCATTTCGTATACACAAATCCCTTACTTTGTATCAAGTCATTAGTAAGTACTAAAATATACCAACTGCATCCCTTGCAGAGAAGTAAGACCTTACTAATAGATAAATAAATGAGGTGTTTTAAACTGCGTCTATTTATTGGGCACCAAGAATTATGGAGTTCTTTGCCGTTACTCCCAGGTCCACTCTAACCTGGAGTGCGAGTAGATTTGAAGAATTCGTCTATGCGTCAAATAGATCTGTTTGAAAATTTGTATTATAAATATTTGATATTATATATCTGTGTAATTGTGTATGGATTATAAGTATCAGATAGGAGTACATGCTACCATCTAAGTGTGTACAAATTATTTATATTAAGAATATTTGAAGCTATGATTGTTTAGATGTGATAATTATTATCATTACTTGTATATATTGACCCAACCTCTCTACAACGTGCAGGATGTGGCAAAATATCAATTCTTAAACAGGGGAAAGCTTGTTTGAAATCAGAGTTGTTTTTTTCTTTTAGACTGGTGGCCTTACTAAGGCTAAGGAGCCATTCTGACCTACTATTTACCTATTGCTCCAGTGGGATAATACGTGGATTAATTACTTTACCCAGGATATGTCGAAATAAAACGCCAACAGCCTCATCCAGGATTTGAACTCTGGTCGCCGATTTCATTTTCTACAATACTAACCATGACACTTACAATTACTTAAAAAAGGACTGACTTCGGCATTAACTAACCGAACACGAGTTGACATAGCATAAAACCAACTTACCTTTATTGGCAATCTCTCAGACAAGTTAATTTTATATTCACTTGATATACATAAAATCCTTGACTTGGTGAATGTATAGTTACACCATCATCATCATTTCAAACTGAAAACACAGTTTCGATTCTCACTCGGTCCCTATTTTTTCCTGGTAGTTTTTCTTGAGCTGATGTACGTAAGTCCTTGCTGGTCGTCCAACATTGGCACATTCATTCGTAGGAGTACATATCAGAACATCGCTAATGAGTTTGTTCTTAGTTGTCCAGCTGTGCCACCCATATCTTGTGTATCTTATTTGAATGGTTTGTAAGATGGGAAGTAGGTAGCCGTACAGCTGTTATACAGGGTGTTGCTTCCTGGATTTATACACATTGTTGATATCCAATTGGTGCATCTATATAGTAGTATTGACACGACTAGAGCTTGGAGGAAATCTTGTTTTATTTTACCGAATAGAGATCATATGTCCATATATACTATGATATCCATTACTTTCATGACACTATTGAACTGTGCTTGGAAAGTTTGGCATCTTCATGGACACCTGAGCAAGTTTGGATGGAAGATAGTAAGTTTTCCCTCTCTATTCTACTTCTGTTGTTCAACGTAAGAGTAACGGTCAAAACATCTTAACATCAGTGCCATTGTAAGTCTTTCCAGAACAAAGAGCATTTGGTTACTTTTGAGACTCCAGTTCAGGAATCGTTTTTAAGGTTTACTTCGAAAGCCTTTCTTCATGAGTAAGCATGACGACTAGACCATGTTTATATTCGGTGTTATATTTCTCCTAGAATGGCTGACAACCAAGGCTCTGCTATTTAGCTCGTCGCTGAAAAAACAAAAGATGAATGTTTGTTTTCTTCAAGGTTATTAGAGCAATCTGAACAAGACTTTACATGTTCGATATTATGATCCATTAAATCAGACACAGCTCCACACAAGCATATATATATATATATATATATATATAGATTGATGAGATAATTATTTTCATTTTATGGTAAGCATCATCAATCCTAATTTGTGAAAGATAGGCAAACACGTCCCACACACACAGAGAAAACTTTTGTCATGCATCGCTTTTTATATGCTGTCTAAAATTACAACTATGTCCAAGGATTGATGAGTTTGAAGTCATTGCTCATTATGTAATGGTTATTGTCGTGAGAAACGGACACAGCGACCCGTGTTCAAATCCTCGACTTGGCTCTTTACATTTCACATAGTGCTAATACCCTTGGTAAAGGTATGCATTCAGCAACTGTCTCTTCAGCTATGAGTAAATAGTGGGGCAGACTAGGCTCTTAAATTTTGGTATGGCAGCCGATCTAGGAGAAAGAAAACTCTGTATTCAAACCTGCAAAACTCTGCAAAAAATTTACCTTGTGTCACATCTTGCTCGTTTGGAGGGGTTGGTCAAAATATCTAAGTTGGCTTGATATAAAAAAAAAATACTAAATCTGACTTTTCGCCGATTAATTCAAAGACCAATATATATTTTCTTTGACTAGGGTGAGTCAAAAGTTTTCCAGTATTTTGATAAGGTCAGGCATAATTCAACAGCCTTGCCGAGGTTGTGAAGATGGCGAACTAGTCTGGACTGTGAGATGCCGAGCTCGCCTGATACTCTCCAAGTTCTACTCTCTAGATTTGCCTCAATGGCTTAGAGCACAGCATCGAAATCTAGTTATTGGCTTACCTTATCTTGCCTGAGCGTCGAGATTGTATCATCCCAAGTGAATACTGTGATCAAGTACACCGTCATCTTTAGCACAACAAATGTTCTCGGTTGCTTCGAACTCGTAAAACATAAGCTCCCAAATTAGACTCTACGTTGCACGTTCATCTGTGTGGCTTTCAAATCACACACAGTGAAACAGTGCTCAACGTGCCAGCACACCGCAATACTAAGAACCACTGCGGATATTTCCCATAACTTGAACTGCTTCGGTCTTGTTAAGCATATGTCACAAACAATTCAGTTTAACATAATTACACAGTTTAGCTCTATTTGACCCATAGATAGAGCCATTCCGGGTGTTACCACTCCAGGCCAGATTGGACCTGGGAGTTATGGCAATGAAGGGGTACTCCGCATTTGCCAAATCTCTAGGATTACTGAAAGATCACCATCCAGGACACTCATTGGAGGAGTCTTACCCCTTTTCAGAGAAGCAGTCTGTGTATTTTACAGCCCTAGCCGACTTGGCAACACACACACACACACACACACACATATATATATATATATATATATATATATATATATATATAAGAGGAATTGGCATTAAATAACATACAACCGTTGATCTATAATAAAATCCAACCAAACCTAATCATATATATTTGATATATATGTATAAAGAGGAATTGGCATTGAATAACCTACAATGGTTGACATGCCAAATGGTCGTCTCCGCTTACTATGACTTGTTAATTTGGCATCGCTTGTGTGCAATGTGGATCGTTGGTCCGACTGTAGAGTTTCGGCTCTGCTTGTTGTGGTTGCTGGTTCGATCTCCAGTGGTGGAGATCTCAATAGGTCGAAACAGCTGTCCAGTGTTCCGTATGTCACGTGGAAGTACTTGCCGGATTTTCTTGTCATGGAAATTCAATTATATATATATATATATATAATGAGAATTTTATAAATATATAGATAGATTAGAGGAAAAATTCATGCAAGCTGATTAGTTAGTAACAGCGAAAAATCATAGCGATATTTGCATTGTTATGAGATCAATTTAAAAAATAATACTAAATAACATATTTACTGGTATTTGCTGCAATAGTTTTAAACTATCGTTATTGTTGTTATGGTAACACAATGCGTATTCACTTTGATTGATATGATGATAATGAATTTTCTCATATCTCAGTCTGTTCATCTCTTGGAAATCAAATATTGTTCTTTTAAAGGAAAAGGTTATATATATAGTATTGAGAAAAAAAAAATAACTGAACCATTTTTATTGTTGCCACAAATTTTTATGAAACGTCAGTGCTTTAGATACACATAGGAAGTGATTATTTTTTTATATTCAAATGTTGTGGTTTTTCTCTTTCGGCCACGAACTTATTTTTTACCCCCATTTCTAGATTTCTTGAAATTATTTACAAAAAACATCACTGGATGAATGATGGTGATTCATTTACTTTACACTGCCGGGAAATGACAGTCCTCAATCATTGTATGTCACAATTGGACCTTTTTCAAACTCTGACTACTAATTTTTGGCCATGAGCAAAGGACCAATCATAAAATTGTTATATCAAATCTTCAATTTAGGAAAATAATGAATTTTCGCAACAACTAAGGGAACTTGGACAACAATAATCAATGGAAATAATCACTTTTAAGGTGTATCTAAGTCATTGTATTTTTCATTGAAATTTGTGGCAATAATGAAAAATACTTAAGTTTTTTCAGTGTTTGTTTTTTACGTTTTTTTTTTTTTTTGAATACTAGTTGTCTCCAGGGAAAGGAGTTGCACCCTTCACGACACTTCGGTGTACTAGCTATTGAAAAGGGAGCCTTCTGGTCAGCAACATTGCTTTTTACTTTTACTAGTTGTGTGTTTATATATATATATATATATATATA
>OY757927.1:77376904-77486904 GCA_963585895.1 Sepioteuthis lessoniana | reverse complement strand
TATTCACATTTTATAAAACAATCCTTATTTTGTTTATTGGTAATTCTTTCTTTAAGTTGGAGAGTTAGAATAATTATATACCGTTATTGCTTAGTTAGAACTAACTATCCTGTCATAAAAACAAAAATGTTAAACTTGATAAATCTCTGCAGTGTTATTGAGTTGAATGAACATTTCACGAAATTACATCACTGAAATAAACCAAGTATTATGTTGCAGGAACTCGATGGTTGTCAAAAGGGTAAAAAGAGATGACTGGGTTGTCACTTGTTCCCCTCTCAGGAAGGAAACGACAAACGTTGTTATTTGAAAAAAAAGTATATTTTCGGGTATTTCAAGTTCTTTTTGAACCGGTGTCATAAAAAGGAAGATACAAAGTCGTTTTTGTTCAGTCGATGAAGGAAATATTCATTCGTTCATAAAGCGTCAACCAACCCCCATGGGATTAATAGTTTCATTTAAACCCCTAAATATGCATCTGTTTCCTTTGGAGTCAAAATTAAACCCCTTACGGTTTAAATTCAATTCTTTTAATTTGCATGCGATTATCCACAGCGACCAGTAATGACCCACTGATCTTGGACGTTGTTTTTCATTGTCTCATTGACATGAGTTAAAATATTGTTTCCGTTTTTTTTTTTCCTGATTTTGGCAATAACTAAAAGTATGCTTGAAAATTCTTGATTAAAAACTTTCGGACAGTCGTGCATTCTCCTTCTTACATGACCCCAGTTGACGAAGGCTATAAAATACACCAACAGCATCTCTGCAGCATCCCCCCCTAAACGAGTGTCCGGTATATGACACTAAACTGCATTTGATGATAGGGCTTCAGTTATGGAACTCTTAAAAATATAGAATACCTCTTCATTGCCATTACTCCCTCTTGGACCCGGAGTGGTAGTACCTGATAGGGTTTCATCTATGAGTCAAATAGAACTGTTCTACAATTTAACTGTGTGCAAGGAAACAGCTCTTGTTAATTTGAATTCTTAATGTTACATAGCAGAATTTAAAACCATTTAACTGTATTCAAACAAATGATTAATTTGAATAGAATTATTAGTGTTGAATAGCGAGACTTGAAGCACTTTAATTGTATCCCAAAGTTGAATTATTGGTATTACATAGCAGCACTTGGGACTATTTAACTGCGTGCAAGTGAAGGAATAGTGTTGAATAGAACTATTGGTGTTGGTAAATAGAATTATTCCTGTTAGATATGAATACTTTTATAAAAACTATTTAAATGTGTGCAAACAAATGAGCTCTGGTTCGTTTAAAAATGTTAAAATATGCGTTAACAAATCATATATATTTAATATATATGTAAAAATAAGATTTGGCAATAAATAACCTACAAGGGCTGATATGCTATAAAACCCAACCAACCAACCAATCGTTCCTTCATAGAAGAAAAGCTAAGTTAAAACTTAAAAACGAAGTTTTCTTAGGCTACATTTATATATAATCAACATCAAGTCGTTCTACTCGCACGGATTTCCCTGACTCTCTCTCTCTCCATTTTTTCCTATCACCATCATTCCCAGCATATCTTCCAGACTTCATCCTATGTTTACGCAGAGCTGTTTTAGGTAAATTCTCGTTGGTAGACCAACATTGGCTCGTCCATATAAAGAAGCCATTGGAAAATGTCTCTTATGAGTTCGTCCTTACTTCTCTGACAGTGTCAGGCACCCCTTTTTTGTCTTATTTGGATGATTTTAGAGATGGGAGGTAAGAGACCGTACAGCTGTTGTTTCGTGGAGTGTTGCTACCAGGATTTATTCAGTATATCTCGTAGCTTTTTGAATAAATGTGTGTGTGTATGGAAATATATATATAAGCACCGAACCGGCTCATTGGCCTTGTGGGTACAGTGTTCACCAATGGTCCGGGAGACCTGAGTTCAATCCCAAATCACGTCATACCAAAGACTTTAAAAATGGTACTTGATACCTCTTTGCTTAACACTCAGTAATATAAGGTACGTATCAAGAGTAAAGTGGAGCAATCCAGGGAAAGGGGTAGCGCCCTTTCCTACTCCTCAGTGTAGTAGCTGTTGAAAAGGGAGCCTTTTGGTCGCCCTCGACTACGGTCGCCAACTTTACTTTTTGAATATACTCACACATATATTTGAGTGAGTCAAAGGTTTGGCAGAGTTTTAGTATTTGCTAGTTTACGGTGCGTATATCACTTGAGCAAAATAGTTTAAGTCGTGTTAGGTACCTGCTGTGGTTGGTAATATCGTGGAAGTTGTTGCGCTGACAGGTTGTGCATTGTTTGTACTCAGTGTGTGATTTGAAAGCCGCACTGAAGAACGTGCAACGTAGTTGTGCTTTACGAGTTGGAACTAGGCCATTACTCCCCGGGAAGGTGAAGCTCACAGTGACCAGATGGTTAAAAAAAAATTGAATCAGTTGGCAAGAACCTGGACAATTAGAATAAATTAAGGTAGACCTAAAACTGTGGATTTCAAGGCCGTGTTTCAAGCCATACAGGCAAATCCGGCTTGTAGCAACTCGAACTCGGTATCTCAATGTTCGGTGTGGTTCATCACCTTACCTCGGCAAAAACATTCAACTCTGCCGAATTTTGTCTCATGTTACTATTGCAAAACTTTTGACTCAGCTGAGTGTATTTATGCACACACACATACACTAAAGAAAAATATATACAAGAAAGACTATAGAGATTCATTCATATATTTACTCTATGAATGAAGTAGCCATGTACACGTGTTAAGCATGTTTTCATGTGTGTTCCTTCACAAATACTTGTTTATCCCAAAGAAATGCTTCTAATGAAATTGCATAATTTGTGGCCGTGAGGCACTTGTCACAGGGACAACAAAAACATCACATGTATAATATTTTGCGGATATGGCCGCTTTGAAAGTTGCGCTTAGATTTTTCAACTCAAAATTTCTTTGTTGAGTGTACTAGAACGATGTTGATTTGCATAGCCAAGAATAGAACGAGGCCATTTGACGGGTGGCGGAGTTTTTTAGTGGGTGCCCTTAAGCCTCAACAAATTTTAATTGGTACATGTCAGGTGATTATTAGAATGACCCATGGGGGATTTAGCCTGAGTCGTGAGACTGATAAAAAAAAAAAAAAGAAAGAAAATGAAAACTAAGTAATGTGACCTGTAGTCATATCATGATATATAAATAATAATGATAATAATAATGAAGGTTGTAAGGATTGGAAGAAGGATGGTGATGGTATTAATGATGAGAGTAAAAAGATTATTCATAATGAGAATTAAATAGTTAAGATGATGATGATAATGATAATAATGGCAATTATAGTGATAATGTCTAATGATAAGTAAAAAAAAAATAGATAAATAAATAAATAAATTTTAATCAGATAACTGTTTGTTGAGTTTTTTCTAGGACATTTTAGTCAGAGTAAATTTCATTAGTGATGTTTCCTATCTTTATTACAAGAATATTTCTGATATATATATATATATATATATATCGAAAGAGATAGAGAGAAATATAAGAAAAACATTCAATATTGACTCAATATTTATATATTACTGCAATTCCCATTATGTTTGTGTGTGTGTGTGTATATATATATATATATATATACTGTACGCCAATGAAAACGGCACGTTATCATGTGATTTTTATCCGAATGATTGATTGATTTTAACGGTACGTCAACCCGTCTGGAGTTAGACGTAAAGTACAGGAATAGCGTACATTTCACGTTTATATCTATTGTGTATGTTTATTTGATATCAGTTGTACCTATTTCATACAAATAAATTTCAAACTGATCGATTCAACCCATTGATGTGACCCTAACAGGTACTGGGATTCCAGGTCAAAGTGGATTTGAGAGTAATGTCAATGAATGAATACTCGATACTCCCCAGAGTTACGCCAAATGGAGTTTTGTGTCAAACCCTGGGTACCTCTTTTTTAGCAGGAGTCTCAGGACTTCATTTTCATTCTATTCATACACTTAAAATTTATTTACAACCAAATCTAATAATAATAATGAGGGTGACGGTGATATCAGTTCTAAAAAGGTGCACTCGGAACGATTCCAAAAGGCAAGATAAGGGAACTGAAATAGTTGGAAATCGGAGGATCGTTCAAACTATAGCATTGTTAAGATCGGACAGAATACTGAGAAGAATCCTGGAAATTTTGGTAGACTTGCTGCCACTTAGACTCCAGTGAAAGACCATCATCTTGTGCCGGCGTGAAAAACTTGCAAGAAGTAATAATAATAATAATAATAATAATCTCAACAACATTTGAAAATAGTTTCAGATTTTAAATGTGTTGAATCAAAATAGTTAAAATTTAAGAATAATCTCTGTGAATATTTTTTTGAACAAGTGATCCTCTTGAAACCCGAATAGTTGGGAAATTTTCAAAATTAAATCCATAATTAATTATTATCTTAAATACACTCTCATTTAAATTGTAAGGATTTTACATGTATGTATGAATGTAATTACCCAACTTTTCCGGGCAGGATGTGAAATAAAGTGAATTTTTAAGTAGAGTACAGTTAGTTAGGAGTTTTCTTCTCCTTTTTTTTTTGCCTGCGCAAGGCTGAAGAATCAGCCTATTAACCCAAAACCGGAGAGAGGATTGATGAATTTATGTCTTTTTTTTATGTTTTGAAACGACACCGACTTTGTCAAAGATTTGAACTCGAGTCAACGTTTCTATTTCTTTTGACGATAACCGTTATGCTTAGCGCACCTTCATGACTTTGCATGTTTTGTAAGTGTAAAGATTTTGTATTCATGTAAGGTTAAACATTGTGTATATGCATAGTATTTCAGAAAAATTAATATTAGATTTCTTAATCTAATAACTTTATCAGTTCTCGTTTAAATGATCACAAATTTTATCAGTGTGAGTAGAAACAATCTCTAAATTCCGTGTTTAATGTTTTGACATATTTTCTTTTTCCGTGAATAGCATTTCTAGACAAAAAAAAAAAAAAATGCTGTGAAAATTAGTGATCTTTTGAAAGAGAATTGGTCAAGTTTTTTTATTGCGAAATATTAAGTTTTTTGAAATACCCTATACATGCCTTGATAATTTGTAAATATGTAATTTCAAATATGTACACTCATAGAAAACTAAGTTTCGTCTTAAATTTAGACATTTTAAACTCCTTCAAGAGAGAGTTTCCAAGGCGTAGTGGTGAACGTGCTGGACTACGACGTTATTGTGAGTTCAAACTCCTGTTTCACTTTCAGACTAATACTCTTAGGAATGGTATGACCACCGTATGCCTCCAGCTAATTGTCAAATAGTACCACTGCTATTCTTCAAGAACGATGGCTTTGGTATTAAATAAC
This sequence comes from Sepioteuthis lessoniana, assembly GCA_963585895.1. Taxonomy (NCBI): domain Eukaryota; kingdom Metazoa; phylum Mollusca; class Cephalopoda; order Myopsida; family Loliginidae; genus Sepioteuthis; species Sepioteuthis lessoniana. Next base: position 77,481,558 of record OY757927.1, on the reverse strand, counting down.
CCACGAAGGTTGGTATGCCATTATACAACGAAATCGAATCTCCTTCTGTTTAGTACATTGAAAGTAAAAGTTGCTTGGCACCTAACTGCCTTACTTTCTTATACTTCTAAAATCCCAAATTTAAGCCTTAGACAAGTCTTTCAACGACTATCAAGGCCCGTACGTACATTAGACGGAATCAGAAGGAGCCACGTAGGAGGATTTAGCTGTGGAAATATTGAAAGCATTTTCTCGTTCCGATTCTCTTTTTCTCTTGGATGCATCTTAGGAATCTGATTGCACACGCAGGCTGACCAAGTAAAAGGCAGCGTCGATGGCACTAGCTGTTAATCTGACATTGTACCAGATATGCAGAGGGCAAACTGAATTAGTGTTGAACAGAATGGAATTAGGAGATTATCAAATCTTAAGCTTTTCTAATGTCGGTGGGGTTGGGTACAAAAGAGATGTGGGTAGGGGGTCCTTGTACCGAATTCAGAGCCATTCAGTAGATTTGTTCCTAATTAGAAACATTTGGTAAGAAGCAATACAATTCTGATCACAATTTAGTTAGATTTGCTGAACGGAACATACTTTTCTTTGGCTTTTCGTTTTATTTTTCGTAAATTAAAAGTGTTAAAATCGTGAATCCGAGTAACAAGATAAAATCTAATTTAACAGTTATTCGTGAATTACTAACTTGTTTGCGAACCTATTCGGTGTTCTGTATAGAATTTCAAATCTGACTTGAGCCCTTGTTTAAACTAACATCCTTATCTCGTTCTATCAGCAGGACTTGAAATACGTTGACAGTTTACTCTGCATAGGTGAAAGACCCCTTCCACAAAAAGAGATGTCCTGAGTATGACCCTAAACTGCATCTGATAATGAGTCCTCAGTTCAAGAGAATTCAATGGAGAATGTCTAATATCCCTTCATTTGTTATATACTGACCCTTGACTGCTGGTTATTGTGAATTTCGTAAATAGAACACAGTTGTCTTTAGTTAAATAAGGCACAGCGAAAATGAATTACGTAAATTGAGTGAAAAAGAAAAATGTGTGGGCGTCCAGAAAATATATAATCCGCAAGTTTTTCGACCTCGGAGAAAGTCAGGCGGTCAATCATTCGGAGAGCTGCCAATGAGTAGACAGATCAGGCGGAGCAGGGTGGGGGACAGACGGCCTCGGGGCTGAGAACCAGTTCTGCATCAAACCTGCTGTGAAAGAAGCAGGGTTCTGAATATGTCTGTCCTAAAGTGGTGTCAATGATAGCGGTCCTCAATCTCTCTCTCCCATACACACAACCATCACAATCTTTATTTTAGAATAAAGAAATTTATATTTTTTTGATACTATCTTTCCTTCTCCTGCCATATAACACATTGACATTACTCCCAGTTCCACTCTGACCTGTATTGGTTGTACCCGTTATTGTCTTGTTAATGATTCAAATAGATCTGTTTAAAAATTAATCGTATTCGATAGGAACATCGAATGTACAATGAATGCGATTCCCTAACTTCTATGCATAAAATAACCCTAGACGGGTATATATGCATTTATATCTATGTACATATTTGTGTGTATGTATTTGTGCAACCTCTTTGCCATGAACAATATGACACAAGGTCAATTTTTAAGCGGATACAGCTGGTTTGAGATCAGACCTTTCCTTCTCCCAGACTGATTGCCTATCCAAGTCTAAATAACCCATTCTACTCTACTACTTACCTAAGAGAAGAGATGAATTGAGGCTTTTACCCCGAGCATAAGTACGAAATGAAACGCAAACTGCCTCGTCCAGGATTTGAACTCGGGTAACTGATTCTACATCCTGCGGTGATAACCGTTTTGCTAAGCTCGCCTTGTGTATATACGTGAATGTAACCCATTAAAAATGGCTTTTTCACAATGAGATTCTTTCTGAAGTAAAACGCTTAAAACACTCCTGCTTAGATAATAAAGCAATTTCCAGCTCAAATTGTAACTGGAATGGGGTCTGCATTTGCACTGAAAATCAATTTTTAATCATTAAATTGTCAGTACAACAGAAATAATAATAAAAGATGCAGTAGATTCCTTCACCTCTTCTGTGATAGAAGCACTGCTATCATCATGGATTCTTGTTAGCTATGAAATCCTCATTGGAATTCTTCATTTCTTCCGAAATAGAAGCATCAACATAATCGCGAACCACTTTTAACTGTGAAATGATATCTAGAAGTCTTCACTCTTAGATAAATTGAAGCATCAATATCATCACGAACATTATTAGCTATGAAATATTATTTAGAAGTCTTCACTCTTAGATAAATTGAAGCATCAATATCATCACGAACATTATTAGCTATGAAATATTATTTAGAAGTCTTCACTCTTAGATAAATTGAAGCATCAATATCATCACGAACACTATTAGCTATGAAATACTATTTAGAAGTCTTCATTCTTAGATAATTGAAGCATCAATATCATCACGCACACTATTAGCTATGAAATACTATTTAGAAGTCTTCATTCTTAGATAAATTGAAGCATCAATATCATCACGGACACTATTAGCTATGAAATACGATTTAGAATTTTTCACTCTGAGATAAATTGAAGCATCAATATCATCACGAACATTATTAGCTATGAAATATTATTTAGAAGTCTTCACTCTTAGATAAATTGAAGCCTCAATATCATCACGAACACTATTAGCTATGAAATACTATTTAGAAGTCTTCACTCTTTCCGAAATAGAAGTATCAATATGATTATGGGCCCCAGTTAATTATGAACTGTTAATTAGAATCCTTCTCCTTTTCTTAAATAGAAGCATTAGTATGATAATGGATCACCGTTAGAACAACAACTTAATGGGTTCATAAGTTATCTTGTATTAAAAATAAACTTGTTCGAAGCCAAGGTATACACCAAAACTGACTTGGGTCGAGGGTGGTGTCCTCGTGGTGTAATGGTTAAACCGATAGACTGCGGAATCGTAGTACGCGAGTTCGTACTCCAGTCGCGCTATTACGTTCACTTTCGGGCAAATACCCTTGGGAAAGGTATGACCCACCTTATCATCCCAGCTATGGGTTAAATAGTACCACAACTGTTCTTCTTGGAGAATGGCATTGGCGTTAAATAACCTACAAAGGTTGATATGCCATTAAACAAAGAAACCAACCCAAATCAAACACTTGGGTCGGTACTCATTTTTCTCATTTCTTAAACTGTAAATTCATTTCATGGTTCAGATTGGAGAAAGTGGAGGATATTAAAAGAAATACGATGACACAGCTTCACACCGTATAAAAAGAAGATTTTTTAGAGATGTTTTGACCAACGGTAAGCTCTCTGGAATGCCAAGAAGACTATTCTGAAAAAAAAGAACATTTCATTCATTGATAATTCCTGTGTTGATAAATACAGCTTCAGACTTGATATGTTTTGAACCTACATTTGTTCAATATATCCTACCCATGATATCTCAAATTCGATTAAGAGGAATTTTTTTAAAACTTGAAATATGAGAATATTGTCTTAACATTAAGTTGACTTTTAAAGTTAATAATTTTTTTCGCTTTTGTTTTTTGTTGTTTTCAGGTAAGTGAACATTCATTTTTTGGGCACGTCTTTGGTTTTTGATTGACACTAGTACGCTTATTCACAGGAGAGAGGGGGAAAAAGCAAAGCGAAGGTAAGTTATCGAAAGGAACTTTTCTTTTTAAAATAAAAAAGGCAAAATGAAAACCAAGTGAATTTAGCATGAAAATAACACGTAAATGATTTTTTTTTTCAAAAACTTCGAAATTATCACTTTCCTTATATGAGTAAACTGATAATAGAACAGGTTTCTCTGCAGATGAAAATTGACATATATATAATTATATTTGTAAGTAGTAAGAAATATATCTGTTGAAATAGATTTCTTTTAAAAGCTATATTTGAAATTATCTACACAACAGTATTTGTATTTATAAGTATTTGTGTATATAGAGCTAAATGCAAGCAACTTCAATTTGTCTGTGATAGCTAGGGTAATTATGCCGATCTATCTATCTATCTATCTATCTTGTGCGTGTGTGTAGCCAAGTATAAATATATATGTCATAATCGTTCTGATAGCTCGGAGTCCCATGACTCTATGGTAAATTTTTTATGAATATATATATGTAATATATATGGTTTCAAATTTGAAATAGGTGAAAATAGATAGAATCTGATATACATCCATGCATATATATATATAGATAGATATAGATAGATAGATAGATAGATAGATAGATAATGTGCGCGTCTATATATTTGTACATCAATAAATGCATGTAATATATATGTCTTTAAATTTGAAATTAGTAGAAATAAACAGAATCTGATATGTATGTGTATATATCTATGGTGGGGAATGTGTTCAACTCAGTATATATATGAGTGTGCTTTTGTGTATATATATTCATAAACATATCTTCATTTTGAAATAGGTAAAAATAGACGAAACTGTTGTATGTAGATAGATATAATCTTTTTTCGTGCTTCTGTGATGATACATTTACCATGAATTTATCTTTTCTGATTACACATTTCTTTAGGCTTATAAACACACACACATACATACACATATATATAGATATAGATAAATAATATTATCTATCCTGTATATATTTATCTGTGTGATGTTAATGTATTTCAATTAATAAGAGTGTATGGGTTATATAAATGAACACATATTTATTTCTATCAAAATGTACTTGCAGTAATGTTTTTCTTTCTTTTTTTTTTCAGTTATTGTTTGTTTGTTTTTATAATTATTTTTTTCTTTTCCCTTTTATATCTACATTTTAAGTCATCATCATCCTCATTTTTTCTTTCTGACTGCATATATATTTATGAGTCGCTCAGTAGAGAATACCATATCCATCTATTGGATGCGATCTGTTTTGCTAATGAAATCAACATGGTTTGTTATGATATTAGCTTGAAAACCATTCATTCTGCATCTTCATCCTTTTGTATCATGAGAGATGAAGAAGCAAAACAAAACGGAAAATAAAAAATATAAAAAAATATCACGGCACTTTCTTGATCTTTTCATGAAACAATTGATAAAAACCACTCAATTTTATACACGTTATGTTCCAGGCCTGAAACTTTTGCCGATTAACTTTTCCCTTCTTTTTACTTATATTTACAAACCTTTTCTCTGTATTTATACATGTAGATAAGCTTTTTATCTATATTTGTAAATGAGAATCTAAGATAGCTTGAGCTTTATTCTTCTGTATTTACTTATCTTCCACATTGCCTTATAACTTTGCAATATTTTTTTTTTAATTCTTTTTGTCTTGTATCAAAAGTTTGGGCATGTTTTATTTTTCTGATTTTATGGAAACTGTTGCCTATCATTCATTCTCTCTGTCGTCACAACTAAATTCCCTGTAGGATTCGTTGTTAGCTGAATAGTGGTTTTTCATTTATTTATATTTCTTTCTTTCTTTCTTTTTCTTTAATTTTCTTTTGTCAGTTCCCAAGAATCCAGATTAAAAACAAATGTATTTCTTAGGTTCCTTCAACTTTTTCCTGGATCTCAAAAGACTTGACAAAATAGACATCGTGTAGTAATATAACAAAATATCAGATTTTTATGCAATTATCGACAAGATATACAATTGGATTATCTTTGTAAACACTGGCGTATTTCATAATCTCTTAAGCAATATCTTGAAGAGTGCAGGTAATTTATTATAAAATTTAATCTGCAGTGAATTATTTAAGGTCTTATTATAAATAATTTTATGCACAGCAATATCTTGAATTGTTCTGAAAAATTTTTTTACACCAAATTGACAACAGTACTAAGAGTGTTAGATTAATTATCTCTACGATTCATATATTTTAACTTCATTTTGTATCAAAGAAATCCTGATTATGTTATTTTTAGTAGAACATACAGTCAACCCTGATATCATTTGGTATAATTATCAAACACTACAATATTGAAAGTCAATAATCAAAAATATAATTCTAAGAAGTTTTTTATATACAGCAATATCTTGATTTATTCTGAAAAAATTCTTACACCAAATTGACAACACTATTAAGGGTATTACATTAATTGATTATCAATAAGAAATACTTGTGCGGTATCTATGGAAACGCTAACTAGTCTTATATATAAGTACACTTTTACCAATTTTTAAAAATCTGCTAATTTCTTCAAAATTAAAGGAAACTTGATAAATGTTATTTCTTATAGAACATACAACTAAGGCTGATATTATTTGGTATTATGATCAAACCCTACTATTTTAACGCTCAGTTACCAAAAATACAATTCTTAGTAGTTTTTATACACTGCAATATCTTGAATTTTTCCGTTTTGATTTGTTCTGAAAAAAATTTAGAACAAATTAAAAGTATTAGCAAAAATATGCTCCCTCCGCTGGGTACAAGTATTTAAGTTTGAATGAAACAAAATATCATATTAAGTTAGAAAGACGAACGAAACTAAAAAGATGACACTGATTTCTATTTTTATTGATTTTTCTGTAAAATCATACATAGGATTGATTTTAATTCGTTTGAGATTCATTTATTCTTTGTGTGTGTGTATGTTTTAAAATGATACTGATATTAAGCAAAGAAAATACATCTAAAATTATTTTGAATTAAATCATTACGTTAAATTTATTTGACACCGGATGGGTGTGATCGAAAAGTAGAACAGCTTGAACGCTAGCTCTTCTCGTTACTCTCGGCTTCCATTACTAAATTTTCCTAATTTAACTAAATTAGATAGTAAATGATAAAAGTTCAGTTGTTTTTGTTTTGTTTTTTGTTTTTTTTTTTGCTTGATTTCTTTTAAGATTTTCGATGAAATTTTTACTCATATTGATTGAAATAAATCCAAACAATTAGAAATCAGAAATATGAAGCAAATATCTAATAAAATCAATTTTTTAAATTCAATACACAAATTAGCCTTACCGTTCACATTGTAAACCGCTGTTAGCTTATATATATGGCTACAATTGAATATTAATTGTATGTAGATACGGCCAACATTATTAATAGTATGAACCATTTTCCTAATAATTGTGATTTCAATGAAAATGAAATCATGATGATCGTGTCGTAAATAACTAAGAAAATTGGGACTTCAATATTGACACAGTTTCGGATACTGATAGACATATTCTCCATTTTAATACGGTTATATCAACTGATTCCATACAATTATAATAATACAAGTAATAACGACAACTCTAATCTATTCACATAAGTAAAAACAAAACAAATATAAACATCTATGTGTAAACCCCCCTTAAAATACCCCGAATAGTTTTTGAGCCTGTATCGTCAGCTATTGTTTCATTTTCTTCAATTTTCTGAATTCTGCAAGAAGTTGTAGCAGTTTTGAGTCCCAGCTTAAAATAATGCCCTAAAACTGCTATAACCTCAATAATTGTATCCATTGTATTCATATTGATAATGATATAGAGTGACACTAATATAGAAATGTATTATTCATGGTTTTTTCTGTGTAATTTACAAGGAACTGGAGATTTTGAGGCATGAAAAACAAAAATTCTCTAATTGATCAATCTAAATTAATTCAGTTGACAATATTGTCCTATCAAATACAGTGTTTAAAAGGTAACATCGATCAACTTATGGTCTTAAAAAACAAACATATTCAATGATTTAAAAAAATCAGTACATTTTTAAAGTATCATATACAATATAGTTATTCAATACAGCTACCGTCATGGATCGAGTCCTCGTGGCGTAATACTCCTGTCGTACTATCACATTCACTTTCGGACGAATCAGGAAAGGTATGAGCTCCCTTCCAGCTATGGGTTAAACAGTGCCTTTTCTAGTCTTATAAGAGGATGGCTTTGGGATTAAATAACCCACGAAAGTTGATATACCATTAAACATAAGAAGCAAACCAACTACTGTTAGTCTTGGTGTGGTGTTAGAAATAACCTACATTAAGTTAAGAATTGAGTCCTTGATATTTTGGAGCCAAATCTTAATCTTTATGGTCAATCAGTTGTAAAGCTTTGGATTTTAGCCCTGGTGTGTAAATCGACCCCTAATTTTATAAAGATTTTTACAGGTTTAAAAGGTCAACTTATATGCTGTAATTTACCGATATACACAAACATAATACTGTATATAATCTTGTATAAGCGGTTCTTAGATTTATAGTAAAAAAATTTATGGAATTAATTTTTGAAGACAACGTCTGTTTTTAATCATTCTCGTTATGTTTGAAGTTCAACTTCACGAAATTATTACTCTTGTAAAGTTTACAAAAAATTAGATGTTGAAAATTATGCTGATACTGGCGATATTTTGACAATTAGGTCAGTTTATATTTTCAAAGTAAAAACTGCAGTATTGCTCATAAGTCCTTCTGTGCTATAAGCGCCAACTCAAATGTATTTTTTTACCCAATCAGCTGAGGCTGTAGAATACACCGACTGCACTTCTGCTGAGGGGGTAAGACCCTTCCCCACAACGGGTGTCCTGGATATGACACTAAAAAATCTAATGGTGAGGTTCTAGTAATGCTAGAGCTTTGAGGGATGCAGAGTACCCTTTCATTGCCATCGCCCCCAGGTCCACTCTGGTCCGGAATGGTAGCACCTGATAGAGCCCTATCTATGGGTTAAATAGAACTAAACTGCATACTTATGCTATAGAGAATTGTTTGAAAAAACTGAATAACTTGAAAAAGTAATGTTTTTGACAAACTGTGTACTTACATTTAAACTGCGTACTTATGCTAAACTGAATTGTTTGAAATGGAACTGTTTTGGACATAGAAACTGTACTTAAGCTAAACAGAATTGTTTAATATAGAACTTTTTTGACATTTAACTGTGTAAACAAAACCTATACTTAAACTAAATTAGAACTGTTGGAATAAACTGAATAGCTTGAAATAGACATTTTTTTGACAATTAAATTGTGTCCTCATGCTAAACTGAATTGTTTGAAATAGAACTGATTATTTGTATAAGAGATAGATTAAAATAGAACTAAACAGCGTACTTAGGCTGAACTGATTTGTTTGACTGAACTGAATAGCTTGAAATAAAAATATTTTTGAGAAATAAACTGAGTACTTATGCTCAAGTGAACTGCTTGAAATAGAACTGTTTTGATATCAAAACTGCGTATTTAAGCTGAACTGAATTGTTTGAAATAGAACTGTTTGACTAAACTGAACTGCTTGAAATAGAAATGTTTTTGACAATTAAACTGTGTACTCATGTTAAACTGAATTGTTTGAAATAAAACTGAATATTTGTATAAAAATGGATTTGGAATTAAATATCCTTCAACGGTTGATATGAGATAAAAACCCAACCAACGAACCAATCAAATGTATTTATTTTGATGGTAAATAAACTTTCTCGAGAGAGTGGTATTTATTTGGCATAAATAGACATATATTTCGGCTAAATAAATCGCCCATAACTAAGTCGTCTCCTACCAACTTTTGAGAAAAAATTAATTTATTTCTGAACCAATAATACCAGCATTTTATTATTTATAGCGGAACATTATACAGTCCAAAGAGATATTAAGTATCATTTATTACCAATCTCTCTTGCTATGAAATTCTATAATCAAAGGTATGAATATGTAGCAATCCAAATCCCTCATATACATGTATGTAATTTTATTAGAAGACATTTTTTTTTAAATGATGGAATTGGTTTACATGATGATAGAGTATTGTCTGTAAATAAGTACATCCTTAATAAATTTTTATAAGAGGTTTCTTCTAAACCAAAGAAACCTGGATTTTATCATTTCTTGTGGAATATTATACCATCAAAATGGATATTATTAGGTAGTACAAGAGTGTTCGCCAATGGCCCGGGAGACCTGGGTTCAATCCTAGGTCGAGTCATACCAAAGATTCAAAAAATGGTACTTGATGCCTCCTTGCTTAACACTCAGCATTATAAGGTACGGATCAAGGGTAAAGTTGAGCAATCCAGGGAAAGGAGTAGCGCCCTCCCCTACACCTTGATGTAGTAAGCTATCGAAAAGGGAGCCTTCGGGTCACCCTCGACTATGGTCGCCAAGTTTACTTTACAACCTAACCCCATAACATTAATCCTCTGTGATCTCAAAAATAAAATTGCAATACTTCTTAAACAAAAACTTAAATTGCGTAAATAAATACAAGAGGCGTACTTATTTTTGGATTGCTATATATTCATCTGGCTCATTGTCCTTGTGGGTAGAGTGTTCGCCAATAGTCCGGGAGACCTGGATTCAATCCCAGGTCGCGTCATACCAAAGACTTTAAAAAATGGTACTTGATACCTCCTTGCTTAACACTCAGCATTATAAGGTACGTATCAAAGATAAAGTGGAGTAATCCAGGGAAAGGAGAAGCGCCCTCCCCTACACCTTGGTGAAGTACCTATTGAAAAGGGAGCCTTCGGGTCACCCTCATCTATGGTCACCAACTTTACTTACAACAACAACAACTTATATATTCATATTTTTCATAAGAGGGTTTTAGTGCTGCTAAAATGGTATGGAATTTGGAAATAAATAATACTTAAGTGTCCGTATTTCTAGTTGAACATTATACATTTAAAGTAAGGACTATTATTAGGTGCAGCTGAGAAACTCTATAAGCAAAAATATGAATATTTAACACAGAAAAATACATATCTTTACAAAATTCTATTTACAACATTTATTTTCAAACTAAACTTAATTTTTTATAAGTTGCACAGTTTCAATGCTGTAGAGTTTAATAATAAATAATATCTAATAATAACTGTTTTGGTTAGATCCCCTAGAAATAATTAAATGCTGGTATTTTTGATTTAGAAAATTAACTTTTGGTAAAAAATTGTTTGGGTTGTAGTTATTCAGTGTGTAAATATATACTTATGTATACAAAGTGGCCCATAAAAGACTGACTCCTGAAAAAAAAAAGAACAGTTTTCGCTGCTGCATCTATGCAAACACTCTTACAATGTCCGTTTTATTGGTGGTCTGTCACTGTACCAAGAGTTTTAAATTTGTTCACTAAGCTCTTTACCATGTTTGTACTTGAATGATTGTTCGCATTTAAAAAGGTGACATAATATTTTCTTGATGATGAAATTGCAGATCTGTCATTCGAATAGTAAAATTCTATGGTTTTAGTTAATTCTTTCACAATGTAACTTACATATGAATTATATCTAAATAGACGATAAATGAAAACTTTATAAATGACCAAATATCCGTTTGTCCATACCATTCATTATTTCTATTTGGAAATCAACCATTTAGGACGCATATCTCTCACTCACTGTGTCATATTGCTCACCTCAATATAAAAGATTGTCCATCTCATCGTCTTATTTACTCGATTGTTAACTAACACAGACTAGTCTTTATCTCTGTGTGTGTGTGTGTCTCTCTCTCTCTCTCTCTCTCTCTCTCTCTATATATATATATATATATATATACACCATACAAGTCGACCTTTTCAGCATGAAAAAATCTTCACAAAACTGAGGTTCACTTATACGGCAAGGCTAAAATCCAAACCTTCTTCCCAGACTACTCTACTGGTAGAATTGTATTGCTAGCAATCGATATACACCTCTTGGCGTAACTCCAGCAGATTGCCATAAACATTCTGTAACTTATGTTTTGTGAACACATTTAACAAATTAACACAGAGATTAATATAAAATAATAAAACTGTTATACAAATTAAGTATTATATTGGTGCTATATCACACGCTGTTTCTTGCAGCCGTTGAACTGAATGTAAACACGAACCAGAACATCTCAGCACCCAGGCAGCCAACGATCTTATATTGTTTATATGCGCAATTTTATGATAGCTCAGTAGATTATGAATTTGTATGAATATAAAGTTTGTAAGATTTGTATGTTTCATATATGGAGGTGCCCGTGGTGTAATTGTTATCGTCGTTGGAAATGGACACGGCGACACGAGTTCAAATCCTAGACGAGACTGATTGCATTTTACATAGCACTAATATGAATCCAATAATTCTCCCTCCAGCTATGGTTCTACAGCCTTGGTGAGGCAACTAGTCTAGGAGAAGGAAAAACTCTGAATTCAAACCTGTTAAACTCTGCTTAAAAATTGACCTTGTGTCATATCCTACCTGAACGGATGGGTTGGTAAATATATATATGGCTGATGTAATTCTGATTTGAGAGCAAAATTACTTAGAGCATACACTACTGGAGTAAGACAGTTTAAGGAGATACTATGAAAGTTTATTGAATTTACACACATTCACATTATTTTTGTACTTATATGGCACAACATTTTAAAAAAGCTTACTTTAAGATTATTTCATTCTCGAATAAAACCATGATTCTATGATAGTCCTTTATTTCTGAGAAAGTATACAAATGTTACTTTTCAGTGGGTACAAGGCCCAAAAATGATTCTATGATAGTCCCATGAATTTTTTAAGTATTTACTCATTCTCATTTATAAAGTTGAACTCCAATAAACTTACAGACTTTGGCTCCAGGTTATCTTAGACTACTGGGTAAGTTTTTTCCAACCAATAGCCAACTATATATTTGGGGATCAAATTATACAGCAGATATAGATAAGACGTAGAATTTGGAGCTAAAAATCTTGAAGACGATTTATCTGCCAATATTTACGGTTCTTAGACGTTCTCTGTCACATGCAGGTATCAAGTTGCTGAGAGGAATTCCTTTCATTCCACTGATTTGTTTATCCGAAGAAAACGTAGACCGGGCTTAGAAACGAATATTTTAAAAAGAAATTCAGTAAATACCTATTTTGGAAAAATACAATAATAAAATTAGATATCGATTCAAAATATTTAACAGTCCAGTCGGCTGTAGAATACACTGAGTGCATCTCTGTAGAAGAGTGATACCCTCACCCCCCCAATGAGTGTCTTGATATGATACTAAACAATCTGATGGTGAGGCTCTAGTAATACTGGAGCTTTGAGGAAAGCAGAGTACCCCTTCATTGCCATAGCTCCGGAGTCCTCTCTAATCCGGAGTAAGGGTCCTATCTATGGGTCAAAAAGAACTCTTTTACATTTAAACTGAGTGCAAACAGATGACTTTGGCTAAATTGAATTGTTTGAAATAGAACTGATTGATCATTTAACTGTGTGTAAACAAATGTCTGATGTTTAAAGGAATTGTTCGTGATACATAGCAATATTTGTAACCATTTAACTGTTTACAAAAGAATGATCTTAGGCTTGTTTAAAAATGTTATCAACAAAATGTGTTGACAAATCACATATATTTGATATATATATATATAAAGAGGATTTGGCATTAAATAACCGAAAATGGTTGATATACCATAAAACTAAACCAAGCCAAATAATATATATTTGATATATATGTATAAAGAGGATTTGGCATTAAATAACCGAAAATGGTTGATATGCCATAAAACCAAACCAAATAAAATCATGTATATTTGATATATATGTATAAAGAGGATTTGGCATTAAATAACCGAAAATGGTTGATATGCCATAAAACTAAACCAAGCCAAATAATATATATCTGATATATATGTATAAAGAGGATTTGGCATTAAATAACCTAAAATGGTTGATATACCCTAAAACTAAACCAAGCTAAATAAAATATATTTGATATATATGTATAAAGAGGATTTGGCATTAAATAACCGAAAATGGTTGATATGCCATAAAACTAAACCAAGCCAAATAATATATATTTGATATATATGTATAAAGAGGATTTGGCATTAAATAACCTAAAATGGTTGATATACCCTAAAACTAAACCAAGCTAAATAAAATATATTTGATATATATGTATAAAGAGGATTTGGCATTAAATAACCGAAAATGGTTGATATGCCATAAAACTAAACCAAGCCAAATAATATATATTTGATATATATGTATAAAGAGGATTTGGCATTAAATAACCGAAAATGGTTGATATGCCATAAAACCAAACCAAAATATTTAATTTTTAGGTTTTTTTAGGGGTATCAAACTCGAAGCCATCTTCGTATACCACACTAAGTATAACCAAGGCAGTTCGCTCCTATAAATCATTGATAAAAACTAATAAAACATTTTCACTACAAATAAATATTCTAAACTTTAATAAAGTAACTCTATGTCATATTTTTTTTTTAAAATTATATACCATCTTACAATTCGTATGCAATATAGGTAAATACTTCTAGTTTAATTCGTTTGAATAATAATAAGGTTATTGTAAAGTTGGCTACAGTAGTCAAGGGTGACTAGAAGGCTCCCTTTTCAATAGCTACTACACCGAGGTGTAGGGTAGGGCGCTACTCCTTTCCCTGGATTGCTCCACTTTATCCTTGTTACGTACCTTGTATTGCTGAGTGTTAAGTCAGGAAGTATCAAGTACCACTTTTAAAGTTTTTGGTATGACGTGACCTGGGATTGAACCCAGGTCTCCCGGACCTTTGGCGAACACTCTACCCACTTGACCAATGAATTATCCTAAACTTTAAGAAAAGCGACTCGACATCCTATATTTTTTATAATGACCATTTAGCTATATATAATATGGGTAAATACTGCTATTGGCTAAATGAGTGTTCGGCAATGGTTCGGGAGACCGGGGTTCAATCAAAGACTCAACAAAAAATGATACTTGATGCCTCCTTGCTCAGCATTATAAGGTAAGGATCAAGAGTAAAGAGGAGCAATCCAGGGAATGTTGTAGCGCCCTCCCCTACACCTCAGTGTAGTAGCTATTGAAAAGTTTGAATTCAGAGTTTTCCTTCTCCTAGACAAGTTGCCTCACCAAGGCTGAAGAACCCAGTCTGTTCTACTATTTACCCATAGCTGGAGGCAGAATGATTGGATACATACCTTTCCCAAGGGTATTAGATCTATGTGAAATGCAATCAGTCTCGTCCAAGATTTGAACTTGAGTCGCCGTGTCCATTTCCTACGACGATAACCATTACACCCCGGTCACCCTCGACTATAGTCGCCAACTTTACTTTTACTGCTAGTTTAACTCGTTTGAATATAAATTATTATCTTAAACTGCAATAAAATGAACTCTTCATACTTATTTTTTAATAATGACCGTCTTACAACCCGTTTATAAGAACTGCTAGTTAATAAATTGTATCATTGAAATAATAAATTTCCTAATTGATCCTGTAACGTTTGGAGAGGGATTTTTATTTTCATCCTTTAAAGCAAAACTTTTGCAATATTTACCTGGAAAAGAATCTATATTTTATATATGTATGTCGTATCTATTAAAGAATAAAATAAAAACTTCTTATATCCATACAAATCATAAAAACAATCTCGTGTTTGACAAAATGGGATATATTCTCAAAATTTGGGTTTCATCATTTAAGTGGTGTGGTACTGAGGTGGAGGTTAGGAAGATCACGATTCAGAAATGTAGCTGATGGGAATTAATGGTGGGAGCATAGTGGTAAGTGGAAGGCGTGTAGTGGACCCTGTCTTCTCTCTCTTCTGTATTCTCATAAGGCACAGTCTCTGGCCAAAGTAGCCAACATTGGCATCGTACATTGCCAGAGGAAGAATTTTTTTTTTTTTTTTTTGTAAAGCTACACCAGTGCTGGAGATGCAGATGGAGAAGTTGTAGCGCCATTAAGAGATGTTGGCTTCTTTGATTAATTAGCCATTGGCTATTGCCCGGGCTTTTACTTAGATGAAAAAATTGCCCATATAATGTATGAAGGTCTAAAATGCATAAAACGTATTGGCTACCTTTTTATCTTCCCACCTTCTTTCTTTTTTTTATATACTGTTTTTTTTTTTTCATTTTTATACACACACATCCTCTTCCCATTTTTTTCTTGGTTTTTCCTCTTTGACAATAAGCTACTCGAAGAGAATAGTGTTAGTTGATTTTTGTCCATCCCAGATGCAGTGAAGGTAAGGGAAGAGCAAGGTAGGGGAGTAAGATCAATCAGGAAACTCATATCAAGGAGAGCATTCATATCTTTGCCTACTTCAGTCAGCCTCATCAGTGTCAATTTGCAAAAATTTGGACAACTTTGTTTTTACCTGATATTCTCTATCCATCTCGGATTGTAAATAATGAACAATATTCTCAAATTCTGATTTATAGTTGTTTGTTGTCATTGCCCGACTACCCACCACCATCTCGTCCGTGTCCGACAGACCTCGAGGCAGTACTCTCGTTGAAAAATGGCTGATAAAAAGCTGAGTAATATTTCTTATTTAGCCATCACACCGACAAGGACTTTTAACATAACTCAGTGTGCATCAACATTTGGTAATTTTGCGAAGAATAATGATGGCTTTGTCAGATCAATGATATCATAAATATATCCCTTTAAAACGGTGTACCTTATTACCGCCTGACACTGTTCAACAGCCTTTTTAGCAACCTGAGTCTATAATTTTGATAAATCTACTAATTATTGCCTGACAGATCGTTTTATTAATCTCATTAATTACTAGCTGAAGTACCAACCTCTGTCAGGTAAGTATAATTGATTTTAACGGCACGTCAGCCTCATTAGGGTTATTTTATGCCTAAAGTTTGAGGAATCGCATTTCATTGTACGCTTATATTCATGATTTTTGTGCAGTTGTTTCATAAAAGTTTGCGAGCGCTCAGTTATATAATTTAAAGTATTCTTATCTAATACAAATAATTTGCACATAGTTGTACGGTTATTCGTATCTAATACTAATAATGAAATGGTTTCAAGTAATTATTTGTACTTAATTATAGCTATTTGTTTGCACACAGTTATATGGTTTCAAGTAAGTAACGATAATAATCTTTAGTAAACAATGATAGTATCAAGTAACTATCTTTATACAAATCATTTATATTTATGAGGTAGCAAGTATTCTTATCTAATACAAAGAATTCTTAGCAGATCTCTTTGGTCCATAGATGGGATTCTAACCAGCACCGACACTCAGAGTGGATCTTGAAGTGATGGCAATGAGAGAGTACTCTACATTCCCCAAATCTTCAGTATAGGAAACTCACCACCAGATCCAGTTTAATGTCATATCTAGCACACTTTTTTTCTTGAGGGTGGGGGAAGTCTTACCTCTCTGCAGGGAATACAGTCAGTGTATTGTAAACTCTGCTGAAAGACCGGTCATTACGATAAATTTAAAAATTCTTGTGTAAAAATATTGAAGTTTAGCAGTGGTACCTCGTGTTGCCCGGATACCAGGTAGGTCATTTTTTAAACACTTGAATGACTTCGATCAAATTTTTATGTAATTCTTTTGTTGCGTAATTATGTGTTCAATATGATGTATTTTAAAGAAGATACAAGTCTGATGTGGCGTTTAACAAGACCAGTGATAAAGAAATGCTGGTGATGTAATTCGCTCATTAGAATTCAAAATTTATTTTGGTTGTATAAACTGATAATATCAAGCTGTTTAAGAAAAATAGATTTTCTTAGAAAAATTCCCTGGTTTCTTTAAAAGTATTTTTTTTTTAATATTCGCTGAAGCACTCGCTTACAAAGTCGCCAGAGGCCATGACTATATTGTTAACAACATTATGCCCAGTACTGCCTGACGGGTAATTTCTTTCTTTTTTAATCACCACTAAACAGATTATTTATTTTAAAGTTAAAAAGTTGTGTTTTAAGGAAAGGATACGAGAGCAATTGAGCGTTCTCACGCAGTAATAAGATCCATAACTTTTAAAATGTTTTATGTTCTTTCTCTACATTTGACATTGCATGCTATATTTTAATTGAAACCATAATTTTTACAATTATACTAATGAAAGCTATTGAAGGTAAGGTAGTTGGACAGCTGTACGTCATTGGATTAGAGTGACATAGGCTAGTACGTCACTTTTCCAATCTCAGCGTTCTTTTTCTAAAAACCTTAACGTGATTGGCACATAAGTAGTTAGCGACCATAGTCGAGGGTGACCCGAAGGCTCCCTTTTCGATAGCTACTACACCAAGGTGTAGGGGAGGGCGCTACTCCATTCCCTGGATTGCTCCACTTTACCCTTGAACCGTACCTTATAATGCTGAGTGTTAAGCAAGGTGGTATCAAGTTCCATTTTTAAAGTCTTTGGTATGACTCGACCTGGGATTGAACCCAGGTCTCCCGGGCCATTGGCGAATAAAATGATGTTTAAATATATGGAACTGCTAGGAAATAGAACGGATTAAAACGAAGAAGAAGAAGAAAAGAAATTTAATTACCCCAAATCCGAAGTAAAAATATAACCTTTTTTTTTCTTCGTAGAGTTGAGGAAAAGTTTAGGGTTTTTTGATCATGTACTGGTTGCAGCAAAAATACATCCCACTAAAACATCCATTGTTGTTCTTTCAACACTTGCTTCACCATCTCAAAGTCCTGATGAAGGTTTACTAAAACCGAAACGTTTTAACCTTGACTCCTCTTCGTCATTTGGATTACTTTGTTTTTCTATCTTCTCCATATATGAATTATCTCATTAGACTATTTTGTCTTATCTTTTTTCCCTAAGCAATACGGGTACCTACCTACCTACCTACCTACCTACCTATGTCAGTTATCATGTGTTTATTCATATGGAATAAACTGGACTGAACGGATTTGTCAAATCGACGGCTACATACATTAAATGTTAGTGTTAGTTGGAGTGCTCTTTATTGAGAGGATTTTATCTTATTTAGGTACAAGTTGTTTTTTTTAATTACCCCAAATCCGAAGTAAAAATATAACCTTTTTTTTCTTCGTAGAGTTGAGGAAAAGTTTCGGGTTTTTAGATTATGTACTGGTTGCAGCAAAAATACATCCCGCTTTTAAAACTGCCACCTTTGTGGTGTAAGTGAATTTAAGCAAGTGATAATAGTAGCTCCATCTAGCTCGTGTCTGAGCGTTTTTTTCTAAATACGATTAGTAACAATTATGGTTTGAGCCTGCCATTTCTAAAAGTTTGACAAAACGAACAATAGTCATGTCTGGCTATATTTCTACTACTTTACCACCAAAAGCATCCTTTAATTTCTTCATGTGGCTTTCTTTTAGTCCATTAACATCATGTGGTTCTAAAATTTTCAACCCGGAACAGCATCATACCGAAGTAACATGAAATCAGTTCGAAAAGTTCTCTGTATAGCAATTACAGATTCATCAGGCTTTTAAAAAAAACAGCAGATACCCTATATGCACCAGTCTAAGCCATGATGGTATCAAATCGTCTCCCAAACCCAGCAAAAAAATAAAACAAAAAAACAACAAGACATTTACTAACTGGACCTACTGTTACCAGTTTCCTAGTTCACTTATATCCCACGGGTGACAGTTTAAAATGCGTGAGGTATTTCGAGCGCAGCCTGTTTTAAGCCTAATTCTTCAAGACATAATCTTAGTTGGACTATCGCTGTCAAAAATATTTTGCTCATTCTTTTTCCTGTGTTTGTTTTGGTTTAGCACTAACCTCAATGGCTAATCCTATTTATTTAAGCTGAAACTTGATCTATCTGGAAACATTTTATTCTTATTTAGTATTTCCTTATTAACTTGTTTTTCCGAAACATATCTTTACCAAGGAATTTAGTGCAACCTGTTATGGTCATCTCTGTGTGATGTCTACTTCTATTTGCACATAAGAATATGCTTGTTTAGCCACAATAACATTTTATCATAAATCTGAATAATTAGATATGTATTTACCCAACCCCTTCACCATGAGCTGGATTCAATAAGGTCAATTTTTAAGTAGAGTTAAGCTGGTGCGAATTCAAAGTTTTCCTTCTCCTAGACTGATTGCCTTACCAAAGCTAAAGAATCCAGTCTGTTCTCATAGAAAGAGAAGAGACGAATTCTTTCCCTAAGGCATTATGGCGAAGTGAAACGCATCTTCGTCCACGATTTGAACTCTGGTCGCTGATTTTATTTCCTTGGACGATAAACGTTTTTTAAAATTTCATTTTATTTATTTTGAAATCTTATTTACTTACCTATTCATTTTTTAAAGTAGAAATATTACTTTTATCCGACAGATCAAGGTCTGAAAACCTCAAAATACTAATTTGACCACAGTGATCGAGTCAAGACACCAGTAAATGCCCTTTTCAATCACGTGATACAAAAAGAAAATTTTAATTCGTAAAGAAAAAGAAACATATTTTTGGTAAATAATAATTCTAACGAATAAACATAATATCAAAAATATATGTACAACTTTAGAAAAGTTGGTGACTATTATCGAGGGTGACCCGAAGGCCCCCTTTTCAATAGCTCCTACACCGTGGTGTGGGGGGGGACGCTACTCTGTTCCCAGGATTGCCCCACTTTACCCTTGATCCGTACCTTATAATGCTGAGTGTTAAGCAAGGCGGCATCAAGTGCCTTTTTTTTAGTCTTTCGTATTACTCAACCTGGGATTGAACCCAGGTCACCTGGACCATCGGCGAACACTCTACTCATTGAGCCAATCGTAATTATTTGTATATAACGCGCTCTGCTAACTTGGGACTACGAAATTATAGAAAAAAAATTCTCCTCAGTAATACCCTCTGACCTTTGACAATTTTTAGTTGCTAAATTTAACCTTTGTTCAATTTTTTTTTTATTGGTTTGTATTCACTAAAAATAAGAATTTATATAGTTAGTTTAATGTTTTGAAACACAAAATTTATGCAATCTTTAAAGAGGACATATTCACACAAAATTTGCACAGTATTTAAGGACAAATGAAGGGGCATATTCACACAAAAATGAAACGCTTGTGGCGAAAATAAGATCACAGTTGGGGAAACAAAATTATTTTAAAAATAAAAACGTTCCATTGGGTATTTCTCTTTAATGACGTAAAACACGTTAGTTTGGATTACAGATATCATTTACTTTCAGTCATGCCGACCCATCTATAGTGTGGCATGTGTCCGGAAATTATATAGCATTCGTGTATAACACACAACTCTAATTTATGGGTTGAAAAATTTGGATAGATAGTGCGTCTTATACACAAATAATTACGGTAGCTGTATTTAGCGTTGAATAAAAACTGTTATCTCCTAATAACTCTCTTTCCAACCCTCTCTGTATAACTCATTGAACGTAAGTAACCCCTTTTCACTCCCTAAATCTGTCGTGAACATTTACTACGTCAGTAAAATAAAATAAAACTCCCTTAAAGTAACCAGATTGTTTTCACTCGGTTAATATTTCTATCATTCTTAACGCAGTCTTCACCAAATGCGAAAGTAGTTATCTAGATTGTATTGGTGATATAAAAAAAAAATGGGAGGGGGAACGGCAGTTATTTTGCCCCGTGTTCCCGAAAGAAAGTATCCAATAATTGAATGGTGTCTGATTTGCTCGAACTTTATTCCTTCATAGTTTGATGAAAAAATATAACCGTTTTAGTAGATAGGGATAAAAATGGAACCCAACATTAAACTGATATTCTTTACACTATTTTTTTTCTTTTCTTTTCTTGTTTAGAAAAAAAAAGAATGAATCAAAACTAGTATTATTAGGTTGTAAATAGGATTTATCTATTTCTTCATAGACAGAATTCAGCTGATAAAATTTAGTTCTTACAGGTCTGGTGGCGAGGTGGCTGGGGTAGATAAATGATTTTCTTTAAGTTATTCACTTCGCAAGTCCCTCTCCGCAGTCTCTTCACCTCCCCAAACGTAACACACAAACGTCTATGGAAAACCGCTATAAATTTCGTTTGAGAACAACATCCGTCGCATTGGTTGATTTTGACATATACGAATACACAACAATAATAATAACTGTTTCGTCTCGTCTTCTCTTTCTTTTTCTCTCTCCTCGTTTTCTGTATCTTTCTTCCGACCAACATTTCTTCACAATAAAGAGAAACATTTTCCTTTCTAATAATAATAATAATAGTCATCAAGTTAATCTAAGAAGCCACCGACTCCCACTTCGTCCCTGACCCGTGCATGCGCCGCCATAACTGGTTGATATAAAACGTGGAAAAACGACGACAGCTAATCTTGCCGAAAAACCCAACCCCTTCACTGCGTAGATTCCCGAGCCACAGGTTTACGGGCGAATCGGTAATATGTCCATCTTAGACACTAAGAATTTATACTCCGTGGCTGATGGTCAAGCTAAGATATTTTCTCCGTTTTTGTAGGGGGGCTGCGAACAGAATGAAACCCCTCTCCTTTCCCTCGGTACAATAATACAACTAATTTGGCTTAGGTTGCCAAACTTGTGTCATTGCTTACAACGTAAGAGCCACCCTACACGCCTAAAAGAAAAGAAACAAAGAGAAAGAGAGACCGAGAACTTAGGTTTTATATGGTTTTTGTAATTTCAAGCAAGCCCCAATGAGACCCAGGTTCTGGGTCCGTGTTTCTTGCCAGCGTAGAAACGTCTAACCACAAGTTATGTACGTTGTGTACTTTTTGGGGAGGGCCACATAGATATAGATTGACTGAATGTTAAGGGTCAGGTGGGGTGCTTAAATTGAGAGAGTTGGGAAGAGAAGTCCCGGCACTCAGCCTGTGTGAAATGACAAGCTTTTCATTAGATTTGGTTGACAACAATGTACATAAATCCTGAGTTTGTCAGCTGATTTTCGCCAAAAGAAAAAGATACATTTAATGCCGCCTCTGTACGATTTGGAGTGAATCTAATTTCCCTTGTAATTGTAACTTATGTGGCATTTATTGACGAGGAGAAAAATTGGTAGCATAATCGTCATAGACCTTTAGCAAAGAACAATCTGAACATCATTTAATTTTATTTACTAAGATGAGCTTGGTTTGGAATAAGGCTATAGATATAGGGGCACTTAAGATTCAACCTATGACGCGCGTTGTCGGAGGGGCTTAGAATACACTAGTTGTATCCTTTGCCTTACATTTATATATATTATGGAAGTGCCCGTTGTGTAATGGTTATCGTAACTCTGTGCAGATACTAGATGCGATTTCGGAGACCCTACAAGAGTGATGGCTGATAGAGATGGATTGTGAGAGAATTGGCATACCTAGATAATGATGTATCCCCTACAGAGGTATATGATATCCCCCCTCTCTCAAAGAAAAGGGTGTCCTATATAAGACATTAAAACTGCATTTGATGGGGAAACTCCAGTTCTGGAGATCGGAGGAGTGTAGAGTACCCCTTCATAGCAATTACTCCAAGGTCCACTTAGCCCAGGTAGTAGTATTTATTATGGTCTTATCTATGCATCAATCATTGTTTATTAAGGATTATTATTAGTTATGGAGGTGCCCGTGGTGTAATGGTTATCGTCGTAGGAAATGGATATGGTGACTCGAGTTCAAATCCTGGACGAGAATGATTGTATTTCACATAGAACTAATACCCTTGGGAAAGGTATGAATCCAATTATTCTCCCTCCAGCTATGGGTAAATAGTAGGACAGACTGGGTTCTTCAGCCTTGGTGAGGCAACTAGTCTAGGAGAAGGAAAACTCTGAATTAAAACCTGTTAAACTCAACTTAAAAATTGACCTTGTGTCATATCCTGCCCGAGCGGAGGGGTTGGTAAATAGGATTATTAGTTAATTGAAACTATATTATTATTAAATTGTAATTATTTCTAGATTATTATTAAAAAGAAATAATTACTCGAAACCATATAATTATTTGTATAAGATAGAAATACTTGAAACCTTATAACTATGAACAAATTATTTGTATTAGATAAGACTACTTCATACCATACAATTGTTGGCAAAAAACTTAAACTTGAATACAAAAATTGTAAATATAAATGTACAATGAAGGCAATTCTCTAACATGAAATAACCCTTTATGTGTTGACATGCCATTAAATCCGTCATATTTTGCTAACCATTGCTCTATAGCTACACATAACTTAATACATTCACTGCCATTGGAGGTTAAATTTCATGTGTACAACATAAAAACTGACCTTTTCATGATTTTGTCGGAAAACAAATAATCACCTCCCGTAGAGAATGGGCATTTCCATTGGGTGACTCATGGTGCTTCTCTTGACGCTTTCTCTAACACATTTTTTACCTCTTTTACCTCTGTTCTTTGATCAGGATAGACATGTCTTGGGCTCTACTGGGGTAAAGCCATGTCTATTTTATTTACTATCATCAAGGGAGTTTTTTTTTTTTTCATTTTTGTATCCCATCCTTATAGGGTATGCTTATGAAATAATATGAGTATATTTTTATCTCTCGGGTCAGATTTGTGTATTCTTAATTTTAATACCACTGGTTGGGTTTGGTTTTATGGCATATCAACCATTGTAGGTTATTTGATGCCAAATACTGTTTATACATATATATTGAATATGATTTGGTTTGGTTGGGTTTTATAGCATATCAACCATTGTAGATTATGTAATGCCAAATCCTCTTTATACATGTATATTAAATATATAATTTGTAAACACATTTTGTTGATAACATTCTAAACAAGCCTAAGCTCATTCTTTGCACACAGTTAAATGTTTTCAAGTATTGCTATCTAATACGAATAATTCTATTAACTATTAAACATTTGTTTGCACACAGTTAAATTGATATATGTATATGATTTGTACATTCATAGTTTGTAGGTAATTTCATTTTTGAATAAGTTAAAACAAAATTTTTTTTGCACATTAATTTAGCTCTCATTTCTACACAGGTAAATGGTTTCAAGTATTGCTATATCTCACTGACAATTAAACATCAGTCATTTGTTTACACATGGTTAAATGATCAATCAGTTCTAATTGTTACAATTAAATTTTGCATAAGTTATTTGTTTGCACACAGTTTAAATGTCAAACAGTTCTATTTGACCCATAGATAGGATGCTATCAGGTGTTCTCATTGTGGACCTGTGTAGACCTCGGAGCAATGGCAATGAAGAGGTACGCCACATTCCCCAAAGCTCCAAAACTGAAGCCTCACAATCAGATTGTTTAGTATCATGTACAGGACACCCTTTGCGGGAGTTGTACCCCTCTGCAGAAATGCAGTCAGTGTATTCTACAGGCCCAGCCAACTGGGCTTGATACAATTGGTATGTCTATTTTAAATATTAAGTTTTATACGTTTTTTTTAATATGTAAATATGTTTATCAAATTTTTCCTTTGGTTGTGTCCCAAGTTACTATATCACAAATATATTAATGTTTATATTAGCGCTAGAGAGAGTGGGGATTCAATGAAATAATTTTCTTAGCATCAGGCATACCAATAATTTTTAAATTGCTTTTTGCATTGAATTATTAAGATATCAGATTCTAAATTGGAGGTCTGCAATTTTGATGGGTCTTTCAACAAAGCTGTGAATAAGCACACTTAATGGGTCAGCAGGCGGCAGGTTTCCCACCCCAGCATGAGAGTATTGATAGTTGAGTAGATTTTTCTTGAGACATTCTGCACTTATCATATGTATTGGGTGGTCTGTGAAAATTAATGGTTCATGTTCCAAGGGGCTTTTTTCCACCACAGGCAGCACCTGCTATCTCACCGAAAAAAGGTCAAAGCTGAGTTGATTGCTTGACGACCCTCAAGAGAAATGTGAATAGAACTGAGCGATTTAAGTATCTGACCTTCTGTCACATCCTAACCTCATTGGTTTAATACTCAGTACTATGGGATGTAGCCCTGAAGACCTTCCAGAGGCGATGAATGATAGGGAGAAGTGGTGAGAGAAGGTCAGAGATATCGATGCAAGCGGCACGACATGATGATGATGACACAAATTTGTTTATTATTGTTCTATTATGCAATGTCCTAACAATTACTTTAAGATGATTGAGCAATCAGTTTTTGAACTTAGTCTGGCATAAGGCCACAAACATGCAGCCCTCACTGAGAAGAAAACTCAGAAAAGTTATAATGCTCTCTATAGAAGGTTGCTTGAAATTTATATGCAAACTACTTTTGTCCCATAATAGTTGTTAAATTTAGTGTGTAAAATGTATATGCAAATGTATCAACAATTTTGGGACACAGCTTTTATCTTTTACAACTTCTGTCCAAAAATAGTTGTTCTATTTAATTTGGGAAATTAATATATAATTGTATCTAATATTATGGGACAGAGATGGTATGTTTCACAACTTCTGTTTCATAAGACTTGTTACATTTACTGTGAGAAATTTATATGCAAATGTAACAAATATTATGGGACACAGGTTTCTGGTTGCTTGTTTGGGTTTTATGGTATATCAATCTTTGTGGGTTATTTAGTGCCAAATCCATTTTAATACAAATAATCAGTTCCATTCAGCATGAGTACACAGTTTAATTGTCAAAAACATTTCTATTTCAAGCAATTCAGTTTAGGGACATAGGTTGTATGTTTTACAACTTATGTCCCATAAGAGTTGTTACTTTTAGTGTGTGAAATTTATATGCAAATGTAAAAACTATTATGGGACATAGGTTGTATGTTTGACTACTTCTGTCCTATAAGAGTTATGTTTATTATGTGAAATTTATTGGCAAATATAAAAGTATTTTGATACAAGGATAGCATATATGGAGGATGATGCAAACAAAACTTAAGCAGACTTTTTATTTGTAAATCATTTAGTGATTGTTGGGATTTTTTCCTAATAGATTTATTTATTATACAATAGCAAATATATTTATAACTCTCACTTAGAGTAGATTGTTTTGGTGTTCATTCTTTTTGTGAATCAGAAGCACACACACAAACAATGAGAGTATTGCTGTTATTACTTATCACAAACATTTTCTTTCATTTTTTTTTTAATTTTTGAATAAAAAAAATAACAAATAAAAGATGTTATTAATATTACTAGTGTTAAAAAAAAAGGAAGCAACAATTATGGATTTGTGAGAAATGATGAAACAAAAAAGTAGGAGTTAATCGGTTTGATTTGTTTATCTGCAAAAAAATGGCTCTTCATAGCTTAGTTGTTAGAGCAGCAGATACATTTAACTTGTCTTCCCTGAAAGAAAGACAATGCGAGTTCATTTATTTTAAATTATTTTCCCTCTGTGCTATGTTTTGTTGACAGAGATTGACAACCAAGGAAAGTCATGACAAAAAAGAAAAGCACTAAAATAAGATATGAAAAAAAAATAGTTAAAATTAACAATGTGTATGATTTAAAGAATATTTATGAAATAAGAAAAAGACCAGAAAAGGATGAGTTTAAAAGTTTGATTTGGGATTTTACAGACAAATGGTTCTTCGTAGTTCTGTGGTTAGAGTAGCATATAGATTTAACAAGATATTTCTAAATCAAAGAAGATATAAGTTTGTATCTAACCAACATCTTATTTTACATTATTTTCAATCTGTTCTGTTCCAAATTGTGTCATCGATTGACAACCAAGGAAAGTGGTGATAAAAAAAGCAATTAATAATTCAAGATGAAAGAAAATGCAAGTCAAAATTATTAATCAAAATGTGTACATTTTTAAAAACAGATTGAGAGAGAGGAAAAAACAGAATAAGGGATGAGTTTATAGGTTTGATATATTAATAAATTTGATAGCTGATTAGTTAATCAAGCAGCTTTTGCATTTGACCAAAATTCCAAAATGTAATGCCAGTTTGAATCTCAGTGAGTGCTCTTCCTTTATCAAAGCTTGTAATGGAACACTGTTCATCGCTGTTAAATAACAATGAACCAAGTGTGTTGTAATAAAAAAGGAATGAAAGAAAACAACAAGTCAAGTGTAATAATAATAACAATTGAATTAAAAGGTATATATTTCTCTCTTGCTCACTCAGTGTGTGTGGGTGTGTATATATATATATATATATATATATTAAGAAAATAGGAAAATCGAAGGATTCCAAATGCGATGAATTTTTTATAATGTAAAGTCAACTTTCAAATGTTTGGGATTTAATAAAACTTCGTAAGGACTTTAAGATGATGAAAAATGTTGCTTGGACAACGATGGATGATTTTATGAAAATAACAGGAGAGAAGAAATTATACACAGAGAAAAACTCATAACCGTTTAGTTAGCGTTCTTTTTTTGAAAACTATTATGCGATTGGCACAAGCAGTGATGTTTAAAATGTGTCAAACTTCTTAGAGATTGAAAGAGGATAAAAGCATTAACTGTCAGAATTTTTTAGAAAAGTGGAAAGAAGAAAAAAAGGAAACAAAACACATCAACCATTTGTAATAAAATTGGGTGTAAATCTTATAGATATTGAATATATAAATATATATAATATTACATCCATTTATTATTTATTATGTAGTATAATTATATCTGTATAAACGTAGTAATCCTGATGATATGTAAGAGGATAGGATTGAAATAAATTTAATCAATGGGACTAAATGAAGTGTAAATTTGATGGAAAGATGCTTAATGAAAGTTTTTATAAAGTAAACTATCGTAACAAATTCATCTTCGAAGAGTCTTTCTTTCTCGTTATATACTTTCTCCTCTTCTGTTATTTTAATAAAAATATTCATTGTAGTTCTATCAACATTTGTTTCACCATCTTAAAGTTCTGATGAAGGTTTATTAAAACCAAAACGTTTCAATCTTGACTTAACATCATAATGAATTCATCACTCTAGGAATACTTACTTTTTCTGTTTTCTTCATATATATATATATATATATATATATATATATATATATATATCCCTCTGTATAGGACTTAGAATATACTGACTACATCTTCAACTGAGGGATAAGGCCTCTCCCATGAAGGATGTCTCTTGGGTCTGACACAAAACTGCATCCAGTGGTAAAGCTCTAATTAAGGAGATCTGGAAAGTGTGGAGTACCCTTTGATTGTGATTTCTCCTAGGTCCACTTTAAACCAGACTGGTAGTATCAGTCTCAAATAGATATGTTAAGAAATTATTTGAATTTGATAAGAATACTTGAAACTATAAAGCTGTGTAGACATTACTTGTACAAGATAGTAATACTTGATACTATAATTTCCATATAACGATGAAACAAATGATTATTATCAAATAAAAGTGCTTTAAAAAAATCAAATGAATTCAATTTCATCATAAGGAATTGATATGCCATAAAACAAATAAATCAACAATCATAGATATATATATATGTGTTTATGTGTGATACAGTAATTAATTATATATATATATTTATTTACTAACCCCTCCACTTGAGCAGGATATGACACAAGGTCAATTTTTAAGTTGAGTTTAACAGGTTTGAATTCAGAGTTTTCCTTCTCCTAGACTAGTTACCTCACCAAGGCTGAAGAACTTAGTCTGCCCTACTATTTACCCATAGCTGGAGGAAGAATAATTGGATTCATACCTTTCCGAAGGCTATTAGTTCTATATGAAATACAATCAGCCTGGTCCAGGATTTGAACTCATGTTACCGTGTCCATTTCCTATGATGATTACCATTACACCACGGGCACCTCCATAATATATATATATAAAAAACAGAGTAAATAAATTAAGAAATTACAAAATTAATATGATATAGCTATGTAAATGACCACACAATATATATTAGGTCTCCTTTCCAGTACTGCTTCACAAACTAGATCACTCTTCCTATCATTCCTCCCACAACAGTTAAGTTGGTTTGATGATCACATATGTGAGAAATTGACTGTCACTAAGCTCTGTTGATTCTGTGTCTATGCTATCCTAAATATACATACATGCTCTCTCACTGATATTGAATATTCTTCATAAAAAATAAAGCAAACTATGCCATTAATCTATATCCATATATATAATGAGTGAATAAGTCATTTCAATTCAAAAATAGATACAATATTTTTAATCTTAGTGACCTTTACCAACTGGATTTATTTTAGGCTTTGTGATGTTTTTTATCTATGTAAAAGTTGGGAAAATAAGCTTTTTTTTTCAAAGTTATTTGTTTATAAAACTCACCTCTAACTTAGTACTACAAAATTCTGGAAGAGAAAAATTCTCATGTATAATATGCATTGAGATTTTAGATTTTGCAGGAGCTAAATCTAACCTAAATTCCCCATTTGTTCAACATTTTATTGCTTCCTACTGACTAAAAATAAGATTTTATGTAGTTAACATAATGTCTTGAAATAAAATTCTGACAGCATTAAAAGAAAACACACAGACATGGTCACACAAAAATGCAACAAGATTGCAATGAAAATGCGCTCACTTTCAGAGAAATGGAATTATAAACAAACACACATTTCAGTGGATATTTCTCTTTAACGGTTTCAAACAATCAGTTTGGATTACAGATAGAACTTACTTTTGATCATTGCATCCTGAATATGATGAGTAATGTGACTGGAAAAAGTTAATTATATAGATCTCATGTTTTATATGTCCTCTAACTTTCAGGTTGAAAAATCTTTCATAATTTTGCATCTTACAGACAAATAATTATAGTCATTATAAAAAGTTGATAATAATCAGAATTTTTTCTTCATATTTAGAAATTAATATCTCATCAGTCTAACAGTGTTTATTAATCTACTCAAACAAATTTTTTGAACTTTATTCTTACACCTAAAATCTTACTATATAAGGGATAAGGTTAATCACCCCTAATGTTTAATATTTTTGTTTAAAAATAAAGGCACTGGTCATATGTATATATATATTACTTAGGTTTCAAATTATTTTGTGCTAAAATTTTAGCAGAAACTAAATATTCTATACAGTTTTTTTCTTTTTAATTTTTATTTTCATCAGTGACTAATTTCTTGATGGTTGAAAATCCCTAATGAAGACTAGAGATTTTATAGCAGGGGCATGTGGACTCAGGTGGGGGTCACTCTCCCTCAAAAACAATTATATTAGCCTTTTGACCATCGTACGATATCACCGTATACATAACAGGAATTCATTGTGAATACATTTGATTAAAAAAAGAAAAAAGGACGAAAAAAAATTAGATTTGTTTTAAAAACTCCATTTCATTACTTGAAGCCATTTTGTTTGTGCCTGTTTCTAGTTGGGTCGTTAACTGCAAACACAAATTAGTGAGAGGAAAATTCAATATTCCTTATTGAACTGAGTAATCTGCATTTTGATCTGAGACATAACGAGCCTTGTAGTCTTTGACTGTGGTCTCTGTTAGCCGGACAAAAACCACTGGCGACATTCTCTGGCAGCAAAGACTAATTTTGTGCTCTCTTTGACATTAATGTCTGCCATTTTGTTTGACTAGTACAGGCCTCTTTGAAATTTTATTGAATTTGTCTGAATGTGTGTTTCCTCACTATCCTTTGTATTATATATATATACTTATATATATATGTATCTTTTTTAAAAAGATCCTTTAATCACACACACAAAAAGTAGTATGGAGGAGGTGGAGTGTCCATTCTTTCCTCGGGTACACCAAACCATATTAGCTATGAGTTTAAACTTATTGATGATAATCTCAAAGTTGGAATTTACATTTTCAAATCTTCACCCCCAACCTTTCTTTTTTTATTAGGAATTTAAATTTTTTTTTAAGCTTGATTTTTTTTTTCATAAATTTCTTTGGATGTATTCGTTTGTGTTTCTTTTTTTTTTTTTTGTGGGGGGGTTCGAAATATCACGGGTAATTAGCTTTTTACTCTAACAAATTTATTTCTAACAATAACGGACATTCTCTGCTGTTGTTTATTTTTCTATGTTTTT
Source organism: Sepioteuthis lessoniana (assembly GCA_963585895.1). Lineage (NCBI taxonomy): Eukaryota > Metazoa > Mollusca > Cephalopoda > Myopsida > Loliginidae > Sepioteuthis > Sepioteuthis lessoniana. The sequence goes on along the minus strand of OY757927.1, from coordinate 77,449,967 downwards.
AATTTCTGTAGATGCATAAATCTGCCTAAAAGGCAGTGTAGATAATATCGGATATCTCTTCGACAGGAGATTAATTAATCACAAAAGCAAACGCAAAAGTTTGTAGTTTTAATTAGATTATTTGACAAATCTTTCCCCCACATTTCCAGCCCCAACACAATTTTCTCTTTTTCTCTCCTTTCTTCTTTCAGCTTTTTCTTCCTTCTTCCACTCTTTTTTACCCTTTCTCTTTCAATCAACCATTTTTTTTTCCCCTTTTTTGACAATTTTTTTTCTTTCCTCCGACTATTTAAATCAAACTTTTAGTTATTTCTCCATTGACTTTTTTTTGTTACCCTCCTGAAGTATAAGTAAGGAGGAGGGAAAAAGGGACTATTCAAAAAGGGCCTCTATGCTCCTAATGAAGAGGGATTCCAAAACTTTATAAATTATAGGAATTTATTAAACCTTACTTAGTTTGGCACAATCCCAAAGTTGTAGAGACCCAATTAAGAATCAAACTAATTGACAAATTAGTTGACCATTAAACTATCTAAGGTGCTTTGATAACATTGCTTAAAATTCGCACCCATATGGAGTGAGGATTGAACTTACTGCTTAGCTCGCTAACCGTTACATTTCTAAGTACCTAAATGATCTGTTAACCAAGCTTGCTATTATATCCTATCAGAGTTACCCAGCTTTATAAAGAAGAGTAGATGAGGGAGGTGTTTACTTCAAAAAAACTTTATAAATTGAATTGATTTACTAATTATAGCTTAGTTTGGTATTATCCCATAGTTCTGGGTGCTTAGTGAGGATTGAACTCGGAGCTTACTAATCTTTATATTCTGAAAAAACAATGCGATATGAGCTTGGGTAAAAAATCAGACTGGATAGTTGAGAGGAGTATCTCATGGGTTGATGAAGATATTATAAGACCCAAAGATTCACACTGAATTGTCTGATAAGGACACATGGTGCAGCAGATAAGTCGTTAGGTTGGAAAGTGCTTCTGAGCGAAATCATCTCAATGTTGTAGGTTCAATCCCAACTACAGGAAATAATAACAAATAATACTTACCATAGCTCAACACTTGTAGCAAGTCTTGTTTAACTGAATTGGAACAGTCTATCTTCCTGGATTAGTGTTGTACTCTCTACAGAATGGACTCGCTCCCCCCCTCCATAAATACACGTCAACGAGAGTGTTACACGGAGTTTACCAAATTAGATAACGGGTTCAGTTGGAGCCTTTGTGTAGGTCTTGAGTCTGACATGAAGCACCTGAAGAACACCGCGGGACATATTAGCTGAAATCAAGATGAGGTCAATCGTCAGAATATTCTAAGTGATAAAAACTAGATTTTAAGGTGGCTGTCAAACCATATGAGGTGCCCAACTTTATAAATAAAAATAGGAGAGAACGGGAACTATTTAAAAGTGGAGGTCCCCCCATGCTTTATAAATTATATAGACTTACTGAGCATAGCTTAGTTTGGCATCACCCTATAATTATAGTTCCTCTAGTAAGGATTGATATTTATCCGACCTCCCACCAGGTAGGATTTGAAACAAGGTTATTTGATAATGGTGGGGTTATGTGAAAATTAAGACTCAGGCCTAGCAGTCACAAAAAAATGCTTGATTCGATCACTATTTCCCATTTTGGAGGCACCTCAGGTTGCCAATCCATTAAATTAGCCCTGCAAAGAAGGTATTGCTTGGGAAGAAGGTGTCCTGGGACCAGACAGTTAGCATAATTCCACCCACCTGACATAAATTCCAGGTAGCCCTTGAGGGCCTCTTGTGAGGATTGAACTCACTACACAGTGGTAATTGGTATTTGAGAGTTGTAATTTAGTAAGCTTTTTTGCCTAGATGTATCAATGGGGGCACCCAATGAGACTCAAACTCAGTTGTGAAGGTTTGCTAGTCTTGCTTGCTAACCCTTACACCACCCGATGCACTAAATTGGTATTTGTGAATGGCTTGTTAACTGTCTCTCTAAATCATCATCATCATCATGTGCCGCCAGCACGGATATCCCTGACCATCTCTCGCCACTTCTCCCTATCATTCATCGCCTCCGGCTGGTCTTCTAGGTTACATCCTGTATCCTCACATAGCTGCTGTATGTAAGTTCGGGCCAGTCGTCCTGCTTTTGCTTGGCCATATGTCGGGGTCCATAGGAGTACATCACTTACGAGCTCGTCCTTGCTTCTCCAGCAATGTCTGGCATGTCTGGCTCGTCTAACCTGTATAGTTTTCGTGATGGGAGGCAAGTGGCCGTATAGTTGGTGTCTCGTGGGGTGTTGTCGCCAGGACTTAGGTACTTAAATGATATGCTATCTAAGCATGCTAACTGAAACACCATAGGACATGCCTTGCTTTTAGATAATATTTACCAAGTTTAGTACAAGGCCAGCTGTATGGAGCACTTAGTCATAATTGACTATAAAAATAGCTTCCGAGCCATTACACCTTTTAACTACTGCATTTTTTCATGATATTATACAATAATAAATATCACTAAGTATTAGTGTGGGTCCCTCAAAGGACCAAGACAATACCACTCAGATCCTCAAATCTCTAGTAACAGCATTTCTTTCCAGCCTTCTTTCTTATACTCTCTCCATTTTGCCTCTTAATTAACATCTCTCTCGTATCTTCTTTCTATCTATTTTTCACCTTCTCTCTATTCATTCTTAATCCTCTCTTTGCTCTCCTTTCTCTTTAAATAATTCTCTCTTTATGGCCTCTTTTAGTCTTTCATTTCTTTCTTTCTCTCCCTTGTATTCATTAAGTCTCTTTCTTTTTTTTAAAATCTTTCTTTTTATTTCTGATTTTTACTCCTACTTGATTATTATGTCTCATTTTATAATCACCTTCTTTTCATACTTCTCTCTCTCAATTATTAAATCTCTTTACACTTCCTTGCCTAGTCGGCCAGGGCTGTAGAATACACCGACTGCACCTCTGCAAAGGGTTAAGACCCCCCCAATGGGTGTCCTGGAGATGACACTAAACAATCTGATGGTGAGGTTCCAGTAATGCTGGAGCTTTGGGGAAGATGAAGCACCCCTTCATTGCTATTGCTCCTAGGTTCACTCTGGCCCAGAATGGTAGCACCTGATAGGGCCCTATCTATGGGTTAAATAGAACTAATGGTATGCTTATGCTAAAATGAATTGTTTAACAAAACTGAATAGCTTGAAAAAGAAATGTTTTTGACAATTAAACTCTACTTACATTTAAACTGCATGCTTATGCTAAACTGAATTGTTTGAAATGTAACTGTTTTTGACATTAAAAATGTACTTAAACTCAACTGATTTGTTTGATATAGAACTTTTTTGACATTTAACTGTGTATAAACAAAATCTGTACTTATGATAAACTTATGATAAACTAAATTAGCTCTTTTTGACTGAACTGAATAGTTTGAAATAGAAATGTTTTTCACAATTAAACTGTACTTACATTTAAACTGCGTATTTGTGCTAAACTGAATTGTTTGAAATAGAAGTATTTTCATAAAAACGGATTTGACATTAAATAACCTACAAAGGTTGATATGCCATAAAACCCAACCAACCAATCTTTACACTTTCTCTATCACTCCTTATTGCATTTCTCTCTCACCTCCTTTTTCAATCATTAGCCCTCTTCGCTATTTCTCCCTTATTCTTCTGTATCTCTCTTTCTCTTTCTTCCTCTTAATCTGTCCTTTTCTTCTTGCTCTAATAGCCTTTCTATATTTCTTACTGTTACTCTTTCTATTCTTTGTTTTCCATTTTTTTCTTTTTTCTCGATTTCGTATTTTTTCACCCTCACTCATCTTTATTTATTATATATCTCTATTTTCCTTTTCTCTCTTTAATTTTGATTTGTATTTTCCATCTTTTTTTTTTTGTCTCTCTCTTTCTTACACTCTTCATTTCTCTTTTTTTCCTTTATTCACTCTCACTTCAACAACTTCATCTCTAACTTCTCTCTTACTTTTACGCATTTTATGTCTTTCACTATCCTTCTCCCTCTATTTTCTTCTCTTTCCCCCTGTGAAAGATGAGGCATCCTTGTTTTTTTTTTTTTTGTCGACCCATTTTGGCTTTGTTACTTTCAAAGGATTTTTTGACAATTATCACTAAATTTTGACCACCTCTCCCTAAACTTCTCTCTCTCCAAGAAAAATTAAATGTATAAAATAAAAGATAGAATAAAGCAAAATGAAAAACTCTATTCTATTCAGGAGTCTCAATGTTTGTCACCTAACAAAAGGAATATTTTTATGCTTTTTGTCTGGGTTTTGTGAAAAGTTCTTTTGTGGTTTATAATTATAAATATTTTTTGTGCACTCTAACTAATAAAGCTCACAAATGTTAATTAAGAGACAGCCAGATTTTTTAAGCAAGACATGGATATGTAGACTTTAGGTTTCAGGCTTCACTCAATCTAAAATACCTTATTCTATGTGTAAAATAATTGCCAAGGTAAAATACTAAATATAAATTCTGAACACATTTCTTAAGCTACTTCAATTTAATCTAGAAAAATTCAAATATTATGCTTTCAATGTATAATATTTGACTGTTCTTGAAATTTCTTCATAAAGCTTTTCTTTTACAAGCATCACCAATTGACTTACAAGCATTCTCTACCTTATTTATCTTCAAGAGTTGGATCTTCAGACTTAAGCTCTGTTGTCCAGAGGACTGAAATAGCTAATTTTTTGGAAACAAGCCAAATATATGCCTAAAAATGAAAATAATGGAAAGTAAAGAATGAAATTTTATTTAACAGACACAAATTGATTTTATGCTAAACTGAATTGTTTGAAATAGAAGTATTTTCATAAAAAATGGATTTGACATTAAATAACCTACAAAGGTTGATATGCCATAAAACCCAACCAACCAATCTTTACACTTTCTCTATCACTCCTTACTGCCTTTCTCTCCCACCTCTTTTTCAATCATCATCTTTCTTACACAGTTTGATCTTTATTAGTCGACTTAAAATTCTTAAAAAAAAATGAACTAGATAGTATAGATATATCATTATGCATTAGATAAAAGCAAAAAGTCTAGAACATAATGTTATTGACAATTCAGGTATAAATTTAATCATTTAAAATTCTTAAAATATCAGTATGGAATGCTACATATATTAATAGAATGAAAATTAAAGAAAGGTGAAGAACTTAGTTTTATTTGACCAATACAATTCAGGAAATGAAATACAAGGGTCATTCGATAGGTAAGGGAAATCTTTTTAACTGAGAAGAGACCTTTATGAGTGTCATTCAATGAAAGAGCGGAATTTTTTATTTTTTACTGAGGAAAGATGCTTTTTATACGAGGGTCATTCAATAAATAAGGGTTTTTTTTTTTTTTTTAAATAGGAGGAATCTATTATATATTCAAAAGAAATTCTATAAAAGAGGGGTATTTTTTTCACTAAGGAAAGATCTTTTATATATGAGGGTCATTCCATAAATAAGTTTTTTTTTTGACTGAGAAGGAATCTTTTATATATACAAAGGTCATTCAATAAAAGAGGGGAATTTTTTTTTATGGAGTAAGGACCTATTATATACAAGGGTCATAAAAAAAAAGTTTTTTTTTGACTGAGAAGGGATCTATTATATATACAAAGGTCATTCAATAAAAGAGGGGAATTTATTTTTCACTAAGGAAAGTCTTATTATATACAAGGCTCATTCAATAAAAAAGTTTTTTTTGGACTGAGAAAGAATCTATTATATATACAAAGGTCATTCAATAAAAAGTGGGAATTTTTTTTTCTTTACTGAGGAAAGAGTTATGTACAGGGGACATTCAATAAATAAGGGTTTTTTTTGTCTGAGGAAGAATCTATAATATATTTACAAAACTCATTCAATAAAAGAGCGAACTTTTCTTTTTTTTTTTTTTTTAACTGAGGAAAGTCCTATTATATATGAGGGTCATTCAATGAATAAGTGGGGGTTGACTGAGGAGGAATCTATTATATATACCAAGGTTTTTTCAAAAAATGTGGAGAATTCTTTTCTTTTTTTTTCTTTTTTACTGAGGTGAGATTTATTATATATATGAAAGTCATTCCATTCATTAGGGGATATTAAAGAAATAAACAAAATAAATTCTTTTTCTGAATTTTTTTCCATTAATGCAAATTCTGCATTGTTTGGAATTAGTTTAGAGCAAAATCTATTCAAATCTGGAAAAAGTATTTGTTTTGAGGCTATTTAAAATGGCAGATTGCTGCAGGCTAGAACAGAGGTCTGTCATCAAATTCTTTGTGGCTGAGAAATACAAACCATGTGAAATTTACAGAAGATGGTGTAATGTGTATGGAGAAGGATGTTTTAGTCCTAAAAGATGTTTACAAATGGGCAAAACATGGGTTTGCTACTATGAGCCTGAGTTGAAAAGATAGTCTATGGAGTGGAAACACAGACTCTATTAGAAAAAGATTTTGGCTGCAGCAGTCAGTCAAGAAGTTCATGCTGACTGTCTTTTTGAACCCATCACTATTGATTTCTGTGAAAAAGGTGCGCCTGTAATTAGTGCTTCCTATATGCAACTCCTTTGGTAATATTTCATCTTATTTATTGAATGACTATTGCATGATATTTAATTCATTTGAAGATAATCTAACTTCATGGATTAAAAGAAGAGAAGAATCCAAGTATTTGGAGGTTGAAATTAATTGTAAAAAACACCTGTTTCCTGAATTTGTAGAAACCATCTAAATCGTTCTCAACCTGTATTCCGAAAAAAGTATATATATATATATATATATATATATATATATATATGATAAATGTGTAGATTATTCACCACCTTAAAGTCCTGATGAAGGTCTATTAAAACCAAAACGTTTTAACATTGACTTTCCTTTATAATTCATCACTTTTGGATTACTTGATATTTTATTTTTCAACCTATATATATACACACACACACACACACAATATATTTCAAGTATCAAATGAAACATTGAAAAAAACAGAATAGAAACCCATAACTTTGAGTTTCATGTTGCTGATCCTCAGGCGAGCTAGTATGCAATGTCTGATTTTTTTAGATTGTATGTACTTTTTTGAGTCAGAAATGATGGTGTTGCAGATAGAAAATCAATACTGCTATGGCTTAAAAATTCTATCCTGAATGGCATAATTCTAACATAACATGAAATGAGCACAAAAAGCTCTCTGCATAGCAATTGCAGATTCACCAATTTTAAAATAAAATTTCAGTATGCACAGTTTACACTAGTCCAAACCATAATCATAATTTATCATATATGAAAAAAAACATACAAAGACATTAGCAAGATGGAGCTACCATTGCCACTTAGCTAAGTTCAATTGGACTACACACAGGTGACTGATTAAGATGTGGGATGTCTTTCTCTTGCCCCCTCTGTGTGTGTGTGTGTATATATATATATAAAGCAAGGCTCTTCAAATGAATTGAGCTCTCGGTAGCTGTTAAGTGGATATATGTAAACAAAACAAATGTGATACATAAGCGTTTAAATTTCCTTCGCTTGTGCTGATTTCCTCATGGCTGAGTGGTAGAATCTTGGATTGGCATTTCAGTCAGCCAGGTTTCGATCCCAGCTTCAGGAATCTAGCCTATCTAGCCACACTGAAAAGTTCTGATAGAACGAAACAGTCTGTCTGTGGATGACAATATATATATATATATATATATATATAAAGAAAATAGAAAAATAAAGTTATCCAAAAGTGATGAATTTTTTTATTAATGTAAGTCAACGTTTTTTCATCATCTTTTCTCAGGTGAGCTTTGGCAAATTTTTTGCTTTTATTATCTTTCCAAGTCTCCAGTCCTGGAGTTTCACCATCAGATGCAGTTTAAGTGTCATACCTTGGGCACTTTTTTTTGGGTGGGAAATGAGCCCTTACCTTTCTGCGCAGGGATACAATCTTCCAATAGCAGAGTAAATTTCATTAAAAGATACTTGCATGCATACATACATGCACTTATATATGTTTTCCCTTTCCCTTTCCCTCTTTTCTTCTTTATTTCTTTCTTCTTTTTCTTTACTTTTCTTATGGACAGCTGTCAATAGGCTATATATATCATATGGATATCAGACCTAACAAATAAAATGAAATGCAGTTTCTTCCAGGCAGCTGTCGTATCGATACTGCTGTATGGATGCACTACATGGACGCTAACAAAACGGCTGGAGAAGAAGCTAGACGGTAATTACACAAGAATGCTGCAAGCAATATTGAACAAGTCCTGGCAGCAACACCCGCCTGCCTCTCATCACGAAAACTATCCAAGTTAGACAAACCAGACATGCAGGACACTTATGGAGAAGCAGGGATGAGCTCATAAGTGATGTACTCCTATGGACCCCCACATATGGCCGGGCAAAAGCTGGATGACCAGCAGGAACATAAATTCAGCAGCTATGTGAGGATATGTGATGTAGCCCTGAAGACCTGCCAGAGGCGATGAACGATAGAAAAAAGTGGCGAGAGAGGGTCAGGGATATCCGTGATAGTGGCACGACATGATGATAATGATGATTTCTTCTTTTTAATCCGTTGTATCTGTTTGAAGTTTCATATATATATATATATATATATATATATATATATATATAAACATCATTGCCTGTGCCAATCTTATTGTAGTTTTTCAAAAAAGAACACTGATTGAACAATTATATGATCTTTCTTTATATATAAATATTTTTTCTTTTCCTCAGTAATTCTATTTTATTAAAACATCCATCGTTGTTCTAACAACACTTGTTTCACCACCTTAAAGGCCTGATGAAGGTGTACTAAAACCGAAACGTTTTAACGCTGACTTCCCTTTATAATAAATTCATCACTTTTGGATAACTTAGTCATTCTTTTTTTCCATACTGTGGGATAAATTTCCATTATTTACTTTCATATATATATATATATATGATATACAGGAATAATTTGTATAATTTTTTACAGGCATTGGCCTAGTGGATAGAGTGTTCAACAATGTTCTGAGAGACCTGGGTTCAATCCCAGGTCAAGTCATATCAAAGACTTTAAAAATGGTACTTGATACCTCCTGGCTTAACACTCAGCAATCAAGGGTAAAGTGGAGCAATCCAGGGAAAGGAGTAGCGCCCTACCCTACACATCAGTATAGTAGCTATTGAAAATGGAACCTTCTGGTCGCCCCCAACTATGGTCACCAACTTTACTTTACTTTATATATATTTTAGTCAACAATTCTGAAGAGTGTAGAATCGGTATCCCCAGAAATCCGACAGTTATTTTTTTAAACTCTAAGATCTAAATAGCCCTGTTGGCATGGCTTAGAATATGATGACTGTAACTAATATCCCTTGCAGAGGGTTAACCTTATCCCTTGCAAAAAAGTGGGGTCCTGGGTATGACACTAAACTGCATCTTATGGTGAGGCTCCAGTTCATGTGATGTTGCAAGTGTCAAGGAACACTTCATTGCCATTACTCCCAGGTCCACACAGACCCAGAGTTGTCAGACCTGTTAGGGTCCCATCTATGGGTCAAACAGATCTGTTTATGAGTGATTCGTATTCAATTGGACCATGTGCAAAAAAATTTTCTAAAGAAACAGGTACACAAAAAATTTTAATATTCAATGAATGTGATTCCCTAACCCCTAAGCATAGAATAACCTGAGACAGATTGAAATGCCAATAAAATCTATCAGTGAGTCAAAGATTTAAATTATGTGTACTGAATACAGTTGTTATTTCAAAGAGGGTAAAAATTTAAGGCTTCCTAAAAAGTAAATACTAAATGCAGAAATTATATTAGATTTTAAATCGAAATTATTATTGTTTTTGTTTTATCTAATTTTTGTGTCTTTTTTTGGAAACTTTCAATGTGTAACTGTTATTGTCATAGGAAATAGACTCACCGACCCAAGTTCAAATCCTAAACAAGATTATTCACATTTCACATTTACATTAGCCTTTTCCTCAGTGCATTATAGGACAGAGGATTTTTTGAAGATCTGTAAGGCATATGGAACAATGGACCTTAGCCTATCATACCAGCCCCGGACACTTTATGATGTAGTCCTGAATGATTTCTGCACACCTAAAACCAAGATTATTATTCGAAATGAATCAGATAACCCAAGTTCAAATCCTAGAGAAGGCTTTTTGAATTTTGCATCATGCTAATAACATTGGGAAAGGCATGAATCCAATGATTCTCCTCCCAGCTATTGGTATCTAGTAGAGCAGACTGAACTCTTTTGCCACAGTATTGCAATGGGTCTAGGCAAAGGGAAACTCTCAGTTCAAGCCACTTGTACTCTGCTTAAAATTTATGTCACTTTCTTCTTATGGTGGAGGGGCTGGTTAAATACAACCAAGGTTATCATGTAATATAAAAATACTACTTGACAGAAGTAAACTTTTAGGAATGTTCAATGTTCATGAAAACTAAGAATAAACAAGAAAAAAAAACAATATACAAAAAAAGGACATTCACTATGATGCCACTTTTATGGCAACCATATTACATAGGAGATGATGAATCTGATATCTGGTTGAAATTTGACTGCTATAAGTCTCTCAAATTCCCTTACCACAAAAATTAACTTATTTCAATTTAATAAATCAATAAATGGAAATGGTTTCATTTGGTTTGGTTTCTTTGTTAAATGGCATATCAACCTTTATGGGTTATTTAACATCAAAGCCTTGTAGAAGAACGGCAGTGGTTTTGATTAACCCATTGTTGGCAGAGGGTAAGAGAGTTCCTACCTTTCCTGAGGATATTGGTCCAAAAGTGAACATAATAACATGACTAGGGTTTGAACTTACTATGATGTCATCATTGAGCTATTTAACTACAATACCATGGAAACTTCCCCACAAAAAATATTTATAAAAAGAAAGAAAAAGTGGAAATTTTCTTGTTAGTGAAATACAGTGTACTTATTGTGGGGGTTTCAAGCTATGGTAAGGGTAGGAAACCATCTGTTTTCAATAAGATCCCAACTGTGTTAAAATCAGCCACCACTGTTTCCCTACTCAACAGGATAAACCAATGATGGTGGTTAGGGCTTCAAGCAGCCATTACACTTCAAACCCGTTTAGTCAACGAGTGTCATTTTATTCCTTACCAGGATTTTAGTGACAAAGGCCCCATAAACTGACCGAATGTGTTTATGGCTGAAGCACACACATTTTGATCTGACCTAAAACATTCAAGTAACATGTTCACATGCAACCATTAAAAGACTATTATTGCATGAGTTGGCCATAATGCTTGCTCATCATGACTGTCACAGTGAGGGATGAGAAAAAGAAAGGAGGAGGAAAAAGAAGGAGCGGAAAGATGATAGAGAGCAAGAAAAGATAAGGAAGAAAAAAGAGAGGAGTTGAAAAGAGGGAGGAGGAAAAAAGAAGACAGAAGAGGTGCAAAGTGAAAAAGAAAGAGGAGGAGGAAAGAGGAAAGATGAAGTTGTAATGAGAAATGGAAAGAAGAGGAGGAAGAGAAAAGAAGAAGAAGAAAAAAGAACCTTTTAGAGCGGAGGAGAAGAAAAGTAAAAAAGAAAGAGGAGGTAAAAAGAGGTGGAAGAAGAAGAAGAAGAAAAGAAAAAAGAGGTGTAGAAGAGGAAGAGTAGAGAGAGGAAAAGAGAGTAAGTAGTAAAGAGAAAAAGAAAGAGCAGGAGGAAAAAGAGAAGAACTGAGAGGAAGGGTGGAAAAATGAAAAAGAAAGAAAAGAAGAAGGAAGAGGAAGAGTAGAAAAGTGGAAAAGATGAAGTGATAAGAGAAGAAGAAAAAAAGAGAGAAGAAAAGAGAAGAAGAAAGAAAAAGAGAGAAGAAAAGAGATGAAGTTGTGAAGAGAAAAAGAAATAGTAGGAAAAAAATCCCAGGAAGAGATCAAGTACAAGCAGAAGATGAAGAAAGAAGGAAAAAATAAACAAGAATGAAAAAAAGGAAGGTAGAATTATGTGTTGCTGAAAAAGAATGAATGAGAAAGGTAGAGAGAAGAGAAAATGAAAAAAAGAAGTGTCAATAAGAAGAAAACGAAGGAAAAACATCAATAACAAGGAAAGAAGAAGAAAGAGAAGGAAAGTGGAAAAAAACGATAAAAAATACTAACAAAATGAAAGAGAGAGAGAGAGAGAGAGAGAGAGAGAGAGAGAGAGAGAGAGAGAAGATTCAATAAATGCTTGGGAGAATTTTTTCTAAAAAAGGGAGAGAGTAAGAAAGAGAGATAAAAGAAAGGAAGAAAGAATATAACAAGAAAGAAATAAAATGGGAGAAAAAGAAAGTAAAAAAGATTTGAAAAGGAAAAGGAAGAAAAAAAAGAGAAAAAGAAGAAAATACCCAAGTATATGAAAAGTAGGAAGTCAAAATAAATTCTTCCAAATCCATTAATTGATTTCAAGAATAGAAAATTCTTCAAAGTATCCAAACTTCTTCATATATGGCATTTTTATCTTGGAGAGTCTTCATGTCTTGGCACTGTTTATTACAGACCATAAAGAAAAACAATCAAAGAGCAGGTATCATGAAAACAGGGCATTTTAAACAGGGAAGGTTGAAAAGAAAAACCTGACTGTTCTACATCTTTGTTGCAGGTCATGTACCCTTTTTGATATTCGGATATTTCAACTGTTCTCCGTTAGGAATACCTAGTTCCTCTAAGATATTTCTATCTTATTATAGTGAAGATTATGTGCCTATCTGTCTGTAACTGTGTCACCACCAATGTTAAAATTCCCTTAGTTATTTACATTATATTCTCAATGATTATTAAACAATCATTACTTAATCTTAACAAGCATCTTATATATCAGTTAAAATTTAGTTGATTTAAGTTTACCTTAAAACAGCCATGTTATAAACACATTTAAAATCCTGAAATGTGTGTTATATGTCAGTAAGAAATAAAGGTTTTTATAGTGTATGGTGTGGATACTTACCTGGCCTTTTGGCTGGGCCATCTGGCATTCGTGTTGGATGGGTTATCACAACCAATGGCAGATTCAAGGCTGAAAGGCCTCCAACTTCGGTTGGGCCACCCTTGGGTGGGCAAGCTGCTTTTTTGTCCCCCCTGCACCCCTTGTATAGCACTAGACCTCACGGTCTAGTTCAAGCTATATTCTGGCATACATGCCCGGATCTAGATTTAGGTCCGTGATACTGCTTGACTCATTAGAGCCACATTGCACTTAGTGGGTCAATGAGTAGCAGGGTTCGAGTCTCGGCTCGTTCCCGAACTTCCCCTCCCCTTTATTCCCACTTTAATCGACCTTCGGGCTTTTTACCTTGTGTCAAGTCCTGTCTGGTGGGAGGCAACGATAAATATTTATATGGTGCGGATAATTTGTGTACAGATTTTAACAAAACCAGCTTTAATATATAATGACTTGGAGTTATTTATGTCGAATACAATTGTTTTATTCTTAAAAGCCATGCTGGGTGGGGGTCCTCGTGGTGTAATGGTTAAAGCAATGGACTGCGGAATCGTAGTGTGTTCATACTCCAGTCGCGCTATTACGTTCACTTTCAGGCAAATACCTTTGGGAAAGGTATGAACCCCCTTATCCTCTCAGCTATGGGTTAAATAGTACCACTACTGTTCTTCTAGGAGAATAGATTTGGCATTAAGTAACCTACAAAGGTTGATGTGCCATTAGTGTAGTATATGTATTGGTCGAAATTTAAGATACTTTCTCACTGATCCTGTAACTTGCATTGATTGCAAGAGTGCCACTCATATAGCATGTCTTGAGTAGGAAGCACCTGATGGAGCCCATCCCTCTCCAGATCTACAGCTGGTTTGAATTCAGTTTTCCTTCTCCAAGACTAGTTGCCATACTAAAGTTGAAGAACCAAGTCTGCCCTACTACTTATCCATAGCTGGAAGAAGAGTTGGATTCATCCCTTTCCCAAGGGAATTAGTGCTATGTGAAATGCAAACAGTCTCATCAAGGATTTGAACTCGCATTGCTATGTTCATTTCCAATAATGCGATCCACTGCGTCACAAGTGCCTCCAAAATATCTATAGATATATCTAAATTGGAACTAGTATAAGAACTTATATCTGTAACAATAACACTATATTCTCATTACAAACTCCCTTTTTAGAAAGTACTGCCATTGCTTTCTTAATTTCTGGTTGATATATGGTGATTGATTACTAATGTGTATTTATCTTAGCTATTTATCTATGGATTTGCTGGGTGTTTGAAGTAGTTGGGTCTCTGCCTAATTGCTGTCAGTTATATCTACCCTGAGAAATTTTCTATGTAGATTTTCCAGGCAGGTTCTGGTCACTTAGAAGATTTACTATATAGAATACTGAAGCTAAGAAATTTGTCAGTATTATTATGTTCTTTTAAAATCTACAACCAACTTTAAAAGAAGTATCTATCTCTTGAGCAAATAAAATCTATTTTTAGACTTCAGCTTAAATTGTCCAACATTTGATTATTTTTGTTTTTAACTTCGAACTACTATACTTGCTTATAAACTTGTCTATATATACTTATATATATATGTGTGTGTGTGTGTGAGTGTATGTGTATTTATCTGTGTCTTCAAAGTGCACTTTCTTATAAATATCCATGTGTCAGAGAAAAAAATAGCTATCACAACAAAACATGTATCAAGTAATATTATTCATATTTACCAACCCCTCCACTCGGGCAGGATATGACACAAGGTCAATTTTTTTTAAGCGGAGTTTAACAGGTTTGAATTCAGAGTTTTCCTTCTCCTAGACTAGTTGCCTCACCAAGGCTGAAGAAGCCAGTGTGCCCTACTATTTACCCATAGTTGGAGGGAGAATAATTGGATTCATACCTTTCCCAAGGGTATTAGTACTATGTGAAATGCAATTAGCCTGATCCAGTATTTGAACTTGTGTCATCATGTCCATTTCCTATGATGATAACCATTACACCACGGGCACCAAGTAATATTATTATTACTTAAAGTTTAGGTTGATAGTTTCACATGGGAACACATTTTATACTTCTGAGTTTCATATTATTATATCTATCTATCTATCTATGTCTATATATATATATACATACAAATAGGTATGTAAACAAGTAGAGCTCCTCTTTCATAATTTTAGCTTCTATCCATGTACATTTATCTACATATTTTAAACATACCTACATAAAGAAAACACATGTAGATGATAAATATATCACATTTTATAAAATTTTCATCTAGTTTATAAATTTAGAGTAAAGCTAGAAATACATGAATATCATGTGAGTCTACAACTCCTTAACTATATATATATAGAGAGAGAGAGAAAGAGAGATAAAATAAATGCAAGTACTACAAATATTTGAATATATAGATATATACCTACTGAGATATATATATATATGTATATAAAGAGATTAAATACAATATAACACATTCATGCTTATACATATGCATTCATCATCATTTTCTATATATATTTTTAATTATGTAATCTGTTTACATAATTATATTTATATAACTCTCTCTTTCTTTGCATACACACACTCATATATATATATATATATATATATAACAAATGTAAGTACTATAAAAATTTACACTTTGATATTCATATGCTTATATAAAGAGAATAGATTCAGTGTGACATATATTTACACATTTAACCATATATATATATATAGTAAGTTAAGTTGGCGATGATAGTCTAGTGTGACCCAAAGGCTCTCTTTTCAGTAGCTACTATACCGAGGTGTAGGGGAGGATGCTACTCCTTTCCCTGGATTGCTCCATTTTATCCTTGATCCATACCTTATAATGCTGAGTGTTAAGCAAGGGGGCATCAAGTACCATTTTTTGAATCTTTGGTATGAGGTACAACTAAATCTTGGATTGAATCCCAATCTCCCGGGCCATTGGTGAACACTTTACCCATGAAGCCAGTATACTATCTATATAAGCATATATATATATATATATATATATATTTTTATCATATATATATATATATATATATATATATATACACACGTTTATATTACACACGCACACACACATTTGTATAATTATGTAATCTCTTTTTATAATTATATCTATATATCTTACTTTTCTCATATCTACAGACATATATATATATATATATGTTGGAAAAAATGATTGCAGCGACAACACATATTCACACATGCATATACACATATATATAATGATGTAATCTCTATATATAACCACATATCTCTCTCTCTCTACATATATATATATATATTTACATATATATGAAATGAATAAATGCAAGTGCCATACTTTGTAGATGCCAACTCTCACATCAAGATGACAGGAAAAGGCTTCTCTCAAACAGGAAAGTGTCCATAAAATGTACAAGTCTCCACAATCTCCCTTCTATTTGGACACCTTGTTAACTTGTCAATTTTGGTGTTTTCTTCGTGTCTGGTGCCGTCAGAAGGCAACACCATTTCTGTGAAAAATCAAAATGACATGTAAAAAGTCGCATGCCGCAGTTTACTTTACACACCGAAGAGAAGAAGTAGAAGAAGAAAGCACCAAACTCTTCGGTCTTGTTCAGAAGTTGAAATAATGTGTGTTGAGTATATTAGATAGACACATTGCTAGGTGTCAAGTTCAATTCACAGTTATGTTGGTTTTATTATTATTAGTAGTAGTTGTATAAGACAAATGACAATCACTAGACAAGTGTCAGCATATTTGGCACTATATATGAAACTTTGAGTATAACCTTCATTGTAAACTTGTGTATATATATATATATATATATGTATAGTCACACATGAATGCAGAATGTCTGCATTAGCATTGATGTGACTGACAATGGATATAGCAGGCATTTTTGCTGTTAATGCATTGTAATAATATGAAGCAAGTGACAATCACAAGAAATTTGTCAGCATATTTGGCACTGCATATGAATCGTAAAGTACAGGTTTCTTTGTAAAATAGGAAAAGTATATATATATATATATATATATATATATGTATATATAAAGAGAGAGCTGCATTGTAACATAAATATTCTGCTTTTGCATTGATGTGATTGACAATGGATATAGTGGCATATTTTCTGCTATTGCAGGAATAAATAATTACAGTGCAGATTGTAGAATAGATTGCCTGTGTGTTCACTTTTCTTTTTACTCACCCTGTCAGTAGATCTTAGAATACACTGACTGTATCCCCTGCACTGGGGTAAGACTCCTCCACCAAAAAAAACAAAAAAAACAGGCATGTTCTTGGAATGACACTAAACTGCATCTGATGGTGAAGCTCCAGTACTGGAGACCTAGGTAATGTTGATTACCACTTCATTGCTATTACTTCCAGGTCCACACTGACCTGGAGTGGGAGTATCTGTTAGGGTCCTATCTAATGGTCAAATAGATCTATCAAAAATTAATTTGTATTAGATATGAATTATTGATATTTGAATATTTTTTTCCAAAATATTCTTGGATGGCTACACGAAAGATGTAAATATAAAAAACTGAATATAGGCATAAGATAACCCCATATGGATTAACATGCCATTAGAATAAATCATTTTCATTTTAATTTTGTTGTTCAACTTCATGACAGTCCTTTGCAAAAGTTATAAAGTCAAGAAGTCTATTAAGGGCTCATAGACAATGATAGCATTGAGTTCATCCCTTGAACGAGCCTCAGACGCCTTAAAAACTGATATTTCGTGGATGTTCCCTAAATCACTTGGGTTGTAAAAGCTCAGATGACTGAATTGAGTATGAATCTGTTGTTTACATCTTTCTGGAAACGGTTTTTGGGCACTTTTTGTCCAAACAGTCAAAGAGTATATTAACATAGTGTGATAAAAAAAAAATGATAACAAGATGAAATAAAACTTGTGTTAAAAATAATTCTTTTTTTTTTTGCTTCATTAGTGTTTGCCAATATTCCAGGAGACCAGGGTTCAATCCCAGGTTGAGTCATACCAAAGACTTGAAAATTGGTACTTGATACCTCCTTGCTTAACACTCAGCATTATAAGGTACGTATCAAGGATAAATTGGAGCAATCCTGGGAAAGGAGTAGTGCCCTCCGCTACATCTCGGTGTTGTAGCTATTGAAAAGGGAGCCTTCTGGTTGCCTTCAACTACAGTCGCCAACTTTACTTACTTAGATGGTTTACCCAATCTTATTCAGATTGCTTGCCCCAGTGCACTTAGATTTCGTTCCTGAGCTTACCCTTCTTCTTTATGTTGGTCTAAATTTTTGGACAATTTCATCTTCCCATTGTTATAGAGATCTTCTAATTGGTTGTTTTCAGTCTCTCAGATACCCCACTTGATGACTGTTTTTCTAGGTCCTGCCCAAGAGAACTTCTGCCTTTGGTACTCCATGATCACATTCTTCACTCCAGTCTGCTCTCAAATTACCTCACTTTGAATGTACTTACACAATGATACTCCAAGCTTGGATCTTTCCATAACGCTCTGTGCCATAACAAATCTCTGTTCTCCCTTTTTAGTGGTAACCCACATTTTGCTTGCATATAATATTGTAGGCAAAATGGTGCTATGAAAGAAATTTTTAAAGAGTATTAAAAAATGATTGTGAAAATAGTTGATTAAAAAAAAAGTACCAAGTTAATTTTGAAAATTTTTCTAAGTAATTTCTAAACTACGGATTGTAAATTTTTTTGTTTAAGCAGCTAAAGAGTCAATTGACCTGTTATATTTTGATAAAAAAGCAATGATAATAATATGGCATAAAACTAAACTATTTAATGATTTGCCATTTTGTAAAATGATTTTTGTCACTAGAATAGCTCAATCATGATTTTTGTCACTAGAATAGCTCAATCATGATTTTTTTGCTAGAATAGCTCAATCATGATTTTTGTTGCTAGAATAGCTCAATCATGATTTTTGTTACTAGAATAGCTTAATCATGATTTTTGTTACTAGAATAGCTCAATCATGATTTTTGTCACAAGAATAGCTTGATCATGAAAATCTCTCATTTTTACAGTAATTTTAAAATATTTCAATAGAAATGTAATATTTCCATTCACCATCCACCTCAGTGTAAGTTTCAGTGATTTACTTGATGTTTTTACTGACTGAATAAATCCTAAATTAGATGAAAATGTAATACTTCCATTCACCATCCAGCAAAGAGTAAGTTTCATTTGTTTACTGAATTGATACATTCCAAATAAGATAGAAATATAATACTTCCATTCACCATCCAGATAAGAGTAAATTTTAGCCATTTCCTTATTTTTTTTTTTTTTTTTGCTAAATAAATCCTAAATTATGTAGAAATGTAATACTTCCATTGACCATCCAGATAAGAGTAAATTTCTGTTAGTTACTAAATTTCTTTTACTGAATGAATAAATCCTAAATTATGTAGAAATGTAATACTTCCATTCACCATCTTGGCAAGAGTAAATTTCATTCATTGACTTGATAATTTTTTTACTTAATAAATAAATCTCTCATTATACAGACATGTAATAGTACCATTCACCATCCAGATAAGAGTAAATATCAGTCATGTACTTGATTATTTTGGTGAACAATTAAATCCCTAAATAAAATCTTCATTTCACTCATTGAAAATATTCATTTAGCCTTTTCCTCCTTTAACTACAGCCTGTCACCTTACTGTCAGTATATGGTTTTTTAGACTTAACAGTTCAGGATAAATGGAAATATTCATAGCTTGGCTATTCTGGGCAAGCAGCGATCTCTTTTATGCAAAAATAACCAAAAACAATTTTATGCAACATGGCTTATAATTTATTTGACTATGAGACGTGTATATAAAAAAGTTTTATTTTGGCTTCAAAATAATTTTAAAAATAACTTCAGCTTTAAAGAATTTTCAGAATATTGACATAATTCCAATTTATGTATAAATTGCTATAAATTTTCAATAAAATTTATAATTTTATATTGTATTGTAAATATTATTAAAACACAAGCAAAAAAAACAACAACACATATCTTCTAAAATCATGAAAAGTTAAAAAATTGAAATCAAGAAATAAATTATAAGTAAAAGTAAGATCTATGACCTTTTTTTTTATCATCACACTAAAGAAAAGAACTTTTTCAGAAATTTATTGAGTTTATAGTCATTGTTTTGCCATGTGTCATAGATGAGTTGTTTGTCTGGTACATGCAGCCTAACTCCATGTTTGGGACCCCTGTTATACTGTCAAACAAAAAGATTAAGATAATGACTGTCATAAAATGTTCTGTTTTTTTTCTCTGTGAATGGATTACTGATTGGTACCAGCTGACAACAAAATGATTAAAAAAAAAACTTACTTTGGTATCTTCTCAGTTTACTAGAAAGATAGACTTGAATTTCATTTGTGAAAAAGATTTTTTTAAATACTGTCATCAGACAATTTCTGCATGGTGCGTTTTGTATTGTCGTTGAATCATGTACTTGCAATGAGTCAGGAACAGCCTTCATAACATTTATTTTATGTCTCATGTTTAATTCGGCTTCCCTCCAGATGTCACTTAGCAAGTGCATTTTAGATGACTTGATACACATAAATTGCTTACTTGGCAATCTATAGACATAAAATGAATGTATGCTCATACATGGTTGTATCTATGTATTCATGCTTGCATACATAGATATTTCCATTATACAAACTTTGTTCAATACATTCTAAGTCTCACCCAGAAAGGAGAGCATAGCAGAACATTTCTGTTGTAGCAACACACTACCACTTTTTATAATATATATATGTATAAGTTTTTCTAGTGTTATAAGAAGTGGTAGAGTTTCCACAATATAAATATTCAGCTATGGTTCTTATTTCTGGGTTAGGCTTAGAACTTTTTTAAATGACACACACACATGCACTCGCCTATATATAATCCCACAACCGTAGTTACCTTAAAAGATATAAGATATACAGTTGAAAACTGTTGTTATTTTAATATGTGACTACTAAGGTTGTTCAAAAAGTTTTAAACCTTACTGAAGAAAAAGAGCCATAACTGAAGCTGTTTATCATGGCAACAAAGTACCACTGATAAAACTAGAAATATCTCTATTAGTTTATCTATTTCCTTTAGTTCGAGCTGTCATTATAACCTTCTAAGAAAATGGTGTATATTACTCACATAGTATAAGTTGGTAAGTTTTTCAGCATGTCAGACCTTAGTGTTATTTGATACTGTAATCTGTCTTTTTTTAAGCAATTATATTGTTTTAATTAATGATATGAATCAATTGTAAGCAGTAGTAGCTTTAAGTAATTGTTCTTAATACTAATAATTTGTACACCATTATTTTACTTAAAGAACTGAGAGCAATTTGATTATAATCCATTTTTTTTTGTACACACTTATACAATTTCAAGCATTTCTATTGAATACTAATAATTTTCAAACATATTTATTAAAGTCATTGATGGAAACCCTCACAGTTACTACCTCTCCAGATCCGAGTGGACCTGGGAGTAATAGCAATAAAAGGGATACTTCACACTTCTCAGGTCTCCAGAAGTGGAGCCTCACCACTGGATGCATTTTAGTGTCATGCCCAGGACATGAATTGTTTAGGAACATTTCAACAAGAGTATATATATATATATATATATATATATTTCCACACACAGTGTGGAAGTATATATATATATATATATATTTCCACACACACAGTGTGGAAGTAAATAAAGAAATAAGTCCAAAAGAATGAAGAAAAGTTGAGAAAACAAAATAATCCAAAATTTGATGAATTTTTTATGAAAAACGACATTCAATATTTCTGTTATAATGACCTTCCTCAGGACTTCAAATTCATGAAAAATGTTGTTAAAGTAGTGATAGATATTTTCTTCTGTTATTTCATCAAACATCCATCGCTACTTTCACAATATTTTTCATGAATTTAAAGTCCTGAAAAAAGTTATTACAACCAAAACGTTCAACATTGACTTTCATTATAAATTCATCAAATTTTGGATTATTTATATTTTTTTAAACTTTTCTTCATATATACAGTGTCGTCATTTTGAATTATCAATTTTGTGCATGTGCTTCATTTGTTGCAAGTTTTGTCTACTGTGCAACAAATTAGAGTCAATTGGGCACTGTCTATAAGGAAAGCAGCACCATGATACAATTCACTTGACTAGAAATTTGAAAATAGCATGCTTCACTGCTTGGGATTCTTCCCAGAAGGTCCAATACGAAGATTTCAGGGTGTTTAGGTGTCAATCTGACAAGAGATTTATATTTGTATTGATGAAAACCAAATGCCAAGTTCACACCCTCCTGTTTAGGTGGTCACTAGCGATGGTGATGTTATGTCTCCATTTGTCTTTTCACATGTCCTCACACTCAAGATGGATGCCTACATCAAGTACCTGGAAAAGGTAGTGTTGCCATAGATTGAGAGGGTGGCTGCTGAAAGACCCTACATCTGACGAGAGGACCCTGCACCAGACAGGAGAACCCAGTGTTGGCTGGGAGAAAATTTCTACCACAACCCCAGCCCACTATCTAGCCACTGACCTCCCCATATTGCCATTCTTTGGATTATTATGTGACTGGGTGTGGTTGAACAAGAGACCAACAAAACTCTTTGCAACACTAAAAATGAACTGAAGGCAAGGATAATGGCAGTAATTTCCACTTTAAAGAAGGAGACCATTGGAAGGGCTTGCAAGAGATTCCTGGGTTGTCTGGAAGTTTGAAACTAATTGCAATTTCTTTGAATAAATTTAATCTATAGTATTTCATGATATTTTGAAGTAATTTTGATAAATATTACTGAACAAGTGAAATATCGGTGTTGTTTTTTTTGTTTTTTTTCTAACTTTAGACAACACCTTACCCATCACACTCAGTATATATATATATATATATATATATATATATATATATATATAAAAAGGTTCATAGTTGAATGATCTTTTGTCCTGATGGAATTATTCCCGACTCTGGTTTAACTAGACCGTATAATACATATATATATATATATATATATATATATATATACACACACATTCTAATAAAAGAGCCTTTTGTTTGTGTATTTATCTTCACTATTTTCATGTTGACTAAGGAAAAACATTAGATTTTGACATAGTCTATTTTAGGTTGATATCAGAGGTCAAACAAAGAATTTTACCAAAGTATTTTTAGACTGTATTCTTTTCCATTCATTCCTCTAGTACGCAATAAGATAAATTTATATTAGTTTATTTTGCATTTTTTATCATAAATCATATTGGCTTTTCGCATGGCCAGCTCTGTGCTGGTTGATCACAAGTTGATTCCCTTAACAAATTTATTCAGGCAGGGGTGTCCCCATCGTGTAATGGTGAAAGCACTGGAATTGCTGTGGAATCGCAGTATGCAAGTTTATACTCCAGTCATGCTATTATATTCATTTTCAGAAAATACCAGGTATGAACCACTTTGTCCTCCCAGCTATGAGTTAGATAGTACCAATAATGCCCTCCTAAAAGGATGAATTAGGCATTAAATAACCTGAGAAGGTTGATATGCCATTATATAACAAAGAAAGAAAGAAATTTTTCAAAATATTGCCCGAATAAGAAGCCCTAACACCCATAAACCAGGTTATATTAATGTGCCACTCTATTTCTTTTTCCTTTTGCATGAGAATGTTTCTTCTAGTAAGATCTGCTTATTTATGCATAAATAATTATCTTTAATTTGGTGCGTTTGTGTTTAAAGAATTATATCAAAGTACATACTTTAACTGTGTTGTTATTTTTAAAGTTGCTTTTCCCAATGAAAACACTGGGTATCTTGCTGACATATATATATATATATATATATATATATATATTTGAAGTTGTCCATGGTGCAATGATTATCAGCTCAAGAAATGAATACAACAATTATGTATAATGTGTGTGTGTATATATGTGAGCGTGTAGGAATTGTATAAAGAAAAATGAGGAATTATGTATTGTGAGTGTGTATATATATATATATATAGGTATACATGTATTTATTGTGTGTATATATATATATATATATATATGTGTGTGTGTGTGTGTGTGTGAGCGTGTAGGAATTGTATAAAGAAAAATGAGGAATTATGTATTGTGAGTGTGTATAAATATATATATATATATATGTATAGGTATGCATGTATTTATTGTGTGTCTATATATATATATATATATATGCATGCATGTATTTATTGTGTATATATATATATATATATATATATATGCATGCATGTATGTATTGGATATATATAGATAGATAGATGCATGTATTTGGTGTATATATATATACATAGATGCCTGTATGTATTGTGTATATATATTTATATATATATGCATGCATTGTGTATATATATATATATATGCACTTAAATATTTATGTATATAAATATATATATATATGTGTGTGTACAATTATATTTACATGGTTATGTATATGTTTATACATATGTATATAATTATATGTATATTCTTATATAGACAATTATATATCTCTTTATATGTTGTTCATAACAGGAATTATGTACACACATGCTGCCATCATGTATGGAATTAAGAACTTTGTATATCTTAGAAAAGATGACTTTTGTGATTTATTTCGAAGTAAAACAAAATGTATTTCACTTTCAAAAGACATCAAAAGGTTTTCTGCTCAAATTGCCCAAGAACTCCAACACACAAAAAAAGCAAAACAGTCTTCAAAAGCATCGGCCATGTTTGTCACATGCAAAACAATTAAAAGCCACCAAGGAGTTACTCAAACACGTCCACAACCGACTCCACGTCCATACCCCATCCCCCACCTTGTTTTTGCTTGTGCTTTGTTAATTAACATTCAACTTGTTCTTCTCAAATTAACTTTGACAAGTGACATATGTGATATGATGTTAATTGATTTTACTTCTGTACAAAAGCTTGTCATTTCAAACTTACATGCACACTGTTTTCCCTTGTATCAATAGAACCGTTTTTACTTTGTGTGTATATAATGACTTGTTAAGGCATTAAATTCATGTTGCTTATTTAAAGCTTATTTATTCTAAACATGTCAACTAAAGTAAACCAACTGTCTAAATATCCATACCTTTTTATCCATCTACATTTCTTCATAAATACACGCATATATATATATATATAGAAGTAAAGTTGGCGACCGCAGTCGAGGGCGACCAGAAGGCTCCCTTTTCAATAAGTACTACACTAAAGTGTAGGGGAGGGCACTACTATTTCCCCTGGATTGCTCCACTTTACCCTTGATGCGTACCTTATAATGCTGAGTGTTAAGCAAGGAGGTATCAAGTACCATTTTTTTAAGTCTTTGGTATGACTCTACCTAGGATTGAACCCCGGTCTCCTGGACAATTGGCGAACACTCTACCCACTAGGCCAATGTGCCCACCGGCCTATTGGCCTCATAGGTTGTGTGTTTACCAATGGCCTGGGAGACCTTGGTTCAATCCCTGGTCGAGTCATATCAAAGACTCAAAAAATGGTACTTAATACCTCCTTGTTTGACACTCAGCACTAAAAGGCACATATCAAGGGTAAAGTGGAACAATCCAAGGAAAGGGGTAGCATCCTCCCCTACATTTTGGTGTAGTAGCTAATGAAAAGGGAGCCTTTGGGTTGCCCTCGACTATGGTTGCCAACTTTAGTGCAGATCCAGAGTCACTGGTGCTTGGTGACTGTCAATGCCTTACATATTTGTTTATCTGTCAGACTGTGCCTGTTCTATTCAAACTTAGATCTACTTATTTTCAATTGCCTATATTGAGCACATTTTATCCATAAACATCGGCAACTACATTATATATATATATATATATATAGGGCAATTAGAATGACCTTTGAATTTTATAGTGTACAAGTTATTTGTATTATATCAGAGTACTTGATATCATATAACTATAAATTAATTGTACTAAATTTAGTTACTTGAGTCTATAATAGTTTACTAAGGAATATTATAATTAATTATGAAACCATTTAACTGTGTGCAAACTAATGATTATTATAAAATATAAATAATTTCTTTAAATTTCTTTAATTATTGATATAAGACTGGAATACTTATAATCATGTTACTGGGTGTGAAAAATTACTCATAGAAAACAATTACAAAAAAAATTTAAATATAAATCTCCAATAAACATGATTCTCTTTAAATAACCCTAGACAGGTTGCCAGATCATTAAAATCAATTAGTAATATATAATTCAGGTGCAATGGATCTACTTTGAAATTTTCCCTTTGGTCAGTTGTTTATCGTGCGTGTTAGCAGGTTAAATGGTTGAGAGAAACAATGAAATTTCCTAAAAATGGCCATCAGATTACCAGTGGCTGATGGGTTTTTTTTCAGTTCTATGGCTAAAGCCTAATTATCATCATTATTATTTGATATTTTCTTTTTATCTTATTTACTTTATTATCATTTTCCTTGATATTATCATTTATTTATTATACTTATATTTTGTTTTTGTGCCAATCACAATGACAAGGCTATCTTCACTTTTGTTTTTTGCTGAATTTTGTGAACTCAAATACATATTATCTGAGGGTCTAAAGTCTAAGGATTCAAATACAATGTGAGAGTCAGCAGGCTAAGTGTTCAAATATAATCAGAGGATCTAAAAATTAAAGTTTCTTATACAGTCTGAGAGTCAAGAGGATAAGGTTTCAAGTACAATCTGAGGGTCAAATGGTTATAGCTTCAGATACAATCTGAGGGTCCAGAGCATTATGTTTCAAATACAATCTGAGGGTCAAATGGTTATAGCTTTAGATACAATCTGAGGGTCCTCAGTATAATGTTTTAAATACAATCTGAGGGTCAAATGGTTATAGCTTTAGATACAATCTAAGGGTCCACAGCATAATGTTTCAAATACAATCTGAATTTCAAATTGTTATAGCTTCAGATACAATCTGAGGGTCCACAGCATAATGTTTCACATACAATCTGAGGGTCAAATGGTTATAGCTTCAGATACAATCTGAGGGTCCACAGCATAATGTTTTAAATACAATCTGAGGGTCAAATAGTTATAGCTTCAGATACAATCTGAGGGTCCTCAGCATAATGTTTCAAATACAGTCTGAGGGTTAAATGGTTATAGCTTCAGATACAATCTGAGGGTCCTCAGTATAACGTTTCAAATACAATCTGAATTTCAAATTGTTATAGCTTCAGATACAATCTGAGGATCCAGAGCATAATGTTTCAAATACAATCTGGCAGTCAAGAAGTTCAGGGTACAATGAGTTAACATTTTATGTTCAATTTGATTTGAATATGGACATATTTTCAAATCTTTTAGTGATAAAAAGATTTTTAGATGATTTACAATTTTGACCAACAAAAAATAAGGTTGATGCTTCTTTTCTTTATTATCTGGAAGTGCAGTCAATTTCTGAGCTTTGAATTTTATGAGAAGGATAAGTGGATTGTTTCCATCAAATGGAGTGGGCAGAAGAAGAAATAAAATTGAAAAGAATCATAAGAAAAGAACAATGAAGGCCTGAATGAAATTAAAGTGTTTGCAGTGGAGGATTACATGATTTATTTGATTCTTTTGGAAGAGTTAATAGATTGCTGATGTTGCTGCTGTCTTTGATGAGAATGACCCATCTTGAGAAATGGGTTAAATAGATTAAGAATTAGAAAAGAGATAAGGACATGAAGTGAGAGAAAAGAAAACAGAAACAATAAATTGATGTAGGGGAAAGTGAGATGAGAGTTGAAGAAGAGGAAAGGGAGATAAGGGAAAAAAGCAAAGGGAGAAAAAAGAGTTTGAGAAAGAAGAGTGAGTGAGAGAGAGAGAGAAGAGTTATAGAAAAGGAAAGGGAGAGACAAGAGTTGAAGAAGAGGAAAGGGAGATAAGGGAAAAAAGCAAAGGGAGAAAAAAGAGTTTGAGAAAGAAGAGTGAGAGAGAGAGAGAGAAGAGTTATAGAAAAGGAAAGGGAGAGACAAGAGTTGAAGAAGAGGAAAGGGAGATAAAGGAAAAAAGCAAAGGGAGAAAAAAGAGTTTGAGAAAGAAGAGTGAGTGAGAGAGAGAGAGAGAAGAGTTATAGAAAAGGAAAGGGAGAGACAAGAGTTGAAGAAGAGGAAAGGGAGATAAGGGAAAAAAGCAAAGGGAGAAAAAAGAGTTTGAGAAAGAAGAGAGAGAGAGAAGAGTTATAGAAAAGGAAAGGGTGTGAGAAGAGTTAGAGAAAAGGAAAGGGAGAGAGAAGAGTTTGCAAAAGAAAGGGAGAAAGGAAATTGACAAAATGGAAAAGGAGAGAGAAGAGTTAGAGAAAAAGAAAATGGAGAGAGATGAGTTGGAAAAAGGAAAGAGTGGCAATAAGCCGGAGAAGAGGAAAGGAGGCGAAATAGATTTAGAGAAGAAAGCTAGAGACATAAAGAAGGAGAAGAGGAAAGGGCGGGAAAAGAAAGTGGAGAAGAGGAAAGGGAAAGACCGACATTTAGAGTAGAAGTAAAAGAAGACGTAGAGAAGAGGAAAAAGAAAACCAGGTCTTAGAGAAAAATTAATGACAAGTACTTGGAGATTAGAGAGAGAGAGGGAGAGAGAGAGAGAGATTTGGAAAAGGAAAGAAAAACATGTGGAAAAGAAAAATGTTAGAGACTAGATCTCGGAGTAGAGGAGAAAAGAAACCAAGACTTATTGAAGAGAAAAGAGCAACAAGGATTTGGAGAAGTTAAAGAGCGAGAGACAACATTTACAGGGGGAATGAGGGATTTATAAAAAGAAAAGAAATCAGAGTTTGGGGAAATGAAAAGGAGAGAGAGAAAGAGAGAGAAGAATAAGTAACTGGGAGGATGATGTCAGATCCTTGGCTGAAAGATACAGAAGACGGAGACGTACGAGGAAAGAAAAATTAGAAAAACAAATACCAGTTGCCTTTGCTAGCACGTGTGTCATTGATATCATGTACTCCCCTCAAAGGACTGTCTACGCGTGCAAACGCCACACAAACACTCACACATTTTTTTTTTAATACGGACATTTCAAAAATTGAATTTCAAAAGAAAACACTTAGAATCTATAATGATGATTTTTGTTTCTGAAGAGCAAGCAAACAAAAAATTTTTTTGATAAAATCTGGGTGCAGTGGTTGGTGGGGTAGGTGACTGTGGAGATTGCTTGATCAGCTCACCTTTAACTTAAACAGACCGCGGATGATTCTAGATGGAGGGAAGTCGGACTCAAATTTACTGGGTACCTGGGTTTCTTTTTTTGGAAAAAGTAGGAAACTGACAGAAAAAATAGAATAAGATAAATGAAAAACAGAGTTTGATGGGTGTAGACTTTTTTTTACTCTCTCCTGACCCTCTCCAGCTTGCTATGTTAGCATATTACGATCTGGGTGAGGGGTGCGAAAACATCACATCTTTTGCCCGGCTCGGGGGAGAGCTCTAAAGAAAATAGCAGTTGTCTTTATATTACAAATACTGAGGTCCGCTCTGAAATATCCTCAATGTTTATTGTGTGTCAGGAAAATCGAGAACTAACGGCACTCTGTGTGGGTGTGTGTGTGTGTGAGAGAGAGAGAGAGAGAGAGAGAGAGAGAGAGATTTGTTTAACGGCATATCAACCTCTTATGGGGTACTTAATACCGAAATTTAATTCATTTGTAAAGGTTTGATTGAAATCAAGACTATTTTCTGTGTTTCATTGCATTTGTTTTTTTTTTAAATTTCACTTGGATCTATAATTAATTATTTGCACATCGTGATATGGTTTCAAGTATTCTTATCTAACCTCAGTAAATTGCAATCAGATTGATGGTTTCAAGTGACTAACAGTTATAATCCATATTAAGCAATCATATCTTCTAGTGACTGTTAATATAAATGATTTGCGCACAGTTATATTTGACTAGATCTATTTGAACTATAAATAGTACTTGAATAGGTACTACCATTCTAACTTAGAGTGGACCTGGGAGTAATGACCATTAAAGGGTACTTTGTGGGGATTAGATTATACCCCATAACTAAGACTCCTCAGAATTACAGTACTAGAGCCTCACTGCTGCTGCAGTTTAATGTCATACCAGGACACTCCCTTTTATGGTGGTTGTGGTAGGGTCTTATCCCTCTGCAGATTATGGAATCGGTCTATTCTAAACCCAGCCGACACGGTAGAGAGAGGTGGAGAGAATGTTTGGATAAAGTACGAAATCAAAGGAGTAAATATATGGACAAAAAAGCGAGAAAGAGAGAGAGAGAGATAATATAAACGAAGCGAGAAAGAGAGAGAGAGATAATATAAACGAAGCGAGAAAGAGAGAGTATGTGGAAGATTTTTTTTATCAAGAGTCTCCGACGAAATTGTTTAGAGTATCGATGTAAACAAAAAGGATGCCTAGAGTTGTGTAATGGTTAACAAGCTAGACTAGCATACCTTCACGAGTGAGTTCGATTCATATGGCCTTGTGCCACACCTAATAAGAAATTAGTGTATTACGTCTATGTGAACAAAAGGGAAGGAAAGTAAGAATTCATGAGAGCGTGTATGTGTATGTGTGAGAAAGAGAAAATGGATGTGTGTGTGACACTATTTTCCAAGAATGTGTATGTAAAAGAAAAAGTCAACACAGATGTTAACTATATTTGTACGTACGACGTGTAAAGCTTTTCTTGGTGAATTTCTAGTTATGGTATTTTAGGCTGGAACAAGAGTAAATAGATAAATAAAAGTAGAAACTTTATACGGAGATAGTGTAGAGAAGAGGAAAATCTCGTATTTTGGTTTGGCGTTCAATTTATTTCAACACTTAATTTCACCCAATCAGGATGACTTATCCTATTCAGCCCGGACCTTCATTTCCGGCTTGCAAAACGGGTGAGCGGCCAAACCCACTCTCTTTGGCTTGAGACGGCGACCAGAACAGACGTTCGTTTGGCCGTCCCTGCTTAGCGATGCTTTTTAACACTAGCAGCAGCAACATGGACACTCACGAGGGAACCATCTAATTTATGGATTTCATACAAGAAATCCCAGTTGAATATGAATTGGATGCATTCAGCATGCCTTCCACAGGCACCACTTCATGTCACCCCAAAAACTGGCTATGTCAATCCGAGCGTAACTCCGCTCTCGACACACTTGCTACCATTTCACCTCTGGCCTACATTAATTGAGATAACGCATACTCTCCCCCAAATACCAGATACAAAACTACACGGTGACTTTAAACACAATCCCTCACATGTCCAGCAACACACGCTGCCATCACATCTCGCTACGCCATTTCGTCTACAACACTAACAAACCTAAACTCCACGAGTCTTGCAGCACCAAAAGCAAACCATATTCAATGCTGCAAATAAAAAACTTTCTTTGTTGTGTTGTTAAAGAAAAGTTTCGTAATTCATTTGTGTTGCCTAAAAAAATATAGTGTTAGAGAAATTAACAATTCCTCGAACTGCTATAATAGAAGCGACTTTCACTCGATTGACAGATTTCTGATGTCGGATAGTTTATGTAGAGTATAACCTCCCTGTCAGCTAGAACTAGAGAATATGCTGACTGCACCTATACAGAAGGGTGAGATCCCACCCACCTCAATGAGAGTCCTGGATACGACACTAAACCATCCGATAGTGAGACTCTAGTCCTGGAATTTTGGGATATGTGGGGTACCCCTTCATTACTATGACTCTCCGGTCTATTTTGAGACGAACTGCTAATACCTGTTAGGGGTCCATCTATGGGTCAAATAGAACGAGCTAATTATTTACAATACTTGAAACCATTTCATAATTCAGCAAGTTTCTTGTTTAAAAATGGCGCACGGTCGTACAAATGGGGCACCCACAAGACTCAAACTCGCTCTTGAAAATTTGCTAGTATAGCTTGCTAACTATTATACTCCAGGAGGCGCCCAAATTGAAACCATTTAACTATGTGCAAACAAATGATCAGTGTCAAATTACATAGGAATTACATTGGAATACTTGATAAATAGAATTACTTACATTAAACAGCAATATTTGAAACCATTAAGCGGTGTACAAACAAATGATTAATATTAAATTAAATTAAAATATTTGATAGTTACGAATATTGAATCGCAATACTTGAAATCATTTAACTGTGTGCTAACAAAAGAGTTTTAACAAATTATTTAAAA
Source organism: Sepioteuthis lessoniana (assembly GCA_963585895.1). NCBI lineage: Eukaryota > Metazoa > Mollusca > Cephalopoda > Myopsida > Loliginidae > Sepioteuthis > Sepioteuthis lessoniana. Next base: position 77,417,847 of record OY757927.1, on the reverse strand, counting down.
ATAAAATGACTCTCAAACTATTCGAACCAAACCAAATTCTAGAGAAGGAGAAGAAAAAGGTAGATGAGAAAGAGAACTTTGGACAGAGAAAAACTCTTTAACAATTAAAAAAAAATGTAGATATATTTTCTAAGCTTAGCCTTGTTGTGGCACAAGACCAGAAGCATGGGGAACCAGGTGAGAATCGAACTCACTAACAATGGTCTGCTAATCTTAAACTTATTCACCATTATACCACGTGAGATGATATGATTTTATAAAGGTTTATTCTAGATACTTAAAAAATAAATAATTTAACGAAATGAAATATGTAAAATGAACAACATGCACGTAAAAATATCATTGCTTCTTGTCTTTTTCCCCTCTTTACCCAAAACTGACAAGATGAAAACAAAAAAGATAAAATTAACCGGCTCATTGGTCTAGTGGGTTGAGTGTTCGCCAATAATCCAGGAGCCCTGGGTTCAATCCCAGGTCGAGTCATACCAAAGACTTTAAAAATGGTACTTGATATCTCCTTGTTTAACACTCAGCAATATAAGGTACTTATCAAAGGTAAAGTGGAGCAATCCAGAGAAAGAATCCTCAGTGTAGTAGCTATTCAAAAGGGAGCCTTCTGGTCGTCCTCGACTACGGTCGCTAACTTACTTACTTACTTCTTTTGTAAAGGAAAAAAAGGAAAAAGTCAAGTAAAAATGTTTAAAAAGTATTTTTCATAACTCCTAAATGAAAACCACGGAGGGAGGGTTTTGATTTGGGAAAACAAGAAAAAGTCACCCAGACAAAGAGTAAGTGGCCGCGGATACCATAGAATATTCTTTTTAGCCTATAAATCATTCGCAGTGTGTCTAGAGACTTCTGTTTTGTTTATAAATCATTATTAGTCTATTAAACCATACCATTGCTTACAAATTCACCTCAGCTTAAAAAAAAACAAACAAAAAACAGCTAGGGTTGACATGTCATGAAATAAGGGAACCATCTAGTGAAGACATTGTTCAACCGTGTTGAATGTCTCAACTGACACTGCTTTCAGTTTGTTCATTATCATTTGCTGCTTGTGCTAAACTGTTTCCAAATTGTGAGCCCAGTGATGGATTTTGATTTCTGTTCATAGGAAATGGGTAATAGGACTCTGATCAGTAGAGTAAGAGTACTATGGCACCATAGGAATATTGTTTTCTTTTTTTTTTTTTTTTTTAACAAAGAACTAGTTCACAGAAAGTAATGACACTGATTTTCCCCATCGACAGAGGGTGACGTCCCGCCTCAGATGGTGAGGCTCCAGTTCTGGAGTTTTGGGGAATGTGGAGTACTCCTTCATTGCCATTACTCCCAGGTTCATTCTGGCCTTTATTGGTAGTATCTGCCAGGGTCCTATCTCTGGCTCAAATAGAACAGTTCAATCATTGACTAAGGATTGATTATTATTCGTAATTAGAAACCACAAGGCTGTCAGCAAATTATTTGTATTACATAGAAATACTTGATAAGTAGAATTTCTAATGTTAAATAGCAATACTTGAAACCATTTAAACTAGGTGCGAACAAATGACTAATATCAAAGAGAATTATTTGCATTAAATAAGAATATTGGTAACTATTCAAATGTGTGCGAATAAATGATTAATATTAAATATAATTATTAGTGTTTGATCGAATTACTTGAAACCATTTAACTGTGTTCAAACAAAAGAGCTCTAATAACTCATCTAAAAATAAAGTTACCTCCAAACCGTTCGCTGTACAATCATATATGATTCAGCATTAAATGAATTCTTGATACGCTATAAAACACCGACCAATTATTATTTAGATCACCTCCCATATTTCTTTGCAGTAAAATAAGTAAGTTGGCCGACCGTAGTCGAGGGCGACCAAAAAGCTTCCTTTTCAATACCTACTACACCGAGATGTAGGGAAAGACACTTTTCTCTGGATTGCTCTACTTACCCTTGATCCGTATCTTAGAATGCCAAGTGTTAAGCAAGAAGGTATTAAGTACCATTTTTGAGTCTTTGGTATGACTCGACCTGGAATTGAATCCCGTTCTCCCGGACTATTGGCGAACACTCTAACCATTTTGCCAATAGTTAATCCGAATTTCTTTAATCTCTCTCTGTAACTGTAATCTTTTGTACTTTTTATTATTTTTGTCACTCTTTGTATGACAGCCAATTTCAATATCACAATAATTTTCCTATCTCGATACTGGAGTCCAGACCCGAGCACGATATTCTGTATGAGGTCTTATTAAAGTTTCATACATTTTTAAAGAAACTTTCGCCTCACTGAAAATCAAATTTCTAACAATCTGGTCAATCATGGTTGTAACGTTTGACAGAGAATTTTCATGACACACTAAACCAAACGTGATATTACTTAGCTGAACATTCTGAGAGATAAACATTAACTGAATATTTTTCAGACGTGTTCAAAGCTGTCCTGGACTTACCTATAAGCTATAGTTTAAAGCCATACATTATCGATGTTTCATATATATATATATATATATATATATATATATATATATTAACATGGATATATATATATATATTTTTATAAAACCTTAATTTTCATATACCTTAGGACCTCAGTAGGTGAAACTCCGGCTTTAGTTCAAGGTCAACATTGATCCTCTAAATTTAAAATCAAGGTTGCCAACCTAAAAAATGAAGAAAGAAATTGTTTCATTATATTCTAGACTGACTGCCTATATAAGTATGTGTGTGTGTGAGAGAGAGAGAGAATAATCATGACTTCCCTGAATGGAACCTTGATTAATTAAAACTCTTATTTTTTTCCCTTCTTGTTTTTGTGAAGACAATGTAACAGTCTTATATGAAAGCAACATTACACATAACGTCTTTATTAAGTGGTTGGAAGCAAGAAATGAACGCTTGTTTGTTCTGTAATTCTTCAAAAAATAAAGAAATAACCCGAAAATAAAACCAAGGCGACATTTTTTCGGTAAGTTCTTCAAACTTTCATAAGTTTGTTGTTTTTAATTTCACAGTTAGGATCCATTAAGTTATTTTTATCATTGATTTGACACTGTACAGTTAAATGTAAGGTGTTTCGTAAAAGAATCCAGCTATTTTATATCAATAAAAAAAGTGGCCTACCTAGGGCAACAGCACTTCCCTTCAGCGCCTTTTTGAAAGGCATGAATCCATTTCTCCGTGTGTTTTATCTCATCGCTAGATATTTTGACAAGATATCTCGTCACTCCTAAGTTACGATGATCAACAGAAAATATAATAGCCGTGTGTGCACCGAGAAAACCAACTCTGCCATATCGACTTTAACTTGGAATCTCAAACTTTTCACCATCCTGTCGTTGGGGCTTAGAATACTCCGACTGCAGAGCGGGTAACAGCCCTTTCCTCCAAAAGAGCTGTCTTGGATAGGACACTTAACAGCATCTGATTGTGAGGCTTTCATATTTCGCTCTGTAAAACATCGAAATGAGATGTTTGCTACTAAATACTTGCAAGTTTGACGTTTGGCCTTACTTGATACTTTTGAGTAGTATGAAGGAAACAATCCATGTTACAGACGGAAATAAATGCACATAAACGTAAATCAACGCGCAAAAATGGCATACTGAGTTCGATCCTGGTTACGGTTGTCATGATATAAGAAAAGCTTGATCATATACCACCGTTCCTTTTCAAAAGATCTTCATACATGATCTCACACGTAGTGAAAATTATATTTATTCACTTAGTATCTTTCATACTTAAAATCATAAAACATCTATATCATCACAATATGCGTCTTCTATTCAATATTATAATTTACAGAATTTATTTTTTAACGAAACAAGGAAAGCAACATATAAAAATTTGACTAATTAAAAACTGCTTCATTTTGATAGAATCAAAAATCCTTTCTTACTCCACATTAAACTAATGAAGTCATTATGAAAACCTTTTTGGTTCATATCAATTCGTGTCCTCCACTCCTTTTGGAGGTTATTCGTGGATTATCCCAACCGGATCAACATGTCTCGGATTGAGTTTATTCATTAGTGATTAGCATCACTAGTGAAGTTTGCTGTGGTACAATTGCATGACTTGATCGGGGAAAGCCTCGTTTTCGTTTCTTTCCTTTTTTTTTCCCTTTCCTGTTCATGGTCAGCCATGTTTTTGGGCCAAAAGAAGGCAGTCATTGAAAATTGAGTTGGAAGTGATTCGAGAAATGGCTGAAATGCGAAAGAAAGAAAGAAAAATGGAAGGAGAAAAAGACAGAAAACCAAGAGCAGTAATGACTGACTCGTCATCATCACCACTTGGATAAGACAGAAACAAAAAGAAGAAAATATTCAAAAGAAGGAAGCTTTAGTGAAATTTTTGTAATAATGATAATAATGGGGGTGGAAGAAAAATCAGTTATCAATATGCATTTGTATCATTTTGTAGATTGGTCGACTAGATCCCTTCGAGGTCTTGCCACAATCATTTTGCGAATCTTATGAACTGACAAGACAAAAAGGATTTTCAGGCTAAAGTCTATTGTTAGGCAACTGGTTTAGTCTCGTGGGTTTAAATTGATCTCTGTTGCCTGAGTCGAGAAAAAGTTTAGACAGAGTTTAGGAGATTTATTCATTTTAACTGATAGTAGAGAATACGAGGTAATGTAACGGTTATTGTCACGGAAAACGGAACCAGGCAAACTGTGTTCGAATTCCTGCTGAGGTTATTTATCTTTGTTTTGTACTATTAGGGAAAAGTATGAAACTGCATTTCTGTGCTCTGATACATCAACTGATATTCCCATAAGGTGTCTTGTCACTGATAGGCCACGATGGGAAACAAAATTGGAGAGTGTAAATTTAGGAAAAATCACTGCCCCATAAATATCGCTCAAAAGTTAAATCTGTTTCTTAATGATTTCATATTTATTTATATCATTCTGTTCGTATCTCTCTTGCTCCTTCTGAATACATCTCTTTCTCTCTGTTCAAGTCCCTTTCTCACCCTCTCACATTCTGTCCCTATATCTCTCTTTCTATCTCATTCGGTTTTTCACTTTCTTTACCGATGCGTCCTTCTCTCTCTCTCTCTCCCTGTCTTGCTTTCTCTTTCTCTCCTACTGTGTCCCCCTTTCTCTTTCTCCACCCTTCCCTCTGTCTCTCCGCCCCTGACACGCTTTCTCTTTCTCTCTCCACCCTGTCCTGCTTTCTCTTTCTTTCCCACTGTCTCCCCTCTCTCTCCTTATCTCTCTCTCCCCCCGTCCTTGTCTTGTTTCCGCTTTCTTTCCCTCTCTCACCGTCCCTGTCTTGCTTTCTCTTCCTCTCCCGCTGGTCCCCTTCTCTCTCTCTCTCTCTCCACTCTTCTCTCTTTCCCCGTCTGTCTTGCCTTATATCCTACTGTGTCCCCCGTGTTTCTCTATTCAACTTCTGCGTCATGGACAGGATGCGAAACGAGATGAACTTGGTTTGAATTAAGAGTCTTCCTTCTCCTAGACCGGTTGCCCTGCTAAGGTTAGAGAACACAGTCTGTCTTACACATCTTTATATCTATCTTCTCTCCCCCTCCACTCCGTTCTCTCTCAATTCATATCTTTATATCTAACTCGCTGTCTCTCCCGCCTCGCTCTTCATATTTTTTTTTATCTCTCACTCTTTATACCAATCCCCCCCCGCTCCAGCAATCCCAGTCTATTCCTACCTATATCATGATTGCATCTATCATTTAGTCTGAAAAGTTGTCAATCAATCAATATCTGCTCATAAATACAAATATTTATTATTGACCACTCTTTCCTCTGATAGTTTAGATATTGACGTATTACTGTGTCTGTTAAACAGTCATTTTGTGAGACAATAATTATCTTTGAAGACATCTCTTAATGTCGTCATTTCTCCTTAAAACTTCCCACTTTATTCGACTAAGTTACATTCAATAAGTTGTAATTACCTCACTAGATAATAAATAATGTAACCTTTTTTATTTTACTTGTTTCTTTGTTTATCCCTAATTGATGCTAGAACAGCTTCCATACACTCTGGATAGAATTGTCACTCACTTATATTTTAACTTGAATTATGCTTAGTTTTTTTAGGGCGTATGTGTTGGGTATGTGTTGTGGGAGCCTTACCCATCTTACCATAATGGACTCTTCTCACCGTTATTAGTACTGGAGATTTCGCTGCCAGAGAGGCAGATCACTATCGGTGTTATACAAACTGTACGAGACTTCTTACCTTTTCTATGTGACTCTATCTTTCTTCTGTAATATAATCTGTTATCTAATATCCGTGTTTGTGTTTTCATTTGTGACCCTTTCCGGGGTCACAGCAGTATGGGTGTTCTACACGCTGGTAAAATTAAAGCTATTCACAAAATAAGGAAACTAAAATATCGTTTTATTTCAAGTATCGATTTTATTATATTTTCCCTGGGAGACAATATTTGTCGTATTTACCGTTCGCTTCCATTGTGAGAAGGGTTAGACGTTCATTGAGGTACAAGCTCTTAGTAAAGTCAACGTGTCACTGTGTTGAGGTGTTTATGTACTTCTTTGATATCTTTGGGTTCTAAGAACTGCTGAGAAAAGTGCCTTTCCTCGGGCAAGGCTAGTGGTAAAAAAAAGAGTAGAAAATACAAAGTAAGTGCGTGGCTCTTGACCTCAAATTTAGAACCCAGGGGTCAGGTGACCAAAATCCTTTGCATAATGGTAAAAATGTAAAGCTATACTCTTTAATTTAAATCTAATCATTTCACTTTTTATTTTCTTTTAGTTTTATTTCTTTTCTTTTCTTTTAAATCATTTCAAGAGGAGAAAATCTGAATTCATACCTTTATCAAGATTTGAACTCTAGTAGCCGAATTCATTTACTACGGCGACAACCGTTTAAGCCTCTCGAGTAGTAAGTTTGTAACTAATTAACTTATTTGACCACTTATGAGACGCACATTTTTATAAGGTCAAGGGTCAGCTTGTGTTACTATCTTGCTGAGTTCTAGTGTTCAGTGACCTTTAGATTAAACCACAAATATCTCCGCAAACAGAACCGCCCTTAGGAGGGACGGGACCCAGTTGGAAACATTTATATTGCAGTGTGTTGTTGTGTGTATTTGATGGACCAAGAGTAGATTAATCTTCATCCTCGGGACTCCTTAGTCGCGGGGCCCACTTGAGAGCAATTGGTCCACTATGTAAACAAGATGACAATCGCTTCTATATTAACAACACCGACTCTTTTCTAAGTTATCAATGTATAACTGCAGTGCTTTTAGGTAATTCAGATAACACCAGTCAGGAAAAAAATTTAGAGACAATGCTTAAATATGCATGTACCTTAACAAACCTATTTAGGTTTTTAAATGTAAAATATTTGGATTTTGTAAGAATCTGAATACATAGCAAACATGAAAATGACATGAACGTAGGTGTGACATAACCACTTCACCTGCTACCCTTGCATCAATTCATGTGTAATCTGCGTACTTTGTTGTACCGCAGTCTCCTACCCCAAGCTGATGCACTCTACCGATGCTTATGCCCAAGAGACGGTGGCATCAAAAGGACAAAGAAAAAGAAAAGACAATGTTAGAGGGACTGGATCCGCTCCCGAACGGGACGGGTGTGTCCCTCTGGGACATTTCTTTAGCTTTTCTCCTTCCTTTCTGGCGCGCGGTACCAACTCTAGCCTTTCATTCTGGAAATTTACTAAGCTTTTTGCTTAGATGTGGCACAAGGCCATATGAAAGGGGCACCCAATGAGACTCGAACTCACTCGTGTAGGTTTATTAGTCAAGCTTGCTAACCATTACACCACCAGAGGCGCCTTTCTAGCCTTTCATTCTGCTGTAATTGGAATCGCTAAGACTCGGGAGAGCTACGAATGTCACCTGACATTCGTAGTTTAGCACGTTAATTTATTTATTTTTTATGCCAGCTCAATTTGGTCTTATAATATTGTACTTTTTGTCTATATGTATGTTCTTTTGCATCTAAAACTTGCATCATGTCAATATTGCTTAGTGGGCAGTTTCCCAGCTTGTTCGTCCCCAAAGAATCTTAAATTATGACTGAGCCAGTAATTAATTTACTTGTAGCGTCAAAAGTGTAAATAAAAAGCTAGATTTCAAATACTTAATATTTGAATAGGCAAATCCCCTCTACTGTTGATATAGTTTCGACGTACACTTGAAATACGTAAATCATATCAGTGTTGTGCTTCGTTTTTCATTCTCTATCGCTATTTTTTTTGGGGGGGGATCCACATGACGTAGTGGCTAACATGCAGGGCTGCAACATATTAGTAAACGAATTCAAACCCCAGTCGCTCTATTAGGTTCACTTTCGGATTAATCCCCTTGGCCCAGCCGGCTGGGGCTGTAAATTACGCTGACTGCATCTCTACAGAGGGGTAAGTCTTCGCCAACGAGTGTGTTGGATATGACACTAAACTGCATCTGATGGTGAGGTACCAGTCCTGGAGTTTTAAGGAATGTGGAGTATCCTTTCATTGCTATTTCTTCCAGGTTCAATTTAACCCTGAGTAGCAGTACCTGTTAGAGTACAATGTATAGGTCAAAAAGAATTATTTATGTTAAATAGCAATAATTTAAACTGTTTCCAAGCAAATGATATCTAGTTTGTATAAAAATCTTACCTACAAACTCTTCGCTTGCAAATCATATATATATAGGATTTAGCATTAAATAATCATCAAGGGTTGATATACTGTAAAACACAACCAACAAAAAAAGAAAGAAAAGATTATCACCAAGGGTTGATATGCTGTAAAACACGACTAACCTAAAAAGAATAAAAAGATTATGACCAAAGCTCTGAGGTTAGATAAACCACTACTATTATTCTACAAAGATGGCTTTGGCTGTAAATAACTCATAAAGGTTGAGATAACATTAAACAAATAAATCAGACCAAAGTTGATGGTTGTGTTGTGAATGCCATCATACCTAAATACCCAAGTCTCTTCATTTTTCAGCAGATGTTTAACTACGTCTGCTATAGTTAAATCACAAGAATAAACATTATATGTAAAAGGAAGAATTCTATTTATAGTGGTCAATCACGGTATAACTAATTCTATCTTGTATATTCAAATAGACGTTTTGGTTTCTCAAATAAATTATCTCTTTTAGAATCTAATATCTTTTCTATCAACCTTTCTTAACCTTTTCTTATATGTCTGTTGTATATATCCTAAATATATCCTTGTTATAAAGCACACTCAACAACTTGTTTTTTCTTATTGAAAATAAAATAAGATCTTTTCATAATGTCCATAAATAAATTTACTAGATTAATTACATTTCTACCTTTTAAATTGATAAATTCCAGCACCACCATAAGAGTCAGTACATTTCAGTACTTCTAAAATTTGCAACACCTACACAGTGTAATTATCTTAGTTTCTGTCTACTGTCATTTAAACTAGAATATAATCACGAAGAATTTTTTTTTTTATTTTATAAAAGTTAATTTTCTTAATATTAAACAAGTCATTGAGAATTCACTTTATCAACCATAAATAAATATTCCCTTAGCAAATGTTTATAAAAAGTGCTCGAAGATAGCAGAATTTTACCTGTTTTCGCAGAACAAAAATTAGATCGAATATTTTAACAGCAAATAAAAATCTTCAATCAATCCATCTGTCACCTGCACTCATTATTGTTTTTACAGCCGAGAAGCAAACATGTTAACTCTGCTTTTCTCATGTAAATATAACATTGTGATGAGATTTTTTTTTATATTTAAGCAAAGTTTAATACGAGAAGGGAACGGGGAGTCCCCATAGCGTAATGGCTACCGTGCTGGTCTGGGACTTCATTGTAAGCAATTTCGAACTCTAGACCTACGATTACGTTCCCTTTCAGACTAATACACTCTGGAAAAATCTGAACCCCCTTCTCTCTCCATATATCTGTTAAATAGTACCTCTTCTCTCCTTTTTGTGTATAAATTATCAGTATGAGGTAGAAAACTTTAAACTATATAAGTGTGTGCAAACAAATGATTATTATTAAAAAGGAATTGTATAAAGATGATTAGATATGCCATGAAAACGAAGAAACCAAACTAGTACTTGAAGATTTGGCTATGTGATATTGAAGTTGTGGTTATATTTATCCAGCTTCCCACCAGGTCGTATTTGATACAAGGTCGACTCGAGACTCGTGCGCGGTCGTCATAAAGAATGCTTGATCTCGTCTGCATTCTCCGATAGAGACGCCCCAGGCACAACGCAATAAGTTCAGCCCTGCAAAGCAGGTATTGCCTGAGGGATGACCCCCCCACACACACCCGGGACTAGGCGAGTCAGACGAAACGTTTAATATCACCCAACCGGGGTGCACCCGTGAGCATGGTATATTGTGTTCGTCTGAAAGTAGAAGCAGGAACCTCGCAAAGTGACGCTGCTTATATTAGAATTGTCTTGTTCAAACGTGTATTGTTAGACATACAACAGAATTTATTTGGAAGAGACACTCGTGGTCCAATGGATATCGTCGAAGGGAATGAACACTGCAACTCTAGTTAAAACCCTGGACGAGGCTGTTAGCATTTCACATGGCGCTAATGCCGTTGAGAAAAGAATGAATCCAACTATTCTCCCTCCAGGAATGGGTAAAATAATAGGGCAGACTGGGCTCTTTTGCCTTGGTATGGCAACCAGTCCGCGAGAATGAAAACTCTGCATTCAAACCTGTTAAATACCGCTTAAAAAATTGACCTTGTGTCATACCCGGCTCGTGCAGAGGGCGTTGGTAAATGGATAGAACGTATAACAAAAAACAAAAAACAAGGTTAACATGGAGATTATATACAGTATCCCCAGTGCTGGCTAAAAGTACGGGCAACTCTAGCAGTTGTCTGGGGCGCAAAATGTGCTTAGGGGCGCCACCAAGGATCTTTCTTCGTGAGAATTTTTATAATTATACTTAAGAAGGGCGCCGAACATCTGCTTGCCCCGGGCGCCAGGAACTATAGAGCCGGCTCTGAGTATCCCCAAACAACTTTTTAATAAAAAGTTCATTTTCTTGTATAACAAAGAAACCAAAATGTTATTATTCATAGCAGAACATTTAGTCAAAACTGATATTATTAGGTATTATTAATTACCAATCTCTACAGCATTGAAATTCTGTCACAAAAATAACAATATGTCGGACTTCATTACTAATTTTACCGCCTAGACATATTTATGCAATTTTATTTTTGATTGCATAGTTTCAATGCTGTCGAGTTTAGTAATGAATAATACCTAATAATATCCGTTTTCATGTGATGACGTTCCACTAGAAATAAAGTCCTTGTATCTTTTGGCTTTGAAGAAAAATTTTTTTTTTTTACAAAAATTGTTTCGGAGTACTTAGGATACTGCATATACAAATATTAGTCTGGCTTATGGTCAGTTATTTATGAGTGAACATGTATATTTAATTTTTAATGTCCAGTTTCTTCCAAAAGTCGCGATGGTTTAAGAGCTTGTCTTAAGAGCAGTTTGTAATTAATTTTTTTTCCTTACAAGTTCTTCGTAGAGACTATATTGTGCCAGACTTGGTCTCCACTTGGAAATATCTCACCTGTCTATCTATTCAAGACTGCCTCGAGAGTAACCTATTTCTTGTGTATTGTGATCAGGTTGATTACTGATATGAACCATTTTGATAATACATAATTGCTTATACGGTAGAATCAGTAAAGTTTTCCTATTTGTCTCTTGTTCACCAATATTCTCAAACTGGTTTTGCCTAAGATCACGATAAGCTTCGGGAGTTAGTGTTTTGCTGACGCCTTTATGGTCTGTCGACACAACAAGAGTTTTGTAACCTGAGTTGTGTCTTTTTATTCTAAGACTTTTTCTCTACTGTGGGAAATAAAAAATGAAAATAAAAAAGAATAAAGTAAATCTCTGATATTCTCATTTTTCTTGGAATTTTGTGTCTTTGTCGGTTGTGGCGTCTTACGGATAAGAATTTTTTTTTTATTTCGTAAAGCTTGTCTATTTCGAGTTTTTTCTTTTCGTTTTTTTTTTTTTTTTTTTTAAAAGCACCCAGATAATAAACCTTAGGTGAAATAAAAAAACAGGTTAAATATAACTTACTTAAATGTAAATAATTCTGTTATATTATGGGTTTATCATCATGGACATTTATTTAATATTCTAGGGTGACAATAAATAATTATCTACCTTTCTGAATGGGTGCGTCCATTGGAAGCCTCATGTTCAAAAACCCTTTTTGGACCTTTCTGCCTCAGTTCTTGGAATATTGAAAACATTGTCTCTAACCCTCCCAAGAAATAGTTTAACTTGCCTGTTTGTTTGTTGTTTTCGGAATATAAATCAACAACAAATGTTTGAATAAAAAACAGCTTTTATTGGCACACTGGCCAGTATTAGTAAGAAAGATGTAGAAATTGCATTAGTCACAACAGTACAAATATAAGAGTGTGAGTGTGCTTTGAGAAATTTCCATTCTTTTCCTCTGGATTTCTTCATCAAAAATGGAACGCTTGCTAATCACACATATGCTTTTTATAATTTGATACAAATATTTTACATAAATTCCTGGTTGACATACATGTCTTTATCTATTAATTTTTGCGGGTGTAAAGTTTTGTTTTTTTTTTCCTCTCGGCGATGGTGCATATGAACATTAGGTACCATTGAAAAAGTGTCTATCGCTGCGGGAAGATACTGTGCTAAACGCATAATCTCTCGTTCAGCGACTAGAGGCAGTTACATGAAACTTGGGAGATTCGAAAAGTAACAGTTAGTTTCGAGAATGCGAAGTGTTAAGTCATCTGATCGGAGGTTTATACGACCCCCCCCCAATTTATAAAGGAGAACATTACTTTCCTTCATTAACGAAATAAATCATATTACGGCGCCATTCTTAGCAATTTGTAAATGCAACAGCCGAAAGAAAATGTGAAGTATTTTTTTAACGTGTTAACTTTTCCTTCTTGCCATCGGGATCAAAGGACAACCATCTAGACTCCAACAATGTAACATTAAATATCCGACAAGAATCTCCTTCAATCGCTCCAAATATCGTTAGAATATGTATTCTTATCTTAATTTCGATTTATAATTTTTAAAAAAAGACAGAGAGAGAGAGAGAAAATGTTTAAAAGTATTGATCCTTCGGCAAATCAATTAAAGAACATTGAATCCTTATTTGAAATGATATGTCCTTTTTAGATAGAGGGATTTGAAATTAAAATTATATTAGTGGAAAAGATGGAGGAAAAGAAGGAAACTGAATGTTATGCTGCGACATATGCTTTGGCCGATTTTGTTCGCTTTTTTTTTCTTCTTCTTGTCTCTCTCTGCTGCGTTCTAAATTTTATGTGAAGAATTCATTTCCTGTTTTTGCTCTTTTCAACGTCTTCTTAGACATCTGCTCTTGAAAAAGAGCCAGGTTTTCAGTCCCAACTCCAAAAGCACACTTCATGAAGCAACCATTGTGATTCACGAAAAACATCCTCCTCTCCGTGTCTCTCCCGATATATATATATATATATATATATATATATATACTACTAAATAAATGATTAGAATTTAGATCCAAATGTAGGCATGAATAGAAATTCATTCCTAAAGTCACCTGAAAACTAAGAACACCAAACTCTAATAAAAATGAAGGAAAATAAATTTTTAAAAAATAATGAAGATTGATAAATAAATAAAATTATTAAACAAAAAATAAGAGATTGAAATTTTACCATACTACCAAATCTTAGGGTACCCTTTATACAACGCTTGTTTGGAGGAAATTTCCATTTAGGGGACATCCATGATTTGTGGGTGGGGTTACAATTACTGGTGAAATTTTTATTGTTGTTGTTGGTATTTTATAGATTTTCTTATTGTGCTTTATATCATTATTATTATATGTTTTCAACGGACCTGAGTTTAAGTTATTCCTGTTGAATATTTTGTGTACTTGGATGAAGTCAAATATTTATCAATTAGTTTCATCAATATTTTCCTACGTAATTTTTACCTTTTTATTGTATGGTATGTTGAACCAATTCTCTCTCTCTCTCTCTCTCTGCTTGGCGTGTGTATTTGTTTATGCGAAAGAACCGTTGTTTTAAAAAAAATGAACAAATCGCAAAAGTGATACAATATAGCCACTCAAATGACCACACTGTATTAACTAGAACGCTCTTCCCATCATGTTCCACAAACTAGATCACCCTTCCAATCATGCCCCAAACAACAGAACTTAAAGGGACTATCACCACGTTCATCTAATTTGTCTACTGAGCATATAGGCGAGAAACTTACAGTTACCGAGCTTCGTTTACTCTGTCTACGCTATCCTAACTTAAATTTATTCGTTCTATCTATGATATTGAGCACTCTTTGTTTATAAATGTACCAAACTATATATATATATAAGAGCCATTCAAAATATAAGGAATTTTTTTCCTGTGAAATGAGTAATAAAGAAGCACTGTTCATGGTTTGACCTGTTCCAGAAAACTGTCAGAATGACCTTCTTTATTGACTGCTGCTACCGGAATTTTTTCTGCCGGAGAGTCAGTGTGTTTCTATTCCATGGATTGTATTTTTGACTCTGGCTCAAAGCTGTAAACCTATGTTTAGCCCATTTGTAAACATCTTTTTTACAAAAATATACTTCTCAGTACACAGCACTCATTCCTCTGTAAATTTAACACGGTTTTCTCTTCTCAAAAACTTCACGACAGACGTCTGCTCAAGCTTGGAACACCCTGTTTGATTAGCAACCATTTTGAATAGCCTCAAAACAAATATTTTTGTGATATTAGAATAATGTGTGCATAAACCAGTTCCAAATAACGTTAAGAAATGTTTTCGCCAATGGTCCAGGAGACCTGGGTTCAATACCAGGTTGAGTCATACCAAAGACTTTAAAAATGGTACTTGGTACCTCCTTGCTTAACACTCAGTGATACAAGGTACGTATTAAGGGTAAAGTGGAGCAATCCAGGAAAAGGATTAGCGTCCTCCCCTACACCTCGGTGTAGTAGCTATTGAAAAGGGAGCCTTCTGCCCCCCCCCCGTCTCGACAACAACAATGCATTTATAGTAAAACAATTAGAAAAAATATTTTTCTTTTTATAAAAAAATTCTCCTTATATAGTAACCCTCGTATATCTATCTATCTAGAGTCAACGACGGAATTATTCGTATCTCCATGAATATTGAATATTTTGACCAATTTCTTAGAGTTTCATACTCTTATGCTGTCAGACTTCATATGTTATAAGGTACAAAGAATGAACATGAAACTCAATTTTCAGAAGGAAAGTTTAGATTTACTAAATATGAGAAGAAAAATAAACAAAAGAGGAAAAGACAAAATTATTCGTACAGTATGAAAAATTGAAAAGAATAGAACAATTTTCACAATATTAATAGTCAATAACATGGCCTCTCATCTTTATAACTTGCTGCAATCGTTTTCTAACAGTTCTGATGAGTTTTGAACAAGTCTTTTCTTGCTTTCTTTTATTTTGCCGTGATGACACGTTCTAATTCTTGAAGGATTTTTAGTGACCGATGATTTATTGGAACTTTAAATTCTTACCATAAATTTTCAATTGAATTCAAGTCATGACCCATTGAAAGCCATGGCAGAACTTTAATCTTCTTTTTCTGAAACCATGCAGTCACAGATTTAGACATATGTTTGTGATCATTATCTTGCTGAAAAGTAAATCGCCGACTTCGGTCAAGTTTTTGCGCCGATAGTTTTAGATTTTCATCCAGAATTTTGAAATAATCTTCAGATTTCATTATTCCTCTGATGGCAATTAAAACAACCCCAAAGCATCATCGAGCCGCATCGATGTTTTGGTCTTGGTGCTGTGTTCTTTTGAAGGAAAGCCTTGCCTTTCTTGCGCTAAATCTTCTGTTTATCATTATGTCCAAAAAGCTCAATTTTTCTTTCATTACTTCATAGTACTTAATCCCGAAAGCAATTTTCTTTGTCCACGAACGTTTTGGCAAAACTGAGCAACAATGTGACATGGTTTGTGAAGATGGGTTCGTCG
Source organism: Sepioteuthis lessoniana (assembly GCA_963585895.1). NCBI lineage: Eukaryota > Metazoa > Mollusca > Cephalopoda > Myopsida > Loliginidae > Sepioteuthis > Sepioteuthis lessoniana. The sequence continues at coordinate 77,401,806 of OY757927.1, read as the reverse complement.
TGGTTAGTTTCCATTCAACCCATTTCTTTTTAAATGACGTTATGTATTGTGCAAGTATTTAGTCAGATAGCCATCGTATCCAAACTTTTGATGATGTCTTTCAAAAAAACTCTTGACTTTATATTAACCTTGTCACATAGTTTTCGAGCTGTTCTCGGCGACAATTTGGTTTTTCTTCCACGCCCAGGCAAATACTCTAGCATGTCAAACTGTTTAAACTTCTTTATAACGGATTGTACCGTAGATCTAAGGATAGTGAGTCGGTTTGAAATAGTACTTTAACTATTTGTTGAAGTTAATAAATCTCTATCTCAAGTCAATGCTAAGCTTCTTTGTCTTGCCTATCGTATTGTTGAAGTAAGAATAACAATAGTAAACCTCGATGCACCACATATTGTTCTTTGCTGGAATTATCAAAAATATTCTACTGAATTAGTCTGGAAGGTTTCACCGTTGAAATAATTCTGTAAATTACTTAGAATTAAACGAACCAATCGATTTAAAAAGATATCTTGGACTTAGCTATTTTGCCTGTCAAAATTTGTTGTACAATATTTAACCTATTATTCTGCAAATTGAGTTTTATATTCATTTTTTTATACATATTAAAAAATTAGAAAAATAAATAAATAAATATTAAATAAAAAATAAATAATAAATAAAAATAAAAAAAAAAAAAAAAATAAAATTTTTTTTAAAAAGACAAAAAAGAAAAAAAAGAAAAGAAAAAGAAAATAAAAAAACAAGAAAAAAAAACACTTGGCATCATCCAGGCATTAGATTCTGAGAAATAGATAAAAATATTCAAAACTGATGGGTATACGTTTTTGACAAATATATATATATATATATATATATATATACACACAAAGTTCGAAAAATGCAATCGGCAAATCATTTTCATATTCTGCCTAAGGTAGTCTGTGTTTCAATTCATGTCTTCGGTGGTCCAGTCGGCTGCGACTGTAGAATACACCAATGGCATCTCTGGAGAGAGGTAAGAACCCCCTCTCCCATCAAAGAATATCCTAAATATGACACTAGACAATCTCCTGGTGAGGCTCCTACCTAGGAGCTTCGGGAAATGTGAAATAGCCTTCCTTTGCCGTTGCTCTCAGGTTCACTCTGGCTCGGAGTGGTAGTACCTGATAGGGTCCTATCGGTCCAATAGAACTGTTTGACATTTAAACTGTGTGCAAAAAAATGATTTAGGTTAACTCGAATTGTGAGGGATACGTAGCCAAACTATGCTTGGAAGAACTATATATATATATATATATATATATATAATAGGAAGATCCACGAAGAGATTTGTATTTTTTGAAAAATTTTGTTGTTCAATCCAAAATAAACCTTGGTCTTCTCAGTCCGCGGAAGAGATAAAACCGATAACTGTGATTTGGGTTCTTGGAAGATGAAAATTTAAATTTTTTCACTTTCATCAGAGACATGTTTGAATTTTTTTCTAATCGTTAATGAACCTCGCTTTCGAGATTTCATATTACCTTGTCTGAGCCTACGTCCATATCCAAGTACCAATCTATCGTCTTGCAAAACTAGTAAATACCTCCAATATCATTATAACATGTTCCCCCCCTCTCTCTCTCTCTCTCTCTCTATATATATATATATATATATATGGGGTCAGGCTAGGCAATCCATCTCTATAGTCATCTGTAATTGGAATCCTTTGTTGCATATTAAGAACATTTCTCAAATGAATACAACCAACTTTCAGTGATTGTCGAAGATAAAAAAAATAGCAAAAACTGAAGAGATTCTTGAACGGGTTTGAAGTCAGACGCATGTTCAGTAGACACACAGACACATTCGTAACAGACCTTGTATAAAGATATATTTCTAAACGACCTGTATATACTCGTGTATAGTTTGACCATTTGACACAGGTGTCATCTTATGAAAATCTTGTACATATACAGACACTTTCTTGAAGGACCAGTATAAAGTGTATATACTCATGTATAGGTCGACTCTTTTACACAGGTAAAATCTATCATCTTATTAAAATCTTTTAAATATACAGACACTTTCTTTATGTGGATGAAAATTTAATTTCTTTGCCGACACGTATTTCGACAAAAATTTGCCTACACACAAGGTATTCTATTAAAAATTATTATAAGTATAAAAATAAGAATAAAAGGATGATTATAATAGTAAATATGTTTAGCACGTAAGCTGAAAAGTTGTCTTCAGGGTAAGTATTTTAGATTTAAAAAAAGTAATACAGGAAAAATATATTCAAAATTTATTACGTCATAAAATGGAATATTTTCTTTTTTTCAAATGGCAATATTCTTCCTCGGTTTGAGATAATTTTAACTATTTACAATTTCAAAAATTATATATATATACATATATATATATATATATATATATATATATATAGCTTGCCATGAAATGAGAAAACAAATTTATATATCTCGATAGCAATATCTCATCAACTAAAACTGATGTTAGCATACGCATAAGCAAAGCATTGACAGGTTCTCGATCACATGGTAATCTAATCTCCCTAATAAAATAAAACGGGGATTCTTACACAGGGAAAAAGCTATATGGGAACTGCACAAGGATGATTCTGGCTGTTTTGAACAAATTCTGGAAGCAGCACACTATACAACAACAGCTGTACGGCCGCTTGCCTCCCATCTCACAAATCATCTAAGTGAGAAGAACAAGATAAGTTGGGCACTTGTTTTGAAGTAACAACAGACTTATAAGAGACGTTCTTCTATGCACTACTTCTGATGGACACACCAGCAAAAACATAGATTAACCAACTCTGTGTGAACAGTGAATGCCGTTTGGAGGACCAATCAAAAGTAATGGTTGATGGGGATGGATAGCGAGAGAGAGAATGTGTCAAGGGCATCATTTCTGTTGGTACGTCTTAATGATGTTATATTAAGATTGAAATATTCTTAAGAAAGATATTTTTTTATAAAAATACGGACTCAACCATTCAGCGAATCTTGGAAAAGAAAATAGCTGAGTTATATATAGACAGGATTTTAATTTCTGAAGCATGTATCCAAATATAACTATCTACTTCTTTTCCCGCATTCCACGTCCGCACATGTATAAATTCAAATGTGATTATCTTACAGTTTACGTCACTGAAGGACACACAAGTTTCCAAATATTACGTAAGTGTTTTCGCATACATTGTCAATTGGCCCACAATATAAAAAATATTTCTGCCAAAATATATGAAATAATGAATATTCTCGGAAAAAAACGAGAGGGAAGGGTTCCTTTTACGTCGTGGCTGACGTGCTGAACTGCGACATTGTTGAAAACGAGTTCGAACTCAAGTCACGCCTTTACGTTTACTAATACCCTTTGGGAAAGACATGGACTCCTTTATTCCCTCACTCCGCCTTAGGTTGAATAGTAACACTATTGTTCTTCTACAATGATGGCTTTAGCATTAAATAACCTACCAAAGTTGCGATGCCGTTAAAAACAAAGGAACTTTAAAAGACCATTAACTTGGTCACTAAACGAGCCCAACCTAAATATTTCCATGCCCAACCGGTGGAGCATGCGCCCCACGTGGGGAATTACTGATATATATATCATTATATTTCCGGTACAAGAAAATTTATATAAACAGATTATTAGAGACATCATTGGTAACAAAAGAGGGGGAACTAATCTAAAATAGTAAAATGAACGAAGGTCCTTTCGTCCGGCATTTGTCAAGTTTATTCACGGGAAATTGATTAAAAACGGGGGTATAAATTATATAATTTGGATTGCAGGGACGAGGTGAAAAAAAAATTTCAAGTCACCCACCAGTCTCCAACAGTTCCCCAAATATTTTTTTAAAAAATCTATTTGATAAAAACACCTTTTTGAAGGCTAACAATTAGTATATGTACTGCCGAAGCGAGTACTTGTTGGATAAAAATTAGGAGTTGTTCATTACACAAATATATATATATATATACACACACAAATTTGTACATGCATATACCAGTACATGAGACAATCTTGTCTCTACCTGTCAAGTCTAGCACCTGCTGCAACTAGTTGGGGGACTAATTAGGTAATTATGAAGACAGGAGATCAGCCGCCTACTCAGTTACCTCATTATTTCTTGAATTATCTTCACAAGATGCCAGAGTCAGTTTGTACAGACATGACTGGCGATGGGACAGGACACAAGGCGAATTAGATTTAAACTAAAAAAATAATATATTACATCGGTTTTTTAAACACGTTCATAATAAGCATAAACAGACTCGTCAGTCCACATGGCTGATAATCGTCAAGTCTGATAATGGTCGAAGCAGCTATATATTGCAGTTTTCGAATTAACATAATAATGTTTGCTTCATATAAAAGTAATATTTGCATTAATGTTTTTTTGTTCTTGGTATATTCCCGTATGTCTTTAAGACTTATATAGTGCTCTACATTATAAGGTCTCTATCGATTACCCTGCTTCATTTGAAAGTTTTGGAGGACTGACAATTGTCTTCTTGTCTACTTTGCATTTTAAAGAATCATAATTAACGAATGATAGTCATTTACCCCTGGAAACTCTTTCAGGTGTCAAGTCCCCACTCTTAAAACTCTTGCTTCCACTTGTTGATTTCAGTGAGCAGCTCCAATGATTTTAAGGCTCAGTTTTAAATCAATCTTCAAAACTACCAAAAACTCAATATATGAAAGGTAAAGTTGAATATGACTAATTAATTTCAATGGCATGTCAACCTATCTAGGGTTATTTTATGCCTAGAGGTCCATTGTACGTTCATATTCAAATTCTTTGTGCAATTGCCCCTGAGGATTTTCTTCATTGTTTCTTTTTATTTCTTTTTTTCGTTGTTTTGTTTTGTTGCAAATGGTCCTATAGGACATGAATAATTTTAAATCAGATCGATTTGATCACAATAGATACTACCACTCCGTGTCAGTGTGGACCTGGAAGTAATGGCAATAAAGGAGTAAGATTCACTCCCCAAGATCTCCAGAATTAGAGCCTCACCGTCAGATGCAGTTTACTGTCATAGATAGGATTCTCCGTCCCTTTTCGAAGGGGATATTGCTTCCCTGCAAAAGATAGTTTGCGTATTCTAAGGCCCGCTTACAGAAATAGTACTGATGAACAATAATAACTAAGTGTATATATATATATATATATATATATATATATATATATATATATGTCGGCAATTTTTTAGCCGGAGTTTGTTGTTGTTAGCGAGGAATGGTTGTAACGTATGTGTGTTTACGTTGTGTTGTTTCCTCGCTGAGTGTTGTTAGTCCCCTCCCTAAGGTTTAAGGGTAAATAAAGGTAGAATGATGAAGAAGTAAGATGGCGATAGTCGAAAGGTGTTTTTAGAAATAAGTTTTATTTGCAGCATGGAATATTGGGTTTGCTTTTGGTGCTGCAAGACTCGTGCTGAGTGAGATTGTGAGTAAGGAGACGAAATGGCGTTATGAGAAGTTGAGAAGGTTGAGATGGCAGCGTGTGTCGTCGGACGTGTGAGGGATTGTGATTTAGAGACACCATGATTTTTGTCCGTCTGGTGGAGAGGCGTGTGTTGTCTCCATTAAAGTGGCCCAGAGGTGAATTGAGAGCTAGCGTGTCAAGAGCGGGATTACGCGTCAGATCGACATAGCCAATTTTGGAGTGACATAAAGTTGTGCCTGTGCGAGGCATGTTGAATGCATCTAATTTATATTCAACTGGGATTCCTTGTAAGGAATCCATAAATTAGATGGGTTCCCTCGTTTGTCCATGCTGCTGCTGCTGCTATTCTAGAGCCGCAGTGAGATATCTGCACTGGGCGGCATTGTCCAGCTAAAAAGCATCGCTATGGAAGAACGGCCAGTGTGACGTCTGCACTGGTCGGCGTGCTCCAGCCAAAGAGACTGTGTTTGGCAGCTTACAAGATTTGGTGGCCGGAAATGAAGGTCCGGGCTGAATAGGATAAGTCATCCTGATTGGGTGAAATTAAGTGTCGAATTAAATTGCGCGCCAAACCAAAATACGAAATTTTCCCTTCACTACACACACACACACATATATATATATATATATATATATATAGAGAGAGAGAGAGAGGCGGGAGAGAGAGGAGAATAGTTTAAGGGCTAATGTCGAAGGAAATGATCCCAGTGAACCAAGTTAAATCCTGGATGACGCTGTTGGTATTTCACTTCGTGTTGATGATAATAGTCGAGTTTTTCATTCAAGTATTCCTTATATTTACTCATAAAATATTTTAAACATAATCGTACACCTAATCGGGGACTTTGTGACGGAGGTAATTATTTATTTTTCACCTGTGACCGTAGTCATTAATAATTTACAAAGATTTTTACTTATATGTGGCACAAGACCGTATAAATGGGTCTTCCAATAAGACTCAGACTCACTCGTGATGGTTTGTTAGTCGTGCTTGCTAACTACTACACCACCCGAGGCGCTCTTGTTAGTGGTCATTAGGCTGTGGTAAAAAAAAAAAAACAGGATTTCAAATACTGATTTTCTTGGTAGCACACAGAAGTTTAAACACAGTCCCTCTGACCCCTATTTCTGCGCATGTAAATTTGCCCCAGAACAAATCTATGGTTAGTAATTTTTTTATTTCATATCCATCAGTATCATTCTGCTAAGGAGGTGAGGCAGCTGTGCCTTTTCTACCGGAGCCAATGTTTAGTGTTCAAGCTCACGTAAAAACAATTATATGCTGATCTTCGAGGCAGGCAGGCAGGCTTTTTCCACGCGGACGATTTATTGGCCTCGTGATTTGGCCTGTTCTTAGCAAATAACCCAGTCAGCTGAGGCGGGGCTGTAGAATACACCGACTGCATCTCTGTTGAGGAGAAAGCCCCCCCCCCGGCCCCTTGCCCAGCGAGTGTCCTGCATATGACACTAAACCATCAGATGGTGTGGCGCCTGCAATGTTGGAACTTTGGGGAATGTGGAGTACCCCTTTAATGCCATCCCTCCCAGGTCCATTCTGGCCCGAAGTGGTAGTAGTTGGTAGGGTCAAAGAGAAGTGTTTGGCATTTAAACTGAGTGCAAACAAATGAGTTATGCAAAATTGAATTGTTGGAAATAGAACTGTTTGATCATTTAGCTGTGTGTAAACAAATGACTGATGTTTAATTGTATTGTTTGGGATAAATAACAATTTTGGGAACCATTTAATTTTGTTAGATTATGCTTAATTGAATTGTTAGAAATAGAATTGTTTGATCATTTAACTACAAAATCTGTTTACAAATCATATATTTAATATATATGTAAAACAGGATTTGGCATTAAATAACCAACAACGGTTGATATGCCATAAAACCAAACTGTTTTTATCAACGCTAAACAGAATAAATATCTATCCATATTTACCGACCCCTCCGCTCGGGCAGGATATGACACAAGGTCAATTTTTAAGCGGAGTTTAACAGGTTTGAATTCAGAGTTTTCCTTCTCCTTGACTAGTTGCATTACCAAGGCTGAAGAACATCGTCTGCCCTACTATTTTATCCATAGCTGGAGGGAGAAGAATTGGATTCATACCTTTCCCAAGGGTATTAGTGCTATGGGAAATGCAATCAGTCTCGTCCAGGATTTTAAATCGTGTCGCCGAGTCCATTTCCTACGATGATAACCATTACACCATGGGCACCTCCTAATAAATATCTATCAATAGTTATATCGTGTGGTCTGCTGTGTGGCCGAGGTAGTTGTTTTCCACTGGCGTGAGCGATGTATTCGAACCCTGAAAAAAGACACGTATATTTCGATGGCTGAATAGTTTATTTTTAAAGAAAAAGACAGCTTTTCTATTTAGCGTATTAGCACTACCCCGTCATCCTTTTTATAGATTTCTCTGGTTATCATTGTTATACGCCCTTGCCCAAGAATGAGAGCTTTTTAAAAATCTCTCGGCTTTTACTTGTTATTTTATAGTTTTTCCTTGGTGTTAACCTTCTATAATATGCCGACTGCATCTCACAAAGGGGTAAGACAGAGCCTCTCCCTACCAACAACATGTGTACTGGATATGACACTAAAGGATCGGATGGTTTAGGCTCGAGAACTGGAGCTTTTGGGAAATGTGCAAAATCCATTTATTACCAGAACTAAAGTGGCCGTAGCTGTTATGATTCCATCTTTGGGTCAGATAGAACTGTTTAATCATTTACTATAGTTGAAACCATTTAACTGTGTGCCAGCAAATGAGCTCGAGCTTTTTTAAAATGTGTTACCAATAAACTATTCGTTTACAAATCCTGTTAAATAATTTTTAGATACAGAAGGATTGATGATACCAGACAATAACTTCATATCCGGTTTTGACCCCAACTTCTCGCTATATCTTTTTGTCTGCCCTCTTTTATTAATTTATTCATTTTTTTTAAAAACGAGTAAAAAGCCATTGAAAGAATATTTTCATTTTTTTTTTCTCTCTCTTTTGTGTGATGTCTATCTGAAGAGGTTGGTAGCTCTTATGAGTGGCCAGCTGAAATAAATGTATAATAGCCATATGGCGGTTTGTTGAGTTTCTTTTTACGATTATATGAATTTGCTCTGTATAAAATTAATAAATATATAATAATAAATTAAACACTCCTGGAGATTTATTAGAATCCTCTTGTTGTATATTGACCTGCGACCCTGCCGGGCTGTCAAAATAGGAAATGCACCAATGTAAATAACAGGTATATCCGTTCAAGGAATAGCAGAGTGTAGCCTTGACCGTGGATGGGTTGAATGAGTGCAATTTGTGACGCCCACAAGAAGAAGGGGGCGTTGAATTATTATATAGCTCGGTGAAGAAAGGAAGTCAGTTAGTTTGGAGACCAGATCAGTTGGAGACAAGATGCCGTAGAGAAAGTCAGCACCCAACAGAGTGGGCCCTCAGGCCCCCGATTGAGCAGTTGCAGTTGGGGATCAGACGAGTTTGAGATCAGATGAGTTAGAGACAAGATGCGGTAGAGAGAACAGCACCCAGCTTAGAACGACACACAGCTATGTCCGGAGGGACTGGGGAGTCAATATGTTGCAGTCTTTGTTCAGTCTCCAACTCCCTCTCACACACAACCCTTTCAATAAAGTGAGAGGTATATTTTTTAAGAAGTCTTCGCTCGTCTTTATTATTGCGTCAATATGTATTCTGCATGTATATATGTATATAGTAATTTACAAAGCTCTTTGTTTCGATGTGGCACAAGGCCGAATGAATGGAGCGCCCAATGAGACTCGAACTGACTCCTGTAGGTTTGCTAGTCAATCTTACTAACCGTTACACCACCAGAGGTGCCCATGTATATGTGTATATATGCATATTTATTATGTGGCTATACAACACTCTTATATATTCTCAAATTGAATTATTCCCAACTCATCTTCTTTGGATATATATATATATATAGCAGCCACAGATCAATTTCCTTTCGCGAATCAGTGCCCCTGCCAAGCGATTCGGCTATAATCGACCTCTCTCGAACTATTTTTCTAGTCCTTTTGGTAGTCAGCGGACAACCTTAGAGAGCACCCTAGCCAGCAGCCCAGACAGACCTCTCTCGCATCCACTGCTACGGATTCCACTTGGAACCCCTTCACTGAAGAATTCGCTGCTACTAGCTTCACACACTTCCTACTAACTCAAGGACCAACATACTAACCGGCGACACCAAAAGGGATACTTTCTCACTCTTACTCTTTTACACCTGCTACTATAATAAACCTTTCGTTGTTGTGTTTTCAGAAGTTTCGTTATTCATTTGTTGTCAAATAATTTATATTGTTATAGAACCATTTCAAAACACTATATATATATATATATATATATACATTTTGGGGGTCCGAAGATGGAAACAATTGAATATTTTAAAATCAATAGGTCCACAAAGATATTTGTATTTGGTTTAATTATTTATTTTATTCTTCTCTAATATGTTTCTAGCTTCTTGCTATCTTCAGGGATTGTTAATGATTTTGGCTGACTTCTTTTTTGGTTTATATTGTGGCGAATGTCCTTCTGTGATAGATTTTCTGCAGGTATTAATTCCTTCTTTCTCTTTTTCTCTTCTTCTTTATATATATATATATATAGAGAGAGAGAGAGAGAGAGATATAGAGAGAGAGATATAGAGAGAGAGAGAGATTTAATAATTTGGATGTCCAGGAAAGGTATGGTGTTATTAGATTCTTTTTCATTGGTGAAGTTGATAGAGGGTTCAAAATTGTTTAGTTTTTCTTCGATTTCTTCAGTTTTGATGTTTTCGGATTGGAAAATAAGTATATCATCAATATATCTGAACTATTAGATAATCTAACAAACCTAGGGTTGTGATATGCTGTAAAACACAACCAACCAACCCTAACAACCAACCCAATCTTTCGGTCTAGTGTTAAATTTTGTCTTTTGAATTAGTGTGTGCGAACAAAATTCTTCAGATGATATTTTTGGTTTTGAGAATTTCAGTCTGTATGCTAATTTCTCAGATGAGAAATGGATGATATCAAAAAACATTGTTTTCTAAACAGTTGGTTAAAAAAATCATCCAGAATTCCTGAAATAATAGTCATGATTAGTGTTTAGAAGTACTAAATTCTTCATAACGTTTAAGTACACATTTGGTATTGCTTTTCTTTTTGTCTTCTTTTTCAATCTGTTTAACTTTTTCTTTATTTTTCTTTCTTTCTTTCTTTCTTTCATATTGTGTTTACTTTTCTACGGTCAATGGGTATTATGTGATTCTACATACTATATATTGTAGAACCTATGAGATTCTATTGTAAACAAATTCACACGTCTGGCCTGTCCGTTATTTTATTCTATTAACGACATTCCCCTTTTTTTTTTCTGTTATCTTTTTTCTTTCTTTTCTTCTTTCTTTCCCTCTCCTCTTTTTTTTTTTTCATTTCATTTTTCTTTTTCTCTCTCTTTCACTTTTTCTTCTATTTCCCTTTCTCTCCTTTCTTTTTCTTTTGTTTTCTCTTTTCTCACTTGCTTTTTTCTTTTCCTCTTTCTTTCTTTCTCATTTGTTTTTTTTTTCTTTGTTTCCTTTTTCATCCTGTGTCTTAGTGGCTAACGTGCTAAACTGTGACATTATAGTAAGCGAGTTCAAACTCCAGTCAAGGTACTGGGTACACTTTCGGACTAATATATTTTGGAAAGGTATCAACTTGCTTATTTCCTCCAGCTATGGGTAAAATAGCACGGCTACTATTCTTCTACAAGGATGGCCTTGGCATTAAATAACCCACTAAAGTTGATATGCTATTAAAAGAAACCAAACAACTCATCTGTTTGGATTAAAAAAAAAATAAAATTAGGTTGTTGAGCAAATAAATTGATAAAACGGGAAGTTTAGCTTACTCATTAATTGTATGTGGGTAGAGTGTTCGCCAATGGTCCGGAAGACCGGGGTTCAATCCTAGGTCGCGTCATAGCAAAGACTTCAATAATAGTTCTTGATACCTCTTTGCTCAACACTCAGCATTATAAGCTATGTATCAACGGTAAAGTGGAGAAATTCAGGGAAAGGAGTAACGCCCTCCCCTACACCTCGGTGTAGCAGCTATTGAAAAGGGAGCCTTCTGGTCGCCAACTTTACGTACTTACTTATTTATTCTATTTCTTACAAGGTTGTACTTTAAAGGCCAACAAAATATGTCGATAGTGTTAATGTTACTTACTAAACTTTGCTTTGTTGTGGCACAAGGACGAAAGTATAGGGTGTATGGAGCTCAGCGAAGTTTTGATTAATTGCATTTGGCTTAGAGGGTAGAGTGTTCGCCAAAGGTCTGGGAAATCTGGGTTCAATCCTAGGTCGTGTCATACCAAAGACTTTAAAAATGGTACTTGATGCCTCCTTGCTTGACACTCAGCAATATAAGGTACGTATCAAGGGTAAAGTGGAGCAATCCAGAGAAAGGTGTAGCGCCCTCCCCTACACCTCAGTGTAGTAGCTATTGAAAGGGGAGCCTTCTAGTCGCCCTCGACTATGGTCGCCAACTTAACGTAATTACTTTTTATTGTATTTCTTAATACAAAAACAAAACAAATAATTTTATAAAACTAGGTTGTACTTTAAATGCCAACAAAATATGTCGATAGTGTTAATGTTACTTACTAAACTTTGCTTTGTTGTGGCACAAGGCCGAAAGTATAGGGTGTATGGTGCTAAGCGAAGTTCTGATTAATTGCATTCTATATTCCATGGGAATTACAGATTTTAAAAGCTTACAATTGTTATATGCGCATCTACACATGCAGCATCATAACGACACAATAACATAAACTGTAATATTTTGACCCCCACTCTTATGGCCGTCAACGTTGTGTCTTTCTCGTTCTCCTGATGCTCAACCGGAGGCCCTGGGGTCGATTCTGCTGGGTGCTGGCTTTCTTTACTGCATCTTATCAGCAACTTCTCTGGTCCCCAAACTCCATCGGGGTTCCCGAGGGCCGCCTTGGCCGGGTGTGGCTTTCCCTACCACATCTCGTCTATAACTCCGTCTCCAACTGTAACTGCCACTAGAACTTTTACTTGACTAAGTTATATAATAGTTCATCGCCCACTCGATCTTTGAAATCGAATGTTTGATCGTCATCAAGCGGAAATAACTGTCAAGCAGTTCACAGGTCACTCTCTTCCGGTGCATCAGTCTATGAGAGTATCATAGGATTTTTTAGCTTGTCTCATTTTGTTAGCCAATTTCCGCCCACGCGATTTCCTCTCCTAACTGCCATTGGAATGTGTCACTTCCTTCCGGTGCATCACCTTGGAATGGCATTTTTGGATGGGTCAAAGGCCAAAATACAACACAAACTCAGAAGGAGCCTTCTGGTCGCCCTCGACTAAAGAGAGACAACTTTACTTACTTACAATCTCAAAAGGAGCCCTCAGGTCGCCAACTTAGTTTATTATTAATTGTATCAGTTATATTTATTCTATTTGTTTTATTTTGTTTTAAAAATTATCTATTACATTTATCTTATTTTTATTCACTTGATCATTTTATTTCAAATACGTTTTAACAATTTCAGTGCACGCAGTATTACGAGTGAAATGCCATTATAACAATATTAGGTTAACCCCTTCCCAACTGAGGGACCACATACTTGAGTGTGTTTACAAACCAATTAAATATAACTCATTTAGTGTAGATGAATAAACACTATGTCGGGATACACTAAATAATTGGTATAAAAAAAGTTTTTGGCGACGGTAGTCGAGGGCGACCAGAAGGCTACCTTTTCAATAGCTACTACACCGAGGTGTAGGGGAGGGCACTACTCCTTTCCCTCGATTGCTCTAATTTACCCTTGATACGTACCTTATATTGCTGAATGTTAAGCAATGAGGTATCAAGTATCATTTTTAAAGTCTTTGGTAAGACGAGGGCCATTGGCGAACACATTACCCACTAGGCCAATGAACCAGTGAAAAAAAACCCTCTGTGGAATAGAATCGTGTGGGCTTTTGGTATCCACGACTTGAAGGTTGGTCATCGTATATTTGTCGTATGTGAGTACCAAAACTCACTGCTACAATTCTTGGAGAATGAGGAACACAATTCGGACACTTGTTGCCGAGGAAATATATCAAGGTCTGACATTTCCTCGTGCGAAACAATTTAAAACAGTTCACAACGAATTATCAATAAAACATTTATTGATTGTGTAAACTTAATAAAAAGGATACAGGAATTACATGAAATACTAAGGGTGTCCTCGTAGTGTAATGGTTAAAGCGATAGACTGCAGAATCGTAGTACGCGAGTTCGTACTCCAGTCGCGCTATTACGTTCACTTTCGGACAAATACCCTTGGGAAAGGTATGAACACCCTTATCCTCCCAGCTATGGATTAAATAGTACCACTACTGTTCTTCTAGGAGAATGGCTTTGGCATTAAATAACCTAAAAAGAGTTGATATGCCATTAAACAAAGAAACCAAACCTAAGAGTACATTAAGGAGAGAAAGTCTTATCTAGTTGTTGAAGAGTCATACAGAGAATAAAATTTTGTGTATGAAGACTTTAGTCAAAACATAGTACCGTGCATAGTGCGACATTTATGGGTCATCGAGTGAGGATCAAACTCACTGACAGTCGTAAGTTAGCTGCTAATAGGTAGCCTACTTTGCTAACCATTACAGCACACAAGGTACCCAATCGTAGTTTTAATTTAGGACAAGCCCACCTGGATAGGACACCCAATGAGGATTGAACTCACTGATAATAGTAAGTGGCTCTAAAATAGCTTACTTAGCTAACCGTTATGACACGTAAGGTGCCCAGTTGTACTTGTGATTTTGCACATGGTTACACATATGGGACACCCAGAAAGGATCGAACTCCTTACTCTAGCAACCCCACAGCTACTCTTGCATTTAGAGGGGTAAAATTACGGTTAGCATTACGGTTATCGTTGTAGGAAATGGAATCGGTGAATCAAGTTTTAAATTCTCAGGCACACACACACACAAATGTATGCATAATATAACGGGCGACCCGAAGGCTCCCTTTTCATTAGCTACTACATCGAGGTGTAGAGGACGGAGCCACTCTTTTCGATGGATTGCTTCATTTTATCCTTGGATCGTACTTTATAATGCTGAGTGTTAAGCAAGGAGGCATCAAGTACCATCTTGAGTCTTTGGTATGACTCGATCTGAAATTGAACCCCGGTCTCCTGGGTCATTGGAGAACACTGTTACCATCATAATGTAGTTTGCTATATTTATAAAGAGTATCGATGATAGAGCCCATGTAGATCTAATGCTAGCGTAGACACAGAGTAACTGGTGCATGGTAACTGTCACCAAGTGATATTGACAGTGTATTTACGTTATCCTAACTTGATGTATAATGAAGGTGCGCTTAGGGTAACTGCTATTGTTGTAGGAAATGTTCCTTGTATCAGATCCTGCCCGTCACGGATGGGTTGGGTAACTATATACTTCAGTAAAAATCTGAGTACGGATAATTGTCAACTAAGGAACCGGTTTAGGGTCTGACCAATCGGTTGTAAAACAATTCAGTTGTAAATTGGACTGCTATCAATAACATACACCCCCGCCTCGAATGTATCTCACAGAATCTCATATGATTTTGTCGTTTTGTTTACTTCTGTGGTCATAGTAAAATCAGTTGAGTCTTTTTATGGTACGGCATGCTGGGATCAGCACTTATTTGCACTGCTAATCGCACGAAATTTCTCATCTTTTTTTTTTTTTTTAATTGTAATTTTTTATAGTTTTTGGTGTTTCTCTCCTGTCTTTTGGGCGCTGTCATAAATGTGGGTAACTGTAACACTCGTAGCTCGTAAGTCGAAGACTCTCTGTATAATGTTTGCATTGATGCAATTTTTCCAGACTAAATTTCAGCGCGCCAAATAATTCATAACTATCGTTGTAACGTTTGAAACAGTGAAGAAGGGAGAGTGGGTTGGGGCTATTAAGCACCTTCATAGAGGAAACAGGGAGATAAATAAATAGATAAATAAATAAATAAATAAATAAAAAAGGCTAATGAATCATCATGTTAGTGTCATCAGAATATGTGACAGAAGTAATTAGAGAGAAGTTTAGCATCTGTTGGTTTTTACCGGGCCGCCTCCTCCCTATTTTTCAAGGTGCCCGCCTAGCGTCGCTTCTTCTGTTCCTACGTTCAACCAGTGTCGGGCTCGCGGCAAGTCAGTACCGGGAATGGGTGGAGGTAGGTCCGGGGGAAGAGTGAATGATTCGGGAAGACAAAGCGAGATAGGGTTAGGCGGGATCCATAAATTTGTGGAAGGAGGGCAGCAAGTGATAAAAAAGATTTGGACTGATAGATAAGAAGAGAGAGAGAGAGAGAGAGAGAGAGAGACTGGGGGGCAAAGAAAATTGACTCAATGAAGTTGAGTCACGATGTGGGGAGGGCTGGAAAGTAGGAGATACGTCGGGCTGAGCGGAAAAGAAACTTCAGAAAAGAAATAAAAAAAGGGCAGTCTCAGTGAATAGACAGACGTTTTGAAATGAGAGCGCGCGTGCGAGAGAGAGAGAGAGAAAGAGAGAGAGAGAGAGACTCAAGTTAAATTTGTAGAGAAGGTCAGATGAGAATACCAAAGTATGACAAAATTTAAAGAAGTTGGATAACGAGAGAGGAAAAGCGTGCCTCGACGAATAGACACTGGGAGAAAGAGGGAGGAAAAAAGTGAGGGACAGAGAAATATAAAATAAATTAGCAGAACGGGTGGGACAGAAGCCGCGTATGACGATATGAATACTTTTTGAAGCATTGAAAAAGGAAGAGGGAACGAGGGACAAATCGAAAAAGAGAAAGACGATAAAAGATACAATGTAAAGTAAACGAGAGAAAGAAAGCGAGGAAGAAGAAGAAAAAAGGTAGGACGGACTTGGGAAAGAGAAACCGTACCAAAGAGAGAGAGAGAGAGAGAGAGAGAGAGAGAGACTCAAAACTATTTGGAAAAGATAAAGAAAAACAAGTATGGTTTCAAAAGAGAGTGGGTGCATCTTTTGGCATTTTAAATGAAAAAGAGATTAAAAAAACAGAAAGAGAGTAAAAGAGAGAGAGAGAGAACAAAAATAAGAGATGCAGAAAAAGTTGGTTTAAAATGGGGAAAAATAAAGAAAGAAAGGCCACAGTGACTAAACGAAACTAAAAAAAAAAAGAATTTAGTTGGACTAACGAAGAGAACAACTTGGTTAGGAGAAGAATTCAACTCTCACAGGCCACTAGTGATAGACACTTAGTAAGGATAGAACTCTTTACGAGCAATAATATAACTAGTATGAGTTCGATCCTCACCAAGTGCCCACTAAGTAATGTCTTATGATGTCCCATGCTTGAGTAATTAACGCCGGAGAGCAATAAGCAAGCTTTTTCTCGCAGACCATTTTTTGCATAGAATTCACTCATTATTCAGGTCTCACACTTGTGGCCTTTTGCCATCCTCACTTTATCGGTGAAAAGTGGGGCAGGGGTAAAATTTAAGGAGTTTTTTTCTCTTTTTCTTTTATTGCATCGTCGTCAAAAAGATAAAAGAAAGATAAAGAAAGAAAGAGAGACAAACTGAGAATTTAAAAAAGAGGAGTTAGAGAAATAGTGAATATCGAAGGTTTCGTTGAGTTAGTATCAAGGCACAAAACGAGAGAGAGAGAAAGGGGGTGTTGTTGAGTGGCAGGCCAGTTCCCGAAAATAGTGGATGAGGCTCGGGGGAGATTCTTGTGGAAAACGAGCGAGAAGTGGGTGGAAAACGCGAAACGTGGCGGCAGTGATAGAGAATAGGAGGAGCGGCGGCGACAAGGGAGAAGTATGGTGGATTGGGGGAGCAAGGGACGTAAATGTTGGTGGGAGTTAGCAATCAAGAGAAAGAAGCGGGCATGTGCCAACCCGCCGATTCCGCCCCCTCACCCCGCCACATTACAGCATGGCCCTCTTCAGAAACACGCTGCTTAATTTGATCTCGTTGGAGCCATGTGTCTGGTGTAAAAGAGATGGTGTGGGGAGCGCTGCGTCCACGACGCCTGCCAGCCAACAGCCAATCCACCCTCATACTTCAACCTCACCCACCTAAGTCAACCCTTTTTCCTGCCGTCTAAACCCCCAAATCCTTTACCTATATATCTTTGATTTTCAACTCGATTCTCACCGTCGTCATAAATGCATTGTTAGTTAGGTTGTTAGGTCTGGAACAGTTAACTGGAACTGAACTCGATTCGTGACTGAATTGGCTCGTGGGACGAGTTGGTTCATTTTCGATTTGTGATGGATAGTCTCCGTCGTTATTTACCATACTTATCTTCATCTAATACAGGACCGTTGTATTGGGGTTCTCGGTGAGTATCATAGTCATTACCTAACGGTTGGTTTCAACAAACCCGAATCTCATTGCTGTACTACAATTGAGGTGAATTCGATCTTCACCGGGATCTTAATTACCAGAGTCTTCTGGTGATATATCACGCTTGGGTTAGTCACATAGCGCTCGCTCTAGGGCAATACTTGTTCCTTGTCCAGAATAGCCCGCCTATGAATTTTTTCTTTAATTCTGTGGTAATATACAAAACAACGATACCAAAATGTTATAATAGATTCATCATCTTGATAAGAGTAAGTTTCAGTTAATCAGTTTTTTGTATGAAACAAAATCTTAAATTTTAAAAAGTTAAAAACTATATTGCTAAGTACCAACAATTTGGCCATCAGTCATATTTCTGTAAAGTATCTCTTTGGAACCACTAAGGTGTCGAGTAAAAGTCGATTTTTAATTTCGGTATTTAAATCTTAGAGTTTGTTTGCCAATGCCCCGGAAGACTGGGGTTGAATCCTAGGTTGAGTCATACCAAAGACTCAAAAAATGGTACTTGATGCCGCCTTGCTTAACACTCAGCATTATAAGGTAAGGATCAAGTGTAAAGTGGAGCAATCCAAGGAATGGAATAGCGCCCTCCTTTACATCTCGCTGTAGTAGCTATTGAAAAGGGAGCCTTCGGGTCACCCTCGACTGAGGTCGCCAACTTGATATGTAACAGAATAGAGAGGAAAAATTCATGGGTGGGTTACTCTGGACAAGTACCAAGTAATAGTTTATAAGTTTGTCTCACAAACCATATGCTGAACGTACGAGAACAAGGCTACATTAGCAGGCCATCTGGTTGAGGCACGCTCTATCTACGCGAGAGGATTGGTCTCCGTGAGATGTGCTTGCTAAACCCCACGCAACGGAAGGCGCCAGTGTATATAGATAGATATGTCGTGTGCTTACGCGTGTGTAAGCGTGCCAGTGTAAAGTCATCTTTAAATCTCTCTCTCTCTCTCTCTCTCTCTCTCTCTCTCTCCATAGCGAGAGAGATAGACTCCAGCTGGTTGAGAGAGAAAAAAAAACAAAAAAAATAAAAAAAAAAAACATCTATTCTGTGCTAAAAGTCAGTCAAGCAGTCTCGTCCTCTTTCTTCCTTCTCTCTACTTATATTAGTTTTATTACTCGCTTTGTGCTTTCCCTTGTGTTACGTATGTAAGCGCGCACGGCACGCGTGTGTGCGTAAACTTACTTCAGTCTGTGGATGTGTACAACTAGTAAAGTACTTACTGGAACGCAAAACTGGGTACAAGACTTCATCCGTATAAATATGCATAACTCTTAGTTCCTCAGGAAGAAGGGATCAAGTTTCAGACCCATTCATCCTGTAACACTACTGTTTTTCGTGGGAAGCGGAAGGGGGAGCAAAGGGTGACTTTTCCCTCACACTGCCGTTTTCTTTCTTCACACTTTCATTCAACCATTCAAGACCACCACCCCTCCGCGATTTCTCGTATTCCACCCTCCCCCAGCAGCGCTCGCGTAGCGGCATAAGGCGTGTTTAGCATCACTGCCACTATTATTATATATCTACCCTCTTTTGAAAAAGAAAAGGAAAAGGAAAACAAAAAAAAAAAAAAAAAATCAGCTTCGTCTACCTCTGCTTCATTCATCTCTAACTTAAGTCATTTTATAAACCCCCTCCTTTGTTTCCATTTTGCATTCCCAAACTATTTCGTGGTCCTCTTTGTCGGACTCTTCTCTTTAAAAATAGATACCACTTTCGCTCGTACATTTACTAACAAATATTCGTTCACGTTTACAACCCCCGTCAATTCCCATTTCGTTCTGCCCCCCCCTAAAAATACATGAATAAAAGGTATAATTGGTATATTTGGGTTTTTTTTCTAGAGTCATCTTAATTATTTATTAAGCAGCCACTTGATTTTTTTTTTTTCAAATAAAGTCTTGTGGTGAATTGGAACGAGGGAAAATGGCCTCGAAAACTTTTAGATCAGACCCCCCCCCCACACGGGTATTATTTGACATCATCAGCATAACCAGATTGGACTACACGGGACAAGTCTGGCTACTTCGGATTTAGTTTGTAGATTTTCACGGCATGCCAACTTACCTAGAGTTATTTTATGCCATAAAATTAGTGAATCTCGTTCATTTTGTGATCATATTTACATTTTTTGTGTAGCTGTTTAAGAGGTTTTTTTTCTTTTGGTGGGGGAGGAGTTGAAAGGTTACACGCGGTCCGATCGAATACGAATAATTTTTTAAATAGATCTATTTGACCTTTACATGAAATTCCAAGAGATACTACGACTCGGGGTGAGAGTAATGGCAATGAAGGGGTATTCCACACTCCATAGAGTGTCAGAACTAGAGTCCTACTATCAGATTGAGTTTAGTCTCATACTCAAGAACCCCCACTTTTTTTTCTGAGGGTGATCTTAGCCCTCTGTAAGTGATAGAGTCTCCGCCTACTTTAATGAGGCCATAAATGCTAAATTTTGAATTTCGTACTTGAGATTTTTTAAAACGAGCAGGAATAAAGTGGGCTACAAACGAGGAGAAATTCATTGGTTGATCATTTCTTGAATTTATAATGCAATATTATTTACCTTTTTGAATATATAGTTTAAGATAAAATAAATATTGTTTTTCTACACTTGTTTTATCAGTGATAATTTTTCTTAGACAATTGCTTTACGAATTTTTGAGAAGGTCGTTACATCCCTTGCTTTCCAAATAGTATTTCTAATTATATTTACCAACCCCTCCGCTCGGGCAGGAAATGACACAAGTTCAATTTTTCAACGGAGTTTAACAGGTTTGAATTCAGAGTTTTCCTTCTCCTAGACTAGTTGCCTTACCAAGGCTGAAGAACCTAGTCTGTCCTACTATTTACCCATAGCTGGAGGGAGAAATAATTGGATTCATACCTTTCCCAAGGGTATTAGTGCTATGTGATATGCAATCAGTCTCGTCCAGGATTTGAACTCGTGTCGCCGTGTCCATTTCCTACGACAGTATCCATTACACCACGGGCAAATAGTATTTCTAATAGCCACTCGATGGTCTAACAAAAGTAGTATATAAAATGGTGCGCCGAAGTTAAATTCTTTCTATTTCTCTCTCTGTTCCCGCCTCGACAATAAAAATAATGCAGAATTGTGTGTCTTAGGTCAGTGGTGGAGCTTTCGCCCCAACAAACCACGTATGTCTGCACGCAACAACCTTCATTTTATTAAGGACTTACAAATGCATGATAGTACTATTCTCTATAATGTATCCTTTCAATATTTGATGTCATTCCTATATCCATTCTATTAAGTTGTTTTTTCGTTGTGATTTGTTTTATATTGTTTGGCACAAAGATTTCCTCTACCACCAGTATCCTTATTGTGTCCCTCATATTCAAATTATTGTATCGATGAGTTTTGGTAGTCAGATACGACAAATATACAAAGACAATCCTGCAAGTGGTCAATAACAAAGTCCACTCGATTCAGTTCCCAGAGTCGCGTGTGATTTCCCAGCCTCTATCCTCAGATTTTAGAAATGTCACTTTACCAAGCTAGCTGCGTTCTGTTAAGATGATTTATAAGTTAGTAAATTTGGCGACTGTAGTCGAGGGTGATACGAAGGTTCCCTTTTTATTTGCTGGGATTGAACCACAGTCTCCTGTGCCTTTGGAAAACACGCTATCCAATAGTCTCTAATTGAATCTTACAAAAGACTTAAAAAATGGTACTTGATGCCTCTTTGCTTAACACTCAATATTGTTAGGTACCTATCAAGGGTAAAATGAACCAATCCATGGAAAGGAGTAGCGCCCTCCCCTACGCTTCGGTGTAGAAGCTAATGAAAAGGAAACCTTTGGGTGGCCCAACAAGATGATTTATAAAAGATCTAAAAAAAACCCTGAAATACACGCAAAATCATTTGAAGCGTACTTAGCGTAACGGTTACCGTCATAAAAAACGGAATCGACGCCCTGAGTTCGAATCCAGACCGAAGCTGTTTGCGTTTCCCTTCGTGCTAATGCCATTGGGGAAAACATGAATCTCTCATTTTTCTTCCCATCTATAGATAAATAATAGGGCAGATTGCATTCTTTTCTTTTGTCTTGATAAATGAACAAGTTCAGAAAAAGGAGAATCTTGATTTCAATCCAACTGTACTTTGCTTAAAAATTGACCTTGTGTCACATTTTGTTCATTGCAGAAGGGTTGGGTAAATTGAAGCCCCCGTGTATGCCTGTTTTGAATATTTTGAAAATTGGCTGAGCGTCTTTGATGAAACTTGCTAACTTATGACAAAAGAACAGTGGCAAGAGAAATGGAAAAGAGATTTCGTAGACTGTCATGTGAAACTAGTTAACTTAGGTGAAAATACTTACGTGAACAAACATGATCTCGTGGGGGGGGGGTCACTTAATTGCCTGTGAGACGCCATTGACTGAGCTTGTGTACTGTGTGACCATTGCATTCATCATACAAATTTGCCTGCCCCTTTCTTGGAGGATTTTTTTTTTGTCATTGAGCTTCTTGACAGTCCCGATTTTACTCCCAGCGACTTTTTAAAAATTTTATTTATTTCATTTTTTTTAACCTCCATTGCCAGTGAAAGAGGTGTTATGGATCATGGATGAAGGAAAATATAATAGAATAGTCGATGGTGGTTTTGAAAAAGGACTTCATTGACTGTTTTGTGAAGTGGAAGAGACACTGATAGAAGTATGTAAAATCTTAAGTTCAATATTCAGAAGGGGACTAAGACGCTATTTTCTTTTAGGGGCTATTTTTTCTTTTCTTTTCTTTTTTTTTATTCACTGGATGCTTTCCGGCTAAACTTGAAGAGTGATTATTTATATATATATATATATATATATATATGTTTATATGTGGGACATTCAATACGTTTCCAGACTTTTTTTTGTACAGGCATTTAAAATTGTCATAGACTCTTGAAAATTCAGTATGTTATTACTATACATATTAGGAGATGACTAATTTTTATGATTTCAGGTTCAAATCAGCAGCTACAGCAGCAATTTGAATACACCCTACTAAAGCCTGATTTTCACAGCTGGTGTATTTCATAAATGCAATCTGGACTTGTGGATACTTTAGAAGAACGATATGCAATAAAATTATGTTTTAAACTTGGAAAAAATGCCACAGAAACGTATGGAATGCTTTTGGACCATTTTGCATTAATCGAGCATCAGTATTTGAGTGACATAAGAGATTTAAGGAAGGCAGGGTGTATGTGAGGGATGATGAGAGGAGTGGGAGGAGTCAGGAAGTCAATACACCAGAGTTGATTGACCAAAGGGTTAGGGTTAGGGTTACTATGTTGAGGTTTTAAGGGAGTTCAGGAAGAGATTCCGTCGGAAGAGGCCAGCACTCTTCAAATCGGGTCAGTGACATTTCCACCGGGACAATGCACCAGTCAACAACTCCATCATTGTTACAGACTATTTGACCAAGATGGGCATCAAGACAGTTCCTCAGCCTCCCTATAGTCCAGAGCTTATTCCCTGTTACTTTTGGATATTCCCAAAGCTCAGAGGCTGTCGTTATGAGACAAATGAGGAGATGAAAGAGACTGTGACGAAAGTCATTGACACGCTCACACATGAGGACTTCCATGGAGCCTTCCAGAAGTTGTTGGAACGGTACAACAAGTGCATTGCAGCTGGAGGAGATTACTTAGAAGGGGACTAGAGTTTCATGTGTGTACTATCAATAAAAGTGCCCATACGAAAAAAAAAACTCTGGAAACTTATTTTATGATCCTCGTATATATATATATAGAGTGAGAGACAGAGACAGAGAGAGACTGACCATCAGTAAGAAGCAATGCAAAAAACAAACTGTAGAAAGAGCGATAAGAGCGTGAGTAATTGTCTTTTTTGTATATACATTTTATATATAACAGTCTTCCCAGTTACAAGAGTCGGTCAATGTTGATCATTTAGCTGATCACTATATATGCAGGGTTAGCATATTGATGACTGATTCTCTGTCTTGTGCAAGGTACGGTCTAAGCAACATCTTGCCTTTACAGATGCTATTGCCCTACCTTGTGCAGGCAGAGAAGGCAAATTAATATGCTTTGTTTGTTTGGTAAATTGTGTTGGTATCGTTGGAGGTGAGTTTTATTGTTTGTTTGGTTTTTTTTAATCAATTCCAGTGTATTGGGGTGAAAAAGCGCTAGACGAAAGGATACATTCAGTTTGTTTTATTATTTCTTGAAATAGATTTTGATTCTCGTATTATACGTCCTAATGAAATTATATATATATATAAAATCAACCTCGTCGCCAAAGCAGGATGTGATACAATGTAATATTTTAAGCGGAGTTTAACAGGTTTGAATTGAAATATTTCCTTTTTCCTGACCGGTAGCCATAACATGGTTAAAGAGCCCAGACTACCCAACTATTTACCCTTAACTCGAGGGGAGATAGTCTGATTGATACGTTTCAAAACAGTATTAGCACTATGTGAAATGCAAACATAATATATACATATATATGTAATCACAGAGATAAAGATAGGCACACATGGACACTCTCTTTACCTCCAAGTATTTGTATATATATATATATATATATATATATATAAGGAGGCGTTCTTTGTGTAATGGTTATTGTTGTGCAAACAGAACTATTAGTTTCAGATACAAAAGCTTGAAACCCTTTAACTATGTGTACACGATGAATAGCAATACTTGGAACTATTTAACTGTGTGCAAACAAATGCGCTCTGGTTCTTTTAAAACGCTATGTTACCGACACACTATTCACTTAAAAAGTATATATTTGTATAAAGAGGGATTGGTATTGAATAATCATCAAGTGTTGATATGCCATTGAACCAAACAGCGCAAACGACGAGAAAGAAGTCGTATTCTATTTAAAAATCTTTTTGGTCATGGTGAACTGGTAGTAACAAGAACTAAACAAAAGAAGGCGCTGTAATTTAAGGAAAAGTCTTGTGAGATTAAAGGCGGAGTTTTCTAGCTTTTTCTTTGCTTTTTTTTTAATTCGACCTGTGAACCGTGACAGTT
>OY757927.1:77109404-77371904 GCA_963585895.1 Sepioteuthis lessoniana | reverse complement strand
CACACACACACACACATATATATATACATAAATCCACCGACTAGCATTTCTGCAGAGAGGTAAGACTCCCCTAACGAGTTTTCTGGATATGACACTAAACAATCTGATGGCGAGGCTCCAATTTTGGTGCTTTGGGGAATGCAGAGTACCTCTTCACTGCCATTGTTCCCATGTCCCTTCTGGCTCGGAATGGTAGGGTCTTATCTGTGTGTTAAATAGAACTATTAGGCATTAAAACTGTATCCAAAGAAATGACTAATGCTAAATTAAATTGTTGAAAATAGAACTATTTGATCGTTTAACTGTGTGTAAACAAATAACTCATGTTTCATTGACTTGTTAGATACAAAGCAAAAGTTGGTACCATTTAAGTTTGTCTAAACAAATGATTAATTATAAGAAGAATTGTTAGAAATATTCGAAACCATTTAACTGTGTGAAAACAAATGATTAATAATAAATAGAATTGTTAGAAATATTTGAAACCATTTAACTGTGTGCAAACAAATGATTAATAATAAATAGAATTGTTAGAAATACTTGAAACCATTTAACTGTGTGCAAACAAATGATTAATAATAAATTGAATTGTTAGAAATATTTGAAACCATTTAACTGTGTGCAAAAATTAGCTGAAGCTCATTTAGAAATGTTCACATCAAAATGTGTTGACAAATCTTATTTAATATATATGTATACACAGGATTTGGCATTAAATAACCTACAAGGGTTGATATGCCATAAAACCCAACCAAACTAAATTATATATATTTAATATATATGTATAAAGAGAATTTGGCATTAAATAATTAATCAACAATGATTAATATGCTAGAAAAGCCAACCAAACTAAATCCTATATATTCTATATATATGTATAAAGAGGATTTGGCATTAAGTAACCTACAATGGTTGATATGCCATAAAACCCAACAAAACTAAATTCTATATATTCAATATATATATATATATATATATATATATATATATATATATATATATAAAGGATTTGGTATTAAATAATCTACAGTTTGATATGCCATAAAACCCAACCAAACTAAATTATATACATTTGATATATATGTACAAGGAGGATTTGGCATTAAATGACCTTCTGGAGTTGATATGCCATAAAACCATCAAGGTATACATATATTTGTATGCGTCTGTGGTGTCATGGTTACCGTTGTAAGAAATGAATACATCGAACGTCGATCAAATCCTGGACAAAGTCGTTTACATTTCACATAGTTAATTCCTCCGTTGAAAGATAAGCATCCAACCCTTCATCCTCCAGCTATGGGTAAATAGCTGGATAGTCTGACCTATTCAACCTCATAATGGCAACCGATCGGTGAGAAAGATGACTCAAAATTTTAACCCGTTAAAATCCGCTTGAAATTGACTTTGTGTCTCATCCTATTCGTGTGGAGGGGTTGGGTAAATACATAAATATACATGTATATAGGTATGTATTGTACACAAACATATATATGTATTTATGCGCGTACATACATAAATATTTATCTATGTGTTGGTTTGGTTGGATTTTATGGCATATTAACCATTGTAGGTTATTTAATGCCAAATCCTCTTTATACAAATATATTAAATATACATGATTTGCCTTGGTTGTGTTTTATGGCATATCAACCATTGTAGGTTATTTAATGCCAAATCCTCTTTATACATATATATTAAATATATAGGATTTGCCTTGGTTGGGTTTTATGGCATATCAACCATTGTAGGTTATTTAATGCCGAATCCTCTTAAAGCATATATAACAAATATGTATGATTTGGTTTGGTTGGATTTTATGGCATATCAACCATTGTAGGTTATTTAATGCCAAATCCTCTTTATACATATATATTAAATATATAGGGTTTGGTTTGGTTTTGTGGCATATCAACCATTGTCGGTTATTTAATGCCAAATCCTCTTTATACAAATATATTTGATATATATGATTTGTAAACAAATTTTGTAGATAGCATGCTTAACCCTCTGCAGAGATGCAGTCGGTGTGTTCTACAGCCTCAGTCGACTGGGCTTATGTATTTATGTACATATAGATATATTTTTATGTAGTTATTGTACACACACACACTTCCATACGTACATAGATTTATTGTATGCATGCATGTCTATGTATGTATTGTATACATTGTACACATACATTCATGTGTATATATATATATATATATATATATATGTAAAATAACAAGCTATATGTATATGTGCATTGTTCACATACATACACATCTATGTACGTATTGTGCACACACATGCGTACGTATATATGTATACATGAATTGTACATATATATATATATATATATATATATATATATATATATGTATGTATCTGTTGTACATACATACACTTATGTATGTGTTTAAGCATGTTTGATTAAATAATGAAGACACGTTTTGTCTGTATAATTTTATTAAGACCCTTTCAAGTTTCCTGACAAGTGTCTTAGTTTTAAAACGAAAAAACCTAGAATTAATAGAATTAACGACAATGTTTTGAAATGCCTTTAGTCCTTTTTTCAATATTCTATTTTTCTTGATAATATTCTATTTCTGTTAATAGCATTCTATTTTAAATTCGTTCGATGTCATCGGCATCTTAGTTTTACCCAACTTTGCGCTTACGTAATTCTGTAATGTTATAAAAAACCTAAAACCTTTTTTCACCCCCCCCCCAAAAAAAAAACACTCTTTACACTGGCAAACAACCCCTGATGATGGCCTATGAAAGGTCCGAAAGCACTTGAGACTATTCTGGTAAATTTATCTACCAATTCCTACTAAAACCAAGGCTCTTGTCAGGAAACTTGAAAGGATCTTAATAAGATTATATAGACAAAATGTGTCTTCATTATTTAATCAGACATGCTTAAATGGAAGACTGCTGCCTAACTACACATATATATTGTATATACATGTATGTATATATGTATTGTTGACAAACATACATACGTACATATGTACATATACAAATATGTATCTCAAGTCAATCTCGCCCTATGGGTGCCCAGCAGTTTTAAATAAAGATCTGAACCGTAGAAGAACCAGCACAGATCATTTTTATTACAGTGAAAGCTTGTGGAGGAGGACTCTCCATGCTTTAGTGATGAGCTAATAACACAAGAATGGTACCCTAATATGTCAGAGATTTTCCAGACCAACCTAATTCAGGTTTTTAATTTAGTGTTTTTCTTTCTCCTAGACTGGTTTCCTTACTAAGGCGAGAGAACGCAACTTTTTTTTATCTTATCCATCGTTGGAGACGTCATCTCATGAGCAAGAAGTGAAACACAGACAAGTCGAGGATCTGAATTCGGATGCTAAATGTTTACAGATAGGTATTGCACTCACACACACACACACACACACATTAAGTATAAAAGAGGATAAAAACTCACGTCTCAGAGTTTCACGTTGTCGATCTAATGATGAGCTAGTATTTAATTGGTCTGCTCCATATGTGTATTATAAACATATAAATGTACAAATACAAACATAGGAATTGATTGAAAAGTAACTCCCTATTTTAAGATTCTTATAATTTATTTCTTTACAAAGAATTTTTTAAGAAATGATATTTTTAAATAGGGTTTTAGTTTTTCGTCATACGGTATATGAGAAGCCGGGTGTCTGCCGTACAGCAAAAGCTCATCTGGTATTGGTACTTTGGTCCTTGTTGGGTACCAGGCGACTAATTTGTCGTTGTGTTAGATTAGACGCAGCTCAGCAAATGTACGTATTAAATCAGTCCCCCCCCTCTCTCTCTCTTAAAAAGAACCTGGTTACAAAATCGCTGAGAAGTAGCGATTCGTATTGGGTATAAAAAACTCATTTTTTTTTTTTTTTTTTTTTTTTGTGAAGAGAAACTATTCACAAGTTTTTGGTATTTACCACAATTACGACTTGATATTTAAGCACGTCGAAGTTTGAACAACCTTTCCTCCACGTTCGCTTCAAAGTTTATTGTCAGACATTGCGTCTATTTACATAGCCATGGCGTTATTTGGGGATAAACATACATACGCGATAAACTAGAAAAAAAAGGTAATTTTATATAATAGTCACCTATGAACCTTTACGTTAATTTTGTTTTGATGAAAAATAAAATATATAGAAATATAATTTTTACATTCTCAATCCACCGGGTTGGGGATCGTGGAATTGTGGCTAAATCTATTAAGCTCACGTTCGGGCTAATACCCTTGGTAAAGGTATTAACCCCCTTATCACTTCAGATATATATCAAATAGTACCACTACTGTTTTTCTATAAGGATGGCTTTGACTTTAAATATCCCACGTAGGTTTATATGCCATTAAACAAAGAAACCAAACCAAACCAAACTTATATAATATAATGGCCGAGGGATTTCGTTTTATGTATCTTGCTTTGGGTTTAGTTAGGCTGAGAACCTTTTGGCTCAGTGCATGGGTTAGTTAGGTGCAAACTTGAGCACAGGTATTGACGCGCGCGCCGGGAGGATGTGTCGTTCACAGATGTCAAAATAAAATTTCCCGGACCAGGGCATGGAAATGATGTCATGCACCGGAAGCGTGCGCGGAGGATTTAGGGGGATTTGAAAAAAAGTCAGTTAGTTGAGTCTTGCGGTCCGAAGAAGAAGGGTGACTTTCCCTTGCTTGCCGAGGCCTTGTGGCGGGGGCCACACGTGTTGGGGGGGGGGCAGATGGAAAAGCTAGAATAGAAAGAATGTGTATCTCTCTTCCTTATGTCGAAGAACCTTTAACTCAAAAGGTAATAAAATGTTTCGTACCTGAACTAAGAAGTCGTAAGTGTTTTTCGTGTTTCGGGATTCCTATGTTCTATGTATATATGTTATGAGCATTCTATGGACGTTTCACATATCCGTATTTGGCTATGGTACACTTATTCGTATCTGGATGTCCAGATAAGAGTAAATTTCAGTCATTATATATCACTGAACAGTCAAATTACATCTTCAGAGAGCTACAACTCGACCATCATCCATATTTCTGCATTCTTTTTCACCTCTAATTTAGGCGTTGAGATATGACCAATGGCTGATTCGGAACTTTTTGACTTAATTCTGACTGTTGTGTAAAAAAGGAAAAAAACGACTGAAACTTTCTCCTACTCTGCCGGTGGGGCTAAGAATACCCGAACTATCCCCTTCAGAGGGGTAGAACCTTCCTCAATAAGTAATGTCGTGGGTTTAACACTAACTGGATATGACGAGGAGTATCCAATTCTGGTGATGCAGTAATCTGGAGTACCCCTTCATTACCATTAATCACAGCTCCACAGTTACCAGAGTGGTAGCACCTGTTAGGGTCCTATCTATTCGTCAAATAGGTTGGTGGTTTGGGTTTCATGGCGTATCAACCTTTGGAGGTTATTTAATGCCAAATCCATCTTTATACAAATAATCAGTTCTATTCTAAACAATTCAGTTTACCATGAGTACACATTTTAATTGTCAAAAACATTTCTCTTTCAAGCTATTCAGTTTTAAGTCAGCTAATTCAGTTTAGTGTAAGATTTTCTTTACACACAGTTAAATGTCAAAACAGTTCTATATTAAACACTTCAGTTTAGTGTAAGTACAGTTGTAATGTCAAAATAGTTCTATTTCAAACAATTCAATTTAGCTTAAGCACGCAGTTTAAATGTAAGTACACAATCTAATTGTCAAAAACATTTCTATTTTAAGCAATTCAATTTGGTCAAATAGTTCTATTTAACCCATAGATAGGGCCCTGTCAGGTGCTATCATTCAGCGTTAGAGTGGACCTGGGAGCAATGGCAATGAAGGGGTGCTCCGCATTCTTCAAAGCTCCAGATTTACTGGAGCCTCACAATCAGATTGTTTAGTAGTATATCAGGACATTCATGGGGGGGGGTCTTACCCATCTGAAGAGAAGCAATTGGTTTATTCTACTGCCCCAGCCGACTGGGCAATCGTCAAATAGATATGATAAAAAATTATTTGTATTCAGTAGGAATTCTGATGCAATCTAACTGTAAATTATTTGTATTAAGAATAGTTTCTTGAAGCTAGAATTATTTACAAAAGATTATTATAAGTTATTTGAAACAATATAACTGTATACAAACAAAAGATTACTGCTGAATAGGAATAATTATATGAGACCATATAATTATTAGCATTAGACAAGAATATTTGAAACCATACAACTGCGTGCAAATTATTAGTTTGGTTTGGTTTTATGGCAAATCAACTCTTGTTGGTTATTCTATGCCAAAATCTGTTTTTTACATATATATTAAATATATGATTTATAAACACCTTTCGGAGATATAAACACTTTAATCACATACAGTTCTATTTCTAACAATTTAATTTAGCATAAGTCATTTGTTTGCACACAGTTTAAATGTCAAACAGTTCTATTTGACCCATAGATAGGACCCTATAAGGTGTTACAACAACGGATTAGAGTGGACCTTGGAACGATAGCAATGAAGGGGTACTCCGTATTCCCCAAATCTCCAGATTTACTGGAGCCTCACAATCAGATTGTTTAATGTCATATCAGGACACTCATTGGAGTGGGCGTTACTCCTCTGCAGCGATGCAGTTGGTGTATTCTACAGTCCAAATTATTTGTATTAGATAGAATTATTTGGTATCATATTATTTTGTGCAAAAACTATCAAGAAACAACATTACAAAAATGTAAATATAGACGTAAATTGAACGCAATTCTCTGACCTCTATGTTTAAAATAACCCCTGCTTGGTTGATATGCTGTTAAGATCAATCGATTAACACATGTAGCTCTGTGTAAATGAAACTGAAGATTAATCTCAGGATGTTATATTTGAGGACATGGAGGACGTTCAAAGAAATACGCATCATATCATAAGTAGAATTTCAGAAGTGCTTTTACCAATAAAAAACCTTATTGGAATAAAAGTGTTGAAAGTCAAGGGGACTATTTTAAAGAAAATTAACGTTTCATTCATTGTTCCTTTCTGTCTTGGGGAAATAGAGCTTAAGTCTTGATAATTTTTTACTTGTGGAGGAGGTGAATTTTGCATAACACTTATCGTAATTAGATATAAAATCGACGTGCCGAGATCAAATACTGGACGAGTTTTTTTTTCTTTTTTTTTTTTTCTTTTTTTTTTTTTTTCTTTTTTTTTTTTTCTTTTTTTTTTTTTTTTTTGCGTTTCACTTTGTTCTAACCCTTTTGGGAAATGCAGGAATCCATCTGTTATTTCCCGAGCGAGAGGTAAATAGGAGAGTAGACTGTGTTCTTTAGCCTTGGTTAGGCAACCAATCTTATAGACGGAAAACTATGAATTCAAACCAGCTTTACTCCGCTTCAAAACTGCCCTGTGTCATATGTTTCTCTTAGTGGAGCGGTTGGGTAAATAATACTTTGTTAGGTTGAGAAAAAAGTTCTTTATTATGAACTCCTTTAAAGAAAGTAAACGATTGATTCAAACAAGTACTGCTATCACTTAGATCAGTTGAAAGCATCTATTAAAGCTTTTTTGTGTGGGGTGGGGTTCAGTGAAGAAATATTCCATCAGAAGAATGCTAAATCGCATATTTGGTCACTAGACTAAAATAATTTGAGTTGACTCGGAATTTTCCATGATATACTAACAATGAACACAACGGAAAGAAGACAAAATAAAGTCATTTACACATACTAGATTATATAACTTTCTAGGTACTTACAAGAAGCATTACAAGAAAGAATATACAAACACGATCCATGGTAGGATTATGCATATGTTGTTCCATGAATAAGCAGTATGTAAAAGGGGTACAAAATGGAAAAAAACGTTTATTTGAAAAGAGAGTGTAATATAACCATGTGACACATGACGAGGCCACTAACAGACACGCCAATAATCTAAGGGAGATAATTATTTATTGTATCCCACGTCACTGAGAAAAATTAGCGTGTTATATTTTTTCTATTCGATTGCAGTCGATAGATGGATATGCTTGTAAAATCTTCGATATGTACGTATGCAATAAGTCTGCACGTCTTACTTTATAAGTTTATTCATGTTTATTTTATTTTATTTTATTTTGTCTCCGACTGTCTTGTGTTCCATTGATATTTTCGTTGGTTTTTAACCCAGCCTTCTTCATCCAAATATGAAAGCCAGACATGGAACCTGGAAAAAACAACATCATGAAAGTGAGTAGGTGGGTGGGTAGTGGTATTATTTAAATTGAGAATGGAGGATAGTCCAACTATAATGATACCAGTAAGGGTGCTCTCTTCCCCCTCGATGCCAACCTAAATCTCATCCCCTTTGCCGCCATCATTCTACTTAGGTCCCAGCATCTACTTCCCCATTCCATAACTGCCGTGCCTCCTCCACTCTAACACCGACTCCACCCACAGATCCTTTCGTTAATCAGTTAATTCTCTTCAACTTTATAATCAACAGCATATGCCCCGGCTTTATCATTTCAAACTACTTCGCCTTTGATCAATTTTCTTCGCGTCCATTGGGGTCGGTTTCTTCTTAAT
The DNA here is from genome assembly GCA_963585895.1 of Sepioteuthis lessoniana. NCBI lineage: Eukaryota > Metazoa > Mollusca > Cephalopoda > Myopsida > Loliginidae > Sepioteuthis > Sepioteuthis lessoniana. The sequence goes on along the minus strand of OY757927.1, from coordinate 77,363,365 downwards.
ATCCACCTTGAATTCAACATAATAGCCTCTTCGTGACATTACAGACCTTTTTCTTTTTCTTTTATTTATTTATTTATTTTCGAAGAGGCGGACGTTTAGAGAAATAACATGAAATGCCGAAAAGAAGACCGTCGAAAAAGAAAGAGCGGTGGGGATGAAATAAAGAGGATTAAAAAGAGAGACGGAGGAAACAGACTGTGGGGGATCATTGAGATAAAAAAAAAAAGAAGAAGATAAGAAACGACAGAAAGTAAGAATAAAGAAAGGGGAAAAATCGGGATGGCATCAGAAAAGATGTGAAGAAGAGGGAGTTTTGGGGAAAAGGTTAGAGAGAGGGAAGTCATAAAAGTTTGGGTAATGTTGAAAAAAATGGAGAAGAGATAGAAGAAAGGAATAAGACAAAGAAATAAAAAACGGAAAAGGGAAAGAAAGAAAAGAAATAAAGAAGAAAGGGAGAAAGAAGAAAAGATATAAAGAAGAAAGAAAGAAAAGATGTAAAGAAAAAAGGAAGGGAAGAAAAAATTTTAAGGAAGGAAAGAAAGAGATCTAAAAAAAGAAGAAAAAACAAAGAAAAGGAAGGATTGGAAGAAAGAAAAGATTTGAAGAAGTAGATAAAAGACCTAATAAAGATTTAGATTGGTATTTGGTTGGCAGAAAGAGAGAGAGAGAGAGAGAGAGAGAGAGAGATGAAACTTTATTTTCAAGAGAGAGACAAAGAATTTAAAGTAACTTAAAAGGGGCCTCCCAGCATTTATTTCTGAAATAGATAAAGCGAGTTGGAATCTGACAGTTTTAATTTTAATTTTAATTAAACTTTTTTAAAAATGTATCAGTTATATTTTTTTTTTCTTTTTTTTTTTTTTTTTTTTTTTTTCTAACCCTTTCTCTTAGTTTTCAACAAAATACACCTTTTTCTTTTTCTGGTGAATAACATCGGACATTTTTATTAAGTTTTATAAGTTGCCTTGTCTCCTTCACTTTGCAGATTTTTCTTGAAGGTCAGTCATAGCTTTTTTTTTTCTTCTTTTTTTTTAAGTTCCTTAACTAAGTGCTCTGGTCGAGGAAGAACACAAGAGAATTTAGTTGAATATGTGATGCCAATGCGAAGCCTATTTTGTAACCTTGTTTTTTAGAGGATAGATTAATCGGGCGGATCTATCAAAGGGAATAAATGATTCCATCTTTTTTCTTTTTTTTTTTTTTGGTCACTTCTTTGATACATTTTTTTTCCTCGGCAGTGATAAATAAAATGTCAATATTCATTGGCTCCTCTAAAAGAAAATATATTGGAAATGAGTAGCTTAATTGACGCATATTTCTGAAGATAAGACTCACTTTGGTTTCTCCTGCCAGAATGGAAAATAAGATTTCTCTTCCATCTTTGATATTGATGACAATAAATATTTGTATTTATCCAGGATTTGTTCAAAACAGCACACAGCATCTCCGTGTAGTTCATATCTAGCTTTTTCTCTTAACGCTTCGTTAGAGTTCAGTTGGTGCGACCATACATTAGTACTGACCCTGCTACAGAGATTAAATTTCTCTATTTTCAATAATCTCTTGATATCAGTCAGTGCTTTCCCGATGCGTATGTTGATCTCGCTTCCAGTAAACTTAGATTCATCGACTCTGTGTAGACACTGTGTGCCATCTAGACGACTTACCAAGGGCCATGGCTCGTAGGGATGGATGGCGAGGGAGAGAGAGAAAGAAAGTGATGTATTTATCCACCCCTCCGCCACGATCAGGAAGTTACAAAAGGTCAATTTTTAAGCCAAGTACATCTGGTTTGAGTTCAGAGTTTTTCCTCTCTTAGAACCTAATCTGGCTTTCTATTTACTCACAGCTGTGATGAGAACAGATGGGTTCATGCCTTTCCTAAGAGCATTAACGCCTAAGTGAAACGCAGACAGCCACATCCAGTATTTGAACTCCGGTCTCTGATTCCATTTCCCATGACTGTAAACATTAAGCTAAGTGCCCCTCCTACGATCAAAATAACTTGTGGTACTATTACGGTTATTTGAAAAAAAATAGGTAAAAATATAAAATATGCTAATGAAAACAGTTATTATTTAGCAGACCATAAAAATTAATACATCCAATTATATGGAAACAATAAGAACCCGTGATAAATATGTAGATCTATTTTATATATATGGAATAGTACATATTTTTATTGCTTCTCTTTCGACCCGAGAATTTTCCTCTGTCCCCTCGTAACCGCTTATCTGACACAGAAATTGCTGCGGGATGCAAATAATACATACTCACCCTATCTAAAGTCCTACCAACGGCTCAAATAAAAACCATCATCATATCATGCCATCAGCACGGATATCCCTGACCCTCTCTTGCCATCCCTCCCTATCGTCCATTGCTTCCGGCAGGTCTTCGGGGCTACATCCCGTAGCGGTACAGAGCTGTTGTATGTAGTTTCGGGCTGGTTGTCCTACTTTTGCTCGTCTATGTGAAGGGGTCTACAGGAGTACATCACTTATGAGCTCGTCCCTACTTCTCCAACAGTGTCCTGCATGTCTGGTTCGTCTAACTTAGATAGTTTTCGTGATAGGTGGTTGATGGCCGTACAGCTGCTACTTTGTTGGGTGCTACCTCCAGGTCTAGTAAATACTTAATCATTTTCTGGACTTGAAACCATTTAACTGTGTGCAAACGAATGATTAATATGAGATTTTTTAGTTTTAGCAATAGTTGAAAACGTGTGTGCAAATAAATGATTAATATTACAATTCTTTGTGTTATGATTACTTGAAAACATTTAACTGTGTGCAAACAAGGGTTTATATCCCATAAAAGACAACCCAGCCAAAGCAGAAGTAATACCTGATAGGATCCCATCTATGGGTAAAACAGATCTGTCGAAAAATTAGTTGTATTTGATAGAAATACTTGAGGCCATTTTTCGTTAAACTATTTGTTTTAAGAATAGTAACTGGATGCTATAATTGTTTACTAAGGATTATTGTTAATTCCTCGAAATCATTTAACTGTGTACAAAGAAATGACTTTTAATGTAATAAATTCTTAGAGATAGGAATACTTGAAATTATATAACTGTGTGCAAATTATTACTAATAAATAGGAATACTTAAAACCATACAACTGTGTGCAAATTATTTGTTTTAGATGGGAATACTTGATATATTACTGTACAAAAAAAACAAACTCTTCCCTAACCTCTAGAATTAAATAACCCTAGACAGGTCGACATGCCGTTAAAATCAATCAAGTATTTATTTCATAAATCCTGCATATGATATCACGTTTAAATCCCACTTCTGATATAACGCCTTAAATCCCACATATGATATTAGGTCTTCAGTCCTCCATTTGATGTCCCAATTTAAATAAACAGCAAATTCAGCCCGAGTATTTGGTGTTGACTTACTCCCGTTTTGTTTTGTTTTTTACTTTGAATATCAAGGTAATCCTTCCCAAGAAAGGTTTGTTTCAGCCCCCCACCCCCGTGGGCGAAGAAAAATCCAAGAAGTGGGGGTGAAAAAAGTAGGTATTGTGGCTGTAGTGTACAGTTAGGTTTCATCTGAGCGTTTTTGCTTGGTATCTATTTTTGACTCATTCATTTATTCATGAAATCTCAATCAATTTGGTAAAATGCCGACTTTACAAAGAAAAAAAAATTACCTAGAATTTTTTTTGTCTTATTTTGTAGGTAGAAGTGGGAGTTAAAAGCTGAATGTTTATAACTTAGTGCCTGGATAGGGCATATGCCATACACCAGCTAGATCAGACAGCAGATGTCTTTGGAACCGGTGATGATCGCATTTTTTTGTGACTGTCCGAGCCAAAGAGGTATAATCACGAACTTAGATTAGTTGTTGCTGTAGAATTGCAGTGGCTCCGTTCGCTGTATGTATGTGTGTGAGGGTGCTAGTGTCTGTCCAGAGAGCCTAGAGTGTGACAAAGTGAAATCATTTGGGAATTTCTGTTTCAAATCGTTGGAATGCTCTTGGAGCACCATTAAGATGAACAGCAAAAACAATGGCTGTAATTTACAAAGATAAACTTAGTTTGACCCAAGACAAGAAAGCAGGATGTTGCACGAGATGGGTTTTTTTTTTTTGGGGGGCAGGCTTTTTCATAGCGTGAATCTCTCCGGTGTCTGGGTCACATTTCGGCAGGCTGTGTCGTGCCGAGCGGTTCGGTCGGGTGTGGATATACTGGATATACCTCTGGCCTCATGAGGCCGTCCCCTCCCCAGGCTTTAACCGTCCTCGGAGGGGTTAGATTTTTTTTTAAACTGCCGGACGCGTCTGGGCTTCGGCCTTGCGACCGGACCCACCTAAAAAACGGCCTTGTGTCACACTCGTATGCTGGTGGGGCGTATGACAAATATCGGCATGAGATGATTTTTAAGCGGTGTTTATCAATTTGAATTGTGAGTTTTCTTTCTCCTAAAGTTTAAGAGTCTACTTTGCCTCACTCTTTACTCATGATTGTGAAGAGTTGGATGGATGTATTTACCAATGGTATATGAGCGCTGTGTAAAATGCAAGCAACCTTGTCCAGGTTTTGAATTCTAGTTGTCAGCTAGAAGTATAAAGCACCCCGGGAGAATCGAACCCATTAACAATGGTTAACTAGACTAGCTAACGATGACATCCGACCAAGCGCCCACGGCTTATTCCATGATTATAGACATTATCCCGCAAAAATTATTAGACTACTTAAAAATTTTCGTTCCGTATCAGGATTTTTTTTCGTGAAATCATGTTCGTTTATTTGTTTAAATTTCTAAAATGAAGCTTGACAATTTTTATCATTTAATATATTCGGACTAATCTCTACAGCTTTATCATTATATTTACAACAATTTCGTCCAATTTGTCCCTTGGCCTTCATCGGGTGTTTCTTATCGAACTCAGGAGCCTACACGGAACTTCGAACTAAACCTTTTAATTAATCCACGGGGTAGATTGACCTAATTCCGTTAACCATGTTCGGGTATAAGTGTTAAGCTGTACTAAGTATTCATTGTTATTTATCTGTTGTTGGGATTGAACTCGCAACTTCCAGATGATTTTACTTAAAAGTTCTTTTACCAAACGCCTATATCCGTTTTGCCCTATGTCCCGCTTGACAAGATTCCAAATGTTCTAAAATATACAATTCGTTTGATGGGTGTAACCATTATCGTTGTACAAACTGGAATCGCTAACTTGTGTTAAAAACCTGGACAGGAATGTTTGCAGTCCACTTTTTGCTAATGCTCTCGAGAAAGATATGAATCCATCGCTTCTCCTCCTCCAACTCTAGGGCAGATTGGGTGCTTTAGCTTTTGTTTGCCAATCAGTCGAAGAGATAAAAAACTTCGAATTTCGACCAGCTGTACACCACCTGACAAATTGACCTTGTATCGCATCCTGTTCCCCTGTGGAAGAGTTGGAATAAATACATATTTGTTTGCCTGGTCATTTCAATCTTCTTGTTTGTTGATGATAAAGAAAATGGTGACTTTCTTCTATTTAGTTGTTGCTGAGAAAGCAATGCTTCATTTTGGAGAGACTGAAAATTAAGGAGGAAAATGGAAATTTATTTCTCTATAGCATAATCACGAGTGACAAAATGACACAAATATTATTCACATAATTTTCTATTACTGTCTTTATTTATTCTTTTTTGTGGGAACATTTGACAACTTAATTTCTCCCAACTTTAGGTATTACTTCGGGTAACATATTATCTTTAAAAACTATGTACACTCTTCATGCTTGATAGATCAGTTGTGGTCGGGTTTCTTTGACTATTTCATGTTTAATGGAGGGGTGGAGTTTTATTTTCAACAAAACGGAACACCTCAACATTATCATTCTGCTATCAGGTCTTATCTTCTCTAAACGTTCTTTTTTCTCAACTTACATATATATATATAAATATATACACACACACAAATACACACCTATATATATATATATATATATACACACACACACACACATATATATAATCAAGTTGTGCTGTCAGCACGGAGTTCTCTGACTCTCTCCCTCCTACCCCACGATCCTATCATCTCTCATTGCTGGTAAGTCCTCTAGACTGCATCCAGTGTCCGCATAGAGCAGACCGACTAACACTGGCACGTCCATGTGTAGGGATCCATAAAAGAATGTCGTTAAGGAGTTCATCTCTACTTCTCCAGTATGTCTTGTTCGTTTTACTGTGATGGTTTGTGAGATGGGAGGTAGGTGGTCATATAACTACCTTTATGTTGTGTGTGGCTTCCAGGATTTTTTAAAGAACAGCCCGTCGTCGTCTTGTGTAGTCCCTATCAAGCTTTTTCTCTCTGCATTTCGTTGGCGTTCATGTGGTGTATCTTTCTAGTAGTATGGACAAAGTCACAACTTGGAAGAAATCCCATTTTATTTTATTGGATATTCATCCTCTTTTCTATGAATGTAGAATATGCCAACTGGACCTCAGGGATAAGATCCCCCCCCAAATGTCGTAGGGTATGGCACTAAACTGCATCTGATAGGTAGGCTACAGTCCTGGAGTTCTCCTTCATTAGCATTACTCCTAGGTCCACTTTGACCCGGAGTGGTTATACCAGTTAAAGTCCTATCTATGGGTAAAATAGTACTGTCCAATCATTAACTAAGGATTATTATCATTATTAGATAAGCATACTTGAAATCATTTATCTGTGTGCAAATAAATGATTGACATTAAATATTATTATTGATGTTAGATAAGAATATTTGAAACCATTTAACTAGGTGCAAATAAATGAGGTCTAACAACTCGTTTAAAAATATAGTTATCAACAGACCACTTGCTTACAAACTATATATATATACATAGTGTTTGGCATTAGATAACCCATAAGGTTCGATATGCCATTAAACACCAACCAACCAACACACACATAAAAAGATTGAGATGTGAAGAGAGGGATATAAGGAACTTGTAAACAAGGATGAAATAAATAAATCGATATCTAATCAATAACACACGAAAAATGGAACATAGTAGCGAGATTTCTTTAAGGGCAACGTTATTACCATTCTCAAAGAAAAAAAACAATTGCTCATAAAATTTCTAGCCTTTTCTTGAGGAGGGTAACAACTTGGTTGTCATTACCCTGTCGGTGGAGGCCTAGAATATGCCCCCCACCAAAAAGAAATGTGTCGGTGGGGGCCTAGAATATGCCCCCCCCACCAAAAAGAAATGTGTCTGGGTTAAGAGAGATAAGACTCAATCCCATCGCACGAATATGTTGCAACACAATATCAATTTTATGCGGAGTTTAACAAGTTTGAATTCAGTTTTCCTTCTCCTAGACCGGTTGCCATACTAAGGTTAAAGAGCTCAGAATGCTCAACTCTTAATAACAGCTTGGGGAAGCATGGTTGGATTCATATCTTTCCCAAAGGTATTAACGCTATGCGAAATGTAAACAGCCTCGTCCAGAATTTGAACCCTGGTCGCTATGTCCATTTCCTTCGACGATAACCACTACACCATCTATGACTATACTGCATCTGACGGTGAGACTCCAATTCTGGAAATCTGGATATTGTGGAATAGCGGTTCATTGTCATTGCTGAGGATAATGAACCGATAAGGCGGATGAATTCTGCGATTGATATGTGACACAACATTGAATTCCTCCGTCTCTGAAGTCGGCCTTTCAATCAAGATTATTCTAAAACTCATCTAGTGTTGTTTTAGTTAAAGAATCTTATAAAATCATTATTGATTTTGTTCCTGGTTAATTTAATTATGTCTGATTGATATTTGACAGAATTATTAAAAACGGAATTCGACTTGTTAAATGAAAATAATCCATGGAAAGATCTGCAAACGTTATTTCAATCATATAGCGCCAATATCATTTTACTCTAGTATTTTTTTATATCATAAAATATTTTTTTTATTACAATTCACAAGCGATTAAAGAAGGATTAGTTTTTGTTTTGTTTAGTTTAGTTTTTTCGGGCAGAATTTGTGGTTCGAGTATCGACTGGTCTTCGGGGGAAAAACGTAAAAGGCTTTCAAAATAGGAAGAAAAATGATTTCAAAAGCATCCTATGATTAAAGATTCGATTTTAGTACCGTTGTTAGTATGCCACATCCATTACAAATACGTGATTATGTTGACAAATCCACATCTTTCCATGTTGTTGCAATATGGGTATCCTAGGTAGAACACTTTACTGCATCCGTTACTGAGGCTTCAGTTCTTGCGATCTGGAAAGTGATGAGTCACACAATCTCGTTACCATTACTCCTAATTCAACTCTCTAACGCATTGGTTGTACTTGTCCCATCCATGGATCGAATAGATCTGTTTGGAATTAATATTCGATCGAAATACTTGAAATAATGTAACTTTATCTCGAATGTGACATTAAACTACATTTGGTAATAGGACTCCGGTTCTAGAAATCTGCTTGCCATTATTCTCAGTTGCACAACGACCGGGGGTAGTAGCACTTGTTATAGTCCCATCTATGGATCAGATAGATCTCTAAAAAGTGAAATAAAAATACGTGAAGCCATATAAATAAATTATCTCACTTCTTGTGAATTTTTCAGACCAGCTAACGCTGGTGGTCTTTCACTAGAACCTGAGTGACAGCAAGTCTCCTCAGGTTTCCAGGACTCCACTGAGTATTATAACCAATCTCAACCATGCTGTAGTCTATATGGTCACGATTCTTTCTCTGATTTCCAATACTGCATGTCTATTTTTCAAGCCCTTGAAGATTGTTCTTAGTGCGCCAACTACTATTCGTGTCACCGTCACCATGTTCTACAGCTTTTTCAACTCTCCGGCAAGATTGAAGTATTTGTGTACATTTTAGCTTTGACTCTGTGGTCCACTGGAACAACAGAATGCACCAGATCACAAGTGTTTTTTTTCCTGTTAATTATCACAAGACCCTCTGGCCGAGACTTAGTGATCGGTTTGTATATCAAAGAATTTTGGCGTCTCATTTTCTAGGATTGACTCTGTTCTGTATATATACCATTTGTTTTCGTGGGCAAATTTGATTCACTTTGCCGATTCCCTGTAGGTCATCTTTCACGCCCATTGTGCCTAATGTTGTACTCCTTTTGTGCTCGTTTGCTGTACTCGCTTATTATGTGATTAATCATTTCATCTTAACTGCCACGTAATCTGCCCTTGCTATTCTGTTACGTATTGTCAGTTATCTCTTTGTTATAATTGGTTTGTATAGCATTATTTTGCGCTGCTATTAAAAGAGATTTAGTTTCTCTCTTCAGGTTTCCTCTTCTCAGCCATGCCCTGGTCATTTTGTGGTGCTATTAAAAGAGATTTAGTTTCTCTCTTCAGGTTTCCTCTTCTCAGCCATGCTCTGGTCATTTATTAAAAGAGATTTAGTTTCCTCTTAATTTCTTATCTTTCTTTGCCTTATCCAAATTATTTCGAATGCAATCTCCCAAATTTGTCGCTTCATGAAACCATTCAGCTGTTATTTTTTCTTCCTAATTTTGTTTTCTTGATTTTATCGTTGTTTTCCCTCTAAGTGAGTTTTCGTTTACCAATTTTAACTAAAGTCTAAGTGACAACAAATCTTCTCAGGTCTCCAGGACTCTTCCAAGTACTCTAACTGATTTTAACAGTGCTGTGGTTTAGATTATTTCGATTCTTTTCCAGGCCTCCTCCTCCTTGTTTTACTAATTTGAGAATTCTTCACACCAGCGTAAGCTGATAGTTTTCCACTGGAGTCTGAGTGACAGCAAGTCTCCTCAAGTCTCTTCCTAGTATTCTGGCCGACCTCAACAATGCTGTAGTTTCGATAGTCTCTGCTCCACTCGTCCTCTTATTTTCAAGTCCTCCAGTTCTTTTACCAATCGTTTGCTGACTGTACCGAGCCCGCCAATTACAATTGGTATCACCGTCACTTTCATGTTTAATTGTTTTTTTCAGTTCTCAAGCAGGGTCTACGTATTCACCTCTCTTTTCGCTTTCCTTCGGTTTTACCCTGTGATCAGTCGGAACGGCAAATTCCACTATTCAGCAAATTCTCTCTCTCTCTCATTTTTTTCCTCTTTTTTTTTTTTTTTTTTTTTTCTGACTTTCACTAAGTTTGGTCGTCTGGCCGAGATTAGATGATTCGTTTGTATCTCAAAATCCCACTGAATTCTTTGCGTCTTATTCTCCAGGACAAATTCCGGGTTATGCATATACAATTGGTTCGCATGGTCAAATTTAAACTTCTTGCACAATTTTCAGTGGATCACCTTTCCCACCCAGTCGCGCATAGTCTTATTCTCTTTTTGCACTAATTTATTGCATTCGCGTATTATATGAATGATCGTTTCGTCTCTGTCACCACATGATCTAAATCTATTTTATTGCGTCTTGTCTATTTTTGCTTTGACATAATTCGTATGGCGTTGTTTTGTACTGCTATCTGAAGGGGTTTAGTTTCTTTCTTAAGGTTTCCCTTTTTTTTAACCACGCCCAAGTTTTCTCCTGTGAAATTTCATTTGTTTGTTGCTTGAAATATCCATACTGTTGTTTTTCTTCCTATTTTTTTTTTTCTGGTTATTTTTGTTCTGTTGATGATTGTGATGTTTCTGGTCACTGTAATCAGTCTTACCCTGTCCTTTTTTATGTAGTCTTCTTGTCATCGTATCGATGCACTGATGTTATCTTGAATGCTGGTGTGTCCTCTTCCTCCTTCTTTTCTTGACACATACCGACTGTCTCCGTTGTCTCTTGGATGCCTTATGCATCGTTATGAGTTTTCTTTTCTTTCCTCGTCCACTTTAAGAATGGTTCCGTGCATCTTAGGTGTGTACCCTTTTGATGAGATTTCCGCTATGTAGTTTGGTTTCGAGTTGTTTTCTCGCTCTTCTGAGGTATTCTTTCTTTTCTTTTTTCTTTCATCTCCGCATGTTTGATCGTATCCGCTTCCAATATTCCCTCGTAGTTTTAGGTTTCCATTTCTCCGAGCGTTCTGATTTTATCTTGATTTGGTACTTCTATTCTTTTCGTCATAAATAGAAATAGTTTGATGGAATAATGATTGCTCGCGAATTATTATTATTAACATTATTATCATTATTATTATTATTATTATTTATTACTCATTAGAGTTTTTCATATCAGCATAAGCTGATGGTCTTTCACCGGAGTTTGAGTGAAAGCAAGTATCCACAAGTCTCCAGGACTCTTCTCGGTATTCTGGCCGTTTTCAATAATGCTGTTGTTTGGATGGTCTCCACTCGGCTGCCAACTTCCAAATCTTCCAGGCCCTTAAATAATCCTTTAGTTACCGTGCCAAAGGCACCAATCACAATTGGTATAATTGTCACCTTCATGTTCCATAGTTTTTTCAATTCTCTAGCAAGGTCAAGGTACTTATCTCTCTTTTCACATTCTTTCAGTTTTATTCTGTGGTCTGCCGGGACAGCAAAGTAGACAATTTTGCAGATTTTCTTTTTTTTTTTTTTGTTGATTATTATAAGATTTGGTCTTCGGGCCGAGATTAGGTGATCCGTTTGTATATCGAAGTCCCACAGGGGTTTGTGAGTGTCATTTTCTAGGACAGGTATTATTATTATTATTATTATTATTATTATTATTATTATCTCATTAGAGGTTTTTAAATCAGCGCAAGCTGATGGTCTTTCGCTGGAGATTGAGTGACAGCAAGTCTCCCCAAGTCTCCAGTACTCTTCTCAGTATTCTGGCCGTTTTCAATAATGCTGTTGTTTGGATGGTCTCCACTTTGTTGTTATTGTGATGATGAAGATAAGTTACTTTAAAAGCTGATGTAGGTGATAGGAATTAGAAAATATCCTAAGAAAAATTCCTTTTATTACTATAGATCAATCTATCATTTATAAGGGGAAGGAATAATTGGGGGAGGGATATTATATATTATTTTCTTCATCTTGATCGTGCCTCACAAAAGAAAAAAAAAAGACTAAGAAAGTATTATTAAGATAAAATACGTTTATAATTTTTACATGAATTAACTAATTTCCAGTCACTTTACAGTGAATGAAAGATGTCAATTTTAAACCTTTAAAAGAAAGTTTAATCTGATTTTTTTCCTCATTCATAACTACCTCATTTGAAGACAAATCTTCGAAAGCGAATAAAATAAAAGAAGAATGCACAGAAAAACAATGTTGAGCTTTATTTTTCCGTTTTTTTTTTAACTTATTTAAAAATCTTATAAAAAATGTACATAAAATCTAATTCTCCATAGAATTATTTCTAAAACATGTTAAAATCATTTACATGCACCTTCCTTAAATGGGTCAAATTGAGATGACGATTAAAGAAATTTGTACGAAAACTAAACAATTTTTATAAATATTGTCACGTGATATCCCACGGAGACGATAGAAATAAGATTAATACTATCCTCCCGGTGGAATGAACAGTGGCAACCCGTCAAAAAAGTGACCGTTAAGAAAGAATGTAGGTCACAGAGGGGATATCAACAGGTGTTGGTACTAAGTAACCTAAGGTCGCCGGACACCGGAAGGGGGGGAGGACGGTAGAAGCCAAATGATTGGCTGGGGCCCTAAAACGGAAGTGGCACCCTTCTCCCCGTCGGCGAAAAAAAACGAGAAGAAATGTTAGTTTTTTGAGCAGGGCTCGTGGCAGACAGACCCATAGCCATTTACTCCGGGTTGAAGACAAAAGAATATCTGAGACACGAAAGACCCTAGGTTCTTCAAGCCAGTGTAAAAAAATAGAATAAAAGTCTATTAGCACGTGAAAGAAGAAAGATTCTCCAGTGGAACCCCGTCGAAAAATAAGATAAGTAACTTTGGGGCCATTTCTCCTTTATACCCAAATTTTATATACCACTCTCTCTCAATTTGAAGAAACGAAAGAACAGAATAGAAGAAAGACATTTATGTCCATGGACTGTTCAATTCATTATATATATTTGACACTTTGAAAGTGTATCTCTTTGTACAGTAAAGGATTCATGTATTTTTAATGTTATCCCGTGGTCGAAGTTGTTCTTTGCCGTATCTTCTACGAATTTGTTACCTCATGCTTCCTTTTCAGCTTCTACTCGCCTTATGTTATCTTGCTTAGAATTGTCCTATTAATTCCTCTAAAATATCACACGGGAAGCCGGAGTTGCCGACTACTACAATATAATATTATTACGACTAAAACCTATAGGCTCATATCTTCCATTGTCTAGGGGAAGGAAGGAAAGCGGCCTGGTGGGTGTGTGATAGTGTGAAATTTGGAACCCCTTGCCAGCGGCGGTCGGTCTGGCCCTAAATTAATCCCTCACGTAATATGCCAGTTCTTATATGCCTGAGAGAAAAACTCTGAACGAGGACTTATTCTATAGGGGATCAAGTGCCAACCTGCCCCGTCTTCAGACGTGCGAAAATAAAGTCCCGTTTTGGGATTTTAGTCAATTTGCCGTCACAATATCGTCTGAATTGTGAGAAAAATGTCTTAAAAAGAAACCTCATTTTTCCTTGCTTTAAATACCGAAAATTTTATTAAAAGCCGATAATTATCTGATTTCGGGGTTAATTTTCAAAAAGATGCTTTAGAATGTGCGTGTTTTTGTACATACCTAACAGATATAATTTTAATAATAGTGAAGTATATATTTCAAAATGTCTCTAGTAGATTGTATCTCCCATAGGAGTTTTTGGTAAACAGTTTACATAAATAATTTAAAGTATACATATCTACATCCTTTGAGTAGCGTAATTTTTATTTTATTTATTTACTCTCAAAAAACCTGAAGCATTCGCTAAAGGCTGAGAGTGACGCCCCCAGGACAAGGTTAGTTAAAGGCGGGGGTGAGCATGCAATAGTTTGGGGGTTTGGGAGGATATGAGTCGTCAGTGTGATATGGGGTGGGTACACGAGCTACTTTGGAGGCAGCAACCGACTTCCTGCTTAAATAGATCTACCAGAAAACACCAAGATATATCAAGGGCTACGGACATCCACGTGACTACACCCCCACCCTAGATAAGCCCTGTCCCCTTACTACCAAAAATGAAGGTTGGTTGGACCTGACCAATTTTCTGTCCCTGGGGCTGGTCTTTTTGGAGAACAGGCAGCGTGTGTCTGGGAGTATTTTTGGAGGGGGGTAGATGGAGGTGAGAGAAGAAACGGAAAAAAATGTGGGTTGTCTGCTGTTAGAAAATAATTAATCTTGAAGATAGAAGAAAAATTCTGTGTAGCAAGGTGACTTGGTGGTGTTAGTTTTAAAAAAAATCACCGAGTAACTGGAAAGCATGTGCGTCATATCGCTTGCAGCTGCGTTCATTTAGATACGTAATTCTGCACACGCAAGTACGTATATATATATATATATATAATTCCTAATAAAGGATTTAATCTATATCGTTTATTCTAACATCCTGCATACACCTCTACGTGCATGTACACATACACACGATAAGAATTTTGGATATGATATTTGACTTAATGGGAAGGAAAAATGTTTGAGAAAACCTGAAGTTGTTGATAAAATGATCTTTATTCTAAAAGTAACGTTTCGCTCACTATCTGAGCAACAATATCTTTCTTAGCAGCTAGTATATAGATACGAATGTACACACACATACACACGTCTCTGTATTTATATATATCTATATATATACTTATATATAAAGAAATATTGATAACAAGGTAATCCAAGTAGAAGGAGAGATTTATTGAGAAACAAAGTTGACACTATAGCGTTTCGGTTCTACTGAACCATCATCAGGGCTATGAGGGGTTATATTAATGATGTTAGGTTAACGATAGATGTATAAATAGTGAAAATATGTATAACAAGAAAAAGTGGGCCGTCGGATTACAATCCATTATTTTCTTCCTTACTTATTTATGTTTGTCTATGTAAATATGTATTTCTCTAAATGTTAGTGTGTGTATATATGCATATGTGTGTGTGTGTATGTATTTGTATAAATATATACATATCTTTATGCAAACAAAACCCTAAACACTTTCTGAACTTAGATATTTCGTCCTTGACTTAGGGTGGTTTTAATTTTTTTTTTCTCTCCCTTTAGTCAAACTATCATTTTTCATTTTCACCCCACCTACATACACACTTGACGTAAATCTTATTTACGTTGTTTTAAACGACTTCTGAAGGCTGTCGCTTGACAAATCGTTATGGGACCGTTACCTACCCATTCATGTACTTTTCCAAATTCTATATTAATCGAGAGCCAAGTACTCTCGAAAATATCGGATACTCTAACGATATTCGACTGACAAGTAAGCCTAACTTACGTCACCACTTTTCTCTGTATCTTGTTACTTCAATATATCTTTAAATTTATACCGTGTTCCCAACCTGGGTCCACATAACAAATCTCTGATGAAAGGGCCTTTACAACTTCAATAAAATTTCTTAAATGTTGTAAATGTCCTATTTTTGTATATATCTCTATATATACCTTTTAAAATTTGCATGTACCAACAATTTATTTATACATATCTTAGTATATATGTCAGTGTATGTGTGTAAATATATAATTTTATGTGTTTATATATATATATATATATACAAATTTCGTTGAATATAATAGACATTTTCTGTCTACATATTTTCTTATTGATCCTTTCATATTGCCGTATTGATTTTATAGTATTCGGCGGGAATTGATTGATATATTTTCCATAATTGTTTATTTCCCAAGTACTTTCTGCCCGACTTGGGGCCATCATCAGGGGAGGATGTATTACAAAAGTGATGTAACTTTTGTATGTACATTACTACTTTATAAGAAGAAGAGCATCTGGGCCGTTGCAGTGTGTAGTGTTTACTTATAAAATTGTTCTGTAAATCGTGTTTTGTAATACATCCTTCCCTGATGATGGCCCAAAGTCAGGCAGAAAGTACTTGGGAAATAAATAATCATGGAAAATATATCAATCAATTCCCGCCGAATACCATAAAATCAATACGGCAATATGAAAGCATCAACAAGAAAATAGGTAGACAGAAAATGTTTATTATATTCAACGAAATTTGTATTAATGAAGAAATGCTGCCAGTATATATATATATATATATATATATATATATATATATATATATATACACGTGTGTGTTTGTTTATGTATGTGAATGTATATACATGTAGGTGTGTGCGTATTGTACCTTTATGTATGTATATATATGTTAGCTTATTCATATATACACACACACATACAGACGAAGTTGATGAAGTCAATGTTGAATTGTTCTTTAGTTTTAAGTGTAACAGCAGGTCTACTCTAACCCGGAATGGTAGTCCCTGTTAGGGTCTCCTCAGTGGGTCAAATAGATCTGTCGAAAAATTGATCCTATTCAATGAGAACACTTTGATGCCATAAGTATAAATTATTTGCATTAAGAACAGTTACTTGAAGTTTTAATTGTTTATAAAGGATTATTATTAGTTGCTCGAAAGCATATAGTTATTCATATTTGATAGAAATACTTGAAACCATACAACCATGAGCAAATAATTTGTACTAGGTAGGAATGCTTGATATCATGTAACTATATGCCAAAAATAAACACTTAAGAAGCTACAAAATAAAACATAAGAATATAAATTTACTTAGAACACCATTCCCTAACCTCTTTGCATAAAATAACCTCATACGACATGCCGATAAAATCAATGAAATCAATCAATTTTCCGACTCACTGGCATATACCAGTAAGTCTGCAACATAAGGATCTAAAAAAAACTTTATTTTTTATACAAAAATATTCATTTTTCAATATAACATATTTCTCTGTTAATGCACTTAATTCACGAAATATTGAACGAAAACTATGTGAAATTTCTCGTGTTGCAGTGCTAACTTTCTTGGAGCCAGTGCTAGCAAAACATTTTCTATTTCATGAACTATTATCGTAAGGCACAGTAAAAAACAAGGGCTTTCTCAAAACGGCTTTGGGGTGAATAAAATCTTATTAGGTTGAAATAAAAACATAGGGATCTGCAAGGAATGCATTTACTTGTTTTAATAATAAATCCCTTATTAACAGGAGAAGAAAAATCGCTGGATCATGTTGACTAGTTGCCAGATAGGGAAAAATCTAACAAACTTCAGTGCATCTACCGAACATTGGCATGATGGTTAAAGTGTTCACCAATGACCCGGGAGACCGGGGTTCAATCCTAGGTCGAGTCATACCAAAGACTCAAAAAATGTTACTTACTGCTTCCTTGCTTAATACTCAGCATTATAAGGTGGGGATCAAGAGTAAAGTACAACAATCCAGGAAAAGGGGTAGCGCCCTCCCCTACACCACGGTGTTATCATATTTACCAACCCCTCCGCTCGGGCAGGATATGACACAAGGTCAATTTTTTAAGCGGAGTTTAACAGGTTTGAATTCAGAGTTTTCCTTCTCCTAGACTAGTTGCCTCACTAAGGGTGAAGAACCTAGTCTGCCCTCCTATTTACTCATAGCTGGAGGGAGAATAATTGGATTCATACCTTTCCTAAGGGTATTAGTGCTATGTGAAATGCAATCAGTCTCGTCCAGGATTTGAACTCGTGTCACCGTGTCCGTTTCCTGCGACGATAACCATTACACCACGGGTACCTCCACTGTGTTATAGCTGTCGAAAAGGGAGCCTTCGGGCCACCCTCGACTAAGATCGATAACTTTACTTACGTTTCTCAGTGCAACTGCAGAGACCATTTTACTAGTTTTTATTTTTTTCCAAATTCTTATATAATAGAATTTGCGTTAACCCATATACATTATTTACTAAGCAAACGGAAGAACACTTAGAACATAGAATATAGCGATTTGCGGTTGAAACTCACAAACCAACAAATTAGTTTTTGTGATCTTCTCGGTATCCACCACAACCCATCCTTCTCATTAATAATAAATAAAGAATTATATCTAATAGAATTTGATGATTTTTCTGTTATACTCATATTTACCAACCCCTCCGTTCGGGCAGGATAGGACACATGGTCAATTTTTAAACGGAGTTTAACAGGTTTGAATTCAGAGTTTTCCTTCTCCTAGACTAGTTGCTCTCACCAAGGCTGAAGAACCTAGATATAAGACAACATTTTTACAACAGAAACAACGAGAGATATATTTAAAAAATTCAATATTGATGACATTTTTTCCTTGCTGAAAAAAAGACAAATTGTACCAAAAAATATAACAAACTTGGATTTTATCTTATAAACATATCCTTTAATGTGGTTTCCAATCCATTAAGCAAAAATCAGTTGCAAATAACCGATTGATAAAATCAAGAAAAATCCTTGAAAAGACCTAACAATAAATCTGACCATCCCTCACAATTTACCGCTTGGCACAAAATAACGCTGAATAGGTTGACGTGCACGTAAAATCAATCCATCAATCAATCAATCAAGAATTATTGGTGGATTTGCATTTATAGTTCGCAGATGATTTTCCTCTCGTAAATTTTATTGTTTTGTATTTTCAATTGCGATTAATTTATTCACGGGTGAATGGAAATTAAATTGGGTTGTAAGAGTTGTATCAAGTAGAAAGTTTGAGAATTCGCACACTAAACCTAGATGAAAAATCCATTAGTTCGAGAGTTACACAGACATTAAAAATAATATAGCCTATCTTTAGATTTCAGTGTGTAAATTATAAGAAACTCGTTCCAAGAATATTATATAGCATGATTATATATCTAATGTGGGCGCGTATATATATATATATATATATATATATATAAGTAAATGATGGAAAAGATTCCGACAGTGTGGAGAAAAACTGAAAAACAAAGTAATCCAAAAAGAAGAATTTATTGTAAAATAAAGTCGACACTATAACGTTTCGGTTTTAATAAACTATTATCAAGACTTTCGAAAGGATGATACCGTGTGCTGTTAGATCAACGATGGATGTTTCATAAAATACAAAACCAAGGGAGGAAATAATGAATACAAAAAAAGCGAGAATATACGACCGTTCAATCAAAAAATATTTTAATAAACTCCCATCTTTGGCCTAACAACACCCGATATCACCTTTTTTAAAGTCTTGGTAATGGTTTATTTATACCCAAACGATATAGCGTCGACTTTCTTTCACAATAAATTCTTCACTTTGAATTACTTTGTTTTTCAATTTTTCTCCATACATCAAAACGAATAGGTCCGCGAAGAGATTTGTATATATACTTATGATTATATATATATATATATATATATGAGGGTTGGATGAAAAGTTCGTTGGCTGACCAAGATACTTACATGGAATGTGACCAAGTGAAATTTATTTTTCAACATAGTTCCCTTTGTGATCCACAGACTTGTTTCCTCAGTGTTGACGTGCTTGGATCTCAAAGGTAAAAAAAACATCAGGACTAGATATGACGTCATCATATGAACTTTCCAACCCACCCTATTATGTGTATATATATATATTTATATATAAGATCGTGGGCTGTAAAGTTCATATGATGACGTCATATCTAGACTTGATGTGTATATATATATATATATATATATATATATATATATATACATGCATCCAGCTGATAGTGAAGATGACAGGAATGAACACTTAGATATAAATGAAATACTCCCGATTTTCTAGTAATTTTGATTGTCTACACTAGTGTTTTGGGTGCCTTGGGTTGTGTAATGGTTAGCGAGCTTGATTAGCTAACCTTCACGAGTGAGTTCGAGTCCCATTGCGTGACCCATTCATACGGCCTTGTGCCACATTTAAGAAAAAAGCTTCGTGAATTACTACAGGAGTGTTTGGAATTATTTCTTGTCATATTTACTAAGGTAAATTTAGTCTGGCACAAGACCACAAGTATTGAGCTCCCATTGAGTGTAGTGCTAACTTCAGCAGAATGGTCTGCTTGACTAGTTTATTAATCATTACGCTACGGAGAGACCCTTATAGGTATTTATCATGCTTAACTTAGTGTACCACGAGACCACGACTCCCAAAAGCGCCAAATATTTCTTATCTGATATCTGTTTTCCCCTCGAAGTAGTTTCCCATTCGGACCCCGAGGGAGACCGTTATTTCCCGAGGGGACTGTTTTCCTTCCCACAAGATATTTTTAAGTAGTTTTCCTCTGCGCTGATTTTTTTTTTTTTTTTTTTGTAAGAATGTTTGTCGAACCTCAAAATCCTTGTATTGACAAGT
Source organism: Sepioteuthis lessoniana (assembly GCA_963585895.1). Classification (NCBI taxonomy): domain Eukaryota; kingdom Metazoa; phylum Mollusca; class Cephalopoda; order Myopsida; family Loliginidae; genus Sepioteuthis; species Sepioteuthis lessoniana. The sequence continues at coordinate 77,343,203 of OY757927.1, read as the reverse complement.
TCGGCTCAGATGGGAAAGAAGAGAGTTGAAAGTCGAGAAGGTTAAAGATTGCATCCGTGGTGGCTCACTTACTGAATTAAATTCTGTTTAAAATATCTGAATTTTTTTAACGGAAGGGTTGTTACTGAAGTTGACCGAATGGTTGGTCAGTCGAGCAATACCAAAGGGTTCGTTAGCTTAAGTCAAGCAACTCTTCTAGAAGAAGAAAAACTCTGAATTCAATCCAGCTTTACTTCTCCTTAAGAATTGATCTTGAGTCATATCCTTATCGTGGTTCATTGAGTGCCCCTTTCATATGGCCTTGTGCCACATCTAAGAAAAAAGCTTAGTAAATTACCATATCCTTATCGTGGTAGAGGGGTTGGGTAAATACACATTTCAGTTAATCTATTTCTTCTTGTTCCTGCATTAATTTTAATTCATAATCCTGGTCAATTGTTCATTTAGTTCTGTAACGAAATTCTGTTAAGTACCCCTCTCTCTCTCTAGCCTTGTTAAGGCAACCAATCTCGGAGACGGAAAACTCTAAATTCAAACCAGCTTTACTTCGCTTAAAAATTGACATTGTGTAACATCCTGCTCTTAGAGTAGGGATCGGGTAAATAGGTACTGTAAAATAGAGACGTTGATGTATTGGTTCGAAAAGGCAACTAATAATTATTTTGATTAGGTTTAACGAAAATAAAAATGCCCTTTTAATTTACTGTCAATTAACTATGTGTCTAAATAATAAGTCATTGACTTTCTTTACATGATCTGCCAAAATAAACCCAGAATATTTTCGAAGTAATCACAAAAGTAATAATTTTGTTAAAATCGCCCAAATCTCTACTGGTAGCTCTATTCGGTGACTCTGTATGTAATACCTATATACCATCCTTTTTAAATGGCGCAGCATGTTCTAATTCTGTATACTCTGATGTGTGTTGTATTTGATAAAATAAAAAGAAATAAAAACCTCTTCGAAGACAGTTATGAGCCACATACGACCCGATGTGCTTTCTAAATGGCCCGTCAAATTTCACGAGGAAAAGAACGTTTATCAAAATCAGAAACCAGTCTCATGACTTTTATGAACATTTTTATTATGTATTTTTTATAGTAACGTTACCTTCCAATTTAAAAGCGACAAATGAAATAATTTTATAATCAGATTGTTATACCTCTAATTTAAAGAAAATTGTTTTTAAAAAAAACTTGTATCCACAGATAATGAAAATATTACTTTCTTTCTTCGAAACATGGATCACGTTCATAGTGAAGACATTGATTATTCAAGTATTCCTTCTTTTTTTTTCTTTCTTTTTTTTCTGATAGTTATTCTATGCTAACAAAACATTTTCTATTTCATGAACTATTATCGTAAGGCACAGTACAAAACAAGGGCTTTCTCAAAACTATTCCTATAGACGCCTTGGGGTGAATAAAATCTTATTAGGTTGAAATAAAAACATAGGGGTCTGTAAGGAATGCATTTACTTGTTTTAATAATAAATCCCTTATTAACAGAAGAAAAATCGCTGGATCATGTTGACTAGTTGCCAGATAGGGAAAAATCTAACAAACTTCAGTACAACTACCGAACATTGGCATGATGGTTAGAGTTTTTACCAATGGCCCGGGAGACCGGGGTTCAATTCCAGGTCGAGTCATACCAAAGACTCAAAAAATGTTACTTACTGCTTCCTTGCTTAATACTCAGCATTATAAGGTGGGGATCAAGAGTAAAATGCAACAATCCAGGAAAAGGAGTTGCTCCTTCCCCTACACCACGGTGTTATAGCTGACAAAAAGGGAGCCTTCGGGTCACCCTCGACAAAGGTTGATAACTTACTTTTCTCAGTGCAACTGCAGAGACCATTTTACAATTTGTTTTTTTTTTTTTTTTCAAATTCGTATATAATGGAATCTGCGTTAACCCAAATACATTATTTACTAAGCAAACGGAAGAACACTGTAATTTAAAGAAAATAGTTTTAAAGAAAACTTGTATCCACAGATAATGAAAATATTACTTTTTTTTCTTGGATACATGGACCACGTTCATAGTGAAGACATTGATTATTCAAGTATTCCTTTTTTTTTTGAGAGTTATCCGGTCATGTATCTCGGTGGCAACGTGTGTTAATTCCGTTGATGTCAGTCATAATATCATAATATTTTGGAGGTGGCCGTGGTGTAATGGTTATCGTTGCAGGATGTGGACACGGCGACACGAGTTCAAATCCTGGACCTGACTGATTGCATTTCACATCGCACTAATACCCTTGGGAAAGGTATAAATCCAATTATTCCCCCTCCAGCTATGGGTAGATAGTAGGGCAGACTAGGTTCTTCAGCCTTGGTGAGGCAACTAGTCTAGGAGAAGGAAAACTCTGAATTCAAACCTGTCAAACCCCGCTTAAAAATTGACCTTGTGTCATATCCTGCCTGAGCGGAGGGGTTGGTAAATATGGTCATAATATCTTACCAATACTTAATTTTTTATAGAAAAGATCATTTTACCGTAGAGAAAAAATGAGTTGCGCAATTACTTTGACTTTCGAATTTAAACTCTTGAGAAAGATATGAACCCCTTTATCCTCCAGCTATGAATTAAATAGTACCACTACTGTTCTTCTACAAGGATGGCTTTGGCATTAAATAACCCACAAAAGTTAATTTGCCATTAAACAAAGAAGATTTAAATCGTATCACTACTGTTCTTCTACATGGAAGACTTGAGCATTTAAAACTTATAAATGTTGATATACCATTAAAGAAAAAGGAAAAAAATTCTTGAAACCATACAACTGTGTGCAAATTATTAGTGTTAGATATGAATACTTGATATCGTATTGGTGGTTCCCTATGGTACAGTGTCTAACATGTAGGTCTTGGACCTCGTAGTAAGCGATTTTAAACTCCCGTCATGCTATTACGTCCACATTCGGATTATTAACCCTTGAGAAAGGCATGAACCCCACTTAACCTATCAGCGATCGGTTAAATAGTACCACTTCTACTCTTCTACAAGGATGACTTTAGCATTAAATAACCCACCAAGGTTAGTATGCCATTAAACAAAAAAAACAAACTAAAAAGAAAAAAAAAGGATTAACTTTTCCCTATTTCTGAGGCAGATGCTTACACGTACTGTTTTCCGCAGTGGAAATGGTTGAGGTACCTTGAACGAAAATTACCTTGAATTGTTTTTGTTGTTCGGCCAATCTGATGATGAGTCATGCTTTATGCGGCCCGCTTCTTGAAAAAAGTTGCCGATGCCTGTTCTAAAATTCGCGGTCAATTCACAATGAAAACACATGTTCAGGCCAGCTCACAAAAGTAAAAAATTGATGAACTCGTTTAGTACTGAGATGAGTGATCCCTTTGGAATATCAAGTATCATACACATTTTGAGGCCTATGTACCCGATTTAACAATGCTTAATAAATAACAATAAAATATTTACCTGTTTAATGAAATATTATGAAGGGACACTATGAGGATCGAACACGCAAACAATTGTTTTAAATCGTTTTTATATATTTATTTCTACATTACATAACAAAGATGAAATGGTTATTTATATTTTAAAGATGCATATATATATATAAATTTTATTTTTATGAAGTCAAATCGCTTACAAACAAAAAATTGCCTTTGGCAAATATTGATGTGCAGATAACAATCTTTTATGCAATTAAGATCAGTGAATTTTTTTGTTTGTCTTTAATTTATTTTTGTTTTGTTTTGTTTTCAGGCCCTTTTTGTCTGTCACGATAGATTTTTTCCATTTAAATATATTTATGCCATTTTTTAAAATTCATTTTCCATAATGGTTCATTGAATTATATATTCTTTTCCCTTCGAATCTTTCTCTCTTTTTCTAGTCATTTTCGTTGTTTGCATCCTTATTTCTTCGGTTCTTTCTTTTTGTCTTTTTATTCTCTTTAAATCTTCGTTCTTCTTATTTTTCATATCTTTGTCGATGTGTTCTTTTTTTTTCTTTTTCTCCTTCATCATGTCTTCCTTTTCTTCTCCCTTTGAGTCTTTCTTCTTTTTCTCTATGTCGTCGTCGTCTTCTTCTTTTTCACTTTAATCATATCTTTCTTGCTTTTCATTTTAGTCTTATTTTTCTTCTGCTTTCTCTCCTGATTTATCTCAATGGCATATCAGCCTTCATGGGTTATTTGATGCCAAAACCATTTTTGTAGAAAAACAACAGTGATACAATTCAACCTATAGTGGCAGGGAGGTTAAGCGGGTTCATATTTGTCTCAGTGGTTTTAGTCTTAAAATGATCGTAATAGCAAGACTGGAGTTCGAACTCGCTTCCTAGGATGTAGTCCAACACGTTACCCACTACGTCACTGAGACTTCCGCTCTTCCTTCTCCTTCTCTATCCGTGCCTTCTTTTTATCTTTCTCCTTCTTCTCCTTTTTCATGTTTTTTTTCTTCTTCCTTTCCTTCATCTTTTTCTTTCTCTTCTTCAGGCCTTCTTTTTTTCAATATCTATATTCGCTTTCTTCTTTTCCTTCTTCTTCTCTTTCTTTTTTTTTCTTCGTGTCTTCCTTCTTCCTTTTCTCTATATCAAACTTTTTTTCTTCTTCTCTTTGTTCTGTTTCTTCTTCCCTTCATTATTTTCCTTCGTATCGCCATTTTTGCCTTTCTCTAAGTTTTCCTTCTTTTTGTTCTCGACTTCTTCTCTTTCTTTCTTACTTTGTTTCATTTGTTTCTCTTTTCATTCCTTTCTGCTTTATTGACTGTGGCTCTAATTCTTTGTAATGGTTCATTATTCAACAGTTGTAGTCATTTTTGACAAACTTTTACTGATTTTACAAATGCATAATTTGGTTACAAATAAATTGCAGCTATTTTGTTTCCTTTAACTTTCTTTGTAACAGTTAAATTAAGAAAAAGTGAGAAAATAATCAGAATAAATGAAAAACTCACAATCGCTTTGGAGTTGTTTGCTTTTTAGTCTCTTCTATTGATAGATGACATTGCCTCAGCGCCTAGTGGGTTGCAAGCAGCTCTCACAAACTTTTACAGCTGACGTGAGTTCGATCCTTACAAGATTGCTAACTCTTGTGGCCCTTTGCCGTACTAAAGAAAGCTTCATACAGGGTGTGGTTGTAGGATTAAGAATATTCTAGTATAATAATAAATGACTCGATAAAAAAAAAAAGATTAATTTAATTTTCAAAAATAAACAAAAAAATGAAAAGACGCAAAACAGTAAATTTATTCAATATGGCCACCATTTTTTATTAGTTATGTCAATACGCCTTTGAAACGATTTGCATGCCTTCAAAATAAATTCTTCAGACATTCTATTCCATTCTGGCTCAATAGCAGTTTTAAGCGAACCAATATTTGGATGGGAAGTTGCAAGTTTTTCTTTCCTAAAACGCCCCATATAACATAATCAGGGGGTTTAAGGTCTGGGCTTGAATTTTATTTAATTTGCTGTCCTCACAGTTTTCTCGTGGACTTACAATTCATTAGCGTTCTTTCTTATTGATGTTGTGAGGTCTTTCTTAAATGCCGGAACGAGAGCAGTTTAAAAAGCTTTCTTTTTGTTTTAGGTTCAAACCTCCACTCCCCCTTTTCCTTAAAAAGTTCTTCTTCGGTAATTTTTTTCTCTTTGCTTTCTATATGGTAGACGATGAAACTTCTGCTTGGTTTCAGCGTTAAGCAAATCATAGATTCCTTGTCGCTTCTTTTCTTGCTCACTCATATTGGGCTGAAGTTTGATTTTAAAGAAGTACTTGAATAATAGGGCTAATCGTGAAAATTTAGATTTATTGTGTTTTTTCCAAATGGAGCTTATCAGACTAAACAAAGTTTTAGAAATTATTTCATATTTTGCTTCCGCACCCTGCAATATTACCAATGACGATGATAATAATTCATACAAATGAGTGAGGAAATAATGATGATGATAATAAGTTGCTAGTGTAGACTGTGTGGGAATTAAAAAAAAAAGAAACAGGTAATTATATAATAAGCGAATGCTGGAACCTAGTTTAAAAAGAATACAGGAGCAAGCATCACTGATTAGGGAAGGTGATCCACTGAGAACTATGCAAGATACTGCAATATCCTATCTACAGACTAACGGTATCTGCACAAACCAGAATCTGTCCAAGAAAATGAGACACATAATATAAATTCTCTGGGACTTTCAGATACGAACAGATCACTCAATCCAAGACGGAAAACCTAACCAGATCGTAATACACAAGAACTTGTCATCTAGCTAATACCCTTGGGAAAGGTATAAACCCTGTTATTACCCAAGTTATGGGTTAGATAAATCACTACGGTTATTTTACAAGGATGTTTTTGGCACGAAATAACTGTTGTGGGAGCCTTACCCATCTCACCATAATGGACTCTTCTCACCTTTATTAGTACTGAGAGATTTCGCTGCCAGCCGAACAATACCGGAGTTATCCGAAACAGTACGAGACTTATTACCTTTTCTATGTAACTCTATCTTTCTTGTGCAATATAATCTGTTTACTTAATATCTGTGTCTGCGTTTTCATTCGTGACCCTTTCCGGGGCCACAACAATAACCAACGAAGATTGATATGCCATTTAGTAAAGAAAACAAACTAAAAACAAAGAAACTCAAACCAAATTGTTATCTTGTGGGTTTTACCGTTTCTTTGGACCACAGATTAGAAGTTAAGGAAGGCGATACGCTGGACAAATACTTGGATCTTATCAAAGCGCTGAAAAACACTGAGGAACATATAAGTGACGATGATACCAATCGTAATTGGAGCCCTTGCAACAGTTTGCAAAAACTTGTATGAAAGAATGGGTGAACTGGAAATCCGGAGAAGAACTGAGACTATCCAGACCACAGCACTGTTAAAATCAGCCAGAAGGATTAGAAGCGTCCTGGAGACCTGAGGAGACTTGGATATCTCTCAAACCTTAGTGAAAAACCACCCGTTAAAACTGGTGTGAAGAACTCACAAGGATTGAAATGATAATAATTATAAACAAAGAATGGTTGGTTTTCTGACCTTGAAATACTAGAAATCCACCAACAATTATATTGGCAAACACATCAACAAACTCCTAATACAATAACCGAGACACTAAATACAGGAAAGCCAGAAACCCCTAACGAAACACTACGTGACAATGACCGATACACCGCTAATAGACAAACGCAAACATTGACCCAAGAGGGAAAAAAATGAATGTAGATATCATTAAAAGAATCATGTCCGAAAAGAAAACCACGTTGCCTTCTCTCAAGAACCAAAACTGGAGGAAAGTCAAGTTTGAAACCGAGAAAGTGAATGACTTATTGACAAATATCCCAACAAACGACATCACGGAGTTGAAAGATTTAATATATACTGGAGCAAAATTAGTCTGTAAAAAAAATCGGCATCCCCCCTGAAGACTACAGACAGAAAGTCAAAGCCCAGGTGGGAATTCAGACTAGAATCACCGATAAAAAAAAAAAGACTACGACAACGGAACATTAAAATATATTCGGACGAAACTGAAAAAAGACCGGCAACCAGAATAAAAAATAAAACATGAGGACACTAAGCAAAAGATACTGGCGAAAGAAGGGTGACTAAAAAGATACCGAGACAGAACGGAACAATAAAGATAAAACAGAATGTTCCAAAACAACGAAATAAAATTCTACAAATAGAGGGAGAATGTGAAAAGACATACCAACAACCAGATGTGAAATAGGCAAGAAGATTCTGGAGCAAGATATAGGAACGGAAAGATTATAACAAAAAGCAGAATGGATAAACAACATGGAAACAGAGTTTCAAACGCTCAAAGAAAGCTGTAAGGTGAACATATGCAGACGCACTCAAGTCAACACTTGAAAAATATCAAACTGAAAAACCCCTGGCCTAGATAGCATATACGGATTTTAAAAAAATGTTCACCTCCATCCACGACAAACTTGCTACCGAAATGAATAAATGCATATAGAAAACTGACAGACACGAATGGATGACCAAAGGGAAGACCACTCTGGTCTAAAAAGACTCTGTCAAAGCATCCGCCACAAACAACTATAGACCCATAACGTGTCTACCAATTATGTGGAAAATTCTAAAGACTCAAATTAGGGAGGAGATCTACTACTCCCTGATAAGTCGCGGACTCTTCCCCGAGGAACATTGGCATATCAACATTTGTAGGTTATTTAACGCCAAATCCATTTTTATGTAAATAATCTGTTCTATTTAAAAGAATTCCGTTTAGCATAAGTACACAGTTTGGGGCTGTAGAATACACTGACTGCACCCCTGCAGAGAGGTAAACCGCCCCCCCCCCAACGAGTGTCATGCATATGACACTAAACAATCTGATGGAGAGGTTCCAGCAGTGCTGGAGCTTTGGAGAATGCGGAGCACCCCTTCATTGTCATCGCTCCCAGGTCCTCTCTGGCTCGGAGTGGTAGCACCTGATAGGGCCCTATCTATGGGTTAAATAGAAGTAACAGAATACTTAAGCTAAACTGAATTGTTTGATTAAATTGAATAGCTTGAAATAGAAATGTTTTGACAATTAAACCGTACTTCGACATTAAAACAGTATTTACACTTAACTGAATTGTTACATATAACTGCTTGAATAGTTTGAAATAGAAATGTTTTTGACAAACTGTGTACTTATGCTAAACGGAATTGTTTTGAATAGAACAGATTATTTACATAAAAATGGATTTGGCATTTAATAACCTACAAAGGTTGATATGCCATAAACCCCAACAAACCAAACCAAACCCCAAGGAACAGAAAGGATGCCGCAAGAGAATCAAAGGCACAAGAAAACAATTATATAGAGATCAACTCATACTTAACGAGAGTAAAACGAAAAGGTAAAATCTAGCAATGGCGTGGATTCACAACAAAAAGGCTTACGATATGGTCCCCTAAAGCTAGATACTACACTGTCGCAAAATGAATAAAATACCCGACTAAGTCGTACAGTTTATCGAGAAGACCATGGAAACCTGGAAAGTGGATTTGACAGCAGGAGAGAAAAAAACTTAACAGAAGTAATGATCCAAATAGGGAGATGTACTATCACCATTACTACTTGTGATAGCCATGATGCTACTCTATCACATTCTTAGAAAATGCCCTGCCGGATACAAACTCAGTAAATCTTGAGAAAAGATCAACCACTTGATAGACATGGACGACATCAAACTGTTTGCTAAAAACGAAAAAGAATTGTTAATCCTAATACAGACTGTAAGAATATACAGTCAAGATATAGAAATGGAATTTGGCATAGAAAACTGCACCATGCTAATAATGAAAAGCAGCAAACGACACAGGACGGAAGGAGTAAGATACTCAGGACCATTCTTGAAGTTGACCAGAGAACTCAAACAAATGGACAAGAGAACAAGAAAACTAATGACCATCCATAAGGCCTTGCATCCAAGCGATGACATTCACAGATTATATGTGTCAAGAAAAGTGGGAGGAAGAGGACTTGCCAGAATTGAAGACATCATTGACGCATCGATACAGCGACTCGAAGACTACAGAGGAAATTGCGGGGGGAAACTGATTACACCTACCAGAAGCAATACTGACGACACAAGGATCAGTAGAACGACAATAACCAGAAAACAAAAGTGGACAGAAAAACAACTCTATGGACGTTTTAAGCGAATAACAAGCGACATCTCACACGAGAAAATGTGGACGTGTCTTAGAAAGGGAAACCTTAAGAGAGAAACTGAATCTCTTCTGGTAGCAGCACAAAATAACGCCATAAGGACTAACCATATCAAAGTGAGAATAGATAAGACGCAGCAAAATAGCAGATGGGGGTTATGTGGTGAAAGAGACGAAACGATCAATCACATAATAAGCGAATGCAGCAAATTAGCACAGAAAGAATACAAAACTAGGCATGCCGGGGTGGGCAAGGTGATCCATAGGGAAGTGTTAAAAAAACTGAAGTCCGACCATACGAACAAATGGTATATGTACAACCCAAAATCTGTCCTGGAGAATGAAACACACAAACTCCTTTGAGATACAAACAGATCATCTAATCTCATTATTGAAAATTTCAACCAATGTTATATCTCTCGTTAGAGTATATATCATAAATGAACAAACTTATGTTTATTGAAATATTTAATCATTAACATATTCTTCATTACCTCCTAGAATCTCCTTCCGTTAATGAACAAACTTAGAGATACCACGCTTGTAAAATTCTCAGAATTTTGATGCAGAATATGAAACCAACTCGTGTTCAACATCTTCTCTTCATGTTACGCTAAGATCATCTGATGAATTCTATAATTCTTTAAACAAGTGATAATCAGATGGAACAAGATCAGAAAAATACATAAGATGAAGCCATTTTTCCTCAACCGAGATTCTCTAAGAGATTTTTTTTGTCAATTGATCTGTGTGAGGACGGGCATTCTCGTGATGGAGAATGACACCTTTTCTTCTGTACTCTAAAGTTAAACATTTTTGTTCAAAACTAATTTTCAAACGACAAAGTCAATTGCAGTTGAGGTGTTTTTTTTTTTTTTATAATTGTCTGACAGTTCGTAATGGACAATTCCTTGAAGTGCACCTCTCGGTTGCTGAGTAGATCTGTTTCCTTGACTGACCAACTAACAACTGTGTTTAACATTATGATAAAGGATCCACTTCTCATCCAGCTTTTCTTAAAATGGTACCTGATAGTGTCGTGTGAGTAAGGAGTCACAACGAGCCATTTCAAAATCTTTTGGATGGTCTGAGGTTGACATCAAGAGAAGGGGTTACATATGAGTTGTTCTCTATGTTGTATCAAAATCTAGACAATTTTACTAGTGTGACATCTATAAGCTTGTTGACAGATGCGGTGAGATTCTTGAAAGCAATTGAAGTGATATCAATGATGAAATATTCCTGTAGGCATAAGTTTCTTCATCTCTTTTATACTACTCTAAAATAGAACAAAACATTTGTTCCACTCAAATATATATCATGTCATCATCATCATCATGTCGCACTGGTAGCACGGATATCCCTGACCCTCTCTCGCCACTCCTCCCTTCAGGTCTTCAGGACAACATCCCGTATCCTCACATAGCTGCCGAATGTATGTTCGTGCTGGTCGTCCTGCTTTTGCACGGCCATGTGTGGGGGTCCATAAGAGTACATCTCTTATGAGTTCGTCCCTGGTTCTCCAGCAGTGTCCTGCATGTCTGGTTCGTCTAACTTGAATAGTTTTCGTGATAGGAGGCAGGTGGCCGTACAGTTGGTGTCTTGTGGGGTGTTGCCGCCAGGACTTATTCAAGATTGCACGCAGCATTCTTGTGTAATTGCCGTCTAGCTTCTTCTCCAGCCGTTTTGTTAGCGTCCATGTAGTGCAGCCATATAGCAGTATCGATGTGACCGCTGCCTGGAAGAAACTGCGTTTCATTTTATCGGTTAGGTCTGATTTCCATATCATCGATAGCCTATTGATAGCTGTCCATGCCTTCGTTAACCTCGTTTCGATGTCCTTTTCGGTGGATTCGACGCTGCTTCCTAGGTAAGTGAACTTGTCTACTAGTTTAAGAGGGGTTCCTTCTAGAGTGGAGATGTCCAATGTAATTGGCTATATTTATAAATAAAGAGTTATCAGTATCGGTGATAGAGCATAGGAATATGTAAGTTAACATTGAGTAGACACAAAGTCAACAGGACTTGGGGGACCTGTGAGTTTGTCACCTATTCAATCACCAGAGCAAGATTCTTGGTTTGATGATCGCACCGGTGGGAAACTAACTGTCGCCAAGCTTCATTAGCACTATATCGATGCCATCCTTACTTTTATATACACGTATAATAAGGAAAAATGCTCCAAGAGTAAACCCCCTCCTTCTGATTTATTTAAAGTAAACTGACACTGTTGCATAGTGCAAGTTAGCTGCTACAAAACATTTTTCCATATATTCTATGGCTCTGCCTTCTCGCCTCCGATGAACAACAGCCGGTGCTCGTTGGAATTTGTATTAGTAGAGACGAACCACTGTTTTACAGGGCAGTGATGAATATATTGATATCAGGAAAATGTTATCCGTGCACTCCATCTTTCATCTGCCCAATTCGGACTGATTAGTTGATCGAAGCACTCTTCATTTCGTGGCTTGTCACTTATCAGTCTTTCAATTGCTGCAACGTATTACCCACTACCTAACAATGCTCACCTCCAGCGTTTTTCTTCCATCTATAAGTATCAGCGGATACAATTCATTTCTACATTTAGTTTCTCAAAATCCTCGAAAATCTTAAGATTTTCATTTTTCAATGACAACTTCTGGCTTGTGCATATTTGTTAGTATGGTGAAAATTCAGTTTCTTGCACAGTTCCCAGAGGATCAACTTACCATATAACCCAGTTTGTTTGGTTTTTTTCCAGGTTCTTGAGGAACTGTTCTAAAGACTTTAACTACGATTTGATCACCGGCTACTTCCACATTTTTGTTATTTCCCTGACAAGGTTCAATTATTTTTCTTGTTTTTCGCCTTCGTTGACTTTCACTCAATAAAATTCTTGAACGGCAAAATCCACTCGATTATAAGTTCTTGTCTTTCTCTTAATTAATTCGAAGTCGAGTCTTCTGACTGAGATTTGCTGATTCGTTTCAGTCTCTAAGTCCCGGAAAGTTTATACATTTCATTTTCTAAGACTGATTCTGGCTTGTCTTTATACGATTTGTCAGTATGTAGAAATTGTTGACTCTTGCAAAATTCCCAATAGATAACCGTCTCCACCCAGTCACACCTACTCCTGTATTCCTTTTGTGCTGCTTTGCTGCATTCATTGATGTTATTAACTATTTCGTTTTATTATTATTATTACTCCTTGCGAGTTTTTCATACCAGCGTTAGGTGATGGTCTTTCACTGAAGACTGAGTGACAGCAAGTTTCCTCAGGTCTCCAGGACTGTTCTCAGTATTCTGGCCGACCTCAACAATGCTGTAGTTTGGATGGTCACGGCTCGTCTTCCGATTACCAACTCCTTCTGCCTTCTGACCAAATCTTTGGGGATTGTCCCAAGTGCACCAATTACGATTGGTATCACCGTCACTTATTATTAGTAGTAGTATTAGTAGTAGTTGTAATAGTAGTAATCATAGACAGCAACAGAATTACGACTTCAATTAGATATGAACATGAAAGTATTTATTTCTGATGGACGTTAAATTTTAGACATTGCAATCGTTTGTTGTGTAATGTATGACTTATTAAAAACATTATGGCGTTTTTTTGTTTGTTTATTAGTTTGTTTTGTTGGTTTTTGTTTTGTTTTTCAGGGCCTAATCTTTCTCATCTCAAATGGCGGCAACTTCAGAACTTTTTTTTTTCATTATTTATTATCCGATCAACCATGTTCTTTAGCCCTTTCTCAATACCGACCCCTAACTCATTGAACTGGAAAGATTCATTATCCCCACCCTCGTTCAGTTTTGATTCAAATTGATTGCGACTTGAAAATATTCCGTGATTTACTATTTAATGTTGTTTTAATTTCAGTCTTGTCTTCAAAATTGTTCTTGTTTTTATGAAGTCGGTATGACTTTTTTAACCCCATTATCTCCGTATCTAAGTCATCTTGGTCTCCATCTCTCCAAAAATAAATGAATAAATAATGTTTTTAAAAAATGCACCAACACTTCTTCCCGCTGCCTGTTGATATCTTGTCGTTTATCTGTCTAGGTGTCTGTTTCAGTATTGGCTTGTGCATACGCTAGCGAAATCCGAATGCTTTCTCAGCAAGTTTTCCTTCTCTCTCTCGGCGACGAAAAGACAGATTTGTTCGCTGTATATTTTTCAACGTAGTATTTGAAGTTGCATACCACGGGGAAACGTTGATATTTGTCATCGTATTAGATTTACATTTCACACCCAAATCCATACGCCAGTTGTTCATATTCTCTGTCTGTCTGTCTCTCTCTCTCTCTCTCTCGTTGATTGTTATATATTTTTTGTATATACACAGACACATGCACCCCGACTCTCTTCGCTTGTTTGTGTGTGTGCTGAAATACAGTGACGAAAATAAACTCACACCACCTTGAATGTGACTTTCAATTAACTCTAGAAGAAATTTACTAGTAACCGAGATCTTTTATGATAAATCGGGGGTCACAAACAGGCAATCAACAAACTATTTGTCTATGGCAGGCAGTGGAACAATTTTTGTGACTGATATTTCCCTAAAACTTAACTTGTCCCTCACCCCTGACTATGTTTCTCCCCTAAGAAGGGTAGAATACGAGTTTGGGTTGAACAGTTCTTACAATGATGTCATATCTGCTGTTGATAACTTTTTTGGCCGGCGGGATTCAAGCACTGTGTAACAATATCGTTGGCACGACACCAAAAGTGATACCATAGTGCTCACAGTACTAAATGTGGTACTATCCTGGTAACGGTTCTTTATTGTGGCCTTCGTACCGTGACCGTCATATGTGCTTCCAAGTAGTTTAACAATCCCCTTTGTGCCCACGTTGTGTTTGAAAGATCCATAGATAGGGAATGACACACTTCTTCTGACGGTCGGGGTAGTTCGTTGGAGCAAGTTGCCTGGGTGTTGGCAATTCAATGACAAGAACTTTCCGTCAACAATTAACAATCATTTATTGGAACGTATTAGTGTAACAATAATATGTCCAATATATTTATAGAAATTGTCGCTTGTTCATCCAGATACAAAGGTGATCCATGTTCAGACTGCATACAGTAGCACTAGAGAGAGAGAATCTGTAAGGGTCTATGAACTGAGACACAAAGAAACACCCCCGACCTGACTAACATCTAACTCCAACTAGCGACTTATCCAACTGACTAAATTCGCATATTTTTATATTTTTAGTATATCGTTAGTGTGATGTCATCTCACTAAGTTATTGCGTCATCTCACACGAGTCCTCCATTTTTCACCGTGTTTTTCATTTCCTCAATCAAACTCATGACAAAGCATGAATCTATTTTGTTTACATTTGGCCTTCCTGTGTAGAGATAACAGGTGACTCCTATCCTGGTGGTTGGTGCACTCGCTTGAACTTTACAATTTGACTTACATTTCCATTTAGATTTTAACTAACTTAACAGCTAACGGAAAAATTCGTGGCCCGACCAAACTAGACAATGAAATAATTAATACAATCAACCGTCACAGTAATTCATGTTCATAACTGCAATAACGATAAAAGAAGTACATGGACTGCAAGAGGGACAAGGAAAAATAAATAAATGAATAAAACTAATTTAGTGTCATTCTCTTGGTTAGCCTCGGGTTTTTTCAGCCAACCTTCATATATTTTGATATTTCACTCGCTTTCACTTCAAGATCATAAATAGAAATAACCCAATTTAAACACATTAGGAAAAAAAATCATTTCTTATAAGAGCATTTATTAAACTTACAACATCTTGTTTCAAAAGGCTGTTTTAGAGGAAGGGGTTACTGAGATTATAGAAAAACTTTTTTTCACAACGTTAGAAAAGGTAGATTTAACAATTTATATTGTTGTGGAATGTTAATTGAAATGATAGAAAACGAACACGCACAGCAGAACATGTGAAAAATTTGTTTTATTTCCTAATGCAAGAAATAGATTTGTTAATTCATATTGGCGTGTGTAAGGTATACCTGAGATGACAGATAACGGAGACAGAAAATCATAAAAAATGTTAAGAGAGTAGATGGCTAAATAAACAAATTCTATCAGCTATTTTTAAAATGTGATAAAGCCTTAAATTTTACTTTTACCATATTTACCAACCCCTCCGCTCGGGCAGGATATGACACAAGGTCAATTTTTAAGCAGAGTTTAACAGGTTTGAATTCAGAGTTTTCCTTCTCCTACACTAGTTGCCTCACCAAGGCTGAAGAAATCAGTCTGCCCTACTATCTACCCATAGCTGGATGGAGAATAATTGGATTCATACCTTTCCCTAGGATATTAGTGCTATGTGAAATGCGATCAGTCTCGTCTAGGATTTGAACTTGTATCGCCGTGTCCATTTCCTACGACGATAACCATTACACCACGAGCACTTTACTTTTATTGTCTCTATCTTAATTATATTCACAATATAATTTATTGGAATATATCCATGAAATATAACAAAATGAAGAAAAAAAAATGGAATTTATCGAAAGTAAAAACAGAAAAAATAGAATATAACAAAAGTAAACGCAAAATTAAGGGAAATTTGATATGGAATATTTGTCCCCTTAAATTTTCTACTAATTCATATATCCACTATCATATGCGTATTCATTCTGATAATAAATAAATAAATAGCAGCCGACCAGTTGTATAACCGATTAACATCATAAATGGTGGAAATGACCTCTTCGTCTCAAATTTGTCCCACTGTACTTCTCCCTCAGGATGTAATGGCCCTTCTGAATCCTCAACCTTTTGACCCCTGTAATGAATGATTACATATACAGATCAATATGTGTACAAGCTGAGGAATAAGGGCTGTATCTCCAGTATTCAAAACTATTTCCTCTTTGAATGTTTACACAGGTATCTCCTCTCACATGAATACGATCTTACAGATGGTAAATGCCATCCTGCTAACGTCATGAGATGGTTGCCGGTTTGGGAAATTTTATCAGACTATCTACTACCCCCTGGTAATGCATATCCGATAACATGGTTCAAATCTGAATCGTCCTTCAGGGTATTGTAATTTTATTTTCTGACACTATAATGTGTACTGTAGAAAATAGGTCTCTCCAGCATTTTGTCGAAAATAAAGATAAATGGATAAAGTACTCCTTCAGTGTCTGTCTTCAGGTTTCCTCTTCTTAGCCATGTTCAGATCATCTTGTGTGCTATATCCTTTGTTTGTCATTTGACCTATCTATACAGTTGTTTTTCTTCCCATTTTTGTCAGTTAATTTTTTAATTTTTTTCGTTTTCGTCTTTAAGTTAATTCTGTTTCTTAGCTAGTTGATTTTTTAATTTTATTTTGGTTTATTCTTTTCTTGTCACGGTTTATATAATCCCTCGACGGTTCAGTCGGCTGTAGTGGGCTGTAGAAGACACCGACTGCATCTCAGCAGTGGGGTAAGTCTCCCCCAACAAGTGTCCTGAATATGACATTAAATAATCTGGTGGTGAAGCTTCAGTAATGTAGGAGGTTTGGAGAAAGCTGAGTACCTCTTCATTGCCATCGCTTCCAGGTCTATTCTGTCCCCGAGGGGTTGCACTTGATAGGGTCTAATGCATGGGTCACATAGAACTGTTTCACTTTAAAACTGTGTGCAAACAAATGACCTTAGCTGAATTGAATTGTTAGAAATAGAATTTTGATTATTTAACTGTGTTAACAAATGACTGATGATTAATTGAATTGTTAGTGATACATAGCAAAACTTGGAACCATTTAACCGTGTACATGGATGAATAATGTTAAATAGAATTATTAGTGTTAAATAGCCATACTTGTAACAACTTCACTATCTGCAAACAAATTTTTAACATCGAATAGAATTATTAGTGTTAGATAGCAATAACTGAAACCATTTAACTGTGAAGAAACAATAGCAATACTAGTGTGCGAATAAATTAGTTGTAACTCATTTAAAAACGAAATTACCGAAAAACTATTCACTTAGAAATATATGCATAACCATTTAACTGTGCGAAAACAAATAATTAATAATAAATAGAATTATTCGTGTTAACGAGAAATGCTTGAAACCATTGCAAAAAAAGGTGCTCTGGCTCATTTAAAAATTTTATCAACAATATGTGTTTACAAATCCTATATATTTAATACATATGTATAAAGAGGATTTGGCATTAAATAACCAACAATGATTGATATCCAATAAAACCCAACCAAACCAAATCCTATATATTTGACATATATGTATAAAGAGGATTTGACATTAAATAACCTTCAATAGTTGATATGCCATAAAACCCAACCAAATCCTATATTTTTGATATATATGTATAAAGAGGATTTGGCATTAAATAACCTTCAATGGTTGATATGCGATAAAACCCAACCAAACTAAATCCTATATATTTAATATATTGATATATGTATAAAGTGGATTTGGCATTAAATAACCAGCAATGATCGATATGCCATAAAACCCAACCAAACCAAATCCTATATATTTAATATATATGTATAAAGAGGATTTGGCATTAAATAACCTATAATGGTTGATATGCCATAAAACCCAACCAAACTAAATCATATATATTTATTATATAAGTATAAAGGGGATTTGACATTAAATAACCTTCAATGGTTGATATGCCATAACACCCAACCAAACCAAATCCTATATATTTAATATATATATATAAAGAGGATTTGACATTAAATAACCTTCAATGGTTGATATGCGATAAAACCCAACCAAACCAAATCCTCTATATCTAATATATTGATACATGTATTAAGAGGAATTTGGCATTAAATAGCATACAGTAGTTGATATAAAAACCAAACAAACCTTATGTATATCCAGTATATAAATATTTATGAACAGGATTTAGCATTAATTAACCTACAAGGGTTGATATACCAAAAATGCCAACAACCTTAACTTTGAGTAAATAAAACTGTGTTGGATCGAATAAAAGAATCGATTTAACTGTATGCAAACTAATGAGCTCTAGCTTGTTTAAAATATCACCAACAAACTACTCGCTTACAAATCATATATAATCCGTATATATATAGGGTTTGGCATTAAATAGATTACAAGGGTTGATATGCCATAAAAGCCAACCAATCCATATATATTATCAATATGTATAAAGATGATTTGGCATTAATTAACCTTCAAGGGTTGATATGCTATAAAACCAAACCCTCTATATTCAATATGTATGTATAAACAGGATTGGGCATTAAATAACCTACAATGGTTGATATGCCATAAAAACCAACCAAACCAAATCATTCATTTTTATATATATGTATAAAGAGGATTTGGCATTGAATAGCCTACAAGGGTTGATATGCCATAAAAGCCAACCGAACCAAATCCTGTATATTTAATATATATATATATATAAAGAGGATTTACCATTAAATAACGTACAATGGTTGATATCCCATAAAACCCAACTAAACTAAATCATATATATTTAATATCTATGTATAAAGAGGGTTGGGTCTTAAATAACCCACAATGGTTGATATGCCTTATCCATTGTCATTAATTTGCCCCAGACATGGTGATAATGAACGAAAAATTCTGCTGCTATGATAAGATGATGCATGATTGGTTTGAGTTCTGTCCAAATTTTATTCTTTGTGTATAATGCTACAATCATCTTCAGGGCTTTGATGTTTACAAATTTAGAGTCACACAAGATAACTTACATGTTGGATCTCACGTTATGTCGTGACGAATTGAAATTTACCAATTTGAGTTTGATGACGTCTTATCAAGTATTCCTATCTAATAGACATAGAGGAATGTTTTCAAGTAACTAATGATGATAATTCTTCGTAAACAATTATAGCTTCCAGGAACTATTCTTAATACAAATAATACGCAATTAGCAAGTATTCTATCAAATACTTGAATTTTTTAAAGTGATCTAGTTGACCTGTAGATGAGACTTGAATAACGCCCTCAGGTTCAGAGTGGACGTGAGAGAAAGGCTACCCAATACTCCTCAGATCTCTAGAGTGTGGAGTAATGCCATTACTCCCTGTCCACGGTTACTCGAAGAGGTCGGTTGGTTGCTTGGGTTTTATAGCATGTCAACCTTTGTAGGTTATTTAATGCCAAATCCATTTTATACAAATAATTCGTTCTATTTCAAACAATTCAGTTTAGCATGAGTACAATTTCATTGTCAAAAACATATCTATTTCAAGCTATTCAGTTTATTATAAATATTGATTTTGTTTACACACAGTTAAATGTCGAAACAGTTCCGTTTCAAACAATTGAGTTTAGCATCAGTATGCAGTTTAATTGTCAAAAACATTTTTATTTCAAGTCAAACGGTTCAGTTTAGCATAAGTACAGTTTTTGTCCACACACAGTTAAATAAATGTCAAAACAGTTGTATTTTAAACAATTCAATTTAGAGTAAGTACGCAGTTTAGTTCTATTTGACCCATAGATAGGAGTCTATCAGGTGCTACCACTCTGGGCCTCAGTGGACCGGGGAGCGATGACAATGAAGGGGTGCTCTGCATTCCCCAAAGCTCTAGCATTATTGGGACCTCACTATCAGATTGTTTAGGACACTAGTTGGTCAGAGTCTTACCTTCTGCAAAGTAGTATTCGGTGCATTCTACAGCCCCAGCAAGGAACCAGTTGAAATTATTCGTATTAGATTGGAAGACTATATAAGTAAACTTGGCGACCTTAGTCGATGGTGGCCCGAAGGCTCCCTTTTCAATAGCTACTACACCAATGTGTAGGGGAGGACACTACTCCTTTCCCTTAATTGCTCCACTTTACCTTTGATCCTTACGTTATTATGCTAAGTGCTGAGCAAGGCGGCATTAAGTACCATTTTTTTAATCTTTGGTATGACTCGACCTGGGATTGAACCCCGGTCTTCCGGACCATTGGCGAAAAACTATGTAACTATGTAGAGATTATTAGTATTAGATAAGAATACTTGAAACCATGCTACTGACCAATTTATTCGTAATCGATAGGACTACTTGATGTTATTAGTATTATGACTAGTTACTTAAATCAGAATCGTTTATAAAGGATTATTAGTTGTAGTTATATTAAACCATATAACTATATGTAAACAAATGACAGTTATAGAAGTAATCTATTGAATTCATCTATCTATTAGTATTATAAAGTAACACTTGATGGCATATAACTGTGTGCAAAAAAATTCTTAAGAAACAATTACATAAAATTGAAGTATAATAAATGTTCAAGGAACCTAATTACGTGGAGCATTCAATAAGTTTCCAGACTTTTATTGTGCAGGCATTTAAAATTGTCATAGACTCTTGAAAATTCAGTATGTTATTGCTATATATCTTATGAGATGACTGACCAATTTTTATGATTTCAGGTTCAAATGAATACCTTCAGCAGGAATTGGAATACACCCTACTAAAGCCTGATTGTCACAGCTGGTGAATTTCAGAAATGCAATCTGGACGTGAGGACACTTTAGAAGAACGATATGCAATAAAATTCTGTTTTAAACTTGGAAAAAATGCCACAGAAACGTATGGAATGCTTCAGACTGCTTTCGACCATATTACATGAACCGAGCATCGGTTTTTGAGTGGCGTAAGTGATTCAAGGAAGGCAGGGAGTCTGTGAGGGATGATGAAAGGTGTGGAAGGAGTAAGGAAGTCAATAGACCAGAGTTGATTGGCCAAAGGGTTAGGGTTAGGGTTACGATGTTGAGGTTTTAAGGGAGTTCAGGAAGAGATTCCGTCGGAAGAGGCCAGCACTCTTCAAATTGGGTCAGTGGCATTTCCACCAGGACAATACACCAGTCCACAACTCCATCATTGTCACAGACTATTTGAGCAAGATGGGCATCAAGGCAGTTCCTCAGCCTCCCTATGGTCCAGACGTTGCTCCCTGTGTCTTTTGATTATTCCCTAAGCTCACAGGCTGTCGTTATGAGACAATTGAGGAAATAAAAGAGGCTGTAACGAAGGTCATTGACACGCTCACACAAGAGGACTTTCATGGGGCCTTCCAGAAGTTGTTGGAACGATACAACAAGTGCATTGTAGCCGGAGGAGATTACTTCGAAGGGGACTAGAGTTTCCTGTGTGTACTATCAATAAAAGTGCCCATACGAAAAAAGTGTGGAAACTTACTTAATGGTCCCCGTATCTAACCTCTCGACATGGAATAAGACTAGACGGGTTGGCATGCCGTTAAAATCTTTCAATATAACTACTATTACTTTTTATGTCTAAGCTGAAATATTTACTGTTCTTTTATTTTTTTTTAGATAATTATCAAAAATAATTTTAAAGAAGCGTCTACGTGATATCAAGTATTCCTATCTAATACAAACAATTTTCAGAGTTTTATGGTCTCAAGGAACTAATTATAATATCCATAGTAAACAATTATAGCTTCATGTAACTATTCACAATACTAATAATTTACAGTTATCAAGTATTATATCTATATCACGAATGTTCCGGGAGACTAGGGTTCAATCCCAGGTCAAGTCATACCAAAGACTAAAAAAATGGCTCTTGATGCTGCCTTGCTTAACACTCAACATTATAAGGTAAGGATCAAGGGTAAAGTGGAGCAATCCAGGAAAAAAAGTTGCGCCCTTCATTATACCTTGGTGTAGTAGCTATTGAAAAGGGAGCCTTTGCGTCACCCTCGAATACGATCGCCAACTTTACTTTACTTATTTGACCCATGGATGGTACCTTAACAAGTACGACCACTCCAGGCCAGAGTGGATGTGAAATTTTGTTTTTTGAACTCGTTGTGTCGATCCTTACTCCAAGGTATTGAGGTAAAAATTCATTGGATGCCTCATATATTGTGTGGCCTTGTATTAAACTAACCTTACTAACAACATAAATTTGCAAAACGACTAAAATTCTTCAGATTCCAGTAACCTAAATTCACTAATATCTTTCCGTTTATATGTTTTTTTGTCCCGTTGAGAAAAAAAGTTAGGTGAAAGTCTCATTGAGGCCAACCGTTATCTGAATTAATTGGAATTACACGCTGTAAGTGAAGCCATGGTGCCAGCCATTCCTGACGAGACCAGATTTCCCATCCCAAAGAGTATTCTTGGAGAGGTACTTGTCATCCCATGTATGGTAAAAGGGTTCCGTCCGTTTTCAGCGGCTCTCTTTCTCTATCTTCTCTATCTCGTGTTCTTTCTTTTTTATTTTATTTATTTATATATATATATTTTTTTTTTTGATTGGCTCCAAGAAAGCGGCCCTTGGTCTTATTATATACAAGTGACTTGGTTGGCAGCTGTTTTTGGATACGTTCGTATTCCTTAAACATCTGCTTTCTTCCCAAGTCCTCTGTCAAACCTTTCTCAGTCTCTCTGGGTACCTGTGCAGGCGCACGTGTACGCGCGTGCGTGCGCACGACGTGGGGCGGGTAAGTGAGCTTCCTTTACTGTCCCCCGCCATCCTTCAGTCACATATCCCAACCCCCACCCTTTTTGCACAGGATGAGGCTTGAGGGTGGATGGGTCGGTGGGTGGAAGGAAAAAGATGATGCCGTCAGCCGCTCGAGATAAATAGACATCCCCTCTCCTGCCCTCCTCCCTACTTACCTACTTTTGCTCATCACCCATAGCCCCTAAACTATATACTTTTTCTCCCGACCTATCATCGCATCCTTCTTTCTTTGGTGGAAGAAGCTGGGGTTGTCGGAGTTAAGGGATAGGATAGGTTAGTAAGAAGGGTTGTTATAAGCTTATCAATCTCCTCCACCTCCTGTCCCCAAATTTCGAGCAACTTTGGCGAAGCCGGAAGGAAGCGTGTTGTACCTACCAACCATGTACTCTATGAGTGCTAATATTTTATGAATGAGAGGCCCCGACGCTACCCTCACTTCGAAGTTGATTTCCGTTCGTCGTAAAAATTGCTGAAGTTATTTTTGCGATTCTGCTAATTTTTTAACGCGATAGTACGTACTATGTCAAAATTGCGGTCCCATTTCGACGTTATCGACTTCTTTTTCTTTTCTTTTCTTTTTATTTTATTTTATTTATTTATTTTTTTTTTTTTTTTGTCGTGTCCCAGTCTACTTGACGAATGAAGAAATTCTGTGCATGCTTTGTCAGGTAAAGCAGTTTTCGTCGTGTGGTCATATTGACTTGGAAAATGGAAAATTAATTACTTAGCCTCTGCCCAAAATAAAAGAAAGAGACATAATTTATAGCAGTAATGAGTAGAGTGTTAACCAATCGCCTGAGAGACTAGGGTTCAATCCCAGCTCAAGTCATACCAAAGACTCAAAAAATGGTACTTGATGCTGCCTTGCTTAACACTCAGCATTATAAGGTACGGATCAAGGGTGAAGTGGAACAATCCAGGGAAAGGAGTAGCGCTCTCCCCTACACCTCAGTGTGGTAGCTATTGAAAAGGGAGCCTTCGGGTCACCTTTGACGTAGGTTGCCAACTTACTTTTTTACACCAAATTAAATGAGCATAAAAAAAGAAGTTTATGAATAGAGATATTTATTTCAATGATAGGAAATTTTTCATTCTTACTCAAAGACACTCAGGGTTTGTCAGTGGGGCATAGAATAGCTGACTGTATCACATGCAGAGGTATTAGACCCTCCCCCAAAGAAAGGAGTGTCCTCGGTATGACACTAAACTACATCTGGTGTTTAGGCTTCAGTTCTGAAAATCTACAGAGTGTTGAGTACCCATTTATTGTCATTATTCAAAAGTCCACTCGAACCTGTTAAAGGCTTGGGTCAGATAGATCAGCTGAAAAATCATTCATATTGGATAGGACTGAGTACAAAGGAAAAAATCTCTTTGGAAATAACTACACAAAAATTGTAAATATGGAGATACAATGAACACGATTCTTGAACCACTTGGCTTAAAATAACCCTAGATGGGTTGACGTGCCGTTAAAAAAATCAGTCTTATCTTCTGTCTTCATTAGAATCTCTTTCTTAAAGTTTTTTTCTAAAGTATATATTGTCCAAACTATTCCACTGTGAGCAAGATGTGACACAATGACAATTTTTAAGTGGAGTACAGCATGATTGAATTGGAAGTTTTCCTTTTCATAGACTGGCTTATTAACCAAGGAAAAAAAAAAACAGTCTCTTGTACTATTCACCCACAGCTGGATTGATTTCTGTTTGATTTCTTTTTTTAATGGCATATCAACCTTTCTAGGTTATTTAATGCCAAAGTCATCCTTCTAGAAGAAAAGTAGTGGTACTATCTAACACATAGCTGGGAGGATAAGGGGATTCATACCTTTCCCAAGAGTATTTGTCTGAAAGTGAACATAATAGCGTGACTGGATTTTGAACTCACTTACTACGATTCTGTAGACCATCGCTTTAACTTTTACACCATGAGCCCCCCCACACACACACACACACACAGAGCTGGAGGGAGAGCAATTAGAATCATGGCTTTTCAGAGGTTAATAGTGCAAAGTGATATGCATTCAACCTCACCCAGGATTTGAACTTAAGTCACCACTTCCATTTCCTAAGACGATAACTTATGTCATCTAAAGTACAGATAAAACAGGATATATATTGAGGAGGCCCATGTGGTGTAAAAATTATTGGGCTGGGAAATTGCCTAAGAGATGCAAGTTTAAATAATGGACGAGGCTGTTTGCATTACACATAGTGCTAATATCCTTGGGAAAAATATGCATCCAACTATTCTTCCTCCAGCTATGGGCAAATAGTAGGGTAGACTGTTCTGCGTTCAATCCCAGGTCGCGTCATACCGCAGACTTTAAAAATGTTACTTGATACCTCCTTGCTTAACATTCAGCAATATAAGGTACGTATCGAGGGTAAAATGGAGCAATCCAGGGAAAGGAGTCGTGCCCTCCCCTACACCTCGGTGTAGTAGCTATCGAAAAGGGAGCCTTCAGGTCGCCCTTGACTATGGTTGCTTTACTTTACTTTACACAGTTAAATGTAAAAACGGTTCTATTTCAAAATATTCAGTTTAGCATAAGTACACAGTTAAAATGTGTAACAGTTCTATTTGACCCATCAATAGGACCCTATCTGGTGCTACCATTCTGGGTCAAAGTGGACCTGGGAACAATGACAATGAAGGGGTACTCCACATTCCCCAAAATTCCAGCATTACTGGAGCTTCACCATCATTGTTTTGTGTTATATCCAGGACACTCATTGGGAGAGTCTTATCCCTCTGCTGAGATGCAGTCAGTGTATTCTGCACCCCCAGCTTACTGGGCCAAAAGGTTTTTGGGAGTTCCCTCCTATGTGCACTTTGCCTCTACACCCCCCTCCACATCCCATAAAAAGACAGACATGAAACCCTCTACACACACTTCAGTCTTATAAGTTGAATAGGTTGCTCAATAATATTTTGATTTGAAATTGTTATAAATCTACTTTTCTTTGGAAGATTAAAACAAAAAAACTGTCAAAGTCCCAAAGCAACCCTAACTAAAATAGCTTTCCAAGGCAAAGTGTTGTGTGTATTTACCCAGTCACACCGCATGATCAAGCTATATACAAGGTCAATTTTTTAGTGGAGTACAGCTGGTTTAAGTTCAAAGTTTTCTTTCTCCGAGACTGGTTTTCTTAACAAGAGTAAAGAATGCAGTCTACCCTGCTATTTTACCCATTGATGAGAGGAGAAAAGATAGACTCAAAACTTTGCCAAGAACATTAGAGCCCCACTATTTTACCGATAGATATGGATAGAACAGATAGTCTCATGCCTTTCCCAACGTCATTAGCACAAAGTCAAACACAAACAGCCATGAGTACTCTGATTCCATTTCCTATAATAAGTAACCTTAACCACACCTTCAATTTGCATGTATATGGCATATTGTGTGTGTGTGTGTGTGAATAGAATACTTTGGAGAGTCCTGGAGACCTAAGAAATTTTACTGTCACTCAGGTTTTAGTGAAAAGCCACCGGTTAAAATTGGTCTGAAAAATTCACAAGAAGAAAAATAATATATATTTTTTTTAATTTGAAATATTTTTTATTACAACACTTCACAATTAAAAAAACAGAGTTGATTTCATCTCTCTCTTGCCCAAAGGTGACCAAGAATTCTTATGGGAAGTTTTGTTATGATCAAGTAAGCACTTATATACCCTCTTGGACAGGAGCATTATCATTGCTTTAACTCAGTATCCATATTTCTTATTTCTTAGACAACCATTTTCTTTTGATCATTGCAATGGAACTCTCCCTGATTCTTATGTACACTGGAAAATCCCTTCATTATATATTCATCTTGACTTTTATTGTTTCTCATCAATTGCTCCCCAATTATGGGATCATATGCAAAAGCCATTGCCTTGTTTACAATATATAACAAGTTGTAGTTGCTGTGGTCTTACCCCTACATTTACAGTCATCATCATTAGTACCAGCCTCCATGTTGTAAAATTCCCAAATTTCTATCAGGTCTTTCTTAGTTCTTCTATCATTAATATCCTCCTTTTTTGCCATTAGTAAACCCAGCCTCCGCCACTGAAACAACTTCCTTTTCATCAGTAAGGGTCACATTCTTCTTCCTTTTCACTCAATATCCTGGGTGTATATTGTTTACCTTAGCACCATTCATGGAAAGACGGGATGTACCTTGCCTGAATGAAGGAAGTAAGGAATGTTGACCATGAGATTAAAGAGCAAGTAAACAAAAGGAAGAAGACATGAATGAAATAATGAAAAAGAAATAAAGAAGAATTGAAGAATGAAAGGTTTAATAATAAGAATAAATTTTTAAAAAATGAATGAGATGAGGCTGAGGGAAAGAAAAAAAAATACATGGGAAGATGACACAGGAGAAAAAAGAAATTTTGAAAAAAGTGAGTTATAAAGAAAAAAAAAGAAAAAAAAAAAGGAAGAACAACATCTCTGTTAGTACTTATAGTATGCTGATTATATCTCCTGCAGAGGTTTAAGAAGACCTCCTCCAAAAAATGAGGGGGCTCATTATGAAGCCCAACTGTATCTGATGATAAGGATCCAGATCTCATTCTCCCTAGTCCAGTTTGACCTGGAGTGGTAGTATCTGTATCCCATCTATGGGTCAAATTGATCAGTTTAAAAATTAGTAGCATTCAAAAGAAATTCTTGAGTTGCCCAGTCAACTGGGGCTGTAGAATACACCGATTGCTTCTCTGCAGAGGGCTAAGACCCCACCAACGAGTGTCCTGGATATGACACTAAACATTCTGATGATGAGGTTCCAGTAATGCTGGAGCTTTGGTGAATGCGGAGTATCCCTTTATTGTCATTGCTTCCAGGTCCACTCTGGCCCGGAGTGGTAGCACCTGATAGGGCCCTATCTATGGGTTAAATAGAACTTACTGAATACTTATGCTAAACTGAATAGCTTGAAATAGAAATGTTTTTGACAATTAAACCATACTTACATTTAAACTATGTGCTTATGCTAAACTGAATTATTTGAAATAGGACTGTTTTTTGACATTGAAACTGTACTTACACTAAACTGATTTGTTTAATATAGAACTGTTTTGACATTTAATTGTGTGTAAACAAAATCTGTTCTTATACTAAACTGAATTAACTGAATTAGAACTGCTTGACTAAACTGAATAGCTTGGAATAGATATGTTTTTCACAATCAAAATCTACTTGCATTTAAACTGCGTACTTATCCTAAACTGAATTGTTTGAAATAGAACAATTTTCATAAAAATGGATTTGGCATTAAATAACCTACAAAGGTTGATATGCCATAAAACCCAAACCACCAACCAACCAACCAAGGAATACATGATACCTTATAACAATAAATTATTTGTATTAAGAATTGGCTTGTTTTGATTTATTTGTTTAATGGGATATTTAATGCCAAAACCATCAGCAGTGAAAAGGGATTGAAAAATTCATATCTTTCCCTTGGGCATTAGTCCAAAAGTGAATGTAAAAGTGTGACTGGAGTATGAACACAGTGACTTTGATTTTTCAGTTCAGCACATTAGCCACACCACCACAGCTTGAAGTTACAACTGTTTTCTAAAGATGGGATGAACTGATAAAAAAATTGAATGGACAAAACGGAAACAAATCATAAAAATAGAAATTTAGAATAAAAAGAAAAAAGATGGTTGCAAGTAATGAAAAGAAAGAGAAACAAATACCAAGAATGTTAAAGTAAGAAATAACAAAAAAAAAAGAGGTGAAGAAAAAATTGGATTGGAAAAAAAAAAGAGCAGAAGAAGAAGATTTAGAAATATGAATGAAAAAATGCTTCAAAAGAATGAAGAGAATAAGAATAAAAAAATAAAGAATAATTAACTGAAGAAGTGAGGATTGAAATAAAGAACTTGAAAGAAGGAAAAGATAAACATAAATGAAAGAAAGAAAGAAAGAAAGAATGAAATGAAAAATTAGAGTGAGGGAGTGAAAAATTGAATGTGGAAAGAAAGAATAGAAGAAAAATGCCATAAGGAGGAGGAAGAATAAGACAAAGAAGAAAAAGGATGAAAAATAAGAACAAACAGGAAGACCTTTTGAAGAAATAAGTAGAAAACGTTGAGAATAAAAAAAGGGAAGAAAACATGAAAGAACAAAATGAGGAAAAAAAAAGATATAAGTGAAAAATAAAAAGAGAAATTGATAGAGAAAATGAATAGTACAGAATAAGGAATGAATTTGTTTTCCTTCTTTGCTTGAGTGGGGGTCCCTGTGCAGAAATGGCTGAAGTGCTGGACAGTGGCCTCAAAATATACAAGTTCAAACTCCAGTCTGGCTATTAGATTCACTTTTGGACTAGTGCCCTTGGAAAAGGTATTGAACCTCCTTACCCATCATGGGTTAAATAGTATCTCTGAGGATTGATATGCCATAAAACCAAGAAACCAAACCAAATGATCTTTCTTTCTTTGTTCTCTTTCCTTCCTTTTCTTTCTCTTTTTTTTTTTGTCCCATTTCTTTTCCTTCTTTTTATGCTTCCTTTTTTTTCATTCTACTCCTTCTTTTTAGATTTTTATGTTTTTCTTGAGAAATTAAAATAGAAGAAAAATAGGAAGTCAAAAGAGAATGAATCAAAGGAAAATCAGGAAGGAGATAAAAAGAAGAAAACTTATTGCAAAAAAGAAAGAAAAAAATAAAAGAATGAAAAGAATGAATGAAAAGAAGAAAATGAATAAGCCGAGAAAGAAGATTATTTTGAAGAGGAGAAAACACGAAATAAGAAGGAACGAAAGCAAACATTTGAGGAAAGAAAAACATGGCAGGGAAGGTAGTATAAAAACAGTAAGATCAGCATGGAGAAGCAAAAGAAAGAAGCTTATCTTCCCTCCCTGGATTTTCCCCAATTCCTCTTGATGATCCATGTTCACTGGAAATAACAGAGAAAAGGCTGCTTAATCTATCTCTAGTGTTTACTGGAGCGAATCTTAAATTATTTTATTATTGCTACCCTGTTAGCATGTCAACTGAATGAATGTTTTAATCTCTTCACAAATTAAAGTTTCTTTCTTAATGGTGTGTAGTTGGAATGCCCGCAGATTCTTACATCTGCAACTTAACACTCATACCACTTTCCACACTCAACATCTCTCTAAATTCTCTTTCTTGCCCATAGAGCACAGGGTTAGCATATTCTTTGTCACGGTCGGATGGCTAATGGTTATTTCAAGAATTATAATCATGATTTCATTAAGTTTCTTTATTTATAGGACAAGGCTTCAAAGCCTCGTTAATTCGGATGGAGTATTGTGTTCGCCTTCCTGTTTGCAGTGAAGCCATTTTCAGGTGCCACTTCTTACAAATCTATCTTGGCTGTTGTCTGTAAATGTTTAACTATATCTGACTGATACAGGTTAGGAATAATTCTCAAAGATGAATTTTATACACTTGATTGATTTTAAGTTATCAGTGTTTCTCGTCTGCAGTTGGTTATGAAATTTTCTTAAATACAAATCAGATCTCAAAATATTCTCCTCACTTTTTATATAACCTTTTATATAACACATTTGTACATTATGGCTGTTTTATATATATATATATATATATATATATACACACACTTATTTTTTAACTCCTTGCATTTTTTCACACCAGTTTTAACTGATGCTTCTTCACTGGAATCTGTGTAACAGCAAGCCACATCAGGTTTTCAGGACTCTTCTCAGTATTCTGGTCACTCTCAACAGTGCTGTAGTTTGTATGGTCTTGACTAATCGCCTCTTCCTAAGCTTTGGGGGAAAATTCCAAGCACACCAATTACAACTGGTTCAGTTTCCCAGTCAGCTGGGGCTGTAGTATACACCGACTGCACCTCTGCAGAGAGGTAAGACCCCACCATACAAGTGTCCTGGATATTACACTAAACAATCTAATGTTGCGGTCCCAGTAATGCTGGAGCTTTGGGGAATGCAGAATACCCCTTCATTGCCATTGCTCCGAGGTCCACTCTGGCCCGGAGTGGTAGTATCTGATAGGGTCCTACCTTTGGGTCTAATAGAAATAAACTGAACTGTTTGAAATAGAACTCTTTTGACATTTAACTGTTTGTAAACAAAAACTATACTAATAATAAACTGAATCGTTTGAAATTGATTTAGCATCAAAAGACCTGAAAAGGGTTGATATGCCGTAAAACAAAACCACCAACCAACCAACAACTGGTACCATCATCACCATCATGTTCCGTATCTTTTTTAGTTCTCAAGTGAGATCCAAACACTTGTCACTCTTTTTGCTTTCTTTGATCTAAACTCACTGGTCTACCAGGACAGCAATGTTCACTATTTGGCATGTTCTCTTTTTTATATTAACTATCACTCAGTCTCGTCTTCTGGCTAGGATCTAGCGAAATGTTTGTATCTCAAAATCCCAGAGAATTTTGTGAGTTTCATTCTCCAGGACAGACTAGGGTTTGTGAATATATCATTTGTTGGTATGGTCAAATTTTAATCTCTTGCGCAATTCCCAGTTGATCACCTTCCCTTTCTTGTAGTTGTGTCTAGTATTATTGTATTTGTTTATATTATTATTATTATTTGTTTGTTATGCCTCCTAGGGCATCTCCCCTTTTTACTATCTTCTTATATCATCCTTTTAAAAAATCAGCACAGAAGAGAAATCCAATATTAATACAATATATCCAGATCAATTTCTATCAAGTAAAGCCTGTTCAGCTGGAGCTGTAGAATACACTGACTGCATCTCTGCTGATGGGTAAGACCTCTTCCCCAACCCAATGAGTGTCCTGTATATGACCCCAAACGACCTGATGGTGATTCCCCAGTCCTAGAGCTATGAGGAATATGGAATACTCCTTCATTGCCACTGCTCCGAGGTCCACTCTAGCTCGAAGTGGGAGCACCTGATAGGGTTCGACCTATGAATCAAATAAAAGTGTTTGACATTTAAACTGAGTGCAAACAAATGACTTGTGTTAAATTGAATTTTTAGATATAGAACTGCTTGATCATTTAACTGTATGTAGAGAAATGACTGTTGTTTAAGTGATTTGTTACTGATACATCACAATGATTTGAACCAGTTAAATGAGTGCAAATGAACAAATAATGTTAAGTAGAATTATTTGTGTTAGATAGCAATACTTGAAACCATTTAACTGTGTAGAAACAATAGCAATACTAGTGTGCAAACAAATTAGTTGTAACTTATTTAAAAGGGATATTACTGACTAACTATTCACTCATATGAATATCCATTAAAATTTGTACAACAACCAAGAAAGACATCGACACACGGCTAACGGAGGCATGGACAGCTCCCGATAGGCTTTCAATTATATGGAAATCAAACCTGACCGATAAAATGAAATGCAGTTTCTTCCAGGCAGTGGTCGTGTTGATACTGCTATATGGATGCACTACTTGGACGCTAACTAAACGGTTGGAGAAGAAGCTAGACTGCAACTACACAAGAATATTGCGAGCAATATTGAACAAGTCCTGGCAGCAACACCCCACAAGGCACCAACTATACGGCCACCTGCTTCCCATCACGAAAACTATCCAAGTTAGACGAACTAGACATGCAGGACACTGCTGGAGAAGCAAGGACGAGCTCATAAGTGATATACTCCTATGGACCCCCGCATATGGCCAAGCAAA
Source organism: Sepioteuthis lessoniana (assembly GCA_963585895.1). Lineage (NCBI taxonomy): Eukaryota > Metazoa > Mollusca > Cephalopoda > Myopsida > Loliginidae > Sepioteuthis > Sepioteuthis lessoniana. The sequence goes on along the minus strand of OY757927.1, from coordinate 77,310,411 downwards.
AGCAGGACGACCAGCTCGGACATACATACAGCAACTATGTGAGGATACAGGATGGAGCTCTGAAGACCTGCCAGAAGCGATGAACCATAGGGAGAAGTGGCGAGAGAGGGTCAGGGATATCCGTGCTTGCGGCACGACATGATGATGATGATGAGATAGAAATGCTTGGAACCATTTAACTGTGTGTAAAAAAAAATGAGTTCCAGCTCATTTAAGAATGTTAGCTACAAATGTGTTTACAAATCATACATTTAATACATATGGATAAAGAGGATTTGGAATTAAATAATCTACAATGGTTGATATGCCATAAAACCCAACCAAACCAAATCCTATATATCTAATATATATGTATAAGGAGGATTTGGTATTGATTAACCTACAATGGTTGATATGCCATAAAACCCAACCAAACCAAATCCTATATATCTAATATATATGTATAAGGAGGATTTGGTATTGATTAACCTACAATGGTTGATATGCCATAAAACCCAACCAAACCAAATCCTATATATCTAATATATATGTATAAGGAGGATTTGGTATTGATTAACCTACAATGGTTGATATGCCATAAAACCCAACCAAACCAAATCCTATATATCTAATATATATGTATAAGGAGGATTTGGAATTAAATAATCTACAATGGTTGATATGCCATAAAACCCAACCAAACCAAATCCTATATATCTAATATATATGTATAAGGAGGATTTGGCATTAGATAACCTACAATGGTTGATATGCCATAAAACCCAACCAAACCAAATCCTATATATCTAATATATATGTATAAGGAGGATTTGGTATTGATTAACCTACAATGGTTGATATGCCATAAAACCCAACCAAACCAAATCCTATATATCTAATATATATGTATAAGGAGGATTTGGTATTGATTAACCTACAATGGTTGATATGCCATAAAACCCAACCAAACCCCTCGATTAAGTAATTTATTTGATAGTTCCCAAAAATGCTCTTTTAAATTCTTTATCTTAGTATTTTTTCAAAAATTTTCCAATTCAATCTTTTTTACACTATTGCTATTTTTGAATGGATTAAGCAATTTGTCCCCACAAAAAATTTAATTGGTTAATAGACTTGGTTTTTGAAATCTCTCTTGACAGAAATATTAAAAGAATGTCTACCATAATATGAAGTTTCTTTAATTATTTTGAAACTTATGATTAGATCAGCTCTCATTCTTTTATATAGTTAAGTCATTAATTTTAATTTCTTCAATCTCATCCTATAACTGTAATCTTTTCCTGTTTTTATTAGTTTTTTCACTTTTCTTAGTATGCTCTCCAATCTCTACATTACATGGCAATTTCCTTGTCTTGACACTGGAGCCCTGGCCTGAGTACAATAATCTCTACAAGGTATTTTTAGGGTATTAAAGATTTTTAAAGCAACATATGCAGAAAGAGAGAGTGAGAGAGAATGATGAAGATATAATTAACATATCATGGAAAATTTGAAAACATAAATGCCTAAGTCATTAAATTGATTAAGTGGGTGTGGTCCCTGTGACTTAATGGCCAAAGTGACGGACTATGTACTGCTTTGAAATATGTGATTTCAAACTTCACTCAATTCTTTTGCTACTTTTAGTGGGTATGAACCCTCTTATCCTTCCAGCGAATGGATTAAATAGTATTCCTTCTCTTTATCTATAAGGCTGACTTTGGTTTTAAATAACCGATGAAAGTTGATATGCTATTAAGAACAAAAAAGGAAAGAATTTCCTGTATATGTTGGCTTGTCATCTTTTTGTCTGTCAGTCATGAGGAAAGGAGGAGTGATATTTTTACTTTCAAAATGGATTTTTTCAAAAAGCTAAAAGAAAATAACAATGAATAATACATCTACATTCCAATATTCCCCATGCAGTACTCCACTCTTTGTACTTTGGTAATGGTATTTTCTAGGGTGTAAATCTGATCTAAAATAGGAAATAATCCCCATTTTTTTATATGATGCAGTCTATGTCTATTACATTACATTTTTTTTTAAAATAATGTAAAATCCCTGTTAATTTGAAATGCGTAAAATCCATCTTGTCTTCCCTTAACTATGGGTAAAATAGTTGGGCAGAATTGGCTCTCTAAGCCTTGTAGGCAAATCTCTTGAATTTATAATCAAGAGATATGAGGTTAGCAATTCCACCCCATAAAAATCCAGAGCACCATCACTGATGGGGTATGACTCAAGGCCTTTGCTCCCCAAGAAGCCTGCAGTTGAAAAAAATGTCACTTTGTTGGATAATTTGTCATTAGTTTCTTAGTCAGTCATAGTGAAAGGGGAATCTGATATTTCCATGATGCATTTTTTTAAAAGATGAACAGTAGAATTATCTTCCAAACTTCTCCTTGCAATACTCACTCTTTTTGCTTTCATTTCTCTCAGGTTTTACTGTGGCTAGACTCATCTGCCATTACATAAAATACATCTTTATTTTCATTGCTTTATTGTTGTGTTTATTTCTGTTTCTGCTAAAATAGGCAATGAACTATTTGAACTCAAGTTGGTGTACAGCTATTGCGGTTTGTGTGTTAGTCTTAAATCTGTTTACCTTTTCAAAACATTTGTGTGAAACTTGAGTTTAAATTTAAAGTATCTTTAGTATAGAAAAAAACAACTCGCATAGCTTTTTCTCAAACTATTAAGTCAATTTGGATCCACTAAACACCATAAATGGTCCCTGAAATCTTAGGCAATAAAAACAGATTTTCTGTTTGAAAGTACACACCATGAGTATCTAAACAAACAGAAAAAATATATATATATATATATATATACACATATATATTTATTTCTGACTTGAAATCTTTCTCGATAAACAAATGTAACATAAATTCTATACAATATTCCTAATAAGTCAAATGACGTAATTTAAAACATCAAACGCTGATTCGCCAGTTAAACGGCCATCTTTTTCTTATTATACATTATATTTTTGTATTTCACATTTCTAAACATTCATCGTTAACTTAAAATCGTTAATATCACCCCTCATGGTCCTGGTGATGGTTCAGTAGAACTGAAACGCTATAGTGTCAACCTCTCAATAAATCTGTCCTTTCACTTGGATCGTTGTTAGCAGTTTTACTACATGTATATATATATATATAAATAAATACATATGCACTAATGCAGATAATTGCTCAGTCGGCTGGGGTTCTAGAATACACTGACTAAACCTCTGAAGAGGGTTAAGACCCCCCCCCCAACAAGTCCTGGATATGACACTAAACATTCTGATGGTGAGGTTCCAGTAATGCTGGAGCTTTGGGGAATGCGGCGTACTCCTTCATTGCCATAACTCCCAGGTCCACTGTGGCCTGGAGTGGTAGCACCTGATAGGGCCCTATCTGCATATTTATGCTAAAGTGAGTTGCTTGAAATAGAACTGTTGTGACATCTAAACTGCGTACTTTTGCTGAACTGAATTATCAGAAATAAAACTGATTTTACATTTAACTGTGTATTGCCCAGTCGGCTGGAGTTGTAGAATATGCCGACTGCACGTCTGTGAAGTGGGCAAGCCAAACAAATGTCCTAGATATGGCATAAAACAATCTGATAGTGAGGTTCCAGTGATGCTGGAGCTTTTGGGAATGTGGAGCACCTCTTCATTGCTATTCCTCTTGGGTTCACTCTGGCCTGGAGTGGTAGCACCTGATAGGGCCCTATCTATGGGTTGAATAGAACTAAACTGCCTACTTATGCAGAACTGAATTGTTTTAATTACAACTGTTTGACTAAACTGAATAGCTTGAAATAGAAATATTTTTGACAATTAAACGGGGAACTTATGTTAAAATGAACTGCTTGAAATAGAACTGTTTTGACATTAAAACTGTGTACTTATGTTGAACTGAATTATTTGAAACAGAACTGTTTTGACATCTGTGTGTAGACACCTCATACATACGCACTAATGCAGATAATTGCTCAGTCGGCTGGGGCTCTAGAATACACTGACAGCACTTCTGCAGAGGGGTAAGACCTCCCACAATGAGTGCACTGGATATTACACTAAACAAGCTGATGATGAGGTTCCAGTAATGCTGGAGCTTTGGGGAATGCGGAGTACCCCTTAATTGCCATTGCTTCCAGGTCCACTCTGGCTCGGAATGATAGCACCTGATAGGGCCCTATCTATGGGTTAAATAGAACTTACGGCATACTTATGCTAAACTGAATTGTTTGACTATTCAAGCTTGAAATAGAAATTTTTTTTGACAATTAACCTGGTTACTTAGATTTATACTGTGTACTTATGCTAAACTGAATTGATTGAAATTAAACAGTTTTTGACATTGAGATTGTCCTTATGCCAAACTGAATTGTTTGATATAGAACAGTTTTGACATTCAACTGTGTGTAAATAAAATCTATACTTATTCTAAACTAAATTGGCTGAGTTAGAACTGTTTGACAAAACTGAATTGCTTGAAATAGAAACGTTTTTGAGAATTAAACTGTGTACTCATGCTAAACTGAATTGTTTGTATAAAACTGGATTTGGCATTAAATAACCTACAAAGGTTGATATGCCATAAAACCCAACCAATCAACTTAATTCAGATAAATACATACATATGTATGTATATATATATATATAGACTAATCCAGATAAATTCATGTGTGTGTGTATATATATATATATATATATACATGCACACTTATGCAGATACATACATATATATATATATGCACACTCATGCAGATAAATGCATATATATATATATATATATATATATATATGCACACGCACACACATATATGTATGTATATACATCCACACTTATGCAGATAAATGCATGTATATATATATATATATATATATATATATATACACACACACACATATATACATGCACACTAATGCATATGTATATATATATGAGCAATATTTAGGATCATTAATGTTTATTGTAGCTTAATACGGCATCTATGAATTTTAAAATATATGTTCTTGCTGTTTATACAGTTGGACAGAAACAAGTATTTAGATGCTTTCATTTAATATATTTACAAAGATAAGATTTATTTAAAATAGATGCAGAGCATGTCTTTTGATATAAAATTAACAATTTTTAATTATAAAAAAATGTCTTCACCAAACATTAAAGACAAAAGGAAATAAAGACAAAAGTAAGGGTGGAAAAAGTATTCAAATATACTGATTTTATATTCTAATACCTAGTTGTATAGCCTAGGTATGCAGTTATTATGAAGAGATCCTTTGTGGTATTTTATATATAATTTTGATTTGTCCTTATTTAATACAGATTCATATTATAACTATATACAAGAGACATGAATTGCATGTGTGTGTATGTGCGCACGCACATTATTGCATAGAAATATTAAGTGAAATAACAAACCAAACTTGTCAGACTAGTTGACATGCATTTTATTTTAAAATTATCCCTGATCACAAAATTTGAATCATCAGTCTTCTCAGTGTGCTGACAAATTATGCTTAAGGTGTAAAACTGTCTTTTTTTGTTTTAAATATCTCAAAAGATATCTAAATTTTATGCAATTGTCTAAGTCAGAACTCAAATTGGTGATCTTTTTCGAGTACAAATATTTTATCTGAATACTTAGAATCTTTGGAAGTTCGAGGATATGCAGATTCCATTTCCCTCAAATCAGAAAATTGGTTACAGAATTTAAATGTCATGGAAATCAAATTTTGCAAGTGACAAGAAGTTTAGATGACAGATGGCTGAAAATGATTAGGTCTCATGTCATATAAAATCATTGCATCTCATGCCTAATAAAAATATACCAGGAAAATTAGTACAAGATATTTAACTTGAAAATATTTTTCAAAAATGATTTCATGAAAGCTAAATGAAGCTGTTTGATTGCAACCCAGTTGCCTGGGGCTGTAGAATACACCGACTGCATCTTTGCAGAGGAGTAAGACCGCCATCTCCTCAATGAGTGTACTGGATATGACCCTAATTAATCTGATGGTTACACTCCAGTCCTAGAGCTTTGGGAAATGTGGAGTACTTCTTGATTGCTATTGCTCCTAGTTCCACTCTGACCTGAAGTGGTAGCACCTGTTAGAGTCATATATATGGGTCAATTAGAACTGTTTGATATTCAAACTGTCTGCCAAAGAATGACATGCTAAACTGAATTGTTTGAAATTCAACTGTTTGATCATTTAATTGTATATAAACAAATTACTGATGGCTAATTGAATTGTAAGTGATAGATAGCAATACTTGGTGCCATTTAACTGCGTGTAAACGAATGATTAATAGTAAATAGAATTATTCATATTAGATAGAAATACTTGAAACCATTTAGCTGTATGTAAAAAAAAAAAATAAGCTCAAGCTCATTTAAATATGTTATTGACAAAGTGCATTTCCAAATCATATTTAATATCTATGTATAAAGAAGATTTGGCAGTAAATAACCTATTGTGGTTGATATGTCATAAAGCCAAACCCAACCAATCAGTTGATTGGTCGTGTTCTTTGGAGTTATCCGTAATGCTAGGAGTTGTGTTGGAAGGTAAACCCAAAATGTTTGTCTACCACATTGAATCATACAAGGAATGGAAAAAGGGTGGAGCTATGCTATGCTGACTCTAAGAGGTAATAATTGTTAGGTTCCCATCAATAGTTCAAATAGATATGTTTGAAAATTAATTGTATCCTTACATTCAAATCTGTCATTTGAGTTCCACATTGCTTTGTGTCAATATCAGACATTTTTTTTATCATTATATATATTTATCAACCTCTCCACATGGGTAGGATGTGACAGAAGATGAATTTTTTAGTGGTGTTTAACAGATTTGAATTGAGAGTTTTCCTTCTCCTGGACCAGTTGCTGTACCAAGGTTAAAGAGCCAGGTCTACCTGACAATTTAACCAAAACTGGAGGAAGAATCGTTGGGTTTATATTTTTCCAAAGCATATTAGTGATGTGTGAAATACAAACAGACTTGTCGAGGATTTGAACTCTTGTCGCCATGTCCATTTTCCACAATGATAACCATTACACTATTCATTGGTTTGGTTTCTTCGTTTTATGGCATATCAACTTTTGTAGGTTATTTCATGCCAAATCCACCCATCTAGACAGACGGTAGTGGTATCATTTAACTCACAGCTGGGAGGATAAGGAGGTTCATGCCTTTCCCAAGGGTATTTGTCCAAAAGTAAATGTAATTACAAGACTGGAGGTTGAACTTGCTTACTACGATTCTGCAGTCCATTGCTTTAACCATTACACCACAAGGACACCCCCACTATTCATTAAATCAGTGTGTCATATATAGACCAGGGATAAATGCTAGGTGTTAACATATGTGTGTTCATTTTTTGTATATATAAAAGAAACTCAGAATTCATTTAAGTGGGCATGTGTTTGTATTTATTATATCTAAGTGCCTCAATGTCTGTTCTAACTGTACAAATGACATAAAACTCTTGAATATATATAATAATGAAAGAAAGAAAAACTATAGAATAACCATATGTTTGTCACATGGTTTTAAATACACAAGTTCATCTTGGTTTTACTAGGTACACTGGCACGTGCTTTCTGTTGGAGAACAAAAAAAAAATGGTTTATTTAATTTCAATTACAACTCTGTTGATTTGTGAATAAAACCAAAGATTTATATTGAAAATTCCAAGTGCCTTCTTTTTTTTAATGACTTCTTGGAATAAACTTTCTTTGTTAAAAAAAAAATAATGCAGGAAAATATTTTAAAAAACAAATAATTTACAAATGAGCTAGTCTTGTATATTGTTATTGTAAGAGTTTGATCTCTACTTGAGGCCTTTTGCCAGAATAAAGTAAGCTTGGTATATATATATATATATATATATATATATATATATATATATAATTTATTAATTTGCAATTTAAAAAAATGTAAGTACATGTTTTACAGACCAAGGGAAACCCCAAATTCTGGTGTGGCAACAGAAAAAGGATTAGAGTATATATATATATATATATATATTTTGGTTCACACTAGAAATGCAAAACAGGATGGAAATAAATTTATAATCCTAAAATAACCGGTCTTTGTTTTTTTCTTTAAAGAAAGTATATATATATATATATATATATATATATATATATATATATATAGAGAGAGAGAGAGAGAGAGAGAGTGATGTTTAAAACTTCATATGTTGGTGATTTTATCCAATGATTGCATAGGTGAGAAACCTTCAGTTAACAAGTGCAGTTGATTGTTTGTCTAAACTATCTTAGATCTGCATATACTCTATTACTGATATTAAGCTCTGTTAATTTAAAAATAGAGCAAATTATATTAACATATATACGTATATAATCACGATCAAGATTTAAGGCTGAAAGAACTTTAAAACAAAATACAGTATTCTATATTAATATTTTCCAGGAGAAAATAGACTAAAAACAAGATAAAGACTCAGGAGTTGAGCATGCCCAATCCTTAGGTAAGACAGTCTCAACACATTTGAAGTCTCTGGAATTCAGCAGAATAAATCATACATACATACACACACGCTCACATATATGGAAGTAAATCATACACACACACACACACACACACACATATATGGAAGTAAATCATTCATACACACACACACACACACATATATGGATGTAAATCATGCACACACACACACTCACATATATGGAAGTATATCATTCATACACACACACAAACACACACATATATGGAAGTAAATCATACACATACACACACACACACACATATATGGAAGTATATCAATCATACATACACACCCACACACACACACACACACTCATATGTGGAAGTATATCATTCATACACACACACAAACACACACATATATGGAAGTAAATCATACACATACACACACACACATATATGGAAGTATATCAATCATACATACACACCCACACACACACACACTCATATATGGAAGTATATCATTCATACACACACAAACACACACATATATGGAAGTAAATCATACACATACACACACACACATATATGGAAGTATATCAATCATACATACACACCTACACACACACACACTCATATATGGAAGTATATCATTTATACATATACACACACACACATATATATGGAAGTATATCATACATACACTCACACACACATATATGGAAGTAAATCATACATACACACACACATATATATATATGAAAGTATATCATACATACACACATAAATATATGGAAGTATATTATACATACATACACTCACACACATACACACACATATGGAAGTATATCATACATACATACACACACACACACACACACACACATATATATGGAGGTATATCATACATACACACACACACATATGGAAGTATATCATGCACACATATATCATACACACATATATGGAGGTATATCATACACACATATGTGGAAGTATATCATGCATACATACACACACACATATGGAAGTATATCATACACACACACACACACACACACACACATATATATATATATATATATATATGGAAGTAAATAATCGAAGGGAATCTGACAGTATGGAAAATATGGAAAAGCAGAGTAATCCAAAAGTGATGAATATATTACAAAGGAAAGTCAGCGTTAAAATGTTTCAGTTTTAATGAACCTTCATTAGGATGTGAAAATAATGAAACAAGTGTTGATAAATCAATGATGGATCCATCGTTGTTCTATCAGAATTTGTTTTCTTCGAAATGAATTCATCTCTTTAGGATTACTTTGTTTTTCATTGGAGTTCACCAATTGTTTTACCAATTGTTTGCTGTTTTGCTTCCTGGCCTCTGGGGTGGCCCCTTTGGCAGGTGCCAATGGGGTTCAAGGTATTTGGGAATTTTGCTTGAAGTGTGTGGGCTGTGGCCCTTCGTCTGGACCCACTTTAAAAAAGGCTTTGTGTTGTACTTGTGTGGTGGTAGGACGGAGAACAAATAAAGTTTTTCAATTTTCTCCACAAACGTACATGTATATATATATATATATATATTTCCCCCCCCCCCGGTGAGCTTACTGTAGTAAGAATAATGCCAAGTAATATCACCATATTTTTATTAACAAAATAGAATAAAATAGGATAACAACTCACAACTGTGAGTTTCACATGGCCAGTCTTAGTTTTATTCTATTTCATCTTAAAAAATATTGTATACATATCTATATATAATTAGTATTTGCAGTGTAAAAAAAAACTGAAGTTGCTTTTTCAAGTGTGTTCAGTGCCTGATATAGAGACATGACAGAAATGAAGATTGAACCTGATTAGAATCACTTTTTTAAAATGTCAAAAATCCAGTGGTCAGCCCAAGTTCTTTTATGTTACTGGTAGTTTTGCAAATTATTGATGATCAGACTAAATATATAGAGCCACTTACCTCCCATCTCAAAAAGCATTGAAGTAAAACAAACAAGACATATGGGACACTGCTGGAGAAGCAATAATGAACTCATAAGGGATGTTTTCCCAAAATACACCAGTGTTGGCTGATGAACAAGAATTTATTTACATCAGCTCTGTCCAGACTCAGGATGACATTTGAAAGACCAGCTGGGAGAGATTGATAATAGGGACAGATGGAGAAAGAGAGAAAGTCAGAGAAATCCGTGCAGAGAGACAACCTGAGAGAACGAAGAAGACCAGCAAAAGAGGAACTAAACATAACACTGCTCTGGGTATTGGACTTGAGCCAGACTGCCCAGGGTTGAGGGGTAAAGAAAAGCCTGAGCTGACAAGACTCGTAAAAGTAGAAAAGTGAATAGAATATAAGATGATTTGAGATAGCCTTGATGAAACTTGGAAAAGTTGAGAAGCAAGTAGAAAGAAGATGTTTCAGTGCCTTGTGATGACCTTGATGACACTTGTGTAAAAAGAAAATGATTTGGTGCCTTGATGAGACTTGCAAAAGTAGAGATGTGAGTTGAAATTTAGATGATTCAGTGCCTTGAAGTGGCTCTGTACCAGTCTTGTGAAAGTAGAATGAAGAAGAAGTTGTTCACTGAAGATGTCTATCTCACACAGTGTGCATATCTCAACCATCTTCGACTCTCTCCCTAACTCTACCAATTTATACATCAGTGATGTTGTTGTTCTTCTGTGGACAGCAGTAAGATTTCAATGGCTGTTTTTTTTTTCACATCAGTAAATGCCACTTTTATATGTGAGTTTGGTTGATAGTTTTCCATGCTCCTGTTTCAGACATGGATGAGTATTCTTCCAAGGAAGCAAACACTTCAGTAAGTCACCAAATCAAAATAAAATTAAGCCAATAAACTTTAAATCAAACTATGCTTTTTTATTTTAATCTTATATACTTATTTGTGTTAAGGTTTTTGTTTTAACATTTTAATATTACTATTTAGTGACCATATTAGGTAGTGTCTTCTTTTGTTTATCTAGCTTCAAACTGAATAGAATTCTTAATTTTACTTATACGCTTAGTTATGAGAATATTTTAAATAAGGAGTCACATTTAATCGTGAAAAACTTAGAATAAAAACAGATAAACTGCATGCTCCTACCTTGACATTATTCCACTAGACGGTCATAATTTTTTGATGTCTTTGTGTTGTTTTAATATTTTTTATCATACTCTCTCAACGAAAAGGGAAATATAGGAGTCAGAGCTCTAACAAACAACAATAATAACAACTCTTACTAGCTCGGCAGTCCCAGTCTAGCACCTCCAACTGGCAGATGAAAAATAAACGGGCCGGCCGTAACTCAATATGCATCCCTCAACCACACTGAATGGGCCAGGTATATATCTATGTTGATATAGCCACTCCTGGGCTAGCGACCAATTCCTACCCAAGGAATGGACTCAACCACATGCATATAATGGAATGCCCCTGTGTCCATAAAACCTTTTCCTTCCTCAGAGTTCTTGATGACAAAAAAAATTTAAACTGTTAATATGATCTTTGGTGACCATAAAAAAATTAGGCTTCTTCCCTTTGTCCAGCTTCAAACTGTTTTTAAAAAAGCAAGATACATTTTTATTTTTTATTAAGCAGCTTTGGAAAATGTTGAGAACCTCTTCTTTGCCATAACTCCCAGGTCTACTGTGACCCAGAGTGATAGTTGATGTTTTTCAAATAGAATATTTAATCATTTACTTGAAAACATCTATGTGCAAACAAATAATTAAATTAAGAATTATTCATCATCATCATCATCATATCACGCTGGTAGCACGGATATCCCTGACCCTCTCTCGCCACTCCTCCCTATCGTTCATCGCCCTAGGTAGGTCTTCAGGACAACATCCTATATCCTCACATAGCTGCTGAATGTACGTTCGAGCTGGTCGCCCTGCTTTTGCGCGGCCATGTGTGGGGATCCATAAGAGCACATCTCTTATGAGTTCATCTCTGCTTCTCCAGCAGTGTCCTGCATGTCTGGTTCGTCTAACTTGAATAGTTTTCGTGATAGGGAGCAGGTGGCCGTACAGTTGGTGTCTTGTGGGGTGTTGCTGCCAGGACTTGTTCAGGATTGCACGCAGCATTCTTGTGTAATTGCCATCTAGTTTCTTCTCCAGCCGTTTTGTTAGCGTCCATGTAGTGCATCCATATAGCAGTATCGATGTGACCACTGCCTGGAAGAAACTGTGTTTCATTTTATCGGTCAGGTCCGACTTCCATATAATCGACAGCCTATTGATAGCTGTCCATGCTTTCGTTAGCCTCGTTTCGATGTCCTTTTCGGTTGATTCGACGCTGCTTCCTAGGTACGTGAATTTGTCTACTAGTTTAAGTGGGGTTCCTTTTAGAGTGGAGATGTCCCCCGTTTGGTTATAGCACATATATTCCATTTTGTGTGCATTAACATAGAGGCCTATGCTTGCTGCTGCTCATTCCAAACTATGCAGAAGTGTTTCGGCTTCGTCAGGTGTATTTGCCAGTATCGCTATGTCATCGGCGTAGTCGGCGTCGGTAATTGTTGTTGCGGGGTTCAAGTAGAACTATTGATATTTGATCAAACTATTTAAAATCATTGAACTGTGTGCAAACAATAAATAACAATACTTGAAACCATTTTTGTATGTGTGCAAACAAATGAACTCTGGCTCATCATAGAAATAATGTTACCAATGAATTATTCTCTTAAAAATCATGTATGATATATCTATAAACAGGATTTGGTATTAGATAACCATCAAGGGTTGATAGGCCTTTAAACTGAATAGTCTCACTTAACCTCATCTTAGCTTGGCATTCTTTGGAATTGGTTTATTGCAAAAATCATTTTAATGTTTGTTTTTAAGCTATGCAAAATCGTAGCAAATGAAATAGAGTGCTACAGATCATCATATTTTAAGGGGCTGAGAAGTACAAATCATACGAAATTTGCCAAAAAATATTTGATAAGTTTGATGAAGTATATTTTAGTAAAAAAGAGAAAATGGTTACAAAAGGGCTAAACATGGGTTTGGGACTACAATCAGTCTAAAAGAGAGTTTATAGAGTGGAAACTCTGACTCTACTGTAAAGAAATAATTCTGGGCACAGCAATCAGTAAAAGAGGTCATGCTGACAGTCTTCTTGGACATGAACAGACCTATGACAATTGATTTCCTAAAAAAATGTTCAACTATAAACAGTTCCTTGGACTACCAACTTGTAAGGCAATATTTCCCCTTACTTTTTGAATGATCCTCATATATTAATTATTTTTTGGATCACTCAGAAAATTCCTCTGCTTTTTATTCAAACCTGTTATTTCAATTAGAAATAACCAAATGAAAATTCTAATTTCAACGTTATTAGCCTTTTATCTTACTGAAGTCATCCAGTTGTGAAAGCTATACATTTGGTCTACAACTTTTTTTTTTTTAAATCTAAATATCAATATAAACTCTGTATAAGTATATAATACTGGATGATATATCATATATTCGGTATAACTGATTATATGTATCTTGGTATGCTTCTCATTATTTTATGAACAGCTCTTGACAGTTTTGCAGATAACTGATATCATCTCAGGATTTTTTGCTAACCTTATACCATAAAAATAATTAACATCTATCATTTTATATGACAAGCTGAAAGAAGATGATAATAGACATCCTGAACGTCACATTGGGATGTATGGATGTACAGACATGTAAAAATTTATTGTTTTCAAGTATCTAAAATTTAACACTCAAAATTAAACTTATTTCAACCTTCCATAATTAATCAGAATTTCTGTTTGTCTTAGAATCAATGCAAAGAATAATTTAAGTAAAAATTGATATACAAAAGAATACCAGGTGTAGGTGATATGGTGATAGAGCTGAAACATAATTGGCAAATGCTGCTAACTGGCACAAAAGGACTGCAAGAATAGGTATGGCTGGGTAGTATAGGTGATCTACTGGGAATTGTGCAAGATATCAAAATTAGATGATGCTGATAAGTGGTGAATGCACAAACCAGTAATTGTCCTAGCAAATGAGATTCATAAAATTCTCAGAAACTTTGAGAAACAAATATACCACCAAATCCCTGTCAGAAAACCAAACTTAGTGTAAATTAACAAGAAAAAAAATAGTCTTGTGGATTTTGTCATTCCAGAAAACCAGAGAGTAAAAATAAAAGAAAACAAAAAGATAGAAAAATTATTGGATCTTGCTGGAGAGCTGAACAAAAGCTATTGAACATGAAGGTGACAATGATATCAATTGTAGTTGGTGCCCTTTCAATGGTCCTCAAAAGTCTCTTAAAGAAACTGGAGGAATTGGAGATTAAAAGAAGAACTGAGACCATCCAAAACACAACACTGAATACTTTAGAGAGTTTTGAAGATCTGAAGAGACTTGCTGTCACTTTAACTCCATTGAAAAACTGTCATTTAAAACTGGTGTGAAAACTCACAAGTAGTTAGATAATATTAATAATAATAATAATAATAATATTAATAAAGACCATTCAAATTACAGTGTTGTTGAGATTAGCCTGAATAATCAGATGAATCCTGGAGTTCTCAGGAGACTTGCTTTCAGTCAGACTCCTGTAAAAGCCCAATAACATGAGCTGGTGTTAAACAATCACAAGGTGCATAATGATAATAGTAGTCTTTGTTGCAAAGAGAAAATATTGGAAGATATATTTTATATATATATAATTATCTGACTTAGATTCAGGAATCGCCACAAACCACTCTTCTCACATTGTTCTGAGAAAGAAGATTCCTGATGTCAAAGGTGCCCCTCAAGCGTAATAATAATCACTGCTTGTTAATGATAGACAATATAAGAATATATTTTTACAAATTTCTGCTTCCATATCTCAATTAGGTGATTGTCCTTGCTATATAGTTTCATGTATAAACTATTTGAGTATCTCATGGTACTGATTTTGATATCAAGAACCAAACTGATATAGTGTTATGTTTGTATTTCAGTTACCTCCTCAATCAACTCATCCATGGCTAGGAGTAATTATCTGGCTTCCATCTAGGTAGCATCTTGGTACAAATTAATGTCAATCTTTTATGCCTGAGATGCCCCTCAGAAGGAATGCCAATGTACCAACAATAGAGCTATTTTTGCCACCACTCACTGCTATTTAGGGAAATTCCCATTATAAGCATGACTTTGAGTCATTTCTTGCTCTGGCAGATGACTCAGAATAGATGATTTATTTTTCATGGCTTTGACAAATATTTAAAGAGAGTGAATCATTCGTTTCAATTTTCAGCCCAGTCGGCTTGAACTGAAGAATAAACCAACTGCATCTTTACAGAGCGGTAAGACTCCCCCACTACCCAATGAGTTTCCTGGATAAGACATTATACAATCTGATGTGAGCCTTTAGTAATGCTGGAGCTTTGAGGAATGTGGAGTACCCCTTCATTGCCATCTCCCATGGGTCCACTCAGGCCTGGAGTAGAAGCACCTGAAAAGATAAATTGAATTTTGTGTGTGATTTTTCAGACTGTTGTCTTCATCATTTTTGTTGTTTTGACTGCTGTATCCTCTGGCCTTTCTCAGGTGTCCCTTGTTTATCTGGGTATGGAAATCATTCAGTCTGGGAAATCATTTGTAAAGTTTGACTGTTGATCAAACGAGGTGTTTAAGAAATATGGAGTGGTTATTCAATGATGACATCTGTGTTTTTCACGTCTATCAATCCAAGAAAAATCATGAGATGAATTTGAGACATAAAATCCAATCGCATCAATTATTCTTGATATTGTAAAAGTAATTTTCTTTAAGAACAATTTTATCTGGCCTTATCAATCATTGGTTCTCATATTTTATTCATTTCCATACTTGGTCTACTTCAGAGGTCAACGTGGCCCAACATATGTGCCGCTTCTTTAAGACATCTTCTTTTCCAATGTCTTCCCCTATCAATTATTTTAACTTTATTCCTCATGAGTAGATAGTTTCCCTGTTCTTTCCATATATGATCAGCCATACCTGACTTTTCTATTTCCCCTTGTACTACTTCGTTTCAATATTCCTGTAGTCTTGTAGAATTGTTGGTAATACATAGCTACGCTTGGAATCATTTAACTGTGTGGAAACAAATAAGTGGTGTTGAATGGAATTGTTAGTATTGGATAACAATGCTTGAAACTTTTTAACAGTGTGCCTCAATTGAATTATTGGTATTTGATAGGGCTACTTGAAAACATTTGACTGTGTGCAAATCAATGAATAGTGTTGAACAGAAAAATTAGTGTTAAATAGCAATACTTGAAACCACTTCTCTGTGTACAATTAAATGATTAATATTGAATAGAATTATTAGTGTTTGGTTGTTATGATTGAAACAATTTAACTTTGTCAAAATAATCTCAATACTTGTGTAGAATCAAATTAGAACTCATTTATGAATGAATTCACCAACAAACTGTGTGCAAACAAATGACTGATGTTAAATTGTTACTGTTACATAGCAATACTTGAAACCATTTTACTGAGTGCAGAAAAAAATGAACTCAGGCTAATTTTAAAATGTTATCAAAAAAATGTGTTTACAAATCCTATATATTTAATAAATACGTATAAAGAGGATTTGGCATTAAATAATCTACAATGGTTAATATACCATAAAATCCAAGATATTTAGTATATATGTATAAAGAGGATTTAGCATAACAGCAAACCAAAGCAAATCCTATATTTTTGATATATATGTATAAAGAGGATTTGGTATTAAATAACCTACAATGGTTGATATGCCATAAAACCCAACCAAACCAAATCATATTTAATACATACGTATAAAGAGGATTTAGCATTGAATGACCAACACTAGTTGGTATGCCATAAAACCCAACCAAACCAAATATCTTTACGGCATAATTCCAAGTCATTTTGATCAAGGTAAAACATCTGTTCTCTTATTGTTTCAGTATTTGCAATCAGACATTTGGGCATCCAGCTGTAAAGGAAGCAAAAACTTACAAAACCCAACGAGTGATCTCCCTCCATTCAAATACATATGAGGCACACTCAACATAGGAAATGAAGTCAGGGACTTGAGTTCAAATCCTGGACAAGTCTGTTTGCATTTAATTTTACATTAATAACCTTGGGAAAGGCATGAATCCATCTGTTCTTCCCCAACGTATGGTTAAATAGTAGGGCAGACTATTTTCTTTAGTCTTGGTTCGACAACCAGTTTAGAAAAAGGAAAACTAAATTCTAATCAGCTTTACTCCACTTAAAAATTGACCTAGTGGCTGAGGAAAAAACAGATAGTCAGATACATAATTCTTGTTAAAGACATACAGCTGTGTAGAAAAATTAATAACAAGGTAATCTCTCCTTCTACTTGGATTGTTGTTATCAATTTTTCTACATATTGTCCTTTATTTACTTTCATATACAGATGTATATTGTGTTTTCGTTTTGAGTCACAACCCCCTCTTCTCCCCAAAACTCCCCCCTCATGAAACTGCCTTGAACAGCTTAAGGAATACGAGGTAAATAATTATTTGAGTTTTTATATTGTCCTGCTTGTCTGTATCTGAAAACATTTTTTTGAAATAATTTTTTTTCTTTATTTTATATATATATATATATAGAGAGAGAGAGAGAGAGAGAAAGAGAGAATGGCACTTATGGGTAAAATAGTTAACATTATAGGAAATAGACACGTTGAACTGAATTCTAATCCTAGATGTGGATGTTTGCATTTCAAATTGCTCTAATACACTTGTAGAAGGTATGAACCCAACTATTTTGTTTCCAGCAAAAGATAAATATTCAGGCAGACATGGCTCTTTAACCTTGGTATGTCTAGGAGAATGAAAACTGTTCATTCAAACCAGTTAAAAACTACTTTAGAAATGATCTTGTGTTTTATCCTCCTTATGTAGAGGGATTGAGTAAATTTATATATAAACTAGTATTCATTAAAACATAACATAATGCTGTTTTTACAACAGTGAAAATGAAGAAAAATTAGGTGAAATTTTCCACAAGGAACATTTGAGAAAAGTCAGTGTTAATTAAGGAAAATCTTTTTCATCAAGTCGCATTTTTGATTTCACATAAATACAAAGTTGAGGTATCTTTTAAGCTGAAATCTCAAGACTATTTTTATTTCTGAGATTAATAGGAAGGAGTCCTTATGTTATATAATTGTGGAAGGATTTTTTTTATATCATCATTTTTCGTTGGTTATATCTTATCTTTCGGTTTAGTTAGGCTTAGAACTATTCGGCTTAGTGCACAGGTAGGGGCACACATTGAGCACAAGTGAGGATGTGACAATCACAGATGTCATGATAAAAACCCTGGATAGGAAATGTAACTGGGAATGTGATTGATGTGATGCCTGGAAGCGATGGGCTGAGGATTTTGGATGGTTTTTGAAAAAAAGCAGTTAGTTGAGATTTGAACCTAGACGAGGTGAGTTGAGATTCGAAGCTGGGCAAAGCAAGTTGAGATCCAAACCTAGACGAGTCCAGTTTGATCTAGGGGGTACGCCGCACATTGTTGGGTCAGATGGAACAGTCAGCATAGTAAAAATTGTGTCTTTCTCTCCTCATGTCAAAAAACCTAAAAGTCAAGAAGGTAATAAAAGTTTTGTACCTGAACTACCGAGAGTCGTCAGTGTTTGAAGTGTGTTTCGGGATTCCTATGTATGTGAATGTTTTACTGATCTGAACATTTTACGTATTTGTACATTTTGTATATATGTATCATGGCTATATTACACTTATAGAGCAGAGGCTAACATGCTGGATTTGGACATCATAGTAAACAACTTGAGTTTACTTTTGGACTAATGCTCCTGAGAAAGGCATGAACCCCCTTATACTCCAAGCTATGGATTAAATAGTATCACTATTGTTTTCATATGACAATGGCTTTGGTATTAAATAACCCACAAAAGTTGATATGCCATTAAAAACAAAGGAACCAAACAAAAACCAAACATATATATGAACATATCTAAGGTGTACTTTAAGCGAATATAAACAAAGGAATAATTTAATTTTACATTTTGTTTTTATCTATGTCACTAATAACGAAAAACCGTACGTTAGGATTTAGTATACATTCTAATTCATGGATCTTCAAATGAGGTTAAAAAATATCATCTATTTTTATTTCTTAGAATATTGGGACGATAGACCACATCTTTATTGTTATACTCAAAACATTTTGACAAGTATTTCCTTTGGCCTTCTTCAGGTGTTTCATGCCAAACTCAGGAGTCCACTCAGAATCTCAAACTGAACTCTTTATTTAATCCACAGGGGTTGATTGTTCCAATTCTGTTAACTATGTCCAGTGTTAAGTTGTAATAAGTATTCTTTGTTATTCTTACCTGTAGTTGGGATTGAACCTGCAACCCCCAGATGATTTCACTCAGAAGCAATTTCCAGCCAACAATTACAAAGCATCATCTCAGAAATTTTGACAAATCATCATCCATTGTTCTTAAACTGGCATCCATTGTCTGAGAAAATCTGTAGAGTTGATCAGAAAAGAACAAGAATAGAGAAAATTGTCTGAATTTCTGAGTAGAGTCAATATTATTATTTCAAAAGATATTTAGACAAATATCCTTATCCCTGTGCATTTTCCTAATTATGTTTTCGGAAAGAAAAATATATTAATGTGCCTTGCAGGAATTTTCTGACATCTGCTAGTAGAATTAGATACTGTAAGATCATATTTTTTTTCTACAGTTTTGAGAATGGCTAAATATACTAAATCATTGTGACAAAACAAAGATGAGGATATCAGTACGAACAATAACTAAAGAATGACTAAGTAGATGACGAGAGTTATTTTCACAAAGTATATAATGTTTTTCTAAGTCCTTGAAAAAGGAGAACATGTGCGTTTTTATCTGATGTATCTAAAAATTGTAAATAAATATGATGCAGCTTAAAAATGTAAATATGATTTCCTTTTTCCAACGGTTTAACATGCAACCTTTTATTCGAGGCATGTAACTTAAAAACCAAATAGGATAAATGACTGCTGTAACAAGTCTGAAGTTACTTTATGCAATGGTAATGGCTTTTGAGATCTATTTTGTAATAATGAGTCGCTTGTATTGCTAGTTGAACATCCTGAATTAATAAAAAGCGTTGACTAGACAAAGAAAGAAAAACATTGATGACAAGAGCTAAAAGACAATACAACAAAAATCCTTGCAGAACGGCGCCATCTGTCACCAGATGGTAATCCTGCAGATGTTTGTAACTCACTGATGAAGATTCATGATTGTTATTTTCTGTTGCAATATAAATACGTTTAGCATCTGCTTAACCACTAAGAGATGAGGATGTCGGTTCTAAAGCCATAAATTCAGTCTTCTGTGAGAAGCAGGCAAAAAGATGTTATCTTGTTCTTGTCGGGGTAGATGTGATTTGCTTGACATTGCACAGAGGTATAAAGTCACCTGTTTAATGACAAAAACAACTAATATGTGAGTGAATATATGAAAAAAATAACAACTCATTTAGTCATACTCATGACCTCATATTTTCTCAAACTGACAAAGTACTGTTGTATTTCAGAAGCTTTATTTTTGTAAGTGCAAATTCGCAAATCAGTAGTAGATAATTAAAAAAATTCATAAAATTTCTGAAGTCTTTTCTCAATGGTAATGGCTTCAGAAATCCTTTTTCAATATTGTGTTGTTTAGTTGTCTAAATTTCTGAGACGAAAAAAAAAAATCTGAATATGAGCACAGGTAAAAAAAAACATCATACATAATAGTAGTAATCCTAGTCAAGTAAGAACGTTAACTTTATAAGTCCCAAAAATTCATTCTGAATTGTCCTGCAGGACCCATGGTGTAATGGTTATAGGTGTTGGTTCCCTCAGCTTCAAAGGAGACAATCATCTGGAGGTTGCTGGTTCAAACCTGACTGCAGGTGAGTAACAATACAGGAATGCTTAACCCTTGTACCTGTTTATGGCTAATGGAATCAGAACAGGTGACTCCCATGGATTCAATAAAGGATGTAGTTTGAAGTTCCATGAAGGTTCCTGAGTTTGACAAACACCTGAAGAAGGCTGGAGGACATATCAGCCGAAACATTGTGGAAATAACAATAAAGATGAAAAACACTTAATGATAAAAATTGTGTTTTTTGTTCTGCTGTGGAGGTTGCTCTACATTTAATAGTTGTCATCATTGAAAATTGACCCTGGAACCAGAGTTCAAACCAGGAACAAGTCAGTTGGCTTTTCACATAGCACTATTGCTCTTAAGAAAGCTATAATGCCAAATTTTCTTCCTCCAATTAAATAGATGGGTGGACAGTTCTTTAACCTTTACGTAAGGAAAACTCTGAATTCAAAAAATTTGAAGACTTAGATGTAAATTGACTCTGTCAGGCTATTTCTGCCCATGAATGGCTACGAGAATAGCAACCCCACAATCCAACCAAGTTATAGAACCAGTGAAAAAGACTTCTATATTAACATATTTTTAAAAAATCAAAAAATGACTTTCCCTAAACCTTTTCAAGCAAAGAACCTCCCTCATTCAAACCTAATAAAAGGTGATTTGTATTAAAATATTGCATTGAAATGATGTAATATTTTAATATGTCGGCTTTTATTCAACTAGGTGAAGTTTAATGGGTCACAAAGGAGACATATAGATATGAGAGACATGCTTTCTGCAACAGTATTCATGACTGGAAATGGAATTGGCTAACTGACTTGAAATCCTGGATGAATCTAATTCTTTAAAGCATTTCTCTTAGAACGAATTCCCTTTAGAAAACTCTGAATCCCTTTGTTTTCCCTTCAGGTATGGGTAAATAGTTGAGCAGACAAAGATTCTTTAGCCTTGGTTATTACATACAAGAAGGTGCTGAAAAGTTTTCAGTTTGACCAAGAAATGAATAATAGAGCTATGAATGTACATGCTATTTCACATATTTATGTCACCATATTTACCAACCACTCCTCTCGGGCAAGATATGACACAAGGTCAATTTTTAAGCGGAGTTTAACAGATTTGAATTCAGAGTTTTCCTTCAAAATATTCGGTCATCATTTCACAAATCTCTTTGAGCCCAGTTGACTGGAGCTGTAGAAAATACCAACTGCATCTCTGCAGATGGCTTAGAACCCCGCCCCCCATAAGTGTCCTGCATATGACTCTAAACAATCTGGAGAATGTGGATTACCTCTTTATTGCCTTTGCTCCTGGGTCCACCCTGACCTGGAATGGTAATAGGTTCTTATCTATGGGTCAAATAGAACTGTTTGACATTTAAACTGTGTGCAAACAAATGACTTGTTAAATTGCATTGTTAGAAATAGAACTGTTTGATCATTTAACTGTGAGTAAACAAATAAACTGATGTTTAATTGTATTGTTAGTGATATAGAGCAAAACTTAGACAGAAAAGAATTAGCTCAGGCTCATTTAAGAAAGTTATCTACAAAATGTGTTTACAAATCATGTATATTTACTATAAATGTATAAACAGGATTTGGCATTGAATAACCTACAATGTTTGATATGCCCTAAAACCAAACCAATCAAATCTCTTCCAAATAAGAATAGAAGAATTTTTTAAAAATTGTCATTCTTTTCTTAGTTGTGTTGAGAACTTTTCTGTGCATACATTAAACTGTCTTTGTAAATGAGGAAAAGTTGGTTTATTAGAATGTTTTTGACTTTTTTTTAATAAGAAGTTTATTCCCTTTCTGTTTCCACTTATTCTTTCATCTCTGTTTATTTACAAAGTTATTTATTTTTAGGTAACACTTCTTCATATCTGCCTTCTCATTGTCTGAGAAATCTTTCTGAAACATTGCTTCAGCAAGATTTTCACCTCACCGTCTCTACTTTGGGAATTTTAATTGCAGAGTTTTAAGAAGTTATATAATTTCTTTTGCCATGAGGCATATCTTTACTTCCTGATTATTCTCTTTGAGAAAATTATTTGTCCAAGATGTAAAATGCGCACATTATGCCCTGAAAAATTATCTTATAAACTTGCCTAACATCCTGAATGGAAATATGAAATCCTTATTTCATGCAACATTTAACATTGACAGATATAAACGTAGAGTGTAAATGAAATATTCCCAGAAAAAGGAGGATGTGTATTATGTATTAGTACATTGTACAAACAAGCAAATGGAGTACATTTTTTAATAAAATGTGTTTGTATTTTTTTATGATTTTTTCTCCTTTTTTTGCCATTTAAGGAGCACCCTTTTTTTTTTTTATTAAGAATTGCAAAGAACCTCTAGATGTTTTTATCCAACCTCTCCACTACAGACAGAATGTAACGCAAGGTCAGTTTTTAAGCAGAATTTTTAAGCTGTTTTAAATCCAGTGTTTTCCTTCTCTTAAATTGGTTATATAGCCAAGGCCAAAGAGTACAGTCTACCCTACTATTTGCTCATAGCTTGAGTGGGAGAAGAGAGTGATTAATGCATTTTCCTTGGGCAGTTGCACAAAGTGAAATGCAAACTGCCTTGTTCCAGATTTGAACTCAGATCATTGATTCCATTTTCTATAATCATAAACGTTATACTGACCACTCCTCCATTAGGTGTATGCAAAAGTTTCCAAAGAAGTTAAACCCTATATCTAGTCTATAGTTAGCAAAAAAGCAATCCTGGAATCTTTAGCACTCATCTAATATAAAGGGGGTAATAAAAAGGATTAAAAAAAGGGAAATACTACTGGCTATAGTACACTAAGGATTTATTACTTTTTAAAGAAGAAAACTAGAATTTCAAAAGACAACCATCCAGACTAACTGTCCCTACTTAGAAAACTAGGCAAGAACAGTCATTCTACTCCCTGTCTACCACAATTTTTGCACAGTTCTTAACCCAGTTAAGTTTACCAAACTATGAGTGAGGTTATATTTGTATATATTTTAAAATGAATGTAGATGTATTTACCCGACTCTTCTGTCAAGATCAGAATGTGACACAAGATCCATTTTTAAATTGAGTAAAGTTGGCTTGAATTTAAAGTTTTCCTTCTCCATGAGTGGTTGCCTCACCAAGGCTCAGAAAACCAGCCTACCTGAATTTATAACTAAACCTTCCTCCACAAGCAGGATGTGACACAAAATTTTGAATTCAAAGTTTTCCTTTTGTTAGAAAAGAGGCCTTTACAAGGCTATAGAACCCAGTCTGCCCTATTATTTACCCATAGCTGTGGGGAGAACTGATAGATTCTTACCATTCTCAAAAGCATCTGCACTCAGTGAAAAGTAAACAGCCTTGTTTCAGGGTTACCACTTCCTGTTTTTTATAATGGAAACCATTTTGTTAAGTGCATTTCCAAATATATATGTGAAGAATAACATCTTTTGGCACACTGCACTGAGGATTGCCTTCTTGAATGAGCTTGATGTTTCTTAGTATTGTTTCATTTGATAGTTCTTTCTTAAAGCCATGTTTGTTTTGAATTAGTTATGTGCAACCACTTCAATAACTGTCTTTTAAGTTGAAATCAGTTTGCATATCTTGGCTTTTGCTGGTAATGAAATTTACTAGATCATTCCATCATATTTTCTTTAAATATTGGGTTATTCTATATTATTTTTATTTGCATGGCTTAGAAAAAAATTGTACCATTAATTTAACATTTAAACTAGTCTATCCAAAAAAATGTTAGGAAGCCAGAGTGTTCAGCAATAAAAGAAAAATGTTGTGTCTTATCTGTTCTTAGTTTATTTACTGCTAAATAAGAAAAAAAGCTCCATGAACAATTACTAAATATGCTAATTCTATGATTTTTATGAAGGGTAGTTTGTAATCTGATATTGAAATCTTTCACTCATTTTGTGCCATGATAACATTGATATCAGTGCAGAGTCTGTGTGTATATATAAAAAAAAGTTTGGACTTGTCTTAATGTACAAGGAGGATATACAGAGTATCAGTATGTGAGTACTCTTGATACAGCCCTTATTAGGGAACCTGCTTATATCATAATATATAAATGTGATTATTTTCTCAAATCCAGCTGAAATAACTGTACATTCAATTATGAGTAAAATTGAAATATATTCAGTATGTTTCAATTGCATCCAAATACTTAGACCAGTCGAAGGTCTGTGTGTGTGTGTGTGTGTGTGTGTGTGTGTGTGTGTGTGTGTGTGTATATATATATATGTTTTATGTTTATGTTTGGGAGGTGCCCATAGTGTAATGGCTATTGTCATAGGAAGTGGAGACGGTGACATGACTTCAAACCCTGGATGAGGCTGATTGCAATTCACATAGCACTAATACCCTTGGGAAAGGTATGAATCAAATTATTCTCCTTCCAGCTATGGGTAAATAGTAGGGCAGACTGGTTCTTTAGCCTTGGTTAGGCAACCAGTCTAGGAGTAGCAAAAAGTCTGAATTCAAACCTGTTAAACTCTGCTTAAAAACTGATAATGTGTCACATCCTGCCCGAGCAGAGTTGTTGGTAAATGCATATATATATATATATATATATATATAAGCTAATAAGTTGGCTGACCATAGATGAGAGTGACCAGAAGGATCCCTTTTCGATATGAACAAGGGAAGGTGCTACTCTTTTCCCTGGATGGCTCTATTTACCCAAGATCAATACCTTATAATACTGAGTGTTAAGCAAGGAGGAATCAAGTACCATTTTTTTGAGTCTTTGGTATAAGTTAGCATGAGATTGAATCCAGTCTCCTGGACCATAGGCAAACACACTAAGCATTATCCCAATTGACTGGTTATATATGTATGTATGTATACATGAGATTCATTGACTTTAATGGCATGTCAACCTGTTTAAAGTTATTTGATGCCTATGTAAAGAATTGC
Organism: Sepioteuthis lessoniana; assembly: GCA_963585895.1. NCBI lineage: Eukaryota > Metazoa > Mollusca > Cephalopoda > Myopsida > Loliginidae > Sepioteuthis > Sepioteuthis lessoniana. Next base: position 77,284,114 of record OY757927.1, on the reverse strand, counting down.
ATACTTTGTATATTTATATTTACATTCTTTGTGTCATTTCTTAAGAGCTTTTGGTACATGATTATATGATTTCAAGTATTCCTATCTAATACAAATAATTTTCAAACCAATCAGTTTGACCCATAGATAGGACCTTTACTGGAAAAGAGTGGACCTGGGACTAATGGCAATGAAAGTGTACTTCACATTTTCCACAACTCAAACCTCATTCCCAGGTAGAGTTTCTTGCCATATCCACATGAAACCCTTTTTTTGTTGGTTTGAATGGTATCATCTCTTTGCAAGAGATACAGTTAACTTATTCTGAGGTCCACTCACAGAGCTGAAATTTATTAGAGTATAGAATTGTGTTTATATCCAAGAAGGATGTGGTATCTTAATATATGGCCGTATTACTGGTGATATTTCCTTTATTTTGCGACCTGTTCATAAACTAATCTTTGTATGTAATTTTTGTAAAGCTCACATGTGAATGAAAAAAGAAAAAATAATCAACAGACAACTTCACAAATGCATAAGTATTTCATTCAACCAAAATAACATATTAACAAAAAATATGACAACCAGAAGATCGTTACTATCCACAACACTGCCAGCCTATCAATTCCTGAAATCTTTCTTGCTGAAGTCTGTCCAACTGATTGTCATTCAACTAATGTCCACCAGCTAAAATTCTTTCAACTAATGTCATCTGAGTAAAGTCCTGTCCTATCAGCACAGCATCTCTATTTTTATTATCTAGAGGCCCGCCACTTTCGTCCACTGGCAATCAGTGTTCAATCGCCAGTGTCTCACTTTATTCCTTTATGACTTTTATTTTCTTGTAACTATATTTTTGTACATTTGTTCTTAATAAACTCTATAAGATTTAACTCAGCATGGCCGAGAACCTTTTTTTTTTTTTGGTTTTTGTTGATTTTTAAGTGAGCTATTACTATCCATCAAATATTCAACACTACAAAATTTAAAGCTTCCTGTCTGTTAGTCTAACCACAAGGCTATCTCGTCTGTCTAGACGAGTGCAAGTGTTATCTCGACAGATGAGAATATAAAAAAATACAGACGTTAGATTAGGTAAAGAAAAACAAAACAAACAAAAAAATCAATTTATGAAAGAAATTTTGCTTCATATATTAGAAAAATTAAGTCGCAAATGTTCCTGATGTTTGTCAAGACAAGATTTGTATGTAATTGGTGAAAAATAGGGTTACAAACAAGTTCAGACTCCAATAATCTTATTGGTAGTCTGAAATAAGCATTCTCTGGATTATGACTGAAAAACTTTGAAGAAAAGAAAAAAAAGAGACAGATGGAAAAAAACAAAATGGCTGACAGGAAATTGGACTGTGATTCTTCATAATGATATGACTAAGATCGGGTATATGATTGCATGAGGGTGGGGGTGTAATGGATAGATAATGGTCTTTAGGACATTGGTTGAACCCAGACAAAGTCCAATTCCAATGACATTGTCCTCTTGCAGATGAAGAGGGGAAACATTGTTTTGTTATTTTGGAGGATCAAAAGAGAGCTTTCAATGATTCGAACATCTTTCATTCTTCCTTTTCTTTCTTTCTCTTCTTTCGTTATTTATTCATTTTTATTTGTCTGAAATCAAGCAACTTTCACAATCATTATTAACATTAGTTTGTTTGATTCTTGTTTACAAAGCAATTTTCTTAGTTTTCAAGAATTATAGAAAATTACCCCCTATTATGGTTAATATTTAGTATTAACTTGAAGGATTTTTATCCACAAAATGGTAGATATGACACAAGGTCAATTTTTAAGTAAAGTACAACTGGTTTTAATTCAGAGTCTACCTTCTCCTAGACTGGTTGCCATACCAAGGCTAAAAAACCCAATTTGTCTTTATATTTTAAATGTTAAACATGTAAAAACAAAAGAACTGTTTCATTCACTCTTAAACTTATATATGTTATAATTGAAGATTGAATATCTAAAAATCTTGATATATAAGATTCGGAATCTAAATATGTTAGAGAAAGAATATTACTTAATCAAAATTAAAAAGCTCTTCATTTTTAAACCATTTGATAGCTAAAGATAAAAGTGAAGTTTCTATGATAGTCTCTTAGAGAATTGATTTAACAGTTCATCTCTTTTCGTGCTAATAGAATTTGAAATAAAATTTTTTTTTTTGGTTTCAGTAAAATCAAAATAAAACAATATTTCTCGAAAAGATATATCCCAATTAGTCTGTGTATAAAATTTTTTTATTTGGAGACCACAAAATAAATTGAAATATTTAAAGCTCTATCATAACTTTTAACATATAAGGTCTCTGCTTTTATTTCCATAAAAATGGCTTAACATTTCTTAGATCGTAAATTATGAGATACACTAAGGTTTCCTCTGATTCTATTGACTATCAATACTTGTTCATCCTCTGACATCATAATCTACTGATATAGACAACACAGTGTGACGATATGTATGTAAATATTGTGTATTTTGGCTGCTAATCATTGTTCAAACAGGCTTTGTTATAGAACACAGAATATTTTTTCTTAGGATCTTTATGTATAGATGTTCAAGTTTTCTTGTTTCTTTTCCTATGTCTAGATCCAAATGGTAGAAAAATTGTCCCATATTTACCCAAGCGCTTTCAACACTATCTCTGATCGTCCTTGTGGGAACTATTGGTTTTTGTTTTTGTTTGGTGCGAGTTTTGTTTATTAGAAAGGTTTTTTTTTTTAATTATTATTATATACGGTTGGTCCATTTAGTTAGGCAAGTTGAATATATAAATCTATACATATGGATCTCACAACTGAGAAATCCCATTTTTATAATAATACAAGTCTTTACTCGGCCCTACTAATCATCCTTTGCGTTAACACTCTGGGATTTTTCATAAATTAGTATGGAGACTAAGTTGGTGTCCCCTACCAAAAAAACTTATATAAAGTCATACTCTGTTGCCTATATCAATAGATTATAGTATTAGGGGAGGTACAAATACTGGATGTTAGTTCATTGCAGAAAGCTTTGTATATAGCTTCAAAATTGACAGAATTTCGATTAATGATTGATAGAGAAAATAATACTGAAATCAGACCAAACTTATTTCAATATTGATTTGACATTTGTTTTAGTTGTATCTTTATTATTTTGCGATTGAAAATTTTGTCACTTTAAGGATGTTTAAGCTCATTAAATGGATAATAATTGTATAAATTTATATTTTTGATTTAATTTTTTTTATTTACTTAAAATAATTTTCAGTTTTTTAATTTTATTCTTATAATTTAGTGGATATCTTAAATAGGATGAACAGGTATTAGAATTAAATTGTTTAAAATAGAATTGCACTTAGCATATCAGTAATCACTTTTGAAAATGAAATCAATGACCTGAGTTCAAATCGGGGGGTGTCCTCGTGGTGTAATGGTTAAAGCGATGGACTGCGGAATCGTAGTAAGCGAGTTCGTAATTTAGTCGCACTATTACGTTCACTTTCGGGCAAATACCCTTGGAAAAGGTATGAACCCCCTTATCCTCTCAGCTATGGGTTAAATAGTACCACTACTGTTCTTCTAGGAGAATGGCATTGGCATTAAATAACCTAAAAAGGTTGATATGCCATTAAACAAAGAAACTAAACCCAACTAAACTGAGTTCAAATCCTGGACAAGACTGTTTGCATTTTACTTTGATACTCTTGGAAAAGGCATGAGTCTATCTGTTCTCTCTCTAGTTATTCCCTACTACTTATCCATAACTATAGCTAAATAGCACGGTTGACTGGGCTCGTTAACCTTTGTATGGTAACCAGTTTAGGAGAAGGAAAACTCTGAATTCAAACCTGTTAAACTTTGCTTAAAAAATTGATCTTGAGTCACAACTTGGTCCTGTGGAGAAGCTGGTAAATACACATAGACTATCAGATATGTTTTTTTTTATAAACTATCTCAAGTTAGCTGTAAAGTTTTAGGAAAATATAATCTAATATTTTTCATAAGAGTCAAATTTATTGAGAGAAAATGCCGTTTATAGATTAGACTGTGTCTAAAGAAAGGAAATAGAACAAGAATGAGAGACAATATTGTATAAAGAGATAATAATTGATTTCATGACTTTTCATTCGACATCTCTGGCATGTTACTAACCCTGATAATGGAAAAATGATCAGTGGTCTGTCTTTTCATTCCATTCCTTAATAATCATCATTACTATTATTGAACAAGAATATTGGATAGAATGACCCAAATAACCAAAGATTACAAGACATTTCTTCATCTTCTTTTTTTTTGTCTATTTTATTAACTTTCTTTTCCCTTTTTGATTTTATTTTTTTTTATCTTTTGTCCTGAGAATAAGAAATATCTATGTTTCATGACTCATGGATTTTTTTCTTTTGGATCAGAGATGAGGGTTAGGTTTTTCCCACACTGAATAAATGAGGGTCATGGGGTTTTTTTTATGCACTGATAAGAAGTAAATTTTTATTTATTCAACATTTTAGTCTTAGGCTTTTAATTGGCTGTAGGTATGAAGAAATGGTTATTTGTCAAAGCGTCTTGTAGATAATGACAATACTTCCCAAGAATTAGGTGTTCACTTCAGCTGACATTAATACCCATGAAAGAAATTGATTTATTTTAATGGTATGTCAACCCATCTGGGGTTATTTTATGCATAGGTTAGGAAATTGTGTCAATTGCCTATTTATTTATGTATCTTTTATTGTTGCTTCTTAAAAGTGTTTTGCAAACATTCATTCTACATTAATATATATTATTATAATATTTTTAAGTTTTTGCACACATTTATATGACATAATGTATTCTTACCAAATATTGATAATTTGCAAAAAGAACTATTTGACCCAAAGATGGGATCCCAACAGCAACTTGCGACTGAATTGACCAGAGAGTAATGGCAATGAAGTGATACTTGACACTGCCTCGAGCCCAGAACTGCAGTTAAATAATTTCAAATAGATCTATTTGATCCAAAGATTGGACCCTATCATTTACTTAGGACCAAGTGGACTAAGGAGTAATGGCAATGAAGTGGTACTTGACACTGCCCAGAGCCCCAGTTTTGTGTAACACCTAGGACAAACCTTTTTTGTGGAGTCTTACTCTTATATAGGGGATACAATATGTGTACTCTAAGCCCTCTTAACAGGAAGGAAAAGAAATTAATAGAAAGAGGTATTTTTTATCATCTCTATATATAATTCATCTATGCATGTATGCATGTATTTACCAACCCTTCTGCAGGATGTGACATAAGTTCAATCTTTAAGTGGAGTTTAACAAGTTTCAATTCAGAACTTTCCTTCTCCTAGATTGGTTGCGTAACCAAGGCTAAAAAACAGTCTACCCTACTATTCACCATAGCTGGAGGGAAAATAACCGGATTCATTTTTTCCCAAAGGTATTAGTGCTATATTAAATGCCATCAGCCTCATCCAGGATTTGAACTTGTGTTGTCGTGTCCAATGTTCCTACAATGATAAGCTTTACACCATGGGCACCTCTGTATATTAGAAAAATAAAAGGAATCAGAAGGGAACGATAGCCAGCAATTGATATTGATTATGCTAAGACCTCATCTTACTTACTGCCAGTGTCGTCACAGTAATTCTGAGCTGACGCCATTTAAAATTTGACCCATGACACTAGGGGTCAGCATAGTCCCCATGTTGTAGTAGCTAAAGTCCGAACCCTAGTTCTTCTATTAACTTCACTTTCCAACTAATACCCATTGAGGAAAGGAATGAACCCTACCTATCCCTCCATAAATAATATCACTACTGTTCTTCTGCATAGATGGTTTTGGTTTTAAGTAACCCATGAAGGTTGATATGCCATTAAACTAAAAAAAAAAACAAAAAAAAAAACAAATAATTACAGGAGAGACTGAAAAATAACTTCTATTAATATTACCCCCGAGAAAAATTATGGAATCAGCATCCTTTGAGGATATTCACCTTTTTATTTTATCTAGTAATAAACAAATTAATAACAAATAAGACACGAAACATATTTTTTCTATATAATAACTGAACAATTTGGCTTGATAATTTGGTGACCTTAGTCGAGGGTGACCCGAAGGCTCCCTTTTCAATAGCTACTACACTGAGGCGTAGGGGAGGGCACTACTCCATTCCCTGAATTGCTCCACTTTACTCTCGGTCCTTACCTAAGAATCCTGAGTGTTAAGCAAGGCAGCATCAAGTACCATTTTTTGAATCTTTGGTATGACTTAACCTGGGATCGAACCCTGGTTTCCTGGACCATTGGTGAACACTCTGTCCATTAGGCCAATGGCCCAGTAATAAATAATAAAACCGGCTCATTGGCTAGTGGGTAGAGTGTTCGTCAATGGTCTGGGTTCAATCCCAGATCGCGTCATACCAAAGACTTTAAAAAAGGTACTTGATACCTCCTTGCTGAACACTCAGCATTATAAGGTACATATCAAGGGTAAAGTGAAGCAATCCAGGGAAAGGAGTAGCGCCCTCCCCTACACATTGGTGTAGTAGCTATTGAAAAGGAAGCCTTCTGGTCACCCTCGACTACTGTCACCAACTTTACTTTACTTGGCTTGATAAGATATTCCCTTAGGAGGTGCCCATGGTGTAATGGTTATCATCGTAGTAAATGAACACGGCGACACAAGTTCAAATCCTGGATGAGACCGATTGCATTTCACATAGTCCTAATACCCTTGGGAAAGGTATGAATCCAATTATTCTCCCTCCAGCTATGGGTAAATAGTAGGGCAGACTGAGTTCTTCATCCTTGATGAGGCAACTAGTTTAGGAGAAGGAAAACTCTGAATTAAAACCTGTTAAACTCCGCTTAAAAATTGACCTTGTGTCATATCCTGCCTGAGCGGAGGGGTTGGTAAATATGAATAAGATATTCCTTAAACAAACTGGATTGTCTTCTTAAATGAGTTTTCTAATCCTTTTCATTATTCCAATTGACTGTTCTTTTGTCAAAGCTATGTTTCCTTTAAATTAGGCATACCCAGTCACTTATTTGTGTCCACAAGAACTGGAAATACAAAATGTTTTAAAGAAATAGTACTTCGAAGAAATGTCTCTCTGAAGATCATCTTTTTATTTTATTTTCATTTGTCTCTATAGACATATGACGGTCCTAATCCATGAAATTCTTTATTCGGCCAATCAACTCTGGTGTTCTGACTTCCTTACTCCTCCTACACCTCTCATCCTCCCACACAGACTTCCTTGCCTTCCTTATACCACTCAAAAACTGATGCTCAATTCATACAAGATGGTCAAAAAGCTGTCTGGAGCATTCCATAGGTTTCTCTGGCATTTTTTCCAAGTTTAAAAATGAATTTTATTGCATATCATTCTTTTAAAGTGTCCTCAGTTCCAGATTGCATTTTTGAAATTCACCAGCTGTGACAATCAAGCTTTTAGTAGGGTGTATTCCAATTGCTGTGGTAGCTGTTCATTTGAAGCTGAAATCATAAAAGTTGGTCAGTCATCTCATAAGGTATATAGCAATAACATACTGAATTTTCAAGAGTCTACAACATTTTAAATGCCTGTACAAAAAACGTCTGGAAACTTATTGAATGCACCACATCTATATATATATATATATATATATGCCATGGTATCTGCAGTTTATTGTAGTTGAGATAAGAATTATATATAGTAGCCATGGTATCCACAGTTTATTGTGAAACTTAAAAAACATTTTCTGCTCATTTTATAACAAAACTTAAATTCTCTCCCTTTAGTTATCTTGAATGAAACGCAAGTATTTATATCATAAATTAAATGAAGATGATTTTAAAATAAGGAATTGATAATACCACTTCCTCTAAATGGAGCATGAGTGATACAATATGAAAAAGAAAACTGCAATTATATATTAGTTTGTTTATATTTTTATTTTCATTATACTAATCAAAAAACAATTGTTTCTTAATTTCTTAAATATGAATAGAAACATTTAATAAAGAATGCAGAAGAAATACGTCCCAGATTTTAAACTGTCACCTTTGTCGTGAGAGTAAACCTTGACAAGTGGTAATGGTCTGGTTGGGTTTTATGGTATATCAACCCTTGAAGGCTACTTAATGCCAAATCCTGTTAATGCATATATTAAATATATATGATTTGTAAGCATATTTTGTTGATGACATTTTTAAATGAGGCTGAGCTGAGTTTTTTTGGACACAGTTTAATGGTTTTAAGTATTGGTATGTATTACTAACAATTTAATGAAACATCAGTCATTAGTTTACACACAGGTAAATGGTCAGTTCTATTTCTAACAATTCAATTTGGTGAAAGTCATTTGTTTGCACACAGTTTTAATATTAAACTGTTCCATTTGACCCGTATATAGGACCCTATCAGGTGCTACCATTCCAGGTCAGAGTGAACTTGGGAGCAACGGCATTGAAGGGGTACTCCGCATTCCCCATCTCCAGCATTACTGGAGCCTTACTGTTATATTTTGACCTTCGACCCGGCCCAAAAATACTATTCCAAGGTAATACACTGGAAGGAAGTGACACATTCCAACGGCCAGTAATCGAAAGAGATCGCGTGGGCGGATTAAGGCTTCTGATATGGGACAAGGTGAAGGTCCCATTGTGCCATTACAGTCATGCACCAGAAGAGAGTAACCTCTGAACTGCATGACAGTTATTTCCGCTTGATGACGATTAAACATTCGATTTCAAAGATCCAGTAGACGATCGTGGGGGCGTTGAGTTATTATTTAACTCAGTTGAGTTTGGGTCCCAGAGCAGTTGCCAGCAGACTTCCAGACAGTAGAGACCAGATGTGGTAGGGAAAGCCACACCCGACTGAGGGGGCCCTCGGAAAGCCCCGATGCAGTTGCCAGTAGAATTCCAGACAGTAGGGACCAGATGTGGTAGGGAAAGCCACACCCGACCGAGGGGGACCTCAGAAACCCCGATGCAGTTGCCAGCAGACTCCCAGAGGGTTAGAGATGAGATGTGGTAGGGAAGGCCACATCCGACCGAGGGGGCTCTCAGAAACCCCCGATAGAGTGAGCCCTCGGCCTCCGGTTGAACAACAGGAGAACAAGAAAGACACAACATGACGGTCATAACAGTGGGGTCAAAATATGAAGTTTATGTTTGGTCTCCAGCATCCTCTCACATGCAAACCCTTGAACAACCCTTTCAAACCCTTGCAATAAATTGAGAGGTATATATTTTTCTAAAGAAGTCTTTTTGTGTCTTCCTTCCTGCGTCCTTTATTCTTGCGTCTGTTATCATTGCGTCGGTATGTATCCAGTATATATATGTATGCAACATTACCATCTATTTGGTTTGGTGGCATATCAACCATTGTAGGTAATTTAATGTCAACCCTATATATATATATATATATATATATGTATATATATATATATATTATTTGTAAACACATTTCATAGATAACATTCTTAAATGAGCCTGAGATCTTTTTTGCACACAGTTGAATAGTTTAAAGTATTGCTACATCACTTGAACCAGCACATTGGTCAAGTGGGTAGAGTGTTTGCCAATGGTCCGGAAGATCTGAGCTCAGTCACAGGTGGGGGTGTCCTTGGGGTGTAATGGTTAAAGCGGTGGACTGCGGGATCGTAGTACGCGAGTTCGTACTCCAGTCGCACTATTACGTTCACTTTCGGACAAATACCCTTGGGAAAGGTATGAACCCCCTTATCCTCCCAGCTATGGGTTAAATAGTACAACTACTGTTCTTCTATGAGAATGGCTTTGGCATTAAATAACCTAAAAAGAGTTGATATGCCATTAAACAAAGAAAACCAAACTAAACCATCAATCCCAGGTCACGTCATACCAAAGACTTTAAAAATGGTACTTGATATCTCCTTGCTCAACATGCAGTAATATAAGGTACGTATCAAGGGTAAAGAGGAGCAATCCAGGGAAAAAAGTAGCGTCCTTCTCTATGCCTTGGTATCGTAGCTATTGAAAAGGGAGCCTTCTGGTCACCCTCAACTATGGTCACCTACTTTACTCTACTTACATCACAGTGACAATTTAACATCAGTCAGTTGTTGGCACACAGTTTGTCCTATTTGTCCCATTGATAGGACACTATTAGATGCCACTACTCAGGGTCATAGTGAACCAGAGAGCAATAGCAATGAAGGGGCACTCCACATTTATCAAATCTTGCTATCAGATCATTTACTGTCCTGTCCAGGACAACATTGGAGTGGAGGTGTCTTATCCCTCTTCAGAGACCCACCATCAGATTGTTTTGTGTTTGAAAGAAGAGGTGGGGGTAGATGGTATGCCTCCTCGGCAACAAAAAGAACATGTGGAATCAATTTCTTCTTATGGTTTCGCAAATATCCAGGCTTGATATAATCTTTCATATACAGTCGTGTCTGCCGATGTGCTTCAGCTGCAGTATGAATCTTATGGTAAATATCCCTTTTTCTCTTCCTCAACAATCTTCTCCAGCGGTCCTGTATCCAAGCTCGTCTTGTACATCACTGAGACTCATACGATACCTTCTCTGGTTACATTCAGGCAGGACTTAAGTAATTATGCTAAAATGCCACATTCGGGTCAATGAGGTTATTTATAAGCGCACTTACGTCAAACACGATTCACGATCGGGAGGATGCAAGTTCAATCTTCCCAATCACCCGTTTCTCTCTCTCTGATCTCATTTTACACAACAGACATATTCAAGCACGCTTTGAGCTGCCGCGTGCATGATTTCTCTCGCTACAGTTTTATATCCAGGACACTCATTAGAGGAGTCTTACTTCTTTGCAGGGATGCAGTCGGTGTATTCTACAGTCTCAGATGATTGGGCAACAAGTGGTAATGGTAGTTCTGTCTAGCTAATGTCCTAGCATTTTTTTTTTCAGATATCATTAGTTAGAATCATAGCTTGAACCACTGTAAATGGTGCATTTGTTATTGAAATATCTTTGTAGACCGATGAATCTCTTATTGCTCCACATTCACCTATTCATGCTCATTTCATGTTGCTGAAGAGATGCTGTTCTGGATAGAATTTTCACCCCATAGCAGTATTTGTTATGTTGTGAAGTATGTACTTGACACACATGAAAAATATGAGGTATTTTATTCTGGAGAGAATACAGTGCCCTGTTGAGTAAGCCAACTAATGTAAATAATTGTTAATTGTTACCTGGTCTATCAGTCTAGAGCAATTTGTGTTTTAAATGGTCTTTAGACTTGTCTATCTTGTAGGGGTGTTCCAGCTACTCTGCTACAGTATTGATGTTCTATCTATAACAGCATCATTCCAGTGTAACATGAATTGAGTATGAAAAGTGGTGTAGCAACTACAGATTCACCAGTCTTAAAGAAAATTTTTATTGCAAAGGCATGGTGTGCACTGGTCCGAGATGTGATTGTTACTGTATCTGAAAAAATTAGGCATTAGCTCAATGGAGCTTCTATTACCTATTTATTAAGTTCACTTGCACCACAATGGTAACAATTCAAAATGTCGGAGGTATTTCTCTCGTTTGCTGAATTTAGTAAATATTCATTTACCAATCCGTTGGTTAATTTTTTTAGTTGAGTTTAACAAAATTGAATTCAGAGTTTTGCTTCACCTAGTCTGGTTGCCATACCTAAGTTAAAGAGCCTAGACTGACCTACTATGAATCCATCACTGAAAGGAAAATAATTTATACATTTCCCAAAGGTATTAGAGTAATGTGAAATACTAGCATTTCCTGTGACTGTAACCGTTACCCCACCAAAGTTTCTGTATTAAGTAAATATTAATGCACAGTGCAAACTCTACTCTGCTGATTCTTAATAAAACTGAAATAAATTTGTTGTTGATATCTTAAATAGATAATCAATACAAAAAGAAAGATTGGAAGGAATGCGTAACCCTTGAGATGAACATAGGGTCCAGGTTAGCTATTGGTAAAAACAAAAGCAAAAAAAAAAAAGCTAATTTTGTGTCCATTTAAACTAAGAAATATTTCAATTAATTTCCATTAGTTGATAAAGGCATAAGACAATTGAACTAAACTGAAAATTAATTTGTATTTAATTTATTCATTTTTTTTTCTTAGAAGAGAATGTTATCAGAAGACAAAAACTTGTTCTGATGATGTTACAATAAAAAATACTGTTAGGTAAAGAAAATGTAAGAAGACATTTATGAAGTTTTCTAGTTTATTTTTTTATGGCTTTCTTTAAAATCTTAGTCGCAAATCTATTACTGATACATATAAAAATAAAAGAATAAAATTACAAAGGAATAACACAGGAAAGTTATGTATTAAAAATCATTATGTAAATTAGTTATCCTGTTATTGTAATAAACACCATTTGTCACTACATATAATACACACTGCACCTTAATCATGTATTTTCTCACTCACAACAAGGGAACTTGTCTATTGGGTTTTAACCATATATTACAAAGGATCAGAATCAATAACAATAAAAACAATGGATTAGATATTATTTTTTCTTAAAATAGTCTCGGTACCCTTTTTCCAGAGAGTTTTTCATTGGTCAAAGCACTTTGGTATTTCATCTTTGTATAAAGTTAAATGATCAGATTTCTTTTCTTATTCCCCTTAACTTCAAATCTTAGACTTGTGATGAATTTTGATTTAGGAAATGAGAATAAGTCACGCAGAGAGTCTTTCAACAGTTTGACTATGAATTAATACTCCAACACTATGACATAAAAGACATTTGAAGAAGTGACAATAAAAAGAAACACAACAAAAACTGCTTATTTTTTATCATATCTGCAAAGGGATTTGAAAAAGAGAATGCCCAGGGGGGTTTTTTGTTGTTAATTTTTAAAAAAAGATTATTGAATTTTTAGATTAATTTTCACTGTTTTTTTTGTTTTTTTGAAAATCAAAGTAAAATGATGTGCCAAGTGTTTTGAACGTCAGATGGAACATATACAGTAGCATGCACAGGGTATTTCAAAATAGATGCAACCCATTTATATGATAATGATTTATTACTGAGACAAGTGCACAATGGCAGTCATTTGGAACATGTCCTGATAAAAAAAAATATCCTTTCAGCTATAGAGACATCAGATCAATGTTTGTTTTTTTATTGTTATTATATCAGGTTACAAGACGTGCCAACTATTTTTTAGTTTATTGTCTCAGTTATAAATCCTTATCATATAAATGCATTGCATTTATTTTGAGACCGTTTTGAATGATTTTGTCTCCAAATAAGTAGTAACGAAAAATATTTTTTCCTCTCTTGTCGAAGGCATTGTGATTAAGGATTAATAGTTGTTATAATGTACAATTTTTAGATCTGAAATGAAAAAAAAAACATGACATTATTATTAGTGGAGTTCTTAGCAGTCACATGAGTCCCATGTATATTGAGACATCATGTATATTTCATGACTCAAGGTCATTCCTTTCTTGGTTAGGCTGAGAACTTTCCATTAAGAATCAACTAGATTTGAAAATAATGAACTCCAACTATTTTGACTACAAGTGTTAATTACTTTTGAGTGGTCCTCTTTTAAGCTTTCAGTCTTGTATAGCAAATGACATAGATTGCTTTGATTCATAAAACTCTTTCTCCTTGAGGATCCCTCATAATCCACTTAGCCCAATTGGCTGGGACTGAAGAATACACTAACTGCATTGCTGCAAAGGGGTAAGACCCTCCCTTCCACCATCAACTACTTTCCTGCATATGACTTTAAACAATTTTATGGTAAGGCTCCAGTCATGCTGGAGCTTTGGAGAATGAGGAGTACCCCTTCATTGTCATTGCTCCCAGGTCCACTCTAGCCTGCAGTGGTAACACCTGATAGGGTCCTGTCTATGGGTCAAATAGAACTGTTGGACATTCAAAGTGAGTGCAAGAATAATCTTAGGCTCATTTAAATTTTATCAACAAAATGTGTCAACAAATCATATATATTTAGAGAGTATGTTAAACAGGATTTGGCACGAACTAACCTACATGGGTTGATATGCCATAAAACCAAACCATCATAAAATAAAGCATAAACCTGTGATTGTTATTTACTTTATGTAACTTGAATTTTGCACAAAGGTACTATTAACAGGTACCTCGTGATAAACCTTATCTAATAGTAATCATATGCATCATCAGCTTGTTAACCATTACACAACAATGATGTGCCCTGTAGGTAAGGCTTAGAATATGATGACTGAATCTCTTGCAGAGGGGTAACCACACCTTTAAAAAAAAAAGTGGTGTTATGAGTATGACGCTAAACTGCATCTGATGATAAGACTCTACTTAGGGATATCTAGGGAGTGTGGAGTAGCCCTTTCTTGCTATTACTCCCAGGTCCACTCTAACCTGGAGCTGGTAGTACCTGTTAGGTTAACATCTATGGGTCAAATCTTATTAAAAATCATTTGTGCTTGATAGGAATATTTGGTGGTATATAATTGTAAATTGTATTAAGAATAGTTACATAACGCTATGATTGTTTTCTAGGGATTATTATTAGTTACTTAAAGCCATATCACTATTGGCTACAAATGACTACTATTAGATGAAAATAATTGCTTGAATCCATATAATTATTAGCAATAGATAGGAATACTTGAAACCATATAAAAAAAAGTAAAGTTGGCGACTGTAGTCGAGGGATATCTAAAGGCTCCCTTTTCAATAGCTACTACCCCAAAGGTGTAGGGGAGGGCGCTACTCCTTTCCCTAGATTGCTCCATTTTACCCTTAATACGTATCTTATATTGCTGAGTGTTAAGTAAGGAGGTATCCAGTACCATTGAGTACTTTTGAGTCTTGGTATGACTTGACCTGGGATTGAACCCAGGTCTCTCGGGCCATTGGCAAACACTCTACCCACTAGGCCAATGAAACCATATAACTGTGCAAATTATTTTAAGAAACAACAAAACAAAAAATATAAATAGAACTGTATGATGAACATGATTCCCTAACCTCTCAGCAAAAAATTACTTTAGACAATTCAATATGCCATTGAAATCAGTCGATCAAAAACAACGAAGTGTCTACTCATGTACAAGTAATATTGTCAAATTAAGAACTAGAGGAAAAAAAAAAGTTCATGCTTGCACACAGAAAATTCTATTTATATATTTGATTTCAGAATACAAGACCCAGGAAATTCAGAAAATGATTTACTCCTTTACAGATTGACACAAAACGGAACTGACATTTTTCTAAATAAAAGCTCACTTCTTATTGGTACTTAGGAAAATAAATAAATAAAAGGAAAGCTTTTTTCTTCTTATTATTATAAATTAGAATAATTTGTTTCCTGAAAGAACCTTCACTTTTATGGCTGTCCTTTTGTCAATGGTGACAAAATGTAATGGTGACCCTGAACACGTATTTCCTTTGCTGCTTTGAAAGGAACCCTCCCTGTTAGTGTTCGGATCATTGCAATACAAAAATCTCTTTATTTTCCATAGACAAAAGAAGCTTACCATAAAAGAAAGTTACTCCCTGAACCTTCTTGTGCAGAAGAATCACAAAAGACAAAAAAAGACATTCACTGTCCAAGTCCCCCAAAATCTGACTATCTTGGAGAATTGGATTTTTTTTTCATCATGCTTACAATTTGTATTATCTGATCCTAACCCATTAATGAAAATTCCTATTTGAATGAGACGACATGGCAAACTCAATGATATCTGCCAATTTTGGCATTACCATTTTAATTTAGTCAGTTTTAGAGAGCTCTGCAGAGTGAGGAGTACCACTTTATTGCCAGTACTACCATGTCCACTCTGTATAGTAATACCTGTTAGTCACCTGAAGGTGTAGAATACATCTACTGCATCTCTGCAGAGGAGTAAGATTCCCTTAATGAATGTCCTGGATATGACATTAAACAATGTAATTGCTCTCAGGTCAACTCTGATCTGGAGTGGTAGTACCCTATCTCTGGGTAAAATAGAAAGGTTTGACACTTAAACTGTCTGCAAACAAATGACTCCTGCTAAATTGAATTGCTAGAAATAGAACAGTTTAAATTTAACTATGCATAAATGAATGACTGATGTTTAATTGAATACAAAGCAATACTTGGAACCATTTAACTTGGAGCAAATGAATGAGTACTATTGAATAGAATAATTAGCGTGAAATAGCAATACTTGTAACCACTCTGGTATCGGCTAACAAATTATTTTTATTGAATAGAATTATTAGTATTAAATAGCAATAATTGAAACCATTTAACAAAGTTGAAACAATAGCGATACTGATGTGCAAATAGATTATTAATAGTAAATAGAATTATTCATGTTAAATAGAAATGCTTGAAAGCATTTAACTGTGCACAAATAAAAAAGGGAGTCTGGCTTATCTAAAATTTTTATCTGCAAAAAGTGTCTAGAAATCATATATTTAATATGTATGTATAGAGGATTTGGCATTAAATAACCTACAATGGTTGATAGGCCATAAAACCCAACCAAACCCAATCCTATATATTTTATATATATATATATATATATATATATAAACAGGATTTGGCATTAAACAACCTTCAAAAATGGGTTAGTAGATCTGTTTGAAAATTATTTGTATGTCATAGAAATTCTTGATGCCTTGAAAGTGAAATTTTTATTAAGAATAATTACTTAAAGCTATAATAATTGATAAAGAATTATTATTTTTTTACTTGATAGCACATAACCCTTGGTAATTTATTTGTTTTACAGCTAAAGGGCAGAGGGAAGAAAAACTAAAAACAAAACAGTCTACCTAGTGGGATTGGTATGGCTTTCCCTTTTTTTTTTCCTTTGACTAAGTCTGGCTTAGTTGTAATAAAATCAGTGGGGTTGAATAAAAGAAGATTGTAAAATTCCTTTTGCTTGCAGAGTGAAGGTTGGTTTTAGTATTGATGGTTGTAATTCATTATCAGAAACTTGAAGAATAATTATCATGTTGGGGTTATGTCCCACTTACAATCTAAACAGAAGAATCCATTATTTACCTGAGGTGATGATAGTGTATTATATTCAAACATGTGCATTTGTGTCTTATTCTATCAATATTATAATTATTTTGGCTATTACATTCCTGATTTGGTCTAATGTGGCCATCAGTCACTTTTGTAGATGTTTTATTACAGAAAGGTATGCCAAGGTTATCTGATTGACCATTGGCACTATCAGCAGGGATGTTTATATTTGAAAGGAATTTTAATATTCATCATCACAGTATATCTTTAAGTAGATCAATAAGGTATGGAATAATAAGTGGACTCAGGTCACATGTTGGTCAGAAGGTCTGTATATATGCTAGGTGGCAGATTTAGTCATTAGAGAACTGGAAACTTGAAGAGATGATGTTACACATCCTGACAACAGAGACAAATTGTAGCGATATGTTGCAGCTTGCCCAGTCTCACCATCTAATAAATGTCTCTCTCCCCATGTTGTGATTGTTTCCAAAAGGAAATTTCTCGGCTATTTGGTTTGACCAAAACCGTATGAGCCATGGGTCAGCTCCATAAAAAAAAGTAAAATGACACATGGGGGTGTAGTGGCTAATGTTCTAGATTGCAACATCATAGTGTGTAAATTCAAACTACAATCAGGCTACTGCATTCAATTTTGAACTAATACCTTTCAGAAAGGTATGAACTCATTTATCCCCTTTGGTAAAGATTAAATAGTACCACTACTGTTCTGTTACAAGGATGGCTTTGGCATTAAATAACACATAAAGGTTGAGATGCCATTAAAAACCAAAAAAAAAAACCAACTCAAAAAGACTGAAAAACAAATTTCAGAATACACCTTTATGACAGTCTTTATCATATTTACCCAGCCCCTCCGCTCTGGCAGAATATGACACAAAGTCAATTTTTAAGCGGAGTTTAACAGGTTTGAATTCAGAGTTTTCCTTCTCCTAGACTAGTTGCCTTACCAAGGATGAAGTACAGTCTGCCCTACTATTTACTCATAGCTGGAGGGAGAATAATTGGATTCATACCTTTCCCAAGGGTATTAGTGCTATGTGAAATGCAATCAGTCTCGTCCAAAATTTGAACTCGTGTTGCCGTGTCCATTTCCTACGATGATAACCATTATACCACGGGCACCTGTCTTTATTGATAATAATTTTCCTTTTAGTTTCTCCTGGTTGCAGGCACATTCACATTTGCTAAAGACTTTTCACATTATATCATTTGATATTGATTTATATATTAGATTTATTATAGATGTTATCTTTGTTATTTATATGATGTTGATTTTAAATGTTATTTTATGTTGATATCACAATTGATATATTACTTTTATTGATAAAAATTTCCCTCTTAGTTTATCCTGGTTGTGGGCAGATTCACATTTGCTGTAGACTTCTGTTCATGATGGACATCTAAAAAACTAACCATTTCATCCCCATCGAGAAATCCTTCACTTTTTATTTTATCATCTGTTAAAATCTACCATCCTCCCTCACTCGTTTAACAATCCTAAAAATTAGACTTTTATAATAAGCAACTCAAGAAAAATACCTTTTCAGTAATCTCTTTCAGAAATTCTAAAAGAAAATGCATGAAAGGTTAAGTAGGTTGAAGCAGGTGGTTGTGTTGTTGATTTTGTTTGCCACTTAGATGTATATACCACTATTGTTTGAGGCATCGTTAGTGAATCGGTGACCTGGGTTCAAATCCTGGACAAGGCAGCTGGTGTTTCACTTCATGCTAATGCCCTCGGGAAGGGCATGAATCCATCTGTTCTCACTCCTGCCATGGCTAAATATTTGGCTAGACTGAGTTCTTTAGGCTTGGTTAGGCAACTAATCTAGGAGAAGGAAAACTTTGCATTCAAACCAGCTCTAATCTACTTAAAAATTGAACTTACATCACATCCTATCAAGGGTTGGGTAAATTCATACTACACTATTGTTGGTTTGCTTCTCCCAAAAAGTTCCCCTGTAATCCCTCCAGTAATCTGTTGTGGGTGACATAGTATTTGTTGTGTGAATGAATCAATAATTATCTATTGATTTTTGTGTTTATGGTTGAAATGTACAAGCAGACAAGTGAAAGTTGGGAATCTCTGAGAATCAACTGGAACTAATAGACTTGATCTCTCAGACCCTCATTTATTGGCAGTTGGCTTTCTTCTTTCAGCACCAGAGAAAGGTTAAACATTTTAGATTAATTAGGCTATCAAGTCGAGTGGATAGATGTTTTTGTGATCGTGTGGTCACAGGGTCATAAATGGCTAAATGAGGAATGCACACAAATTTAAAATCAACTCTAGAGAATTAACAGTTGACCAACTCATTAAATAATTCAAGGTTCAAAGGATTTTATTGAAGAAGTAACTCTAAATAGTTGACAGTTTCTCTTAATGTTTAACTGGCCATGTCATCGAAGAAGTTGGCTTTCAAATTCATGAAATTCTGTTTCAAGCATAACGTTTTAAAATTCTGCATTTTTAATGATTTTGGAAAGATGAGTAAAACAAAATGACTCTCTCTCTCTCTCTCTCTCTCAACTGAGAAAAACTCTCTGATGTTAGTATTGTCATAACTTTATATTATAACATATAATATAACTTATATTATATCTCACATTATAACATATTAGAACTTATTATAAATAAAAGTAAAGTTGGTGACTGTAGTCAAAGGGGACCCGTGCACTACATGGATGCTAACAAAACGGCTGGAGAAAAAGCTAGACGGCAATTACACAAGAATGCTGCGTGCAATCTTGAATAAGTCCTGGCGGCAACACCACACAAAACACCAACTGTATGGCCACCTGCCTCCTATCACGAAAACTATTCAAGTTAGACGAACCAGACATGCAGGACACTGCTGGAGAAGCAGGGACGAACTCATAAGAGATGTACTCTTATGGACCCCCACACATGGCCGTGCAAAAGCAGGACGACCAGCACGGACATACATTCAGCAGCTATGTGAGGATACGGGATGTTGTCCTGAAGACCTGCCTGGTGCGATGAATGATAGGGAGGAGTGGCGAGAGAGGGTCAGGGATATCTGTGCTACCAGCGCGACATGATGATGATGATGATATCTCACATTATAACATATTATAACTTATTATAAATAAAAGTAAAGTTGATGACTGTAGTCGAAGGGGACCCAAAGGCTCTCTTTTCAATAGCTACTACACCAAGATGTAGGGGAGGGCACTACTCCTTTCCCGGGATTGCTCCACTTTACCCTTGATCCATACCTTATAATGCTGAGTGTTAAGCAAAGTGGCATCAAGAACCATTTTTTAAGTCTTCGGTATGAAATGACCTAGGATTGAACCTCGGTCTCTTGGACCATTGGCGAACAAACTTAGGCCACTTTTATAACTTATAACTATTTATACTTCAAGTAATTTCTTAAATGATTTGTTTAATTCGTTTAACAATGTATTAACTCCTTATTGGTTATTTAATCCTTAAATGTGATTCATTTGTTGATATTTAATTGTAATCATGCATTTGTTGATTGATAGATTGATTTTAATGACATGTCAACATGTTTGGTGTTATTATGCAAAGAGGTTAGGGAATTGTATTCATTATATAGAAATTTGATAGTGACATGCACTACTGAGATGAGAATAAGATGCATTCATTTACATTTTTTTTTTTCCCTGAACAGTTGCATTTAAGTTCCCAAAATTATATGTAAGTCACTGACGATAAGTTGACCCCTTTTGAAGTGGTTACGGGAAGGAAAGACTGAAGAAACATGGCCGATGATTGATTTGTAAGTAATCTAAGACTTACTTTCCTATTGTAATTGCTCAGTAAAAATATTTAGCAAATGACTGAAACTTATTCTTATTCAAATGACAAATGTAAGTATCATATATAAATATATATTTATACACAGAGTCAGAATTATCCTGGTCACCTCGTATGTGAAACCAAGGTAGATTACTTCTGGCTTTGTAGGTATATATATATATATATATATATATGGATTACTGCAGATATTTCTGAGCAACCATTGTTTTTCCCCAATTTTTAAGGATTAAAGAAACTTGAAAAATGTTCCATGTGTGTTGAAATTTGGCCTTTACATCTTTATGAAGCAAAGCCTGTACTTGAATGGAAACAGAAAATAGATTTTACAAATCTTTTTAATTTTGTCCTGATAAGAGTAAATGTTGGTACTCAGTCTTTCAGTTTCAACAATCCATTAAACTTGGTCTGTGACAGTATTACCTGCAGATGAGTAAGATGCCCTCAAAAATGTTTATCCTAAGTATGATATTAAATTGCATATAATGGTGAGGCTCCAGTTCTGGAGCTCTGGGAAATGTGGGGTACACTTTCATTGCTACTTGTCTCAGGTCCTCTCTGACCTGGAGTGGTAGTATTAGTTATGGGTCAAATAGATCTGTTTTAAAATTATTTGTATTTGATAGGAATGTATATAAAAAATACCCTCCCCAGAAACAACTTCACAAAAAATGTAAATATTTACATATATTGAATGCATTTCCCTAATCTATAGGCTAAAAATAACCCAATATGGTTTGACATGCCATTAAAATTACTTAATTAATCTAATTACTACTCTTGATTAGATAGAATTACGAAACTGTCACTTGTTTTCTACAGTTCTTTTTACTTGTGAATGAAAAGTCATATCACAAAAAGATTTCTCTAACATAGGAATTTATTTCCAGCCTAATACTTTGGCTACTAACATGTTTTATTTTATTATTATTATATTTTTCTAGCTTTGCATTTCAGGTTAAATGTAATGTTTTGATGATTCATAATACTTGTGTCCAGTTGCAAAACTTCCTAGTGGTTATTTTCAGGTCAGTAGTTTTAGTTTGTCCTATTTGTACAATGAAAGGCCAGTCTCATTGGTCTGTTAGAGCATCTTTGCCTTCTCTTTTTTTAAGTGCAAAGCATACTTGACTTGTCCACCAAGTTTCGGACTTTTCAGGAGAAAGAAAGAAAGAGCAAAATTCGGTGCTTCAATCATTAGAACTCAGTTTTTCATGTCAGCCAAACAACAGATAAAATTGCTTCATATTTAAAGATTGCTCTCTGGCCCTATGACACCTCCATTTCTGGCTAGGCCACCTTTAGGTGGACAGACAATCACTGACATAGCACTAGGCCTTTGGGTCTAGTTCAAGCTAAGAGCAGGCGTAAGTGCTGGACTCACACTTCACTTAGTGAGTCTAAGTCCAGCAGGGTCACTGGCTCACATTGCACCTAGGGAGCCTATGACCAGCACAGTCCAGCAGGGTATGAATCTCGGCTCAAGCCTGACCTTCCCCTCCTTTAAACCCCCACTATAAAAAAGACCTTGTAACAAATCCTGTCTGTTGGGAGGTATGGATAAATACCACTTCAGATTTTAATATACACACACAGAACCGCAAAATATTCACCCTGTCATCCAGTTTTTGTTTGGTTTCTTTTTTTAATGGCATGTCAACTTTTGTGGGTTATTTAATATCAAGGCCATCCTTGTAGAAAAATAGCAGTGATATTATTCAACAAATAGCTGAGAGCAATAAAAGAGTCCATACTTTTCCGAACATTATTAGTCCAAAAGTGAATGCAATTGTGTTACTTAAGTTTGACATAGCTTACTTTGAGGTGCCTGTCCAGCACCTTAACAATTATGCATAGGGGACACATTCTGTCAGCTATACCTAAAATATGCAGATTGCAACCTGTGCAGAAAGGTATGAGCCCTCACTTCAAAAAAGCATTCTCATGAGGATGAAACGAAATGGCATCTTGTGGTGAGACTCCATTTCTGGAGATTTTCAGTAACCCTTCATGACCATTACTCCCAAGTCCACAGAGACCTGAAGTTGTAACAGCTAATAGGATCCCATCTATTTACACCTCTGTCCGTTGGGGCTGAGGAATATGCCGACTGAATCTCTGCAGAGGGCTAAGACCTCTCTAATGAGTATCTTGGATATGACACTAAATGATCTAATGGTGAGGCTCCAGTCCTAAAGCTTTGGATAATGTGTAGTACCTCTTTATTGCCATTACTTCCAAATTCACTCTGACCCAGGGTAGTAGAAACTGTTAGGCTCCTATCTGGGGGTCAAATAGAAGCGTTTAATCATTTACTTGACTTGAAACTATTTAACTGTGTGCCAACAAATGAATATGGTTAAATATAATTATTAGTTTTTCATAGCAATTCTTGTGGCCATTTAACTATGTGCAAACAAATGAATGATCTGGAATAGAATTTTTTTATGTTATTGTTAGATGGTAAGAATAGAAACCATTTAACTGTGTACAAATGAATTAGCTCTGGCTCATTTAAAAATAACGTTACAAACTATTAATCTACAAAACATGTACATTTAATATATATATATATATATATATATATATATGTATAAACAGAATTTGGCATTAAATAACCTACAACACAACCAACTAATCTATGGGTTAAATAGATCTGTTTGAAAATTATTTGTATTAGAAAGGAATACTTGATAACATTATGATATCATCTTGAATATCAAAATTTTAAAATAATAACAGGTGCAAGCCATCGATCTAATGAGTAGAGTCTTCACCAATGGTCCGGGAGACCGGGGTTCAATCCCAGGTTGAGTCATACCAAAGACTCAAAAAATGGTACTTGATGCTGCCTTGCTTAACTCTCAGCATTATAAGGTATGGATCAAGGGTAAAGTGGAGCAATCCAGGGAAAGGAGTAGTGCCTTCCCTTACACCTCAGTGTAGTAGCTATTGAAAAGGGAGCCTTTGGGTCACCCTCAACTAAGGTCGCCAACTTTACTAATTTTTTTACTTGCTATGATTCAGATATGAAAAAGTTTTTAATCAGACTGTCTACATTTCTAGCAGTCCAATGCAACCACAAGGAGAGAGGAAGACCTTGTAAGGGTTTATGAGGGAATCTTGCTTCCAACTTCAAAGAGGCACCCCACCAACCTGACTGATTCATTCAAACATCTAACCCAACTTCTCTCTTTGGGTTTCAAAACTCAATTCCCCCTTAGTCCAAAATTATCTTTTCTGATATAATATCTTCTTAATTATTGCATCAGCAAGACATATTAGAACATGTATCATTAACTTTTATTTCCCCAAGCTAGTCGACAAGCCTTGATTTATTTATTTCCATATCCTGTCATTCTTTCAATATGAGGTGTTAAATCTGGTCACCACCTGTACACGTGTTATGCTTTTGTGAGGAAATACACTTATATTCAAAGATTTGTCACCAGTCCATGGCCTCCCCTAATAAAATAAGATAATTAATATGGTGAATAAAATAATTAAATACAACCCTAATTATTTTACAACTTGAAGCTATAATTATTTATGAAGGATTATTATTATTATTATTATTCAAACCTGTTAAACTCCGCTTAAAAATTGACCTTGTGTCATATCCTGCCCGAGCGGAGGGGTTGGGTAAATAGGATTATTAGTTGTTTCAAACCATATAACTGTGTGCAAACAAAGGACTATTATTAAATAGAAACCATGAAATCATCAATATTATCAAATAAGAATACTTAAAACCAGACAACTCGATGCCAATTATATATATTAGATAGGAAATATTGATATCATATAACTGGACACAAAAACAAAAAAAAAAACCTTTTTATCAACTCCTCAAAAAATGTAAATATGAATGAAAAATGAATGCAATTCCCTAACCTCTAAGCAGAAATATTACTAGATGGGTTGATACTATTTACCAACACCTCCGCTCAGGCAGGATATGACACAAGGTCAATTTTTAAGCGGAGTTTAACAGGTTTGAATTCAGAGTTTTCCTTCTCCTAGACTAGTTGCCCAACCAAGGCTGAAGAACCTAGTCTGTCCTACTATTTACCCATAGCTGGAGGGAGAAGAATTGGATTCATACCTTTCCCAAGGGTATTAGTGCTATATGAAATGCAATGAGTCTCGTCCAGGATTTGAACTCGTGTCGCCGTGTTCATTTCCTACGACGATAATGACTACACCACGGGCACCTCCATATTACTAGATGGGTTGATATGCCATTAAAATAAATCAATCAGCCTGGTGACTCAATATGAAAGAAGATCACCAGGATATATAACAGCTGAAACATTGCAATTTAACAATCAAGTTGGTTTGTTGGTTGGTGTTTTATAGCATATCAACTCTTGTTGGTTATTTAATGCTAAATCTGGTTATATATATATATATATATATATATATATGATTTGTAAGTGAATAGTTTGTTAGTAACTTTATTTTTAAACAAATTCATAAAACCCATTTATTTGCACACATTTAAATTGTTTCAAGTATTCCTATCAAACACTAATAATTCAGTTCAGTATTACTCATTTGTTTGTACACAGTGAAATTTTTTTAAGTATTACTATTTAACATTAGTAATTCTGTGGATCAAGTATTCCCATGTAATAGTTGCACACAGATATGTTTTCAAGTAACTATTTATTATAGTACTTTGTAAATGATAGAACAGTTCTATTTAAGCCATTAATTGGACTCAGCAAGTACTACCACTCCAGATCCGAGTTGACCTAGGATTAATGACAATGAAGGGTTACTTGACATTCCCTAAAGGTCCATGAGCGAACCCTCACCATCTGATGCCATATAGTGGACACTCATCCGCAGGGGGAAATCTGACCCCAGTGCAATGGTGCAGTTGGCATATTCTATAAACCCCACTGACAGGGTGGAATGCAATCAAGATAGGATATTAGTCTGAACAGATCAGAGTTTAATAATGGTTCACTGTTTCTAATTTACTTATCATAAATCTTTTTTTACATATATAAAAAACAGACTTGAATGTGTGAATACTGGAAGTGAAAACTCATTGGCTGATTCAAAAGAGGAAGTAATCGTATTCCTCCAAATTGAGCAAGCTGAAATTATTCATTTATTTTTTTTTTTTTGGTGAGAAGGGGAGAGATTTTCGCTTGTTGCTTTTTCGAGCCAATGAATCGTGCTGACCAGTGACGATTCACAAAGGTTTTGTTACATCAACTGTCAGGTTTCCTTACATGGAACTTTAACAGAAGAGAAATCAGAAACGGCTAAGTGGGCATGTTTGGCACTAGCTTTCTTTCATCCAAGTCCTCAGACATGCAATCTGTTTGCAATAGATGTTGGCCTGTCATTTATACGTAATGTAAGCATAACAATATTTCATCATAGAGGAGAAATAAACCTGTTGCATGGCTTTTATCTCGTAATTCATACACAGCTGTACAGTGTTAAGTGAAAATCAGTTGAGTAAAATATAATTTGTGTATATAGATATATGTGGGTGCATGTATATAAATGTACGAATCTGTTTATATATGTTTCATATATATGTGTGTGTGTGTGTTTGTTTATGTATAAGTTATGGATGTAATTTATATGTATATACAGTATGCAAATATCAGTAACATGTATGATTTGTGCATATATATATATATATATATATATATATATATATATATATATATGTGTATGTGTGTGTGTGTGAGTACACATATGTATAAAGTATATGTATGTCTGTGGATCTATACTATCACTGAGTGTGATATATATATATATATATATATATATGTATATATTATCTTTAATTTATGGGTATTTTTAGGCCCATTTAGCTGGGACTGCATCTCTGCAGAGGGCTAAGACTCCCCCAGCGAGTGTCCTGTATATGACACTAAACAATCTGATGATCAGGCTTAAGTAATGCTGGAGCTTTGGGGGATGCGGAGTGCCTCTTCATTGCCATTGCTCCCGGGTCCATTATTAGTATAAGTAATTTTTTTTTTCAATCAGGATTGAACCTGCAACCTCCAGATGATTGTCTCCTTAGAAGCTTAGGGAACCAAATTCTGTAACCATGATGCTCTGTGTCATGCTGGACAGTTTAGAGTGAATTTTTGCGACTTACAAACTTAATCTTCTTAGTTAAGTAGGATTACTATGAGCACAGGTAAAAAAATCATACATAATAGTAGTAATCCTAGTCAAGTAAGAACATTAAGTCTATTAGTCCCAAAAATTCACTCTCAGGTGTCCAGCAGGACACAGAAGCTGAGGGAACCAATGCCTGTAAATGTTATGATATAAGGCGACAATCATCTGCAGGTTCAGTCCTGACTGCAGGTGAGTAAAAATACAGAAATACTTAATACTTGTACCCCGTTATGGCTAATGGAATTAGAACAAGTAACCCCCATGGATTCAATAAAGAACATAGTTTGAAATTCCGTGTAGGTTCCCAAGTTTGACAAATACCTGAAGAAGGCTAGAGAACATCTCGGCCAAAACGTTATGGAAATAACTATAAAGATGAAGACAATAGTCCAAAAACCCTTAATGATTAAAATCATCAAGTTTCGTCTCAGAAATTTAGACAACTAAGAATAGGTAAAAAATCTTTTGAAATAAATTTGTTGATCCTAATTGGTTTCAGTCCTCAGCCTCCATCGGAAATTATCTATTTCATGACGGTTCATATTTCAAAATTGAAAAGTTTATAAACGTCAAATGCTATTTGAACTTTTGTCTTTTTTGTAGATCATAGAATACACCAACTGTATTTTCTCCAGAGAGTAATTACCTCTCAAAAAATGGTGACCTGAATATGACACGAACTGCATTCTTTGATGAGGCTCTAATTCTGGAGTTCTAGAGAGTTTGAAGTCACCCCTTTATTGCCATTACTTCCAGTTCCACCGTGATTTGGAATGGTAGTACTTAACAGGTTCCACATGGGTCAAATAGATTTGTTTGAAAATTATTTTTATTAGACAAGAATACTTAAAACCATGAAACTGGAAACAAACAAATAGTTAATATTATTACTTGACACCATATGTTTTTGCAACTTATTAGTATTGTATAGGAATACTTGATGCTATATAATTGTGTACAAATTAGTAGTATTAGTAATAGTTACTTGAACCAAAATACAAATTACAAATTATAATTAGTATGAATTAGTTTAACCCATAAAATTGGTAGTAAAATAAAAAAAGGATAGACTTTGACTTGAAATAACACTATACAATCATTGAATTAAAAATTAAGATCGCATAGATGAGAAACTGACAATCACTATGCGTCACTAACTCTGTGTCTCTACTCTCCTAACTTTGATCTACATTTGCTCTATCACTGATATTGAGCACTCTTGATTCATAAATATAGCAAACTACATTATTTGAATATATACTAAAATATGTACCGTTATATATCTGAGAATTAGATGTGTGTTTAAACTAAACATGAATAAAGATACACCCTATAAATGTAGTTTGATGTAAAAAAAGGAAAGATAATCTTAAAAAAATATGTTCTTAGGTAATTGTTATTTGATGAAATCACAAAGCCTACTTTTAGTCTTGTTCTGATGATGATGATAAATCGACTTTGAAATAACAAGAAAATTATCTTTTTTCAATCAATTAAATTTTGATCACCTACAATGATTTCCATGGGTGTCATATTTATTTTTTAATACCTTCAAATTTTCTAATGAGCAAGGATATTTTTTTAAATAATTTCTAAGTATTGCATGTTTATATCTCAAAATACATATACATTGTAGATACTCTGTTTGCTTGCTTGCTTTTAAGACGAGGAGTTTATAAGGATATTTCATAAAAAAAAACAAGCTCACTTCTTTGTAGCTGCAATCTATTTTGCCTGCCATTACTCGAGATAAAGGCTCACTAAATAGTAACATATATATTGTCATCCACAAAAAGACTGTTTTGTTGTATCATAACTCTGCTATGTGTCTAGACACATGAGATGCTTCAAGCCAAGATTGAAACCTGACTAACATAAAGTCAGTCAGATATCATACCCCAGACCATCACTAATCTTTGCCAAAGTTAAGGAATTCTTTTTACATATATGCTATTGGCTACGGGAGTGCTCAATTCATGAGAAGATATATGTATTTACTAAACTTATCCATTTTGTCAGCTGGGGCTGTAGAATACTCCAACTACACCCCTGCAGACAGGTAACCCCACCACTTACCTCAAAGAAAGTCACCAGGTGGCAGTGGGTAGTGACTTGAAATGCTTGTGGTTGGAAACCTTGTAGCCAATGTGATCACATGACCTACAACACTCCATTTAGGCTCTTACTGAGCTAGACATGTGGTCAGAGAAGCCTGATCTAATGAATTGGTTGGTTATATCAAGTCTCAGCACCTATATGATTATCTTGAACATATTATTCAAATTGCTCTCACTGTAAACACTCAATGCTATTTCATCTTCAAAGTGCGAGAAAGCCGAGAGTTAATCACATTGAGTTTGCAATACTAGAAACCATTTAAACTGTGTGCAAACAAATGATTTGTATTTAGTAAAATTATTAATATTGAAGAACAATACTTTAAACCATTTAACTAACAAATGAGCTTTAACTCACTTAAAAATAATTACCAACAAACTTGATTATATATATATATATAGAGAGAGAGCAAGATTTGGTATTAAATAATCTACAAGGGTTGATATGCCATAAAACACCACCAAGCTGGACCAGACCTAAACTTGGCTTACTTTTGATCATATGGAGGTGTCAACGGTGTAATGGTTATGATCTTGGGAAATGGACATGGCAACATGAGTTCAAATTCTTATCAAGACTGATTGTATATCACATAGCACTAATACCCTCAGGAAAGGCATGAATCTAACTCTTCTCTTTTCAGCTATTGGTAGATAGTAGGGCAGACTAAGTTCTTTAGCCTTGGCATGGCAACCAATCTAAGGGAAGGAAAACTCTGAATTCAAACCTGTTAAACTCCACTTAAGAATTGACTTTGTGTCACATTCTGACCATGTGGAGGGGTTGGTAAATACATACTTTTGATCATTTGGCCTCAATTATGGGGGATTTTTCACTGGGCCATTGGCTTAATGAGTAGAGTGTTCAGCAATGGTCCAGGAAATCGGGGTTCAATCCCTGGTTGAGTCATACCAAAGACTGCTTCGCACTCAGCACTATAAGGTGAGGATCAAAGGTAAAATGGAGCAATACTGCGAATGGAGTAACACCCTCCCCTACACTTCGGTGAAGTAGCTATTGAAAAGGGAGCCTTTGGGTCACCTTTGACTAAGGTCGCCAACTTAACTTTACTTATGGGGCACTTTGTGGAGTCTAAAATCCTTAACTTTTTTTTAAAATCCCAGTAGCAGAAGTATTTGAACATTGTTTGCTTCCAGTTGCTTGTCCAGTAAAAGAACAGAAATGTATAGTGCTCATGAGTATTATCATTCAGTGAGCACTGCATTTAAGTAAATGACCAAAAGCGCAAAATCAGTAGGGTCATTTCCCATTTCATGATGGGTAAAGTACTAGACTGCAATATAGTAGTCAGTGAGTTCAACTTGTAGTTACACTATTATGTTCATTTTTTAACTAATTCCCTTAGGAAATGTATGAACCTCCTTATCTCCCCGGCTAGGGGATAAATAGTACCACTAATGTTCTTCTAGAAGTGACTGCATTGGCATTAAATAATCCACAGAAGTTGAAATGCTATTAGTCATGCCTCGTTTGCTGGGGCTGAAAAATTCACTAATTGCTTCTCTGCAGAGAGGTAAGACTGTGATATTTTGACCTTCGACCCGGCCCAAAAATACTATTCCAAGGTGGTGCACCGGAAGGAAGTGACACATTCTAATGGCCAGTAATCGAAAGAGATCGCGTGGGCGGATTAAGGCTTATAATATGGGACAAGGTGAAGGTCCCACTGTGCCACTACAGTGATGCACCAGAAGAGAGTGACCTGTGAACTGCATGACAGTTATTTCCGCTTGATGACGATTAAACATTCGATTTCAAAGATCCAGTGGGCGATCGTGTGGGCGTTGAGTTATTATTTAACTCAGTTGAGTTTGGGTCCCAGAGCAGTTGCCAGTAGAATTCCAGAGAGCGAGAGACCAGATGTGGTAGGGAAGGCCACACCCGACCGAGGGGGCCCTCGGAAAACCCCCGATGGAGTGGACCCCAACATCAAGAGAACAAGAAAGACACAACGTGACGGTCATAACAGTGGGGTCAAAATATGAAGTTTATGTTCGGTCTCCAGCACCCTCTCACATGCAAACCTTGAACAACCCTTTCGAACCCTTGCAATAAAGTGAGAGGTGAATATTTTTCTAAAGAAGTCTTCTTGCGTCCTTTATTCTTGCGTCTGTTATCACTGCGTCTTCCTTCATGCGTCTTTATCATTGCGTCGGTATGTATCCAGTATATATATATGTATGCAACAAGACCACCCGCCAGTGAGTGTCCTGAATAAAACACTAAACCATCTGATGGTAAGGCTTCAATAATGCTGAACCTTTAGGGAATGCAGAATACCTCTTCATTGCAATCGGTCCGAGGTTCACTGTGGCCCAGAGTTTTAGTACCTGATAGCGTCAAATAGAACTAAACTGTATATTTATGCCAAACTGAATTGCTTAAAATAAAACTGTTTTGAGGTTTAAACTGCGTACTTGTGCTAAACTTAATCACTTAAAATAGAACTGCTTTGACATTTAAACTCCATACTTATGCAAAACTGAACTGTTTTTGTATACTAAACTGAATTGTTTGAAATAGAACTGTTTTAACATTCTAACTAAGTGTAAATAAAAACTATTCTTATAATAAAATGAATTGTTGAATTATATCTGTTGGACTTAACTGAATAGCTTGAAATGGAAATGTTTTTGATAATTATACTGTGTACTTATGCTCAACTGAATTTTTTGAAATAGAAAAGTTTATTTGTATAAAAATAGATTTGGCATTAGATAACCTACAAAGGTTGATATGCCATAAAATTGGACAATTTGCAATTTAACAAAGAATACAAACAAGTGCTAAATTAGTTTAGAAATATGTTCATTTCTCAGTTTAGGGATTCTTCATTGTTTTGGGTACTAATTAAATCCGTATAATTTGTGGACTGTCACTTGATAAGGAAAATGTAAATATCTAAACTACAAAATAGACTAATCTATGTGTGGATGTGTCTCTCTTCCTATATATATATATATATATATATGTGTGTGTGTGTGTGTGTGTGTGTGTGTGTGTATTCCTATACTTGTAAAAACTAGTATGATGGCCTATATTCAAATCTCTTTCTCTCTCTCCCACTCACACTATATATACACCCCTGGATAAAAATATTTGACCACCCTCAAAAATGAAGAAAAAACATTGTTTACAATTTTTGAATTATGAAAATCAGATATATGAAAGATAGGGCATAAAGACAGTTAAATTTAGAACATGAAGAAATTCCAATTCATTTTTATATGTATATTAGCTTTTATGCTTAATATTAAAATTTTGTTTTTACATAAATATAAGACCAATGAACAGAACTATAGAATATAAAGGCAATTTTTTTATTTAATATTTGGTAGATCGGCCGTTAACTTTGATAAACTCAAAAATTCAGCTAGGCATACTATCAGCTAGTTTCTAAAATTGAACTGAAGGTATTTTTCCCCATGTGTCGAAGATTGCATTTTTGAGTTCAGAAATTACTGAATACTATTGACCACCTTCATAAACTTTTTCAACAATCAATCCCTACAAATTTTCTATAGGAATGAGGTCTGGAGAGCATGCAGGGTGGTCAAGAAGTCTTATTTTTTGTTCAAGCTAGAACTTCTTTGTTATTGATGAATTGTGGATAGCAGCATTATCTGGCTGAAAAGTCCATTCTTCTCTACTTAGACAACACCCTTCTTGTATGATAAATTATTTAGCATCTTCACATAATCTGCTGTTTTTTGTCGGCCACTGACAAACTGTAGTTTAAGTTTTTCTGAGGATGAGAAGCCTCCCCACCACCACCTCTCGATCATAAGAGATCTTCTTCACTATGCCTTGTTGAGTAATTCCCTTCTGGAAATTTTTTTGCATGCCAGTACTTCTGAAAATCATCTGGACCATCTAAGTTGAGTTTCTTTTCATCTGAAAAAACAACTTTTTGCCATTCTTTAGCACTCATAGTTTGATATTGACGAGCATATTCCAGTTGTTGCTCTTTGTTCTTCATAGTTTACCTTGGATGATGAATTCTTTTCTTATGCTTAATTTTGTCATTGTTTAAATGCATTCAAATTGTTCTTGTACTGCAAGGAGCATCAGCTAGAGATTTCAATATTTTTGATGCTGACAAAGTTTCCTTTTTTACTTCACGAACAATTTTTCTCTTGAATTGTGGTGATAATTTTTCTGGCCTGCTAGTTGGTTTTCTTGTTCCCTACTTATTTGGACTTTTCAAGTAATTGCAGATAACGGTTTTACTGCATACTAAGGTTTTTGAAATTTCCCTCTGAGATTTTCTAACTCTTTTCAGAGCTGTAATCTCGCCTTTCTCAAATTCAGATAATTTAGTTCCTTTAGCTATTTTAGTATTTAAAGTATTACAGTTTTTATAACTTTTATATTAAAGAGACTATATATCATAAAGTTTTCAATTACATTGTCCTTTTTTTCTTAGTTTTTATTGGTGGTCTTATATTTATGTCAAAAATAAATTCTAAGATTTAGCATAAATGTTAATATACATATAAGTAAGTAAAGTTGTCTCCCTTTAGTCGAGGGTAACCCGAAGGCTCCCTTTTCGATAGCTACTACACCAAGGTGTAGGGGAGGGCGCTACTCCTTCCCTGGATTGCTCTACTTTACGTTAAGCAAGGAGGCATCAAGTACCATTTTTTGAGTCTTTGGTATGACGCGACCTGGGATTGAACTCAGGTCTCCCGGGCCATTGGCGAACACTCTAACCCCTAGGCCAATGTCCGGTATGATATACATATAAAAATGAATTTCTTATTTTAAATCTAAATGTCACTTAACCTTATCTTTCATATACCTAAATTTCATTATTAAAAAATTTTAAACAATCTTTTTATTCATTTTTGAAGGTGATCTTATATATTTTTGTCCAGGGTTATGTATTCATATATATATATATATATATATATATATATATGAACACACATACAAGGAATAGTTCATATGTTGACATCATATCTACTGTTAATTTTTTGACTCATGAGATTCAAGTACTGCAACACTGGAAGAAGTATATGGATTGCAAGTGCAGTCACACAAATGTTGAAAAATAAACCTCATTTGATCACATTCCATGAGAACATCTTGTTCAGTCTATGAACTTTTCAGCCGAACCTCATATATATGTATGTATATATATATATATATATATATATATACACACACAGAGACATAGTGTGTGTACCTATATTAAAATTTACAGTGTATACTACTCAGCATCTGTGTTTGTCGCTATCTCTCTCTCTCTCTATATATATATATATATATATATATGTCAGTACATACACACACAAGATATAGTAAATGTGCTTATATTCAAACCTATAATTGTAGATTACTCTCTCTCTCTCTCTCTCTATATATATATATATATATATATGTGTGTGTGTGTGTGTGTGCATACACACTATCTTGTATGTGTGTCTATATTCAAATCTGCAATGTAGATTACTCTGTGTCTATCTCTTTTTCTTTATATATGCAGATTCATGCACACACAAGATGTAGTATGTGTACTGATATACAAAACTACCCAAACACACACTCGCAGATAGACATGAATTCTCATAAATATCTAGCTGTGACATTCTTATTGGATATTACCAGCTGAAGCTAAGAAATCTGATCTACTTGTTGCCTTTAAGAATTGTTTGCAAACACCAAATAGATTTTTACCATGCATCCTCTGTATAAGAACATAAAACAAGTTCCCTAATTTGATATCCTCATTTGGACGCAATGGAATTTCATAACGTCAGTCTGCAGCCTAAATACCCAAAAGATTTACACATTGTTGCAAAATATAGCTAGATTATCCGCAAATACCCCAGCTAAAAAATTACTTTTTGAATTTTGGCTAATTTGTGGTACACCCTTTTGCAGTATCATCCCACTCGGAAGGAAACTAGAAAAGGAAGATTGTGAAGATTAGTGTTTTAGTTCCCAATGCAGCCTTCACATGTTTTTTTCTCCTGCCAGAGCTGCACCTCCTCTTCTGTTATTTGAGCAATTGACTCATAATATTTGGTTACTGAATGTATTTTTGGCTTATAAAGCACATACAAGATTTCTTGAAAACTATAGCTGTGTCACAACTACTCTATGGTTGCACCACTTAGTTTTTAAAGAAACACTTGGAGAAAAAGCTAGATGCAAATTACACAATGATACTTTGTGCCATTTTTAAAAAATCCCGGAAGCAGCACCTGACAAAACATTTACCGTATGGTAATTTTCCTCCCAGCCTGCAAACCATTCAAAAAAAGGAGTGTAAGGCATGCTAGGAACTAAAGATGAACTCATAAGGGATGTTTTCCTATGGATTCCTATGCATAGACATACCAGTATTGGCCAACCAGCAAAAACTTATATTCATCAGCTCTGTGTGGACACTAGATGCCATCAAGAGGAGCTGCTATGAATGATGGCTGATGGGGACATATGGTGAGAGAGAGTCAACGGAATCTATGCTTTCAGCATGCACTGATGATGATGATGCTCCTGGCTTAAAAAGTATATGAAGGAGAAATGATTATTGCTATACAATCAAGCCCTATATCTGTTCATCACAGGCTTTAATAGACAGCTTGATAGTCATAAAACTAGAATAAGTTTATGAATCATGCATCAAATGGTAAAAACAAAATTCAGGCTATCATAAATACTGGCATTCGTTACAATTTAATATATTTCCCTTAGTGTTTTTGATTCTTTTTCCAAGAAACAGCACACTAAAATTCTGTGATTCTTAAGTTGGGTTCTATTTTGTAAAGGAAAGCAAAAAGAGTTAGACCCCACACACATACACACAAACAAACAAAAGCTGTCTTGGTGTTACATAATTGAATAGGGAAATCTATTATTGCCTGGTAGTATCGTTTTTGAAATAAATTATAACCGCTAAATACAGACGAAAAATAGCATTAGAATATTGCTCGGTTTTAATAATGTATGGTGAACTTTAAAATCAGTGGCTATGATTGGATTAAGAATAATTTGAACAATGACTTAGACGAATTGAAATGATAAAACGTAATTTTCCATCTTTGGTTTGCTGCTCCTGACCTGGTCTTTAATTTAGTTGAAATCAATAAAAATAAGTGTACACTGAGAATCAGCTAATTATTTATTCTTTTCAACAAGCGATTTTTAATTCCTGATAATGAAACAGCATGCTTCCATCCAAGAAAGAAAGGATATGAGCCATCATCATTGACTCCAGAGTGGGAGGGGCAGATGATCATTGGTCATTGTAGGGTAACAGAGGGCTATCTAACATTTAGAATGACACTAAAGTACATCTGATGTGAGCCTATCGTTGTGGTGCTCTGGGAAGCATGGATTACCTTTTATTGCTACTTTTTCCCAGGTCTACTCTAACACAGAAAGGTAGAAGCTGTTAAGGTCTTACCAACAGATCAAGTCAATCTGTTTTAAAATGATTTGTATTTAATTGGACCATGTGAAAAAAAACCCTCTTAAGAAATAACTACAATAAAATATAAGTATTTACATATAATGAATGCCCATGGTGTAATGGTTATCGTCATAGGAAATGGACATGGCGACACGAGTTCAAATCCTGGATGAGACTGATTGCATTTCACATAGCACTAATACCCTTTGGAAAGGTATGAATCCAATTATTCTCCCTCCAGCTATGGGTAAATAGTAGGACAGACTAGGTTCTTCAGCTTTGGTGAGGCAACTAGTCTAAGAGAAGGAAAACTCTGAATTCAAACCTGTTAAACTCCGCTTAAAAGTTGACCTTGTGTCATATCCTGCCTGAGCAGAGGGGTTGGTTAATATATATATTGAATGCATTTCCCTAATCTATAAGCCAAAAATAACCCAATATTGGTTGATATGCCATTAAAATTACTCATTTAGTTTAATAACTACTCTCGGTTAGATAGATTTACCAAACTGTCACTCATTTTCTATAGTTCTTTTTACTTGTGAATGAAAAGTCATATCACAAAAAGATTTCTCTAACATAGGAATTTATTTCCAGCCTAATACTTTGGCTACTAACATGTTTTATTTTATTATTATTATATTTTTCTAGCTTTGCATTTCAGGTTAAATGTAATGTTTTGATGATTCATAATACTTGTGTCCAGTTGCAAAACTTCCTAGTGGTTATTTTCAGGTCAGTAGTTTTAGTTTGTCCTATTTGTACAATGAAAGGCCAGTCTCATTGGTCTGTTAGAGCATCTTTGCCTTCTCTTTTTTTAAGTGCAAAGCATACTTGACTTGTCCACCAAGTTTGGGACTTTTATTTTCTTTATGGTTAAATGACATTCTTTGTTCGCCTTGCAATTCAGTAGATTTTTATGCACATTTTCTCTGAGAAATCACTTTATATAATGTATTGTTTATATGAGTGGTCCTCTTAACCTGGTTTGAGGGTTATCGTATATAAGTTTGTTTGAGGACCTTATGTCAAGTTGTTGGTAACTAATAAAGAGTGGAGTTCTTCACTTGACTTGTTTGCAAAATGACATAATGGAGAAGCAAATGTCAGAACTAGTCTTCATTTCTTAGCAACCATATCTACCTTTATCAGTGCCTTATTCTCTGGGTTACAAGTCATTTATAAGTTCAAAGAGATCCTAAAATGGCATCCTATATTTGACAAGATCTTTGTTGTCATCATCATCATCATCAAGTCTTGCTGACCACACAGGTTTTCCAGACTCCCTCTTATCATCCATCCCTATCATCTATTGCTCCTGGTTGGTTATCCAGGCAGATTGCATCCATTGTCTGCACTGAACTGATGTATGTAAATCCTTGCTGGATAGTCAACACTGCCACTTCCGTCAATGAGAGAACATCGCTTGTAAGTTTGGCCTAACCTCTTCAATGTATGTCTTGTTCGTCTTACTTGGATGATTTGTGAGATGGGTTGTAAGTAGTCATACAGCTGCTCTTGTGTGGAGTGTTGCTTCCAGGATTTGTTGAAAAGTGTATGAAGCATAATGTAGTTCCCACCTAGCCTTTTATTTGTATGTTTTCTTTGTGATCAGGTGGTGCATCCATACAGTAGTATTGACACAGCCACAGTTTGGAAGAAATAGTCTTTTATTTTAAAGCCATGATAATTCTGACTTTTATTTTCTTGGGTTTACAATATGTTAACTGCATGCCCTGCAGACACGTTTGACCTTCACCCACTCAAGGAATATCCTGAGTATGATATTAAACCGTATCTGATGGTCAGGCTTCAATTTTGGAGACTTGGTGGAGTGTGGAGTACCCTTTCATTGCCATTACTCCCAGGTCCACTCTGACCCCAAATGGTAGTACCTTTTAGGGTTTCATCTATGGATCAAAGAGAACTGTTCAATCATTTATTAAGGATTATTATTATGGGAATTATTTGTATCAGATAGGAATACTTGACATCACGTGACTGAGTGCAAAAAAAAAAAACCCTCATAAAAATAAGTATGCAGAAAATAGGAACATAAATGTACAATGAATATGACGCCCTTACCTTGAGGCATAAAATAATCTTATATGTGTAGATATACCATAAAATCTATCAGAGAATTAAAATATTGATTAAGCTTGCAATTCTTCCAAAAAAAACTTTTAATATTTTACTGAGAGATTATCTTCTTGATACTTGTTGTGTGGGCATGTAATTTTCTATACATCAACGTTGAATTGCTCGAGCAGTCAAAAGAAAAATGCCTTACATTGAGCTTCAGCAAAAATGAGAAATTATTAGTCTACCTGTGTACTATTGGCAGCAAAAATGTCACTCGGCCTGAAAAAAAGTTTATGCCAAATTTTTTTTATCTAAAAGTGAAGTTGGCAACCGTTGTCGAGGGTGACCAGAAGGCTCCCTTTTCAATAGCTTCTATACCGAGGTGTAGGGGTGGGTGCTACTCCTTTCCCTTGATTGCTCCACTTTATCCTTGATCCTTAACTTATATTGCCGAGTGTTAAGCAAGGACGTATCAAGTACCATTTTTAAAGTTTTTAGTAAGACTCGACCTGGGATTGAACCCATGTCTCCCTGACCATTGGTGAACACACTACCCACTTGACCAATGAGCCAGTAATTGTGATATAATATTAAAGAACCAATCTGTTATTCATTTATATAAAGTAGACGTCCCTTCCTCAAATTATAAACTAATCATCCGACATAATTTGACATAAGGGTTAGGGGTGAGAGTAAATTTTTCAATTGATAGGACAGTTACCCACAAACCTATGCTGATCAAGATAACATCCGAAGAAAAAAAATATGATCCTCACTTTCTACTTGATAAATTTCTTTTGAAAAAAAAATTAATGTACATTTGTAAGTCTGTAGTCTAATTATATTTAAGTGTTTATTTTCCACAGCAGATTTTTTTTGACAGCATATCCTTCCTTGTCAATGCACTTAATCCAGTAATGAATACTTGTCACATAGAATGAAGATTATGCAGTGAAATTTTCAGATCAGAATTTGGCTATGTATCAAGCTATAACCATAACTGATGCAACCCCATATCTAAATATTACAAGGTATCAAATATTTTGAAATTAAAGTTAAGAAGAGGATCACTAGAGGTTTAAACTAGACAGTTCAGTGGTTAGGATGATGGTTCAGAGAACAAAGGTCTGAAAACTGTGAACAGTTTTAATAAAAAAATATATTGTTTTTAAGATAAAGAATTGGCTGAACTTTGAGATCCATCAATACCGAAAATTCAAGATGAATTTGAATTATTCTATTTCTATTGTTTAGTTATTCAATGTGAAAGTCTTTTTTCCAAGCAAAATATGGTTTCAAGTACTTCTATCTAACACCAATAATTTTCATGCAATCGTATGTTTTCAAGTTGCAAATAATAATTATAATCCTTTGTAAACAATTATAGCTTCATGTAATTATTCTTAATGCAAATGCACACAATGATATGACTTCAAATATTCCTATGTAACATTCTAAAATGTTTTCTAAAAACATCTGTTTGACCCTAACAGTTATTACCACCCCAGACCATAGTTG
Organism: Sepioteuthis lessoniana; assembly: GCA_963585895.1. Classification (NCBI taxonomy): domain Eukaryota; kingdom Metazoa; phylum Mollusca; class Cephalopoda; order Myopsida; family Loliginidae; genus Sepioteuthis; species Sepioteuthis lessoniana. The sequence continues at coordinate 77,244,007 of OY757927.1, read as the reverse complement.
ACCTGGGAGTAAAGGCAATAAAGGGGTATTCCACACACTCCAGTTCTGGAGCCTCACCGCTAGGTGCACTTAAGTGGGATACCCAGGACACTCTTATCTGAGAGGTTCTACCCTTCTGCAGAGGATACAGTGGACATATTCTAAACCTATCAACACGGTGATGAAAAGGGGTAAGAAGGTTCGACTGTACCACTCTTTGAAATGAGAAGAAAGTGATTGCCTTGAAAATCAGCATTTAAAAATCCTGGGGTTTTTTTTCTGCTGCAAACAACAAACACTGACACTAATAAGAAATCTACATTGAACAAGCAAAAATGTTATGCATGTCTGTGTTTATAATACATGAATTAGTTTATTATCAGTTAAAATATACTGTACTTACTAGTTGATAAAGGATAGTTTATTACAATAGGGATGAACGGCCTGACACCAAGTCTAATATCCAATTATTGGCCTAATAAGTAGAGTGTTCGCCAATGGTCCATGAGATTAGGGTTCAATCCCAGATCGAGTCATACTAAAAACTCCAAAAAAAAAAAATGGTACTTGATGCCCCTTTGCTTAACATTGCATTACAAAGCAAGGATCATGAGTAAAGTGGAGCAATCCAGGGAATGGAGTGGCACCATCTCCTACATCAGGTCACCCTTGATTAAGGTTGATTACTTAGAAACTACTACCCCAGGCAAGAATTTGGAATCATCACATTCAGCAGTGTTTTTAATGTTTATTTTGTATTTTTATGGTTAGGGTTTTTTTTTGTTTTGTTTTTTTTATTGAGCAGTAAAAAGCTAATTGCAGTTAGGATGCATAGCATGTTTTTATTTAAAACCTAAATGTATTTTTTTATGGTTAGGTTTTTTTTTTATTGGGCAGTAAATAAACTAATCACAGTTAGGATGCATAACATTTTTTTATTTAAAAGCTAAGTAATCTGGCTTCATAGAATATTTCTTGAAAAAGATGAAGTTATTTGAATTAACAGTATTATATTTTTTCTTGCAGAAGGAAATATTAACCATAACAAAGTTGAAGAAAAAATTATGGAATTCCCAAACAACAAAATTACGATTAATATATATTTGCCCTTCCATATTTTAGCCAGGGATAGTATAATGCCATCACAAAAAACAATGATATATACAAATCCTCTTTCTTTTTTATTTTTCTTCATTGACAAAAAGAAAGATTTATCAGTTAACAAATTCTCTATGTTAATAAAGATGTTATAGTCAGTTTTGAGAATTGATCAATGAAAAAATTATTTACCCTCAGATCTATTTTCCTCCATGGTGTTGTGGTTAATATGCTGGTTTATGACATTCTAGTGAGTGAGTTCAACTTCTAGTTGAGTTGTTACATTCACTTTTGGACTAATACCCGCGGCAAAGGTATGAACTTTGCTATCCTCCCTCCCAGCTACGGGTTAAATATCACTGCTACTGTTTTTCTCGATGGATGTCTAATAACCCACAAAGGTTGATAGGCCATCAAAACCAAGAAACCAATTTATTTTTCACTACTTCCTTTAAAGAATCCTTTACTTCCTGTTTGAGCAACGGCTTACAAAGTGTATTTCTATTGCAATACACTTAACAAAACACTTCTCACCTTAGAAAATGGATTTGGTAAGATGAGTTCAAAATCTGGATGAGGCTATTGGTGCTTCACTTTGTGCTAATGCCCTTGGAAAAGGCATGAATTCATCTCATCTCCTCTCAGACTATAGGTAAATAGTAGGGCACAGTACCTTGGTATGGCAATCAGTCTAGAAGAAGGAAAACTCTTAATTTAAACCAGTTTGTTTTTGTTTAGAAATTGACCAGCCACATTTTCTCTGGAGCAGAGGAGTTGGATAAATACATAGAAAGTCTATTGGCAGATACTCTACAGGATTTAACTTGTGCACACAGTTCAAAATGCCCATCTCCATAAATTACCTTACTTCTTGTCTATGTTTCTTGAAGAACTCATATTCTTGACGTGAATGTAAAAAAAGAGAGCCTAAACTCCTATGTAAAGTAAACCAACCACTCGATTTTGAATTGGAGTACAGCTGGGTTGAATTAACGTTTTCCTTTCTCTTAGAGTGGTTTCCTTACCAAGACGAAAGGACGCAATCTGCTATACTATTTTACCCATAGTCAGAAAATAAACAGATTCATGTTTTTCATAAGGTCGTTAGCACAAAGTGAAGCTCTGTCTCATCTGGGATTTGATCTCTCGTCACCAATTCCATTTCCTATAATGATAACCGTTATTCTGACCACACCTTCTAAGCTAAGATCATGTAAGCTATTTTCTTCCTGGCAGTACCAAGTTACCATGCGAGTTAAGATAATAGTGTTGATTTTCTCAGATTGTCATCAGTATGTTTTGCTTGTCATACTTTCTGACATTGGGAGATTGTTTCTTTCTCCTGACAGTTTAGGGTTTACTCTCAACATAGATGTGTTGGTGGTGATGGTAGTTGTAGTATTCATAGTAGTGGTGATGGCGTTGTTGTTGGTGGTGATGGTGGTGGTGGGGTCTATTGTTTCCTACCATTATTCTCTTGCTATCTGACCCTATCACAACAGAGAAATGAGATAGTGTTTACTTCCTTGCATGGAGCATCCACAGAATGTTATCTTCTCTTTCTTCATCATTTTCTTACCTTTATCATGAAATCCTAAGCTGTTGGCTAGAATCCATACATGATGTCTTGATCAGTTCTTTCACAAAGGTACTGTGGTAATGGAACCAGACCCGAAGGAATTCACTCCACCTAGATTAACATTGTGTAGTTTTATTAATTCCCAACATTTTCTTTTTTTTATATTTCCCTTTTTATCACAATTCATTTATAAGTCTTTTATTTATCATCAACTGTTCCTATGTATTTTGTTTTGTGAAGAAATTTATTAGAAGAGCAAAACCTGTTGTCTTGTAGTACAAATATTAATAAATCTGTATCTGCCAGTTTCTAGATTACATGCCGATCTTCATTATTGATATGATTTATTTTATCATACTTGCAGTAGTGCTCACAAATGAGTAACCATGGGCCAGTCAAAGGTATTGTCTGTAAATATGTATACTCCAACCAAAAATTTTTTTTATAAAAGTAAATTCATTTCAGAAATAAAGATATTAGGATATTATTTGTAGTGAAAATTATAAACTCAGAATGAATATTATTAGATATTATTTATTACCAAACCCTGCAACATCTGAATATGAATTTGTAGCAAACTAAAAAATAATTGCTCTTTTGCATAAAACATGTGTTGAGTATATTTTTTTATAAAATCTAAATGTGGCTAACAAATATTAATTTACAGTATTTAAATGAATTCTTTATCTTTATCATTATCTTGAATATATATATACACCTCAACCAGTTTTTTTAATAAATATTTAACTTTTTTCTAAATTAAAATTACCAGGTTGCTACTTCTTGAGATGTTATTTATGACCAAACTCAACTATATTGGAAGTATGTAGCCAAAAATCTGAATATGTGTGTGTATATATATATATATATATAAGTAAAGTAAAGTTGGCGAATGTAGTCGAGGATGACCAGAAAGCTCTTTTTTCAATAGCTACTACACTGAGGCATAGGGGAGGGTGCTACTCCTTTCTCTGGATTGCTCCACATTACCCTTGATATGTACCTTATATTGCTGAGTGTTAAGCAAGGAAGTATCAAGTACCATTCTTAAAGTCTTTGGTATGACGCGACCTGGGATTGAACACAGGTCTCCCGGACCATTGGCGAACACTGTACCCACTAGGCCAATGAGCCGGTGATAAATATAGATTTTTTTCAATTATATATATAATATATAATATACCAATTCATTTAAAAATAAAATTACATTTCTGTAAGCAAAAATAAGATTGCATATGTATAACTATTAATCAAGTTTTATTGATATATCTATATGTTCTCATACGATCGGACAAATACCCTTGAGAAAGGTATGAACCTCTTATTCTCCCACCTATGGGTTAAATAGTACCACAACTGTTCTTTTAGGAGAATGGCCTTGGTATTAAATAACCTCCAGAAGTTGATATGCCATTAAACAAAGAAACCAAACTTGTTCTCATACAGTGAGTAAAATTTGTTTTTATTACCACAAAAAGATTGAATGAAACTGGAAGTAATGCAACAGCCAAAAGATAACAAAGTGAGCTATATTCATTATAGGTTTCATCCTGTTCTGTTTCTTTTTTTTTTTAATGCGCTAGAAAAACACTCATACACACACACACACACACACATATATATATATGTAAATATAAATAATTTTACTTTTGGTTTGCGAAATTATGAAATTTTACTCTTTTAATGAAATGTGATTTCAATGTGAATCCTAAGAATGTAATAAAATATATTCAAATGGATGGATTTTTAATTTTTTTCAAAACTTGAACTTAGGAATTTAATTCATTATTTTGTATTTTGCAGAATTTCTCAAATTTTTTTAGAAATAAAATTTGAAAACTTGAAAATAATAATTTACTGCTTATTTAGAATAATTAGAACTTAATAAATATCATAAATATAACTTTTTATATTTTATTAATGGAACTATAAATTTTATTACATAAATACAACTTGATGTTTTAATGGATAAATACAATTTTAGAAATTTTAGAAATGCAACTTTACATAATTTTGAAATACAATTTTATATTTTAGTGCATGAATAGAGTTTTGAAAATTCTAAGAATATAATTTCACATATTTTATAAATGCATCTTTATATATTTTAAAGATACAAATTGAGAAATTTTTAAAATACGACTTTACTTTTGTGTATTGTCAAAATAATAACTCTTTCGTGATAAATAATAAATTTCTCAGTTATTCTAATGGATCTCGTTTTGTGAAAAAGAAAAATATTCAACTTTTCAAATATAATTTGGCTCTCTAGAAAAAATCTTTGATATTTTGGAAATTATAGAAAGTAACTTCACCAAAGAATCAGATATTTTTTTTTAAAATGGGGGAATGAGACATTTCCAGAAATCAAAGCCTACTTTCAGTATCACTCACAAATAAGTACACCTCTTACAAATTTTTAATGATGGAATGAGATGTTTCCAGAAATCAAAGCCAACTTTCAGTATCGTTCACAGATAAGTACACCTCTACAAATTTATAATGAAGGAATGAGACATTTCCAGAAATCAAAGCCAACTTTGAATATCGCTCACAGATACGTACACCTCTACAAATTTTTAATGAAGGAATGAGACGTTTCCAGAAATCAAAGCCGACTTTCAGTATCGTTCACAGTTAAGTACACCTCTTACAATTTTTAATGAAGGAATGAGACATTTCCAGAAATAAAAAAGAACTTTCTGTATTGCTCGCAGATAAGTACACCTACCAGTTTCTTTGATAAAATGAATTTTCTTCTAAACTGAAGATTGTCATGATAGCACGGATTCCCTTGACTATCTCTCAGTATCCATTCGTATTGTGTATTACCCTTGAGTGTTCACTTAGATGGTATCCAGTGCTTGCCTGCACAGAGCTGATGAATGTAAATAATTTACTTGTTAGCCAAAACTGGCGCATCTATGCATGGTAGGTCACTGGAGAATATCTCTTATGAGTTTGCTCCTGCATTTCTTTTTTATCTTACTTGGATTGTTTGTGAGATATGACAGTACTGCTGCATTTTTGTGAGAAGCTGCTTCTAGGATTTGTTGCAAACAGTAAGCAGCATCTTTGTTTAGTTTCCAATTAGCTTTTTCTCTGAGCACTTTAATGAAGTCCAGCTGGTGCAGCTATATGATAGTATTGGACTGCTACCACTTGGAAGAATCCCCATTTTATTCTATCAGAGAAATTTCATAATGGTTGGTAACCTGTCAATTACAGCCCATACATTTCCCATGCATATGTTGGCATTGCTTTCAGTAGATGAGATATTACTACCAGGATATGTGAAGTGGTCTGCTAATTTCAGAGGCACCTTCTTGTTTAAAACATATGAACTCTGTTTTATTCATGTAGAGACCAATGCTTTGTGCTGCATATTTTATTATTGTCCTGCCCAGCAGCGTTGAAACTCTACGAATATTTGGAAGTCTAAAAAACTAAACTCCAGACTGTGTGGAGTGTCAAGTCTTCTCTTGATTTTTCATGGTGAAACACAGGATTCTGCAAGTGCAGCACTCTCCATTATCTCTAGATTTAGTTCTGTATGACTTTTTCTTGTTTTCTAAACTGAAAATTCCTCTTAAGAGTATGAGATTTGAGGATATAGAGGTCATGAAAAGAAATATAAATGCCACTTTATGCTGTATCAAAAAAGGAGTCTTAGTATAATTTCAAGCAATAAAAAACTTGATGGAATAAGTGAATTGAATACCAATGGTAGGATTTCAAAGAAAATCGATGTTTCATTCATTGTTCATTTCTGCCTTTATACTTTTTGAACATAGACATTGTACTGTTGTGGTTTCCACCAATTTAGTCATGCTTGGACATAACAAGAACTTTCCTCAGTTGTGTGTTATATCCATTGATCTTTAAACATCACTTTGTACTTAGTAAAATCTAATGTCGATTAAGTATCAGTTAAGATGAAATAACTACAAATCTCTTTAGTATTTTTTTCCTATTATAAATACTGTTATATGAACTATGACTGGTATTTGTTATACAAGTGTGGCACAAGGCCGTTTTTTAGCTGAGTCTGGTCGCAGGGCCGTAACCCAGGTGTGTCCGGCAGTCCCAAAAATGCCCTGGGCACAATCGGCATCCCCAATAAGGGGTGCCTCAGGTGCCATGCAGTACACCTAATCCCTTCGAAGAGGATAAAAGCCTGGGGGGGGGATGGCACCCAGAGGCCAGAGGTGTCTCCAGTGATGAGGCACACCCGACCGGAACTGAGCAGCCCACCACACAGCCAGCCAAAATGTGACCCAACAACTAGAGAGCCACACCAATCACGTGGATTGGTGGACTATATATGAACTATGACTAGAGTTCAAGTGACAGCAAGTCTCTAATAATGTAGATTAAGCATCATCCAAAGATTAAAATATACCATAGCAGCTAAGATCAAATCATCATCATCATCATCAAGTTGCACTGACAGCACGGATTTCGCTACTTCTCTCTGTCTATCAAATTTTCCAAATAACATACTGTGTCCCCACAAAGTGTTATATATTAACCCTTGACCGAGCCATCAATCAGAGATGCACCTGTATAAATAAGCAGAAGAAGAAGCAGAAGCAAGTGGGCATTATGAAAGAATATAGGCAAATGCCGGTGGCCGTTGAGTCAGTTGGTGACAGGAAGGCCAGAGTGAAAACCAGGTTGCAGACTGAGAACACCGCTGAGGGTTGTGGCCCTCAGTGACCCCCGGTTGAGCAACACCAGCCAAGATGCGGAAGAAGTGCTAAGTGGATTCTTGAAGATAACACAGCATACTATGGTCAAGAGAAGAAGTTGGATCAGTATAGTAGTCTGTCCCTGTCTTCACCCATCTCTCATACATCACAGAAACATCAACGTAGTTATTGAAAAGGGAGCCTTTGGGTCACCCTCAACTAAGGTCACCAACTTTAGTTTTTTTAAGTGTGTGCAAACAAAGGATTAATTATAAACAGAAGTATTCATGTTGAATATTTGGAACCACTTAACTGTGTGCAAACAAGTATGATAAGTTAGCAACTGTAGTCAAGGACAACCTGAAGGCTCCCTTTTCAATAGCTACTACACTGAGGTGTAGGGGAGGGTGCTATTCCTCTCCTTGGATTGCTCCACTTTACTCTTGATACATACTTTATAATGCTGAGTGTTAAGCAAAGAGGTATCAATTACCATTTTTAAAGTCTTTGGTTTGACCCGACTTGGGACTGAACTCCAGTAATACTTGCGTGCAAAAAATATTAACTAAGTATGTATGCATGAATATATATATATTCACATATGTAGTTATGGGTACATAACTGTGAATACATGTGTATGCGAACATAAATCAACTCTTATGGATGTATCATCATCATCATCATCATCATCATGTCGCGCCGCCAGCACGGATATCCCTGACCCTCTCTCGCCACTTCTCCCTATCATTCATCGCCTCCGGCAGGTCTTCAGGGTACATCCTGTATCCTCACATAGTTGCTGCATGTAAGTTTGTGCTGGTCATCCTGCTTTTGCACATCCATATGTGGGGGTCCACAGGAGTACATCGCTTATGAGCTCGTCCTTGCTTCTCCAGCAGTGTCCTGCGTGTCTGGTTCGTCTAACTTGTATAGTTTCGTGATGGGGGGCAAGTGTCCATATAGTTGGTGTCTCGTGGGGTGTTGTTGCCAGGACTGCTCTCAACATTATGGATGTATAGATGGGTATATAAAAAGGAACATGTGTGTGTATATGGGTATATAAATATTAACATGTATGTATTTGTGGTTATATAAATATTAACGTGTTTATGTATATGGTATAAATGTATATGCATGTTGGGATATATAAATATACATGTGTGTATATAAATAAATATATATACATGTTTGTTGATAGGTATATAATATATTCTTGTGCATATAGTAATATATAAGTAAATATGTCTGTATATTCAAATATACATCTGTGTGAATACGGATATAAATATGCACGTGCAATCAGTTTGAATGTTTCATTTCTTATTTGATTGTTTGTATCACTAGATGCAAATAGATCTGTTTTAATTGCTCAAACTCACATCCTCTCTCTATGTAAATATTATGAATGAATATATATATATATATATATATATATGTCTTTTTCTGAACATATATGTATATATATCTGTCCTTTTCTGAATATATATATATATGTGTATCAGTCTTGTTTTATATATATATATATATATATATATATATATGTATTTGTGAGTGTGCGTTTATTCACACGTACACACATAAATATACACTTTAATTTACTCCAGACATGACCCCCTGCATATAACCTGTGAGATTCTATTCCTTCCTCTCTATATTGCATCAACCATGGCAATCGTTTTATGGGCAATTTCTTCACAAAATGTCTATAAAAGCTGTTGTCAGCTTTTATATCATAGTTTCTTCATTCAGACAATGTTGTGGCAGTGGTGGTTTCATTGGTAGTGGAGAGCATTGTCCTTCGTTCTTTGTCTTGTAATACCTGCCACCCAGCATATTGAACATAATCATAAACATGACCTTCCACAAGTTAACAACTATGCATATTACTAACTTCCATGTGATAATTTGAAATCATTATTTTCTAGTTGTTGGGTTTGCCCATTAAATCCATCGGCATTTATTGGTGTTTGGAGACTGTGAGAAATGAGTTATAGCACACTTGTCTTTCTGATTTCTCAGGCTCCGCCATCTCCTATTTACTGTGGGGACAGAGCTAATTCTTAAGTAGAGCTTTATGATATTGCACCATTCTCTCTTGGGGGGGTCGAGTATGATCCTTAATTTGTTCTTTTAAAACATATATATCTTGGCAGTTTCAAGCAAAAATGGTATTAAATTTGATTTGGTATGTTTTAGAAACTCTCTCTACTTAGAAAAACACACAGCCCTGTAAGCTAGTGTTGTAGAATACACATACTGCACCACTGCAGTGGAATAAGACCCATCTCAATAATATCCAGGATAAGATACCAAACCATTTGACAGTGAGGCTCTAGTCGTGGAGCTTTGGGGAATGTGGAGTACCCCTTCATTGCCATTACTCTCAGGTCTTCTCTGAACCCGGAGAAGTAGTACCTGTTGGGTCCAATCTATGAGTCAAATAAAACCATCTGATGGTGGGGCTCCAGTTCTGGAGTTTTGGGGAATGTGGAGTACCCCTTTATTGCCATTACTTTCAGGTCTTCTCTTACCTGGATAGTAGTATGTGTTGGGTCCTATCTATAAGTCAAATAGAACTAGTGTCCTGGATATGACACTAAACTATCTGATAGAGAGGCTCCAGTCCTGGAGCCTTGGGAAATGTGGAGTACCCCTTTATTACAATTTCGGTCCGGCCCAGTCTGACCCAAAGTGTTAGTACCTCATAAGGTTCCATTTATGAGTTAAATAGAAAGTGTTAGATTGCAATATTTCAAACCATTTAACATGTGAAAAATAAATAGAAATATTAGTATTACATAGCAATACTTGAAACCATTTAACTGTGAGCAAAAAAATGGATTAATTTTTAATGGAATTATTAGTGTTGGATAACAATATTTGAAACCATTTTCCTGTGTGCAAAGAAATGAGATCTGAGTCATTAAAAAAAATGTTACCCAGAAAATATTTGCTTACAAATCATATATATATATATATACATGTATGAACAGGATCTGTCATTAGATATTGCATTAGGTTTGATATGCCATAAAACACAACCAAACCAAAAAAATGCATGTAAGTCTCATATAGAAGTTTACAAAGTTGAAAACAGATAACAAAAGGATAGAATTAGTTGGTTGGTTGGTTTTGTGGTATGTCAACCCTTTTCTGGGTTGTTTAAATTTGTTCTTCTCTTTTTGGGAGCAATTCTATGCTTTCAAGTAACTAATAGTAACACCAATCAACCAAACTTTTACTATTGAGTTGAAAACACATTCCAGCATAAATTGAGCTGATTGCAAATCTGTGTTTGAAATAATTCTTGCATGTCAGGATTTGGTAATATATATGAAGATTGTTCAGAAAGTTCAAAGCCTCACCAAGATTTTAAATTTGTTGCACACCTCTTACCTTTATATGGGCCTCATCTTCACAGAAATTAAGATAGAAATCTGAATTAGTTTTTCTCATTTTCTAAGAACTAGCAGTAGATTGCCACAACAAAAATTTAGCTGTAACTCTTCTTTCTTGGTGAGTCTTAGAACTTTTTAAACAACCCTTATACATCATATGCTTCTGGTAGATCCATAAATAGTTATCTTTGAATGCCTTTAGATCAAACCATTCCTCACTGAAGACTAAATAGAAGCAATGATTTTAACTCCTAAAAATAAAATCTGGCTCATAGAATAGTGATACCTAATGTCTGACAGCAAGTTCAAAGCTATACTGAATACAGTTGAACTAGTTTGATGGGATTCATTGTATTAATTGTATTGACCTTTCTTGGGTCTCATAGAATTGAAAACAATCCTGATTTAATAAGCAACAAGCGAACAGCACAATAAAAAAATGGAAATTCATTGCTTTCTGACCTCAATTTTTTCGACCCAATCTGGTCAAGATAAATGATTAGCAATGAGTAAGATTCCACCAAGATATTTTGTTGATGATTGAACCTAGATACCAAGGATACTTCCATCCAATATGATTGGAGAGCAATATTAAATGTCTCAAACATTTCGAAATTCAATTGACCGGCGTTTAAGGTGAATACATTTGCAGCCACCTGTTGTATTACTTTCGAAGAGATGTTATCTTATTGAATTTTCCATTTTTTTAAATTGATATGATGTAATGAATTATTTACTGAATCTCAGTACTCTAGTTTTCTCTCCAAGGTGATGAGATTCAATATAATAGGGTACATGGCATAACACAAGTGAATATAACATTTCAGTACCATGTCATGGTACAAATCTGACTTCAGATTTGAATTGAATACAATTCAATTCTGATTTCAGATTTGAATTCAAGGGTTAAAATTCAATTCTGACTTGAGATTTGAATTCAGGGGTTAGAATTCAATTTTGACTTCAGATTTAAATTCAAGGGTCAAAATTCTGTTAAGAAGAGAACAATTCCTTTTACAAGTAGATGAAAAGATTTTTTCTTTTTTTTTTTTTTGGCGGGGTGGCATCATTTTTAACTTCTAGTGACTATCCCTGATAAAATAATTCATGCAGGGGGAATTCCCCATGGTGTAGTGAGTCTAGTGCAAGACTGTGACATCATAGTAAGTAAGTTCTAACTCCAGTTGAACTCTTATGTTCACTTTGATATTAATACCCTTAGGAAAGGTATGTACTTTGTTAGCCATCCCTCAGTGATTGGTTAATTAGTACCACTGCTGTTCTTCTACAACGATGGCTTTGTTATAAAATAACCCACAAAGATTGATATGCCATTAAACTAAGAAACCAACCAAATAATCTATGTACTTATATGGTTTCAAATCTTCCTATCAAATGTAAATAATTTGCATATAATTATATGGTTTCAAGTATTCCTATCTAATACAAATAATTTGTAAACAATTACATGGTTTCAAGTAAATAATAATTATTCTTTGTAAACCATTACAGCGTCAAAAAAATTTGCACACAATTAAACAATTTAGAATATTCCAATCAAATACTAATAATTTTCAAAGAAATATATTTTACTCATAGATGGGCTTCTAACATACTACTACTATGGGTCCGAGTGATGGTTAGGAAGAGACAACTCCACACTCCCAAGAGCTGCTGATGTGGAGCCTTACCACTAGATATTGTTTAGTGTCATACCCAAGACACTGCATACACTCGTCTACTATATATCTTCCTCGTCTTGAAGTTGTGTTGATAGCATGGATTCCCTTGTCTCTCTCAGCATTTATCCCTACCATCCATCACTCTTGGCAGGTTCTTTAGACAGCATCCAGTGTCTGCATGGAGCTAATGCATATTAATCTTTGCATTTCAACCAACACTGGTGCATCTATGTGTGGGAACCCACGAGAAATCTTCACTTAGGAGTTCATCCTTACTTATTTAGCAGTTTTCATCATATCTTAATTGTTTTGTTTTTATGGTTTGTGAGACATGGGTCAAGTGACGGTACAGTTGCTTTTCTTGTGGGGTGCTGATTCCAGGATTTTTTGAAAACAGTATGCAGTATTATTGTGTAGTTCCTGTCTTGCTTTCTCTCCAGTCATTTCATTAAAGTCCAGGTAGTGCAGCGATATAGTAGTACTGAAACCGCTACTGCTAGGAAGAATTCCTGTTTTATTTTATTTGAGAGAGCAATTTTATACATTTACTAACATTTGCTTAATTTGGCACTCAGACCACAGATTGCTTACCATACTTCCCTTAGCCGTTACCCATTTAAGTACTGAACATCCTAATCACTGCTTAAGTTTATTGATCTGGTAAGAACCAGTGCTTTCAGTATAATTTTACCATGAGATAGTACATGACTCATATAGGTATTGATTTACCAGAAAAACATAACCTCAGATTGTTGATATCTTGACTGTTAACATAAAGATTACTGATTTTTCTGAAGAAAAAATATCCAGATTGAAAGTATGGGGAGTTGCAAAAAAAAGAAACTTTTTCAATAAGTAAATGCAGACTCCAGTGGTGAGGAACTTTTTCATGAATAATCACATAGTTAGTTGGGCTTGGAATATATTGACTGTATCCCTGCAAAGGAGTAACACCCTACTCAGAAAGAGTTCAGTCAGCTGGGGTTGGAGAATACACCGACTGCAAATCTGCAGAGGGGTAGTACCCCCCAACAACTGTCCTGGATATGGCACTAAACAATCTGATGGTGAGGCTCTAGTAATGCTGGAGCTTTTGGGAATCTGGAGTACCCCTGCATTGCCATTGCTCCACTCTGTCTCAGAGTGGAAGCACTTGAAAGGGTCCTATCAATGGGTCAAATAGAACTGTTTGACTTGTAAACAAATAACATGCCAAACTGAGTTGCTTGAAATAGAACTGTTTGATCATTAAACTGTGTATAAACAAATGGCTGATGTTTAATTGAATTGTTAGTGATACATAGCAATACTTGGAACTGTTTAATTTTGTTGACTTATGTTTACAAATCATATATATCTAATATATATGTATAAACCAGAATTTGCATTAAATAACCAACAATGGTTGATATGCATATTTACCAACCCCTCCTCTTGGGCAGGATATGACACAAGGTCAATTTTTACGCAGAGTTTAACAGGTTTGAATTCAGAGTTTTCCTTCTCGTAGACTAGTTGCCTCACCCAGGTTGTAGAACCTAGTCTATTTACTATTTACCCATAGATGGAGGGAGAATAATTGGATTCATACCTTTCCCAAGGGTATTAGTGCTATGTTAAATGCAATTAGCCTGGTCCAGGATTTGAACTCATGTCGCTGTGTCCATTTCCTACGACGATAACCTTTACACCACGGGCACCTCCTACAATGGTTGATATGGCATAAAACCAAACCCTACTCGGAAAGCAGTGTCCTAGGTATAACAATAAATTACATCTTGGGGGAGTTCCCTGGTGTAGTGGCTAATGTACTCATTTGCAACATCACAGTGAACAAGTTCAAACTCCAGTTATACTAATGCATCCATTTTCAGACCAATACCCTTGGAAAAGGTATGAACCCTCTTATCCCCACAGTTATAGGTTTAATAGTACCACAACTGTTTTTCTACAAGATGGCTTTGGCATAAAATAACCCACAAAGGTTGATTGTCCACTTGGCTGGGGCAGTGGAATACACCGACAAGATCCTATGTTAGAATTGTCTGTGTATAATTTAGTCCAAATTTAACTGGACTAAATTTTTAATACCTTTTTTTTTAGATTGTGTTTTTTCTTTTTTTTTAAACAAAGAACTGGGATATCAGATTCTCAAGTTGAGGTGGTTGATATTAATTGATCTTTTGTCAAGGTCATGGAAGGCTACAGTTATTGGTTTAGAAGTTTGAAGGTTCCCTGCTCCTTGCATAATTCATTTAATTGATCCTTGGTTAATTTTGTTTTTTCAAAAGCACCTTCTGAGGATTAAAGTTTAAAGATTTTGTTGGTTGTATCCTAAAACTTTCGTATCACTTGAAGATATTTTTTTTGGCATTTAAGAACTCCAGTATTGACTGGACAAGCTGAGATATAAAAACTTGTTAGGTCTGAAGACGTGGCAGCCAGGAACATCCATTTATTTATGACTCAGATATGACAAGAATGAAATGCCTCTTGGCTTGAGACTCTTACAGGACGGAAAAGGACATCGTACCAATTCTGACGTGTTATTGCCATGACTGTCTTAAAAGATTTCCTTTTTTTTTTCAAACTATATATTTACTGCCCCCCCCCTACTTCTAAATGAAAAAAATATCTTTACAGGCAGAGGAAGAAGCATACAGAGGATGTGGGTGTGGGTAAAATGTGTGGAACTGTTTTTCGATGGAGTGTTTGATGGTAGGGGTAGCAGTGATATAGAGTTAGGTTTTGTATATGCTGCTCTGTGTGCATTATACGTTACACTGCATGCACGCGAGCGTATTGCTTTGTCAGAAGTCATCAGTCAGCCATAGGATGGCTTGCCACCCTCCACCTACCCAACATCAACTGTTTGGGGGTTTTGTTACTTGAATAGTGATGGCACAAGTTGAGACACAGAATATGCACAGAAAATATTAGAAAATATATTGTGACAGAGCAAATTTCCTGAGCCATTGCATGAACTGAACTTTACCCCTGAATATGTCTTTATCTTTTTTTGGTTTCTTTTTTTTGGGGGTGGGGTATTAGGTGGGTGGGGGGAGGAGATGGTTGTCTTGCAAAGCACAGTCAATTAACTTGATATCCTGTGTGAAAAACACTGCTTCACCAGCTGCATTCAGGAGAAGAACATAAAACATACATGTAAGTATCAAGACGTTTATTAAGACTGGGCTGCGAAGGGTGTTGCTCAGCATGTCTTACTTCTTTTTTTTTTTCTCTCTCTCTCTCTCGGTTATATGTAATATTAGACATGTATGTATGTACAGTACAGTACAGTTAGTTGTACAAATGAAACAATTGTAGTTGGTCTCTTTTATTGTCTCTGGGATTTCATAACATTTTACTTGGGTAAATCAAAAGTTTTGTGGGTGTGTCCGTGTGGTATAATGTTTAAAGCGGTGGACTGCAGAATTGTAGTAAGCGAGTTCAAACTCCAGTCGCGCTATTACATTCACTTTTGGACAAATACTCTTGGGAAAGGTATGAACCCCGTTATCCTCACAGCTATGGGTTAAATAGTACTACTACTGTTCTTCTTGAAGTAGAGCTTTGGCATTTAAATAACCTAAAAAGGTTGATATGCCATTAAACAAAGAAACCAAACCAAACCAAACCATCAAAAGTTTTGTTATATTTTGGCTACATGAGGTCCAGTTTGGCATCACTGAATGAAGTTGGGAAGGTGACAGACCTCAATAGACTGTGAGATATGGAACTCGCCTGATACTGTCCTTGTGCCTCTCACCAGATTTACTTCTATGACTAAGGGTTTGTGGTTTGGTTTTATAGCATATCAACCATTGAAGTTTATAGGCTATCGATCATATGGAAATCAGACCTGACCGAGAAAATGAAATGTCGTTTCTTCCAAGCAGCTGTCGTATCGATACTGCTGTATGGATGCACTACTTGGACGCTAACTAAATGAGTGGAGAAGAAGCAAGATGGCAATTACACAAGAATGCTGTGAGCAATATTGAACAAGTCCTGGTGGCAACACCCCACAAGACACGAACTGTACGGCCACTTGCCTCCCGTCACGAAAACTATACAAGTTAGATGAACCAGACGTGCAGGACACTTCTGGAGAAGCAGGGACAAACTCATAAATGATGTACTCCTATGGACCCCCACATATGGCCAGGCAAAAGCATGACAACCAGCTCGAACATACATTCAGCAGCTATGTGAGGATATGGGATGTAGCCCTGAAGACCTACCAGAGGCGATGAACGATATGGAGAAGTGGCGAAAGAGGGTCAGGGATATCCGTGCTAGCGGCACCACATGATGATGATGATGAGATATATATTATTTGTAAACTTAAGTCAACTAAATTAAATAATTCCAAGTATTGTTATGTTTTACAAACATCAGTTATTTGTTTACACAAAGTTCTATGATCAAACAGTTCTATTTAGCATAGGTCAAAATTAAATGGTTTCAAGTACTATTATGCATCACTAACAATTCAGTTAAACATAAGTCATTTGTTTACACACTGTAAAAGGATCAAACAGTTTGAGTTTCAAACAATTCAATTTAGCGTTAGTCATTTGTTTTCACTCAGTTTAAATGTCAAATAGTTCTATTTGACCCATAGATTGGACCCTTTCAGATGCTACCACTCTGAGCCAGTGTCAACCTGGGAGCAATGGCGATGAAGGAGTACTCTGCATTCCCTAAAGCTCCAGCATTCCTGCAGCCTCACCATCTGATTGTTTATTGTCATATCCAGGATACTTATTCAGTATGAGGGGGTTACCCCTCTGCAGAGATGCAATTGGTGGATTCTGCAGCCCTGGGCTGTCTATGGTGAGACCTACATGATCTTACATGACTGTCAAGGTTCTTGCAACCTAGGCAAAATTTCTTGAATTATCACATTACTGTACTGTAATCAACGGCCTCTTCACTGCTTGCTGTACAAATGTTTTTGGTTTCTTTCTTGACGTTATCGCCCACTTTGACCTTGTAAAGCATATGTTACTGAATTAGACAAAGTTGTATATTGGTCTGTGTAGTATTCAAATCACACACAGAGTGAAGCAATGCACAATGTGTCAGCACACCAACTCCCACTATACTATCAACCACAGTAGGAACCTACTAGTGCTTTAACTGCTTTGATCATATGATATACTGGTCAAAAACGAGTGCAGACCAAAATGATGCAAACTTTTTGGCTCACCTGAATATTACAATTCAGAGTTTCAAGTCAGTATTAACCCTTAAAAAAACATATTTGGAAGAAAAATTCTATATAGTCTATATATTTTCTTTAAAAAAGCTTATTTTTTGATAGTATTACTAGCCAGTCAAATGGCTGGTTTGTTGGTTTTCTGTCACATCTATCTTTGTAAGATGAATTCATGCCAAAATCACTATTATAATTACGGTCTCTAATTATATGTTGTAAAAAATTTTATCTTCCCAATCATTTTAAATAGGTAAACACTTGATAATTAATTGCAATATCAATATTTTACTAGCCACAGTATTAATGAAGTTCACAGTTGTTTTAAACATGTAAACACTTCATACTTACCTGCAATATCAATATTTTAAGAGTCACAGTATTAATTAAGTTTACAATCATTTTAAGCAGGTAAACAATTCATACTTGCCATATCCTTATTTCAACAGCCAATGTATTAATCAAGTTCACAATCATTTTCAACAGATCATCATCATCATGTCGTGCTGCTAGCACGGATATCCCTGACCCTCTCTCGCCACTTCTCCCTATCGTTCATCACCTCTGGCAGGTCTTCCGGGTACATCCTGTATCCTCACATAGTTGCTGTATCTATGTTTGAACTGGTCGTCATGCTTTTGCCCGGCCATATGTGGGGGTCCATAGGAGTACATCACTTATGAGCTTGTCCCTGCTTCTCCAGCAGTGTCCTGCATGTCTGGTTCATCTAACTTGCATAGTTTTTGTGATGGGAGGCAGGTGGCCGTATAGTTGGTGCCTTGTGGGGTGTTGTCGACAGGACTTGTTCAGTATTGCTCGCAGCATTCTTGTGTAATTGCCGTCTAGCTTCTTCTCCAGCCGTTTTGTTAGCGTCCAAGTAGTGCATCCATACAGCAGTCGCCATAAGATTTTTAAAATTTTTCATTGTATGAATGTAGTTCAAAATTATTTTAAATGTTATCTTTAACAGATAACAAATAGGAACCTTAACAGGTACAACCTCTGTGAGTAAGAGTAGACCTGATAGTAATGGCAATTAAGGGGTGACTCAGCATTTTATTTATTCATTTGTTTGTGTTGGGGAAAGTCTTTATCTCCCTTACAGGAGATGCAGTCAACATATTCTTGACCAGGCAGTTATTCAGTATAAGTTTGATATAAGGAAGGCAATTAGAGAGTTCTTATTAATTTTGTGGGTCTGAAGTGGAATGTAGATGATATCGCAAGTAAGAAATCCAGCAGTTTCTTGTTTTTTTTTAAATAATCATGATATTAAATACAAGAGTAGACATGACTGGGTGGGGAAGCTGTTTCACTGGGAACTGTACAAGAGACTAAAATTCGGCCATTTTCACAAATGGTATATGGTTTATATGCGCAAACCAGAAAGTGTCTGACACGGCTTGTGTGAATATGCCAATTAAATGTCTGCTGAGGGGTAAAACACCCATCCCAACAAGTGTCCTGAATATAACTTTAAATAATGTGATGGTGAAACTTCAGTCCTGGAGCTTTGGGCAATGTGCCTGTTAGGGTTCCATCTTTGGGTCAAATAGAACTGTTGGATCATTTAACTGTGTGGACAAACAACTGATTTTAGATTGAATTGTTAGTTTGTGTTCCATAGCAATACTTGAAACCATTAAACTGTGTTCAAACAAATGATCCCTGGCTTGGTAAAAAGGTTACCTCCAAATTATTCATTTACAAATCAAACATATTTGATATTGATATGTATAAACAGGATTTTGCATTAAGTAACATAAAAGGAGTGATACTCCATAAAATATAACCAACCTATCAGAATGTATTGTAGAAAATGATTCCCATAAAATTCTTTAGGACTCAGAGATACTAATGGTTTAGCCAACCCCAGCCAGAAAACCAAACCTGCTGTTCATCAATAAAAAGAAAGAATTTTTAATCAGGTAAATTTTACAGGGTCACTGGACTAGAGAGTAAAAGCCAAAGAGAGCAAAACAGATATATAAGTACCAGGATCTTGCTAGAGAGCTGAGAAAGCTGGGGAACATGAAAGTGATGGTGATTTAAATTCTAGTTGGTACCATTGAAATGATCGCCAAATGCCTGGAAAGGAGATTGGCTGAACTGGAGATCTGAGTAAGACCATCCTGACAACAGCACTATTAAGATCAGCTCTAATATTTAGAAGAATCTTGGAGATCCGAGGAGACTCGTTGCAACTCAGATGCCAGTTGAGAAACTCACAAAGAAAACAGGTGAAGAAGAAAATGGTGAGTAGATCTGACCAAACAAGCAGAATTGGAGGAAAAAGTCAGAAAAGAATACTTTATAAAGACAAAGAAACTACTAAGAACCAATCGCTGTAGCTTGAACCTAATTAATAAATAACTGGGAAGTTTCCTTTTTAAGATTCTCTGGACCCTCCTTGACCTTGCTTTACTTATGTTATATATGTGCTACAAACTCGCATGTTTCAAAATATATCAAAACTTTTGACTCTCCCTTCTATGTTTTACTGAACAAAATCTCACGTTCTTTTTCTTAGAAATTCTTTGATTCCAGTAGTGACTAGTTATTTTATTTTTTGTGGCTGCTGCTTCAGAAAATTTAAAGTAATTATTATAATATATTATAGCAAACACACCTTCACATGACCAAGCAAAGTCAGGGCAACCAGCTCGCACCCACATACAGCAGCTCTGAGAGGATACAGGGTGTAGCTCTGAGGACCTGCCGGAAGCAATGAATGAAAGGGAGAGGTGGCGAGAGAGGGTCAGGGATATCCGTTCTGATGGCAGGACAAGATGATGATGATGATAGCAAACACATTGAGAAATACAGTGCATATATATATATATACATATATGAGGGAGAGAGAGAGTATGAAAAGTAAGATAAAAATAAGTAAAAAGTAAACTTGGAAACTGTAGTCGAGGGCGACCCAAAGGCTCCCTTTTAAATAGCTACTACACAGAGGTGTTTGGGAGGGTGCTACTCCATTCCCTGGATTGGTACACTTTATCCTTGATATGTACCTTATAATGTTGAATGTTAAGCAAGGAGGTATCAAGTAACATTTTTTGAGTCTTTGGTATGTCTCAACCTGGGATTGAACTGTGGTCTCCCAGACCATTGGCAAACAATCTACCTGTTAGAGCAGTGATAAAAATAACAGATATTAATTCAGCACTTATGGTTTATATACTCCTATCCGGCATGATCCAACAGCAATCTCCTTGGCATAATGGCTAAAATCCAGGACTGCATCCTTGAAGTAAATGAGTAAAAACTCCAGTTGCACTATTATCTTCCCTTTTGGACTAATGCACTTAAGAAAGGCATGAACTCTCTTATCCCTCTCAGCTATAGGTTAAATAGTATCTCAACTGTTCTTCTTTGGCATTAAATAGTTCATGAAGATTGATATGCCATTAAACAAAGAAACCAAATCGGCTTGATCCAGATTTATTTTGGGAGCTGTAGAAACACCGACTGCTTCTCTGCAGATGGGTAAGATCCCCCTATAATTTTCCTGGATATGACACTAAAAAATCTGATGGTGAGTTTCCAGTAATGCTGAGCACCCCTTCATTGTCATCACTCCCAGGTCCCCTTAGGCCTAGAGTGGTAGCACCTGATAGGGTCCTAACTATGTGTCAAGTAGAACTGTTTGACTTTTAAACTGTGTACTTTGATATGTAAAACAAGTGCAAACAAATGACTTATGCTTAACTGAATTGGTTGAAGTAGAACTTTTAATCATTTGATTCTGCATAAACAAATGACTGATGTTGAATTAAATTGTTACTGATACATAGTAATACTTGAAATCATTTAAATTGGTTAACATGCTAAACTGAATTGTTTGAAATAGAACTGTTTGATTATTTAACTGTGTGTAAACAAATGACTGATACTTATTTGAATAGTTAAAGTTAAATGGCAATATTTGAAACCATTTAACTGTGTGCAAACAAATGATTGATTGTAAACAGAATTATTTGTATTAGAAATAAGAGAAACTATTTAACTGTGTGCAAAAGAATTGAGGTCAGTTTTGTTTTAAAATGCTGTCTACAAAATGTGTTTAGAAATCATATAATGTATATGTATAAAAAGGATTTGGCTTTAAATAACCTACAATGCTTGATATACCATAGAACCAAGTTAGATCTATTTAAAAGTAAAATCTATTCTTCAAGTTTTGATTTGAGTTAAAGGATCAAAACTTTTTTCTGATGTTAGAATAACTGTCAAAGAAATTTTTTTCCATAAAAATTATTGCAAGTGCATTTGGCCATAAGTATACCATAACATTAATTGTCTAAATTTGTGAGACAAAGCTTGATGATTTTTATCATTAAGGGTTTTCAGACTATTGTCTTCATCTTTATTGTTATTTCCACAACATTTCAGTCGATATATCCTCCGGCCTTCAGGTGTTTGTCGGAGTCAGGAATCACAGAACTTTGAATTACGTTCTTTATTGACTTCATGGGGGGGTCGCCTGTTCTGATTCCATTCGCCATAACCAGGTACAAGTGTTAAGTATTCCTGTATTGTTTCTCACCTGCAGTCAGGATTGAACCTGCAACCTCCAGATGATTGTCTCCATCGAAGCTTAGGGAACCAATGGCTATAACCATTATACTATGTGTCCTGCTGGACAATTCACTGTGAATTTTTGGGACTTAATATACTTAATGTTCTTGCTTGACTAGGATTACTACTATTATGTATGATTTTTTACTTGTGCTCATATTCAGATTTTTTTTCTACCATAACATGATATATAAACACTTCTTTCCATACTTATAAGCGGATCTACACTGCATGAGCTGCAGTTGTTTGCCTTTTGTGGGCGACTTGGTTTTTGGATATTCACACAACAACACAAGCATCTTGTCACTTGAACTGTGCTGAGGTTGACCATTAACGTTAGCTTAGATGATAGTGTTGAATATGTATTTATCTATATTTGTAAATGATCACCAATAAAAATAGATATGTATTTTTTCAATATATATCAGGAATAAATAGGGTTGGATGCAGTCCCACATTGCCTATAGACAAACCATCACTAATTGTTTGAGATAAATTGAGTTCTTTAACTCACAAAGTCCTAAGAACTCTTGAATTGATAATGGATCATCTCAAAATTACAGAAAGTATCATGATAAACGTGAAGAAGGCTGTAGAATTGAGTGGCCAAAAAAGACTCTTCACAAAAATATAGATCTAGTAGATGACAGAACTTGTTCGTTTAATAATTAATATTGTATTCTTCTGGTTTGATAAATAAAGATGAGGAGGTAAGATAAGTCTATGAGGGACAAGGAACTCCTAATAGTGCAAGAAATAATAGACTCATTCAAATATTTCTCGTATTTTTTAACAAAGATTTACAAAACAAGATGAATTTTCTATAGTGCTTTATTTCTCATTTTATTATCTTGATTCTTTTTTGTGCCAATTCCAAATTTACTTTTCTTTAACGATTGCAGTTTTTTTTTCAATGAGCTCAAAGTTGTCCTTCTCCTAGATTGGTTCCCCTCTAAGGCCAAAGAGCTTAATCTACTCTATTATTTTATTCATAGTTAGGCCTGAGTTGGAATTCAGCTCATTGTCAAGTTCAAAATCAGATCATGGTTGTTTCCTTGGGAAAAGCATAAACCCATCTCTCCTTTTTCTTCTTGGTACAATAATATGGTAAAAGGATTATCTAGACTTTCTGGGTCACCGGTCTAAGAGAAAGACTGCTATGATTTCAAAAACCAGCTGTGGCAGGTTAAGTAGGCCAGCAGTGGATAACAACTACTCAAGAAGAAAAATGGCAGATCATAAACTCTTCCAATGACACCTAGGTAGAAACAGCTAGACAAAAAAAGAAGATAGATAAAAAAACAAAAAAAAACAAAGACAAGTGCCGAGAGCATTTGAATGATTCAGGTTAAGTAATTCTATGCTTTTCTCTCGATAGAACTTGTCCAGGACTGATACATTTAAAAAGTGTAGACTGTGTTATCCTGAAGCCAACAGCCAATGTTTGCTTAGCCTTAGATATGAGAGTATCGGCTTTTTCTTTTTCCTTTCTTCCTCTTTGTCTTGGAGATGGCTGGCAATACAGTGTAGATTAGATAGAATTTATTAGATTACAGGTAATGTCAAGTTATCACATGGGATGAGGAATTACTTCCTTTCGTCTTTTATGAGTTTCCCATCTAAAAAAAAAAATAAGGAAAGAAAGGTCTCTTTTATAGACACACTAACTTTGCAAATTACAAAAAAGATTGTCACTTATTTATTATTTACACTTCTCTGCTTAGTAGACCAAAAAATTCAAATCTCTTTTGTTAATCATCCATACAGGCCCTTCCCATTTAAAGACGGGGTTGGGACATGGGTAAAAAAAAAATAATAGGGTCAGGAAAAGAAAAAAAATGATCACAAATTTTAATCAGTTTTTGACATTCACTGTGCACTTTTGTCCTTTGAATTGTAACTCACCACATCTTGCCTCCTATATATATAAAATTGACGAGTTTTGGCTGAAAAATTCATATGTTGACATCATATATGCTGTTGATGACTCTTTTGGTCAATGGGATCCAAGCACTGCAGCATCAATAGAAGAAGTGTGTGGACTGTAAGTGGAACTATGTCGAAAATTAAACCTCATTTGGTCACATTCCATGAGAATATGTATTTACCCAACCCATCCATGCCAATCGAGGTGATACACAAGGTCAATTTTAAGCTGAGTTTAATTGGTTTGAATTTAGAGTTTACCTTCTCTTTGACTGGTTGCTATATCAAGACTAAACAGCCCAGTCTGTCCATAGCTGGAGGGAGAATACTTAGATTCATGGTTTTCCTCGGAGTATTAGTGCTATGTGTAATGCAAACAGCCTTGTTAAGGATCCCAAGAAAGTATCTTGCTTAGCTCACTTGGTAACAAAATTAGGAATATTCTAGTATAAGGATAAATGCCTCTATTAAGATTAATTTTAATTCTAAAAGATAGACAACAAAATAAGAAGATTGAGACAAAACAGTAAATTTACTCAATAAGACCAATTTTTTTTTCAATCATTGTATCAACATGCCTTCAAAAGAAATTCTTCAGACCTTTTATTCCATTCCTCCTCAATAGCAGTCTTAAATTAACCAATATTTGGATGGGAAGTTGTGTTTGTTTTGTTTTCTAAAATGTCTCATATAGCGTAATCAAGGGTGGGGGGTTAAGTCTGGGGTTAAATCTTGTTTAATTGCTGTCCTCAGTTTTCTCCTGGACTTTTAGTTAATTTTCATGTTTTCTTATTAATGTTGTGGTTTCCTTCTTAATCACGGTAGCAAGAGCAGTTAAAAAGCCTTCTTTACATTTTTTGTTCCACTCCTCCACTCCTAGTTTCCCTTTAAAAGCTTTTTTTCTGTAAAAAATTTTTCTTTGCTTTGTATATGGTAGAGGAAAAAAATTTGGTTTAGTTTCAATGTTTAACAAATCATAGATTCTTTGTTGTTTCTTTTCTTGCTCACTCATATCGGTTTGTTGGTTGTTGGGGTTTTATGACATATCAACCTTTGTATGTTATTTAACACAAAACCCATTTTTATTCAAATAATCTGTGTTATTTCAAACAGTTCAGTTTAGCATGAGTACACATTTTAATTGTCAAAAAACATTTCTATTTCAAGCTATTCAGTTTAGTCAAACTGTTATAATTCAAACCATTCAGTTTAGTATCAGTATAGTTTTTGTCCACACCCAGTTAAATGTCAAAACAGTTCTATTTCAAACAATGCAGTATAGCATAAGTACACAGTTAAGTTCTATTTGAACCATAGACAGGGCCCTATCAGGTTCTACCACTCTGGGCTAGGGTTGACCTGGGAGCAATGGCAATGAAGGGGTACTCCACATTCCCCAAAGCTCCAGCATTACTGGAACTTCATCATCAGATTGTTTTGTGTCATATCCAGGACATTCGTTGCAAGTGGGGTAGGGGGTCTTATACCTCTGCAGTGGTGCAGTCGGTGTATTCTACAGCTGCAGCTGACTGGGCAATCACTCATATTGGGTTGAATTTTAATTTAAAAAGCACTTGAATAATAGAGCTAATCATGAAAATCTAGATTTATCTGTGTTTTTTTTTTTTCCAAAACTGGATTAATTAGACTAAAAAAAATTTTTTTAATTATTCCATATTTTGCTTCCACACCCAGTACAAACTTTTTAACTGACACTTGTATCTTATTCAGAAGAAATTCCACATTTTTTAAGTTTTATTTTTTATTTTGGTACATAAATTTATAAATATTGGTGGTGAATAATTAACAAAATCATTGTGTGGGATTTTTTTTAAATACCCCCTTAATCATATATGTACATTTCTGTGAACATCTTGTTAGTGTGTAATGGTTAATGAGCTAGTTTTGTACAAAAATTTACTATTTTGTAATCTACAGCAGAAGAGACAAACTTATTCAGCTTTGAAGCACTAAGTAGATCTAGTTGGCTGGATAAGTTAAATTATTTTTATAACTCTTCCTCTTTGTGTTGGCTAAATTAAATGGACAAAAGGGTCAGTATACATTATATCAATTTTATTAAGAGTAAAGAAATGAAAGAATGTGAGGTGTTAGGAATGTGTGTGTTCATTGACATCTACATTACTTATATAAAGTCCTTATAAGGTTCGGTTGCTTTATTTAATAGCACATCAAACCTCACAGGTTATTTAATGCCAAAGCCATCCTTATAAAAGAACAGTAGTAGTACTATTTAACCCTTAGCTGGTAGAGATAAATGGGTTCATGCCTTTTGCCAGAGTATTAGTTCAAAAGTGAACTTAGCATGACTGGATTTTTAACTTATTTACTTTGATTAAAATTAAATAAGGAGTCTTTCTCTTCAAGATCCTTCAAAATACATGGTGACTGCCACTTTTTGGCCGTAAGTCATCATCTCAAGTGAGAATATTCTCGAGGGTGTATGTTACTCCTTAGGCCAAGTATATCCTTGCAAGTTCTATTTTTAGAGGAAAAATAGTTTGCTGTCTATTCCATTGACCCAGCTCCCTTGTACCCTCAAATGACTTCTTAAACCAGCTGTCGACCCACATACTTTGACTTTGAATTGACATGAGTTACTTGTAGTTTGCTGCTGAAGGACTTTAGTAAAGCAAATACAGGCCCTGCTTCACATAGAAAAACACTTGCCATCAGAATTTGTAATGAATCAAATGCAATTTCAATGTTTCTAATCACCCTTAGAATATGCTGACTCTATCCCCGGCAGAATGGTAAGACCCTTTCTTCCTCAAAAAATGGGCGTGTCTTACTAAGTTGCATCTGATGGTGAGGCTTCACTTCTTGAGATTTGTGGAGTATTCTTTCATTGCCATTATTCTCAAGTCCACTTTGACCTGGAGTGGTAGTTACTTTTAAGGTCTAATCTCATGGTCAAATAGATTGGTTTGAAAATTATTAGTATTTGATAGAAATACTTGATACCATATAACTGTAGATTATTTTTATTAGGAATACTTGATATCATATAAATGTGTTCAAAACACTTTTAAAAAACAAGGGCTCAAAAAATGTGAATATAAAGGTACAATGAATGCAATTCCCTTACCTCTAGGATTGAAGCAACCCTTGACCACCACTCTATAAATTTGTTTCTATTAAGGGTCTTTTTTAAATGATGCAACTGGTTTGTTCTTCATCTTAAAAAATTAAAATCTTCAGATGTCAAAATTATTGAAAGAAGAAATATATGTAGGTAAAATTTGATAAAAAAACGGCAGCCCTTTTACCACCTGGTACAAGAGCGGCTTCCTTTTATCGAATTTTACCTGGTACCTTTATGGTAAATATCCTTTGAGGCCTCTCCTCTTTGCTGACAAATAAGCATTTTAATTTCTATTGAATTAAGTACATTTAATGCATTATTTGTAGACGAACTGGATATGCATTGAAACATCTGTTTATATGGTTTTCTTTTTATTTATTTCTTTGGTATAAAGATGGAATTGGATTTTTTTCTTTTTAGATCTCACCCTCTATTCCCCACTCCCTGATTTCTCAAAGGAAGTCTGTGACTCAAAGAAAATGGTGAAGAACTACTGTTTTATTTATTGCAAGCTTTCTTCCAACTCATTCACTTACTTTGCTCACCCACAGAGGAATGTGTCACCTATGTTTCTTGAGGTTCACTCTTGAAAAATGTTTATTATTTAAAATAGCCCCAAGTTTGCTGCCATGTGAATTTCAGCTCTTCCTCCAACTCTACCACAAAACCAGCGACTATCCTTTCCCTTTTCTTGATGCCATGCAAATTCTTTTGCGCTTATTAGATTTTTTCTTCTTTTTTCGTTCACTTTTTGAAGACACGCCATGGAGAGCCACCATTTTTTTCTTCTTTTCTTTCTTCTTCTTCAGCTTGATTTCATTTTTTTTTTTTTTTTTTTTTTTTTTTTCAGAATTTATTTTTTCCATTTTTAAATTTATTTATTGTGTCAAGAATGTCATTCAGTTTCCTTCTCCACCAATTCTTTATGCTCCTGTTTATTAATTCCATTTAATATTGTTAATAGCTGTAAGTGTGTCAAAATTTACAGCAAGAGAATTTTTACTGATTTCAACATGTCATTATTTTGACATAATAAATTTTCAACGTTTTTCATTTTGACATCATAAAAAAAACTGCCTACAAAAAAAAGAAAAAGAATCTAAATTGTCTAAGTGAGATGAAGAGAGTGACTACTTCTAATGATGAAAAATAATTTAATAAATTCAACAAGTCACCTATCAAAAGGTCAAATAAAGTATCTGGCATTATTCATTATGGTCCTGGCTACAAAAATGATAAGGGTAATCTAAAGTCAAACTTATTTGGACTTTTTTTCTGATAGAGGTATCATTTGGCAACCAGAAAAAAAAATTTTCTCATTATTATATGAAGCCAATAGCAAAGAACAGTCACTGACCTGGCATATCCAATACATTGAGAAAATCTTGAAAATGCATCTAGGCAAATAGAGATTGATTTCATTCAATCAATTTTTGTGAGAAAAGTGTAAAATTTGAATATGAGGTATATCCGAAAATAAATGAATTTTTCTCAAAAATGAAATTCATTTCCTTTGCAAAAGCATAAAAATTGTATCTTCCAAAATTATTCATATATATATATATATATATTATAACAGTGTTGGTTGTCACTAAATCTTTTTGTGGGTTTGTGTTGAACCAAGAGCAATACAAAATGGAGAGTGCTCAATATCTAGAATAGAGCTATGATATAATAATAATAAATAAATATATATTAGATTTATATGTTTAATTCCATGGAATTTAGACTGTGACCCCTGAGTTTCATGTTGTTTTGTAAAAAACAACAATCATCTGGCAGTTAACAAAATGAATTTTGTTAACTGTCTGATGATTGTTGTTTTGTAAAAAAAAAAAATCCATGAAATCCAGGGGTCGCAGTCTAAATTCCATGGAATTAAAGATATTAATCTGATATATATTAATTATATATATATATATATATATATATATTTGTGTTTTTTTCTGATGTGGAATATGTTCTGAAGGAATATATACAGTCTCATGATACATATTCTACTATTTCTTCTATTGCCAGAAACTAATGTCCTTTCCGAATGGATTTTAGCTCTGGGAATGAAAGTCTACAGGGGTCAAATCTGAGAATGTAAGTCTCCAGGGTTCAGATCTGGGGATTGAACGTCTGTAGCGCTCAGATCTTGGAATGAAAGTCTACAGAGATCAAATCTGGTAATGAAAGTTTGCAGGGGTCAAATCTGGGATTGAAAGTCTATAGGGGCCAAATCTGAGAATGGAAGTTTACAAGGCTCAGATTTCTAGAGCAGAGAATAACTGGGGTGTCAGAGTAGTGTCATGTTTTTTGAGGTTTCAAGAGTGAATATATTTTATTCGAGGTTTTTCATTGTTCAACTGATAAAAAAAAAAAAATGCATTCACCCGAACATACATAACTCTGATTCTAACTAATGTTGCTTGATACAATTATTTTTTTATGCATATAAAATGTCAAGCAAACTAAAATTTTAATCATATGCATGATAAACTCTTTTATAAGTGTTCTGGGTTTTTTTTGTATATCCAAGATACATATCAAGGTGTAGACATTTATTAACCTTAGCATAATTTGGCACTAGGCCATCAGTATGGAGCACTCAGTAGGAATCAAACCCACTAACAGTGGTCTGTTAGCCTAGCTCACTAATCATCACACCAAACTTGAGGTCGATTTTAACAAAGTATTGCTTAGGTTTGGCACAAGGTCAGAAGTATGGATCACTTGGTGAGGATCAAACCCACTTCTTAGTAGTAATAGGTCTACAAGACTTGTTTGTTAATCATTATGCTGCAACCAAGCACCCATACATAGAGAGAGGGTCTCATAGGCATGGAAAAATAAAATGAAATTGGCAAGTCAAGTCCACCATCGAGTTGAGACTGGCAATGTTGGTAAGCACAAATAGCCTTCTCACTGGTATGTCACAATGGCTGATAAAGACAACAGTTGATCTGTGAGCAATTTGGGAAAACTATCTTACCTACACTAGTTGTAGAAATATAAAGCTGTTTATCTAATTGTCTACCCTAAACCAGATCGCTCACTTCTTTTATGTAGACATATTATGGCTCTAAACAATTATACAATAATTATTTAGTCTAGATACAGCAACCTGTCAATGAGAAGGAAAACTCTGAAATCAAATCAGATGGTTATAAGCATGTTGGCTTACTATTGTCAAGGATATCCCAAAAGCTTCCATTTCAATAGCTACTATGCCAAGGTGTAAGGGAGAGCACTACTCCTTTCCCTTGATTGCTTCACTTTACACTTGATCCGTACCTTATAATACTAAGTGTTAAGCAAGGAGGTATCAAGTACCATTTTTTGAATCTTTGTTATGACTTGACCTGGGATTAAACCCTGGTCTCCCCGACCATTATCAAACACTAACCATTATTCAGCTAAAAAATTGACCTTGTGCTGCATCCTGTCCATGGCACGAGGGGAAAGGGTGTAAATTCATAAGTGGCTCCACATTTAGTCCCCAATTTAAAGAATTTAACAAGAAATCAATTTTTTACATGAACAAATTTCCAAAGATTGGCTGTAAATTAGAAAACAAAGGATTTCTAAACGAAAAGGATTTCTTGACATGAATAAAGTGGAAATGAAAGAATTATATTTTAATGTCTTTTATGAACTTAAGACTTTGGTACTTTTTAAGTTAGAGCTCATCGGACAAACATCTTATTTTTTAATGTATTTATAAATGGGAATATCAGATTTTTATCTGGAAAATATTTTTATTGTTTTTAATTTTATGCTACCTGGCAACAAGAAATCAACCCCCACCCGCATATATATTCATTATTATTGAGACATACATGTACCTCTACAAAATCTTTACTAAATATCATCTATACATATAAAAAGATGTATGGGCACACATGATATCTGATAAATTAACCCAAAGAGTTTATCAGTTTTCCACATGATTTTTCATAATCTTTAATCACATTGACTTTGCTCTTGGATGCTCACCTTTAGCCATAATGCTTGTTCACTTATTGTGAATATATTTACACTTTTCACTAAGATTAGCAAAGATTTACACAAATTTGTCTGCGCATCAGAGTTTAAAAAAATATTTTCTGCTTTATATGAAAGCAGATTCTTTATGAGTGTAGTCAGCAATAAAGGCAAAAATGAAAAAAATGCGAAAAAGGTCTCTCTCTCTCTTTCTTGATATATATATATATATATATATATATATACACACACACACATACACTACCATGCACAGATTTACATACAAATGAATATGTGTATTATTTTTTAGATTTGAATATATAAATGGCTATATGTGCATAAATATATATAAATAACTTACGTGGTTCTATTCATATATACAGAATGCACAATATCAGTTATATATGTGTGTATATATATATATATAAGTTAGGATAACATAGAGTCAATGGTGCTTGGTAAGTGTCAGTTTCTAGCCTCTGCCTTCATCCATTAGACCAACAAACTAATATTACATTATCATTAAGTCTTACTGATAATACAGATTCCCTTGACTTACTCTCTCACCATCTGTCCCTATCAGCCATCTCTCTTGGCAGTTACATGCAGATCAGATGAATATAAATCTTTGCTCATAGGCCAACACTCCAGCATCCATGTGTGGGAGCCCACCGGAGAACTTCACTCATGAGTCCATCTCCGATTACATTTTCATTTGGTCGATAACCTTTCAATAGCTTTTCATGCTTTTCCGGTGCATATGTTGATGTTGTGGCCCCGGAAAGGGTCACTAATGAAAATGCAAACACGGATATTAGATAACAAATTATATTACACAAGAAAGATAGAGTTACATAGACAAAGTAAGAAGTCTCGTACTGTTCATGTAACACCGATAGTGATCTGCCCGCTGGCAGTGAAATCTCTAGTACTAATAACGGTGAGAAGAGTCCATTATAGTAAGATGGGTAAGGTTCCCACAACAGTTGACATTTTTTTCAGTAGATGAGATATTACTACCAAGGTATGTGAACTGGTCTTGTAAATTCAGAGGTTTGCCATTAAAGGTGGAAATGGCACTGTCTTGTCTAAAACATATCATTTCTATTTTATTTGTGTTTATGTATTGGCCAATGCCTCTTGTTGCTGTCTCTTGACTTTGCAAGAAGTGCTAGATCATCTGCATAGTCTGCATCCATGATAGTTTCAGCAGGATATCATCTGCTTCTTGCATTTTTTTAGTGTGTGACCATTTCCTTTCATTAGATTTATTTGTGTTTGTCATAAATAAGCTAAGCAGATTACATATAGAAATGGTATTGATGTTCATCGTACATCGCCTAGATACATCGATACAGTGTGAATGTATCTCCTTAAAAGTCTCCAGTGATAATTTCAAAGAAATCATCGTCACCATTTGGGAAATGAACCATTGCTTCTTTTTTTTTGTTGTTGAGCATCGTTATAGTGTTAACAATTTCTTTGTAGAGAAACTTATATATGTGTGTGTGTGTGTGTGTGTAAGTGCATCTTTCTGGATGATAAACTGTTTAGTATAAACAAGGGAACTTACAAAACAAACGTTTATAGGAATACAGCCAAACAAAATATTTTTTAGACATGCATTTGTTGGTTTTTTCATTCATCTATCTACAAGGGTCATTAAATAAGTTTCCAGCCTTTTTTTTTGTACAGGCATTTAACATTGTCATAGACTCTTGAAAATACAGTATCTTATTGCTATACATCTTATGAAATGACTGACCAATTTTTAGGATTTCAGCTTCAAATGAACGGCTACAGCAGCAACTGGAATACACCCTACTAAAGGCTGATTGTCACAGCTGGTGAATTTCAAAAATGCAATCTGGAACTGAGGACACTTTAGAAGAACAATAGGCAATAAAATTCTATTTTAAACTTGGAAAAAATGCCACAGAAAAGTATGGAATGCTTCAGACTGCTTTTTGACCATCTTGCATGAATTGATACATTAGTTTTTGAGTGGCATAAGAGATTCAAGGAAAGTAGGGAGTCTGAGAGGTATGATGAGAGGTGTGGGAGGAGTAAGGAAGTCAGAACACCAGAGTTGATTGGCCAAATAAAGAATTTCATGGATAAGGACCGTCGTGTGTCTATAGAGACAATAAGTGCACAGTTTGATGTCAGTGTGAGAACTGTACACACAGTTATTTGTGATGAACTTAAGATGTGGAAGATTTGCATGAAGTTTTCCAAAGGGTGCTCAGAGAAGATCAGAAAGAAAGACTTTGTCATGACTGCAAGGAGATGGTTGAGCTGATCAATTTAGATCCTGCAGTTCTTGATGCTCTGTTGACCTGCGATGAAAGCTGGATCTACTACTATGACCCAGAGACCAAGAGACACAGTTCCCAGTGGAAGCATGCTGGCTTTCTCAGACCCAAGAATGCCAGACAGAACAAATCCACCCACAAACATTTGACAGCACTGGCATGATCTACATGCACTGGGTTCCCACTGGACAGACAGTCAACAAGGAATACTATGTTGAGGTTTTAAGGGAGTTCAGCAAGAGATTCCGTCTGAAGAGGCCAGCACTCTTCAAATCAGGTCAGTGGGATTTCCACCAGGACAATGCACCAGTCCACAACTCCATCTTTGTCACAGACTATTTGACCAAGATGGGCATCAAGACAGTTCCTCACCCTCCCTATAGTCCAGACCTTGCTCCCTGTGACTTTTGGTTATTCTCTAAGCTCAAGGAAAAACTTAGAGGCTGTCGTTATGAGACAGTTGAGATGAAAGAGGCTGTGACGAAGATCATTGACACACTCACTCAAGAGGACATCCATGGGGCCTTCCAGAAGTTGTTGTAACGGTGCAACAAGTGCATTGCAGCCAGAGGAGATTACTTCGAAGGGGACTAGAGTTTCATGTGTGTACTATCAAGAGAAGTGCCCATACAAAAAAGTCTGGAAACTTATTGAAGGCACCTCGTATCTATATATGTATCTATCTATCACGATGTATATATATATATAAATAGTAGTGTCTAAAACCCTGGGTTACATGCCTCATGCATTCATCAGACAGAACTCCATCATTGATATTGAGCACTATTTTGGTCCACCATTATTTCACCAAGTTAGCTAGTGATAACGATAAACCACTGTAATATCAATATATATATATATATATATACTTGGTCTGATGATCACTTAGGTGAAAAACTGACAGTCACAAAGCACTGTTGACTGTATCTCTATTACCCAAACATAGATTTCTGTATGCTCTATCACCAATACCGAGCACTTTATTTTTTAGAAATAGAGCCATTTTCTCCGGTAAACAAAGGATACATTGCTTTGATATGTTGGTGCAGTTTTTTAGTGTCTATGATATTTTAGGTACTTTGTTTTTGGGATACCAAATATATTTATTAAAGGTCAGTAGTATGAGCCTATTTCTTAGCAAAGATTTTCAGAAAATATTTCCTTTGTTTTGAGAGTCTTTCTCTCACATTTATATTGGCTCTATGTGTTTTATCATGAATAAAACTGTAGATACTGCAACATCTAAACACAATAATGATATATGTAAAAAAAATTATATACATAACTTAGATTTTGTATATATATATATATATATATATATAACCCAAGGAAAATAGTCTATGGGTTAGACTGTTAAGTAGTAATCCACGTTGAATAGGAATCTCCAATTGATTGCTCAGTGTCAATGGCTATTGAAAAACTAAATTATATATATATATAATTTTTCTTTTAAATGTTGTGTGTGTGTATATATATATATATAGAGAGAGAGAGCCTAGTGGGTACAGTGTTCACCAGTGGGCCGGAAGACCTGGGTTCAATCCCAGGTCGCGTCATACCAAAGACTTTAAAAATGGTACAAAATACCTCCTTGCAATATAAGGTATGTATTGAGAGTAAAATGGAGCAATCCAAAGAAAGGAGTAGCACCCTCCCCTACACTTTGGTGAAGTAGCTAAGGAAAAGGGAGCCTTCGGGTAGCCCTTGACTACAGTTGCTAACTTTACTTTACTTATATATATATATGTGGGTGTGTGTTTGTGTTTGTGTGTGTAAAAAAAATATGTATATATATATATAAAGAAAAATCTTTTTATATTCTTTAATTTTATATAAACATATGTATATATATATATAATTGAAGAATATAAAAAGATTTATATATATATATATACATGCATGCATTTATATCAACTTGAGGTAGGCAGATAGAAGGATAAAATTTGGATACATGGTACTTATTTGTTTGTTTGTTTCGATTTTATGGTATATCAATGCTTGTAGGTTATTTAATTCCAAATTCTCTTTATACATATATATATATATATATATATATATATATATCAAATATATGATTTGTTAGCAAATTTTGTTGATAACATTTTTAAAGGAGACTAAGGTAATTTTTTGTACACAGTTAAATGGTTTAAAGTATTGCTATATAACACTAACAATTTTATTTAACATCAATCATTTATTTGTACACTGGTAAATGGTTATACATAAATCCTTTCTAAATAAATATTTGGTTGATAATTTTATTTTTAAATGAGTTGCAACTTATTTGTTTGCATATAAATTTTGCTATAAATGCTAAACAGGTGCCACCATTCTGGGTCAATTTGGGCCTGGGACCAATGGTAATGAAGGGGTTCTCAAGATTTCCCAGAGCTTTAAGACTGGAGCCTCACCATCAGATTGTTTAGTGTCATATACAGGACATTCATTGTTGGGGTCTTAGCTCTCTACAGTGATGCAGTCGGCATATTCTACAGTCATAGCTGATTGGGTTATTGTTAGTTGTCAATAAAAAATTTTAAAAACGTGTAAAAATGAGAAGAAACTTGGGTTTTATTTAAATGGGTTGTCTATATTTAGGACAAGAAAAAGTAATCAGAAAACCAAACTGAGCAGTCTGATAATTGATTTAATTTGTGTTGGTTTCTTTGTTTAATGGTATATCAATCTTGATTGGTTATTTAATACCAAAGCCATCCTTGTAAAAGATCACTAGTGGTACTATTTAAGCCATAGCTTGAGGGATAAGGGAGCTCATACCATTCCCAAAGGTATTAGTCCGAAAGTGAATACAATACCTTGACTGGAGTTTGAACTCAATATCATGATGTTGCAGTCCAGCACATTTGCCACAATGCCATGGACCACTTCCTGTCTTATTAGTGTAACAAGAGTTGCATGAAACTTAAAATCAGAATAAGTAGTTCTTATAGAAAACATTTTTAATTCATTTTTAATCTCAATAAGTAATAAGATATGGAACACGTTTTCTAAGTAATGTTTGTAATTTCGAACAAAAGTTACCATTCCCATAATGGTTAGACTGTTCACCAATGGTCTGGGAGACTGGGGTTCAATCCCATGTCAAATCATTCCAAAGACTCAAAAAATGGTACTTAATGCCTCCTTGCTTAACACTCAGCATTATAAAGTACAGATCAGAAGTAAGTGGAGAAACCCAGGGAAAGGAGTTGTACACCTCAGTGTAGTAGCTACTGAAGACAGCCTTCATGTCGTCCTTCTTGCTTACTTATATATATAATGTTTCTATCTGCTAACAGATAACAGAATTACCGTCCATCTTGAAGGTAGACATATTTTGCTGATCCATTTACCTTTATTGCTTCATGCCAAGCGGGGATGTCCTTGAGGCATAGAAGCTAATCTGGTGGACTGTGACATCGTGGTTACTAAGTTCAAACTCTCGTCATGCTATTGGATTCATTTTGTAATACCCTTGGGAAAGGTATAAACTTCTTTATTTCCCACAGCTATGGGTTAAATGTTACCACTATTGTTCTTCTACAAGGTACTTTTGGCATGAAATAACCTCCAAAGATTGAACCAAACCAATTAAACCTACAAGCACACACAATCTCTTATGTATGTGTGTATGAGTTGAGGACGAGTAAATCAGTTAATCTGTAAACATAACAAAGTTTTTAGCAGAATTTGGATCTAAATTTTCACTGTATAACATTTTATGAATTTAATTGCTTCTCCACTAAATAAGATGCATTATCAAGGAGGGAGATAAATAAAAAAAATATTGTTAGTGGAAATTAAATGCTTTTTTTTTTTACATCATTAAGCTTAATTGACATATATTTCAAAATGAATATTAATCTGTTAAGGTTCATTTTATGGCATATCAACCATTTTTGGCTATTTAATGCCAAATCATTTTCAGATATAAATATTAAGTATATGATTTCTTAAGGTATTTTGTTGATAACATTTTTAAATGAGCCTCAGCTTTTTTTTTCTCACAGGTAAATGGTTTCACTGATTTCTGTCTAAGACAAATAATTCTATTTACTATTAATCATTTGTTTGCACACAGTTTTATGTTTTCTAGTATTGCCATATATCACTAACAATTCAATTAAACATCAGTCATTTGTTTACATTGTTAAATGTAATAGCAGTTTTATTTCTAACAATTCAGTTTAACATAAGTAATTTGTTTGCCCTTGGTTTAAATGTCAAACAGTTCTATATGACCCATAAATAGGACCCTATCAGGTGCTACTACTCCAGGTCACAGTGGACCTGGAAGTGATGGCAGTAAAGGATTACTATGCATTCCCTAAAACTCCAGCTTTACTGAAACCTCACCATCAGATTGTTTCATGTCATATCCAAGACACTTGTCGAGGAAGTCTTACCCCTCTGCAGAGATGCAGTTGGTAAATTCTACGGCCCAAGGTGACTGGGCCACATGAATCTATATTAGCAATACTACTTAGAATTTTGTCATTATGGACAAATTTAAACGAAGTATTTTTGTCTTTCTCCTTTAAGTTCAGAATTTTTTTTGACAGGAACTTGCAAGTTAAAATGATATTTTCATAGATGTGCATGGGCACATGAATATTTTTTTTGAAATGTAAACATGGATATACCTTTTTGTTATTTGTCACTGCATCCCACCAGAAAGGACTCAACATAAATTCAATGACCTGAAGGTCGGCTTTAAGTGGGGATTAGGGGAGGGGAAAGTCAGGCAGGAGCCAAGGCTTGAGCTCTGCTAGTCTATGCTGGTCATTGACCCACTTAATGAGCCTAGGTGGTCTTGGACCCAAATATGGGTCCAGGCACGTATGTCTGATTATAGCTTAAACTGGTAAGCAAGGTCCAGTGCTATACAAGAGGGAATAAAGGTGTCAATGCTGCTGCTTGCCCACCCAAAGGTGGCCCAGCTGAAGCCGGGCGCCTTTTGGCCTCGAATCTGCCATTGGTTTTGATACCCCATCCAGCACAAATGCCAGATGGCCTAGCTAAAGCCAGGTAAGTATATACATGGATATACCTTTTAATGCGTGCACACACACACAAGCACACACTAGGATTATTCAATAAATAAAGTGAATTTTGCAATAGAACAACTCATATTTCACTGAGGAAAAAAAGAGTTTGCTTTATTTTTCAACATAATATTCATTCCTGAAAACTAATATTTCCCACTGAAAAACAAATTTTTGCATTCTTTCAGCACCACTTTAGGTATGCTCTTCATTGTGGGCCCATCCGGCCTGTTCTTATCTTGAATATTATTTCAAACTTCTATAAATATTTCACTTGTAAATTTTTTTTTTTTTTTTTTTTTAATTTTTTTTTACTAAAACATGTTTCTTCATACACATTAAATCTTCCACTGTAAATTTCATATGGTTTGCACTTTTCATCCATCAAAAATTTGATGAGAGCACTCTGTTTGATTTGCTGCCATATTAAATAGCCTCAAAACAAATATTTTTGCTAGATTAAATTAATTTTTTGCTAAAAACCAATTAAAAATAATCCAGAGTTTACATTAATGGAAAAAAATTCCGAAAAAAAATTTTTGGTTTTTAAAGAAATTCCCCTGATCTATTGAATGACCCTTATATATTCGCAATTAAATACAAATATGCAGAATATGAATATATAGATACATAAATTAAATTAGCCACTCACATAGATTTAAACTTATTTCTGAAATAGTGAGTTCGGTCAGTTGGAAAAGGGAGCTTTTCTCTGATTCAAATGCAAATTAATATCTACTCAAAATGAAGATTTCTTTGTTTTATTTTGGGACACTGGAGACCTTATGAGATAATTTAAGAGACAAAGTGACCTCAACAAAATTGAAAGCTTGTTGAAGTTTTTTTTTCTATCTATCTATATAAAGAAAATTCACTACTCTCTCTTCACTCGCCCACCAAAGTAAGCATTTTTATATTTTGAGTTATAATTTTTAACATTCTTTCTCCGTCTTTCTCTCTCTCACTTCACTGGTTTCTGTTACTTTTCTTAAATGATCTATTGTAAGCTGTTTGTTTTTTTGTCTCTCTTTCTCCAGCTCAACACTGCTCAGTTCAAGGGGTTAAGATATCTGTGTCTTTTCTGCAGATTCAATTCTCCCTGTTGGATAATTTATTTGGCACTTTCTTTATTTGTCTTTGGTGCAGCGGTATATTAGATAAAATCTCATTGTCAAAGAATAATTGTACATGCACACAAAGTTATTAATACGGCTTGCTGGTCAGAGCAATAAAAATGAAATCAACTAAGAAAGCTTAGATGAAAAAGCGACTCCTGACTCAAACTTGATCCCAACATGGTTTTGTTTGACCTTTTGCCTTTAAAGCTACAAGTTAGTTCTTTTTGCTGAAGCAGTCAAACATATATGACCTGGAAATGATAATTCCTTTTACTGAAGGAAGAAATTATATTATTTAGTTTTCCCAGGCTCAACTAGTTTAACTTGCATTTTAAACATCTGAGGTATATCAGGTTAAACAGCATTTTATTTTTTTTATCATATATGTAAACACGCAACAAAAAAAAAGAAGTGCATTGGTTATTGTAAGTAGAACATTATCAAATGACTTTATATCCCGCTTTTGTCTCAGATCAAAATATTTGTTTGGTTTGGTTTGGTTTGTTGGATTTTATGGCATTGTAAGTTATTTAACACCAAGTCCATTTTTATGTAAATAAACAGTTCTATTTAAAACAATTTAGTTTAGCGTGAGTAAACAGTTTAATTGTCAAAAACATTTCTATTTCAAACTATTCAAGCAGTTGTATATAACAATTCAGTTTAGTGTAAGTAGAGTTTCAATGTCAAAAACAGTTCAATTTCAAACAATTTAGTTTAGCATAAGTACACAGTTTAAATGTAAGTACAGTTTAATTGTGAAAAATATTTCTATTTCTAGCTATTCAGTTTAGTCAAGCAGTTCTAATTCAGCTAAGTATAAGTACAGATTTTGTTCACACACAGTTAATTGTCAAAACAGTTCTATTTTAAACAATTCAGTTTAGTGTAGATACAGTTTCAATGTCAAGAAACAGTTCTATTTCAAATAGTTCAGTTTAGCATAAGTACACAGTTTAAATGTAAGTACGGTTTAATTGTCAAAAACATTTTTATTTCAAGCTCTTCTGTTTACTCAAACAGTTCAGTTTAGCATAAGTATGCTGTTAGTTCTATTTAACCCATAGATAGGTCCCTATCAGGTGCTACCACTCCAGGCCCGAGTGGACCTGGAAGCAATGGCAATGAAGGGGTGCTCTGCATTCCCTGAAGCTCCAGCTTTACTGAAACCTCACCATCAGATTGTTTAGTGTCATATTCAGGACACTCGTTGGGGGGTCTTACTCCTCTGCAGAGGTGCAGTCTGTGTATTCTACAGCCCCAGCTGACTGGGCAATACACAGAGTTAAGTTCAAAACAGTTTTATTTCAGATAATTCAGTTTAGCATAAGTTCACAGTTAAGATGTCAAAACAGTTCTATTTAGAGCAATTCAGTTTAGCATTAATATGCAGTAATGTCAAAACATTTCTATTTTAAACAAATCAGTTTAGCATAAATATGCAGTTTAAATGTATAAAAACTGAAAACGCCAACCACCATTTAGTTCTAATTAACCCATTGATAGGACCCTTAGCAGGTGCTACCACTCCGGGCCAGAGTGGACCTGGGAGCAATGGCTATGAAGGGGTACTCCGCATTCCCCAAAGCTCCAGCATTGCTGGAACCTCACCATCAGATTGTTCAGTGTCATATCCAGGACACTAGTTGGGGGGTCTTACCCCTCTGCAAAGGTGCAGTCGGTGTATTCTATAGCCCCAGCTGACTGGGCAACAAAATATTTGTGCGGATCAAAGTGTTACTTTCTGGCTCCCTGTCTAGGATTAGAATGTAGTATCTGTGTCTTTTGCTAAGGATTTAATTGTCATTCCATAATAATTTTTTTTAGGGTAGTTAAAGGATCAGAGTGTAATGTCTTTTCCTAGCTGGGGTTATGAACAAAGAAATCAACATTGAAAGTTTCACTATTCATTACAGATTGGAGTAAATGAAAGCTTCAAGCTATTTTGTTGAATAAACCCGCCATATGCTAGCATGGCTTAAAAAACAAATATGTAAATAAAAACAAACCAAAAAAATTGTTGGTTATTATTATTATTATTATTATTATTATAATATGATACCTTCATGTGCATATTGAAAAACGTTTATGTCTTAGATCAGGATATTTGTGTACTCTGCAAAAGAACATAGTATTATTCTTTGGTCGTCTGTGACCACCTGGCATTCATGCAGGTGGGTAGGAATAAAGCTAATGGCCGGATTCCAGGAGAACTTCCCCCTCACGTAAAAGGAGTACAGGCTGAGTAAGGCGCCTTAACTGGACCATTCGCCTAATGAGTAGAGTGTTCACTAATAGTCCAGGACGCCGGGGTTCAATCCCAGGTCGAGTGATACCGAAGATTCAAAAAAAGGTACTTGATGCCGCCTTGCTTAACACTCAGCATTATAAGGTAAGGATCAAGGGTAAAGTGGAGCAATCATGGGAAGGAAGTAGCGCCCTCCCCTACACCTCGGTGTAGTAGCAATTGAAAAGGGAGCTTTCGGGTCGCCTTCGACTAAGGTCGCCAACTTAAGGTGCCTGAGGTGTTGCATATTAACCTACGACCCGGCCAAGCTGTCAAAAGAAGAAATGCACCTGTGTAAATAACAGGTGCATCTGGTCGAAGATATCAGGAGATCAGGGGTGACCTGGACTGTCTACGGGTTGAATTGAGTGGACGTAAAACAATCATATAACCCGGGTGAAGACAGGAAGTCAGTCAGTTGGAGATAGGATGCTGTAGAGAGAACCAGCACACAACAGAGGGGGCCCTCAGGACCCCCGATTGAGCAGTTGGAATGGGAGAGAAGATGCTGGAATGAGAACATGTTCCAGCAGAGGCTGAGCCCCCAGGCCCCCGGTTGAGCAACCCAGTTGAACGGGAAAGAAACGCTGTTATGGCCATAAGAGTGGGGGTCAATATGTTGCAGTTCTGTTTAGTCTCCAACTCCCTCTCACACACAACCCTTTCAATAAAGTGAGAGGTATACATTTTTTCTAAAGAACTGTGTCCGCTCGTCTTTATTGTGTTGAATATGTTTCTGCATGCATATGTGTATGTATAGTGTTCATGGCTATTTAACAGAGGTGCACCTTAAAGCTAAAGTGATGGAATCTTTAAACCCTCCGCTACAGAAGGCTTGCTTTCTGTGTATCCATCCTACATTTAAAAAATGACCTTGTCTTTATTATAGCTAGATGAAAAGTTTTAAAAAAAACCTAGGGGATGTCCTCGTGGTGTAATGGTTAAAGCGATAGACAGCGGAATCGTAGTAAGCGAGTTCGTACTCCAGTTGCGCTCTTACGTTCACTTTCAGGCAAATACCCTTGGGAAAGGTATGAACCCCCTTATCCTCCCAGCAGTGGGTTAAATAGTACCACTACTCTTCTTCTAGGAGAATAGCTTTGGCATTAAATAACCTACAAAGGTTGATATGCTATTAAACAAAGAAACCAACCAACCGACTTTTAAAAAAAACCTGGCTCTCAGTCTGGAATTAAAGTGCAGTATCTGTGTATTTTGCTTTAAGTGTCTTTCAATTATATTTTTCTCTGGTAATTATAGAATCAAAATGTATTATCCGTTCCCATAAGGAGTTTTGAACACAAAAAGAAAACGAGTAAAAGTTACACTATTCATTATATAAAGAGATTTATGAAAGTTTTCAACTTAGTTTGTGTAAAAAGCATTTTCAGTGCTGATATGGTTTCCAAAACAATGTTAATAAGTAAATAAAAGTTGTAAATTTTTTCATCATCCGTTCATGATGAAAAAAATGAGGTTTTTGACAGGTTGTTAAAAAATCACAACTCATAGCTTTAGATACCCAATGTATAGATTTTTTTTTTTTTTGCTTTTAAATTGGAAATAAAAATCTGATAACATTGCTTTCGGCTGCTATCATTTTAAGAAGCTAATTCAGAGGCATTTCTTTTGATACCTTTCTGGAGTTATCTGGTTTTGTTGTTATCAAAAAAAGAACAAGATAAAAAGTGACACCGTCGAGAAAGGGGTAAATGTTCATTCTTTCTTTCCTGTAAATAATCCAGTAATATTTGTCTCCTGCCTCTGCTTTTGTGATCCATGATCCATCGAGCAAATATGATCCGTTAATAACATAGCTTTAAGGTTTGTTTCGCTTTCTTGCTTTCCTTCTTACCCACAAACTCTCCTCAGTTTTCTTTCTCTCCCCTTGACCCACCCAAAACTCAAGAAATGAGAGAGAGAGAGAGAGAGAGAAGGTCTTGTGTCTATTGAACATTGCTAGCTGTATGATTCATTCCTCCCCCAACAACTATTAAGAGAGATGCCAAGGTTAAATGGTGTTGTGATTTTGATCCTTACTTGATCGGCAGTAAGCTCGAAAATGAGTCAAAATGAACTCTTTGAGAAAAATAGAAATTCTTGCTGAAGAAGTCACCAAATAACAACAGGAATTTTGGTCTGAAGCAATTGCCTTGTGATTTGGTACAGGGTTCAGATTTAGATGTGTTCCTTTCCAAGACGAAGGAACCTTTTATAAGACGCTGATGGAAAATAAACTCGCAACACCCCAAAGAAAAGAAATCAATAAAAAAACGTATTAATTAGATTCACTATCCAATTTTCAATTGTCATTACCTACAATCTTTAATTCATCAGTGCCCTGTTGGCAGAACTTAGAATACACTGATTGAATCTCCTGCGGAGGGGTAAGACCCCTTGCCCCACACCCCAAAATGGTGTCCTGGGTTGGACACTAAACGGCATCTGATAGTGAAGCTCCAATTCTGAAGTACCCCTTCAGTGTTATTTCACCCGGGTTCACTATGACCTGGAGTTTTAGTACCGGTTAAATAAAACCGTTTAATCCTTTACCAATGGTAATTATTATCAATTGCTTTGTATTTGATTGGGAGATAGGAATACTTGGTATTCCCTTACCGTGTGTACTATTAAAAAAAAAACTCAAAAGAAACAACTACAAAAAAAAAAAATTAAATTAAAATAAAAACATTCAATGAATGCGATTTTCTAA
This sequence comes from Sepioteuthis lessoniana, assembly GCA_963585895.1. Classification (NCBI taxonomy): domain Eukaryota; kingdom Metazoa; phylum Mollusca; class Cephalopoda; order Myopsida; family Loliginidae; genus Sepioteuthis; species Sepioteuthis lessoniana. The sequence continues at coordinate 77,199,293 of OY757927.1, read as the reverse complement.
CCTCCGGGCATTAAATAACTCAGGGAAACCCTTGCTGTCATCGCGACTTGATGATGACGACATTATTATATGAGGGGGTGTCCTCGTGGTGTAATGGTTAAAGCGATGGACTGCGAAATCGTAGTAAGCGAGTTCGTACTCCAGTCGCGCTCTTACGTTCACTTTCGGGCAAATACCCTTGGGAAAGGTATGAACCCCCTTATCCTCCCAGCTATGGGTTAAATAGTACCACTACTGTTCTTCTAGGAGAATGGCTTTGGCATTAAATAACCTAAAAAGAGTTGATATGCCATTAAACAAAAGAAACCAAACCAAACCGTTATTATATGAATGACTTAATTCCCATCTTTAATTTTTTTTTATCACTATTTTGTGCTGTGTATTTTCAAGCTTTCTTCGCCTGTTTGTTGTCTCCTGGTAATTTTTCTGATTAACATTCATCCACAACTCATATTCAAAGAGAATCTATAACAAATATACCTTAAAAGAAAGTGTTATATGTTTAAGAGTTGATCTTTATTTTACTCGCAATAAATGTTCGCTTTTAATGTCTCCCTTTCTAACCCTTAACTTAAAAAAGAAAAAGAAAAAAAAAGATTCATCGCTTAAAAATACGTTACTTCTTTTCGAAATAGCAGCTTGAAATATAGCCAGAGATGATACAGCATGTCACTCGATCAGTGCCCTCTGAGACATCGCTGCTCAAGTCAGTACCACCGGAAGGTGATTGGTGCCATTCACGAAGGACCCATTTCTTCGAGCAAAAGATAATATGGTCTTAACCAGTGCCAAAGCCATCACACTTTACTTGGCTAACGGCCAGCGCAACTCTCTCTCTCTCTCTCTCTCTCTCTCTCTCTTCAAGGCTTTTACTGACTTGCAAAAGGAATTTATGTTGTAATTTGTGGCAGCCTGAGACACTGAGATCTCCAGCCGTACTCAAGCTTGTTGGTCCGGAGCTGTCAACAACAGGAAGACATTTTACGTCTGTTTGTGTATGTTAGGAGTGTATGTGAGTGGTCCAAAGGAGAAGACAGATCCGGAAAAAGTGAATCCTTTCGATGAAGGTGTCGGATCGGTAGAGGTTAGAAGTAAGACATTGCCAGTCATCTGGAAATATATTAATCTGAGAACCATTAGTATAGAAACTATTATTATTTACTCCTTGAGTTTTTCACATCAGCATGGGAGTTTGAGTGACAACAAGTTTCCTTAAGTCTCCAGGACTCTTCTCAGTATTCTGGCCGATCTCAATAATGCAGTAGTTTGGATGGTCTCCACTCGTCCTCTTATTTCCAAATCCTCCACTCCCTTTATTAATCCTTTGGTGACCGCACCAAGAGCACCTATTATAATTAGAATAATCTTCACTTTCATGTTCCACAGTTTTTTCAGTTCCCTAGTAAGGTTGAGGCATTATCCTTCTTTTCACTTTCTTTTTATTTTACTCTGTGGTCAGCCGGGACAGCAATGTTCACAATTTTGCAAGTTGACTCTTTTTTGTTGATTATTATAAAGTGTGGTCGTCTGGCCGAGATTAGGTGATCTGTTTGGAGGTCACAATCCCAGAGGAGTTAGTGTGTTTAATTCTCTTGCACAGATGTCGGGTTATGCATATACCATTTGTTCGTATGGTCTGGCGGACGAGTGGAGACCATCCAAACTACAGCGTTGTTGAGATGGGCCAGAATACTTAAAAGAGTCCTGGAGAGTTAGGAGACTTGCTGTCACTCGGACTCAAGTGAAAAGCCATCAGCTAACGCTGGTGAGAAAAACTCTCAAAAGAGAAAATAATAATAATCTCTTTAGGAAAGTACTCTCAATTTAACTGAAAAATATCTCTCAAAAGAGGCAGCAAAAAGCATATTACCTCTATATTCCTTCTCCGGAAGTCTTAGGTAAAAATCTGGTGAAGGATTGTAAGAAACAGAAAATAAACCTTAAAATCAAGTAGTAATAATAATAATAATAATAATCTCTTCCGAGTTTTTTACACCAGTTTTAATTTGTGGGTTTTCCACAGAAGTTTGAGTGACTTCAAGTATCCATATGTCTCCAGGACTCCTCTCAGCATACTAGCTAATCTCAACAATATTATAATGTGAATAGTCTCGATTCGTCCTCTGATTTCCGACCCTTTCAGCCTCTTTTCTGAGCCTATGCGGACTGCTCCCAAGCGCGCCTATTACAACTAGTATCACCGTCATTGTAATGTTCCACAGAGCTCTTTCTTCGTTCCCTGGCGAGGTTTATAGAATTGTCTCTCTTGTCGCTTCCGTTTATTTTCTCTCTGTGGTCTATTGGAATGGCCAAGTCCACTTAACGGTAAGTTGGCTTTTTTTTTCTGTTGTTGTGTCCTAGTGGACAGAGTGTTCGCCAATAGTCCGGGAAACCGGGGTTCAATCCCAGGTCGAGTCATACCAAAGACTTAAAAAATGGTTCTTGATACCTCCATGCTTAACAATCAGCAATATAAGGTACGTATCAAGGGTAAAGTGGAGCAATCCAAAGAATGGAGTAGCGCTCTCCCCTACGCCTCGGTATAGTAGCTATTGAAAAGGGAGCCTTCGAGTCACCCTCAACTATAGTCGCCAACTTTACTTCTTACTTATATGGCACTATGTCTGGTTTTCTGGCCGGGATTAAGTGATCTGTTTGTACCTCAAAATCCCACATTATTTTGTCCGTCTCATTTTCCAGGACGGTTTCTGATTTTTGCATATACTATTTAGTAGTATGATCAAATTTCAATTTCTTGCACAATTCCCCGTGTATCGCCTTTCCCACCCAGTCAAGTCTCGCCTTAGACTCCTTTTGTGCTCGTTTGCTGCATTCGCTTAGAATAACATTAATGGTTTCGTCTCTATTATCACATAATCTACATTTGCTATTCTGTTAGGTATTATCAGTCTTCGCGGATTTTTCACACCAGTTATAACTGAAGTCTTCATGGCCATCACCTTCATGTTTTACAGATTTTTCATCTCTCAAGCAAGATCCAAGTATTTGTTTCTCTTGTTGTTGTCTTTTATTTTCACTTGTCAGCTGGAACAACAAAATCCACTTGATGACAAGTTCTTTTTTTTCTTCTTAATAAATACTAGATCTGATTGGGATTGGGTCATCCGTCTGGATCTCAAAGTCCTGGAGAAATTTATGTGCCTCATTTTCTAGGACAGATTCTAGTTGGTGCCTATATCATTGGTCAGCATGGTCAAATTTTAATCTCTTGCACAATTCCCAGTAGATCTTCCTTTCTACCCATTGTACCCAGTCATATATTTGGTGTGGCGAGTGTGTTGCCTTCACTTATTTCCTTATCTATTTCCTCCTTTATTACCAGATAAACTACAGTGTAACCCGGATATAAGAGCGAGTACTACAAGGGGACACGCTTGCCCCATACCTCTTTATCATCTGTCTAGACTACGTACTTAGGACATCGATCGATAACATTAGGGAAAATGGCTTTGAGCTGACAAAGAAAAGAAGCAGAAGGTACTATTTACCAACCCCTCCGCTCGGGCAGGATATGACACAAGGTCAATTTTTAAGCGGAGTTTAACAGGTTTGAATTCAGAGTTTTCCTTCTCCTAGACTAGTTGCCTCAACAAGGCTGAAGAACCTAGTCCGTCCTACTATTTACCCATAGCTGGAGGGAGAATAAGGGGGTTCATACCTTTCCCAAGGGTATTTGCCCGAAACTGAACATAATAGCGCGACTGGAGTACGAACTCGCGTACTATGATTCCGCAGTTCATCGCTTTAACCATTACACCACGAGGACAACCCAGAAGCAGAAGGTACCCCGCCAAAACAATGACCGACGCCAACTACGCCAATGACATAGCGCTACTGGCCAATACACCCAACCAAGCCGAAACACTACTGCATAGTTTGGAACGAGCCACTGCAGGCATTGGACTCCATGTCAGTGCACAGAAAACTGAATTTATGTGCTTTAATCAGAAAGGCGACATCTCCACACTAGACGGAACCTCCCTGAAACTGGTTGACAAATTCACCTACCTAGGAAGCAGCGTCTCATCAACCGAAAAAGACATCGACACACGGCTAACGAAGGCATGGACAGCTATCGATAGGCTTTCGATCGTATGGAAATCAAACCTGACCGATAAAATGAAACGCAGTTTCTTCCAGGCGGTGGTCGTGTCGATACTGCTGTATGGATGCACTACTTGGACGCTGACTAAACGGTTGGAGAAGAAGCTCGACGGCAATTATACAAGAATGTTGCGAGCAATATTGAACAGGTCCTGGCAGCAACACCCCACACGGCGCCAACTGTACGGCCACCTACCACCTATCACAAAAACTATGCAAGCTAGACTAACCAGACATGCCGGACACTGCTGGAGAAGCAAAGACGAGATCGTAAGTGATGTGCTCCTGTGGACCCCCGCATATGGCCAATCAAAAGCCGGACGACCAGCTCGAACATTCATACAGCAGCTATGTGATGATACGGGATGTAACTCCGAAGACCTGCCGAAGGCAATGAATGATAGGGAGACGTGGGGAGAGAGGGTCAGGGATATCCGTGCCAGCTGCACGTCATGATGATGATGATTCTACGGCCCCGGCAACTCTCTTATATCCGGGTTACCCTTGATTATTATTATTACTATTATTTTTGTCACGTGATATCCCACGGAGACGATAGAAATAAGATTAATACTATCCTCCCGTTGGAATGAACAGTGGCAACCCGTCAAAAAAGTGACCGGTTAGAAAGAATGTAGGTCACAGAGGGGATATCAACAGGTGTTGGTACTTAGTAACCTCAGGTCGCCGGACACCGGAAGGGGAGGAAGGTAGAAGCCAAGTGATTGGCTGGGACCCCGAAACGGAAGTGGGGACTCCTTCCCCTCAGCGGAAATAAATAATAAGAAAGTTAGTTATTGGAAAGGGCTCGTGGCAGACAGACCCATAGCCATTTACTCCGGGTAGAAGACAAAAGAATATCTGAGACACGAGGGACCCAAGTTCTTCAAGCCAGTGTTAAAAATAGCTTAAAGTCTATTAGCCCGTGAAAGAAGAAAGATTCTCCAGTGGAACCCCGTCGAAAAATAAGATAAGTAACTTTGGGGCTATTTCTCCTCTATACCCAAATTTTATATACCACTCTCTCTCTCTCTCTATCTCTCTCTCTCAATTTGAAGAAAAACAAAAGTCAAGAAAAGACATTTATATTCGTGGACTGTCCATTCATTATACATATTTGACACGTTGAAAGTGTATCTCTTTGTACAGTAAAGGATTCATGCATTTTAATGTTACCACGTGGTCGAGGTTGTTCTTTGCCGTAGCTTCTACGAATTTGTTACCTCATGCTTCCTTTTCAGCTTCTACTCGCCTTATGTTATCTTGCTTAGAATTGTCCTATTAATTCCTCTAAAATATCACACGGGAAACCGGAGTTGCCGACTACTACAATATAATATTATTACGACTAAAACCTATAGGTCCATATCTTCTATTGTCTAGGGGAAGGAAGGAAAGCGGCCTGGTGGGTGTGTGGATAGTGTGAAATTTGGAACCCCTTGCCAGCGGCGGTCGGTCTAGCCCTAAATTAATCCCTCACGTAATATGCCAGGTCTTATATGCCCGAGAGAAAAACTCTGAACGAGGACTTATTCTATAGGGGATCAAGTGCCAACCTGCCCCGTCTTCACACGTGCGAAAATAAAGTCCCGTTTTGGGATTTTAGTCAATTTGCCGTCACATTTTACTTTTTAGAGTTTTTCACATCAACGTTAGCTGATAGTCTCTCACTGGGACTTAAGTGACAGCAAATCTCCAGGACTCTTCTCAGTATTCTGGCTGATCTTAATAATCCTCTAGTCTGGATTGTCTCCATTTGTCCTTTTATTTGACAAATTATTATTATAACTACTTTTTTCTCTTTAGTGAGTTTTTCACACCAGCGTTAGCTGATGGTTTTTCACTGGCTTCTGAGTGACAGCAAGTTCTCTCAAGTGTCCAGGACTCTTCTCAGTATTTGGGATAGTCTCCACTTGTCCTCTTATTTCTAAGTTCTCCAGTCCCTGCACCAATCCTTTGGTGACTGTACCGAACCCACCAATTACAAATGGTATCACTGTCACTTTCATGTTCCGTAGTTTTTTTTAGTTCTCTAGCAAGGCTTACATACTTATCTCTCTTTTCCCTTTCTTTCAGTTTTACCCTGGGTCAGCCAAATTGGCAAGGTCTAGTATTCGGCAGGTTCTCTTTTTTTGTTGCCTGTCGCTAGGTCTGGTCTATTATTATTATTATTATTTACTCTTTTAGGGTTTTTCACATCAGTATTCGCTGATGGTTATTCACTGGAGTTTGAGTAACAACAAGTCTCCTCATGTCTTCAGGACTCTTCTCAGTATTCTGGCCGTTCTCAGTAATGCTGTCATTTGGATAGTCTCTAACCGTCTGCCAACTTCTAAGTCCTCCAGGCCTTTTAATAATCCTTTAGTTGTTGTGCCAAAAGCACCAATCACAATTGTTACAATCGTCACTTTCATGTTCCACAGCTTTTTCAATTCTCAAGCAAGGTCGAGGTACTTTTCACATTCTTTCAGTTTTATTCTGTGGTCAGCCGGGATAGCAAAGTCGACAATTTTGCAAATTCTCTTTTATTTATTTATTTATTTATTTTTGTTGTTGTTGTTGATTATAATAAGGTCTGGTCTTCTGGCCGAGATTAGGTGATCCGTTTGTATATCAAAGTCCCATTGGAGTTTATGAGTGTCATTTTCTAGGACAGGTGCCGGGTTGTGCACATACCATGTGTTAGTGTGGTCATATTTAAATTTCTTGCACATTTCCCAGTGGATCACCTTGCCGACCCAATCGTGTCTCGACTTATACTCCCTCTGTGCTAATTTGCTGCATTCGCTTATTATGTGATTGATCGTTTCGTTTCTGTCACCGCATTATTATTATTATTATTATTTGCCTGCTCCGAAGATAACCATTTTAAGTCAATGGCATATTTTACAACTCCTGTTTCTGTTTTTCTTTGATTTGGTCATCCGTTCCATATGCCATGAATTCTCTAGTGACTAAGATTTTACCTTGACATTCAATAAATAAAAGCTTCTTAAATTCAGCATTTTTTGCTCTTTGTTGAGTCTTTAGAAATACTCCCTTTCTGTTTATGTATACCATATTAAGCAAAATCGAATGGTTAGTCAGTGTTTTAAAGTGCCATTTTGACAAATGAAAGAATAGAAACAAACGGATTTTAATCATCTCTTGAGGTCAAAAAGAAAGGCAGTTGTGTATTATCATCTTAGGAAAGGAAATATAGGTCAAAGAAATAGGACTGTTTCTAAGAGTTGACGACTTACCTCAGAACTAAAGAAACAATTAATTAAGGATTAGAAAAATGTATGCAGACTGTATCAGACAAAAATACATTTCGAAATTAATATGTAAATTATGTATATAATAGGCACATTTGTAAAAAAAAAAAAAAAAGCTGCAAATCTTGTAGTTGTATGGCTACTATTGTTGTGAGATAATAGATAATAATCTCCGTTAGATAATAGGCGTATCAGATAGATGGCAATCCAGAAACCCAATCTTATCATCCTATTTTACCTCAGTTCTTTGAGCAGAAAAGCATTCTAAAGCCCCTTTGGCTATTTTTAATTTTCTTCTTCAAATAAGCTTTTTTCCATTTTTAAACACTTCGACATAGTGCTTGTTCATCGAACAATACGTGTACGTTTCTTGCTGTTTGGACACGTTTGTATATTTCCTCTTCTTAATACTATAGGTATTCATATGACGTATATAAAAGGTTAAATTTTCTGTACGTACAGGTGCTTTCTTTTGTCTGACTTTCTTTTATGTTCGGTATTAGTACATCACGGATGTATTAATGCTAATATTGGTTCTTGTTGAGTATTTGTCGCTGCCTCCCACCAGACACGACTTGACACAAGGTCAAAAGCCCGAAGGCCGATTAAAGTGGGGATAAAGGGGGGGGTCGGGAACGAGCCGAGACTCGAACCCTGCTTGTCTGTGCTGCTCATCGGCTCACTTAGTGCAGTTTGAGCCTGATGAGGCAAGCAGTTTCACGAACCCAAATGTGGGTCCGGGCACGTATGCCAGTTTGCGGCTTAAACTAGACGCATGGTCTAGTGCCGTCCAAGGGGGACAAAGGAGACAAAAATACAGCTCGCCCACCCGAAGGTAGCCTAGTCGAAACTAGTTGCCTAATTAAAGGCCCCAAGTCTGCCATTGTTCCTTTTCCAGGGCCACGCTCCGGACTGAAGTCCAGAACAGGCCCCGGGGCGCTCGCCAATGGTTCTTGTTGAGTGGCAATTCGACTAAATATTTTCCTTAACACTAAGCATACCAATGCTTGAAGTAATTATCTCCCTTGGACAATTTTAATGTCTGTTGGGGATCTCGTACGGTGTCATATGATAGTTTAGAAAACCATTCTCGGCCTCTTTTCGCTTCTGATATTACCGCGAAACTGTAAAGCTAAAATGGAAAAAGGTTACCTTTTTCTATTTTGCACCCCTTTTACATACTACTTTTTCATGAAACAATATAGGCATTATTCTAGCTATAGAGACATGTTTCTGTATATTTTTCTTTGTAATGCCGCTTGCATATATATTGTGCATATTAAGTATTAAGTTTTCTCGTATGTGTAATTGAGTTTATTTTGTCTCTGTTCCCATTTTGTTCTGTGTTAATATATCTCGGATATATAAATGCTAATATTGGCCCTTGGAGAGGCATCAATTTATTTGTTTTTACTTCACTAAGACTAAAAATAAAACCTAGTCTTTTCAACTGTTTACTAATCGTTGGAGTGAGAACAGATGGATTCATGCCTTTCCCAAAGTTATAAATGTGAAGTAAAACGCAACCAACCTCGTTCAGGATTTGAACTCGCATCACCGATTCCATTTCATACAACGATAACCGTTACGCTATATAACAGTCACAAGTGAAGGCAAATAATTTGCACAGTTATATGACATCAAGTATTCATACGAAAGGCAAATAATTTATACACACATAATTTTGAATGATTATTCTTGTAATTTCTTGGGACATTGGGTTTTATGGTCAGAGTATTCACCAATAGTCCGGGAGACCTGGGTTCAATCCCAGGTCGAATCATTACCAAGAACTTAAAAATGGTACTTGATGCCTCTTTGCTTAACACTCAACATTATAAGGTACTGATCAAAGATAAAGTTGAGCAATGCAGGGAAAGGAGTAGCCCCTTCCACTACACCTTGGTGTAGTAGCTATCGAAAAGGGAGCCTTCTGCTCACCCTCGACTACGGTCGCTAACTTTACTTAGTTTACTTATTCTTATAATAATTTCTTCGCACATAGTTATATTGTGTCAAGTATTTCTCTCAAATACTTGAGTTCGGTTAGTAGAGACTGTTGAATACACTGACTGTCCCTGTTATTACACTGAACTGCATCTGATGGGGAGTCTCCAATCCTGTAACTTGAAGGAATGTAGAGTACCCCACCGTGGCCAATTGTCCCTGGTTCACTCACACCCGGAGTGGTAGAACCTGTTAGGGTTGCATCTATGGATCAAATAGAATTGTTAAACCATTTGTGTCCTTACAAATGTCTAATATTTTATTGAATTCTTAATGCTACTTAGCAATACTTGAAACCATTAAACTGTGTGCAAATAAAACTATTAATGTTTGATAGCAATACCTTAAACCATTTAAACTTGGGCAAACCAATTATTTATACTAAATAGAATTAGCTACATTTGATAGGAATACCTAAAACTATTTAAGTGTATGCAAACAAATGATTAATACTAAATAGTATTATTAGAGCTAGATAGCAATATTTGAATCAGACTTCAGCAGATAACTACCAAACCCTTCCAACTATACCTAATTAGCAATTGAATAAAAGCTTATGCATAAAATAAACCAATGGTTGACTTACCGTAAAATCTTACCAACTAACCAACCAACCAAACACTAATAATTTGCACACAATAATAGTTTCAAATAACTATTTCTATTTAATAATAATAATTTATTTGCACACAGTTATATGGTTTCAAGTATTTCTATCAACTACAAATAATTTTCAAATAGATTTATTTTTCTTGTTGATCGGTCTCTAACAATTACCACCATTCGGATCACAGTGAACCTGGTCGTAATGGAAATAGTGATCCCACATTATCCAGAGCACTGGAACTGCAGCCTCACCATTAGATAAAATTAAATGTCATTCTTCAGTTCAAAATCATTTTAAACATTATGCAAGAGGTCAGTTTTTAATGTAGAATACAGCTGAATATAAATTCAGAGTTTTACTTCTCATCGACTGTATGTCGAACAAAGGCTAAAGAGCCCACTTGGCCCTCTGATTTACCAAGAAGAAAAGGGAGTTTGATCAAAGTTAAACACAATCTCGTCACGGATTTTCTACTAAGATAGCCATTATGCCACTGACCCCTCCCACATTTGTATTCATGTAATAATTTTTAAAGTTATTATTAAGTTAAACGACAGAACTTATTTATCAATATAAATAAATAGTGTAGACAGAAGTAAAAGTCAGTATACGCCAGATGCGTGTAGAAATCAACACTTGATGTTGATTGTCAGTTTCATCGATTCTATTTACTTCCATACTTGGTCTGAGGATCGTATCGGCGAGATACTGACAGTCACCAAATGCTGTTGACTCAGTGTCTATGCTATGTTATCTTAGAGGCCTATTTGACCAATAGATATGAACCTAACAGGCAAAACTGCACTAGGAGTAATTGCAATGAAGGGGTATTCTACACTGACCAGAGCTCCAAAACTGGAAACTCACTGCCAGATTTAGTTTAGTGACATACTCAAGACATCTTTTTTTATTTAAGATGAGGGTTCTTACCCTACAGCATGAATGAGATACAGTAATCGTACTCTCAGCTTCGTCAACAGGCCGATTTCGTCTTTGGAATATCGTTTTTAGATAGTGACATTTCATTAATTTACAAAATGGGGATTATCACTGCATATTTAGGGAACACTACACGTTTCTTTTGTATCTGGGTAAGAAACAGTGTTCATGCCATCGGTGCGTAATCAGGCGAGAAGAGCACCTTTTTATTATATATAGACAGGATTTTTAAAAAAGAGCTTAAGCACAAGTTCTTTAGAGAAGGCATCTAATATTAACGACTTATCCATATATCTTTTTTTCCTAATCTGGTTGCGTCTTTGCAGTTAAAAGCAGAACGCACCTTGTCATCATCGTTTGTTCAGAATCAAAATAAATGTGTTCTGCCCTTTCGTTGCGTTTTCGACATTGATTCTTGTGTTCTTTACCGATCATTTTATGGCATTTTTTTTTATTTTTTTATTACTTTCTCACCGTCCCTGTCGACTTTATCTGTTGACTCTTTGCCTAACCTTCAACCACGGGACAAAGTCTTTGGAAACAAAAGAAGAAAAAAAAATAGGTACTCAGCAATTTTCAAAAGTAGACCGAAAATAAAAATTACAAGAGAAGTGGCAAAGATTAGCATCCTGTTTCCAAATTGAGGAATTGTCTAACGGAGGGTTAAATATTAAGATAAGAACAACCTCGGATAAAAAAAAAAAAGGATTTTTTTGTCGCATGTAATGACCACCTTCTCTACCTATCTTTTCTTTCCTCCATCTTTTTTTCTTTTTTTTGCTTTTTGCTTCTGTCCAACTCACAACCCCAATCTGAAAATCAGCTTCCTTTATCTCACTGCCCACGTTCTTCGTTGGTGACCTCGGGGTACACAGATCCTCATAAATTATCGATAAGAACAGAAATCAATAGGTGTGTCAAATATGACTTTACATTGACCTTTCCTGGCTGTATCGCTGGGGCCAAGAGACATTATTAACTCCCCACTGGTCTGAAACATCACACCACTTGGAAATAACTTTTCGGCAAAAAGTCTTTTATTCTGTGATATTGGTTGACAATGTAATTACTTTTGGACAGTGTCCTTCTGTTTCTCCTAAGAAGGTGTAATGTTTTCATTAGCAACCTTCTTGGCATATCCTATGATTTCTCGAGTGCTTCCTGACACGATGTGACCAAAACGGAAACTTTCTCTTAATATAAACTGCTTTTATCTTGCCAAGTTCTAGGGTCAAGCTCGATGGTTAATATGCTGCCCATGAGGTCAAGAGTTCGTTTTATGATGCGTAATAATTGATTAGTTTTACCACACACATTTCTTGTTTTTAGACTGATATTGTAGATCACAAGAGGAGGGGTAATTTAGTAGCCGGAGTCGTAGAAGATGGACTCAGCGAGCCGAGTTCAAATTCTGCACAAGGTTGTTTACGTTTCACTTTGCGCTTATGTCCTTGGAAAAGACATAAACTAATGGACTTCTGTTGAGGAATTAAAAAAAATAGTCTATGAATTGCTATATAAAAAAGTGATCTAGTATAAAGTGTTCGTTTCAGGTGGTTTTCAAAACGCATGTCTCATCAATTGGGTTGGCAAGGTGCCGACAGAGACCGAGTTCCTCTTTGGCACAGAAAGTTAAACGATCAGATATTTTATATAATTTACATATTTCGGACTATTGTCCTTATCTTTGTCGCCATGTTTATCACACCGTTTCAGCCGTTGTACGCTCCGGCCTTCTTCTTTATTTTGCTCACCGGAGTAGACTGTTCTAGCCATGTTTAATCGATATCAGTTATCTCCTGTTAATTTCCCCTCTGAAAGTTCTCCACTGCCTTCACCGGGTATTGAACTCAAACTCTTTTGGGTATGTTACTGGATCTTACAAACGCCTTTATCCACTGTGCCATGTGTCCTTAACCATTTTTCACCTGTGCTCATATTGCAACTTCGTTGTTTTTATTGCTTTTCTCTGGCACTCCTTATTACTGGTTCCCATATTGTATTAATTTCTATACTTGGTTGGCTCCGGAGATTTTTGTGGCCGAGCATATGAGCTGATTCTTTAAGTTGACGAATTTTCCAATGGTGTTCCTTGTCTATGATCTCAGCCTGGTCCCACAGAGGGCGGTGATTTCTCTTCTTTCTCCATATGTGGTCAGCCACGCCTGATTTTTCCACTTCCCCTGGTGTTATAACCTTCTGGTGTTCTTGAAGCCTCGCCTTAAGTGGTGGGGGGCGGCCTGTTTTTCCTTTACATTTCCTTCCGCAGCTGCATGGGATAGCGTATACACAGTCTACCCTGGTGAACGAAATAAAGGGCTAAGTTCGACATTCCAACCACCTGAAGAAGGCCGGAGCGTACAACGGCCGAAACGTTGTGATAAACATGGCGACAAAGATGATAGTCCGAAATATGTAAATAAAGTACATAATTCCTCATCTCAGAAGTATAGACAGATATCAGATATCCTATTTTAATATTTATTATCTAAATTCATCTCTTTTCCACACATTCAAGTCTGAATATATAGTTGGCTAGAATATCCTGGATATGACACTAAACTGGATCTGTTAGGGAGGCTCCAGTTCTTAAGCCCTACGGATAGTGGAACCAGCCCTTTGTTGCCATGACACTCATGTCGTAGAAAATGAACTCAGTGAGTGATACTACTTGTTTGGGTTCCATTTATGGGTCACATAAATTTAGGATAAGGAATTAATTTTAGATTAAATTTTAATCGTAAAGTATTGATATTGTTTCTAAGTATGAAGTCTTTTTCAGTTCAAAATGTTTGAAATTTATCAATACATTGGATCTGAAATAACTGATATTGTCTTTTACTTGTAATAGTAATGGAAGATTGATAACTCTTAGCAAATAAATACGATTGTCATTACTAGATAGGAATTGTTACTTGAAACAATATATTTTCTTGCAAACTGTTTGTATTAGATAAGAATACTTGAAATTATTTGTTAAGTAGAATTTAGTGAACGTTGTAATTGTTTACAAATTATTATTATTAAATAGGAATAATTGCTTGAAACTATGCATTAAATAACCCAAGATTTAGCTCATTTGTTTGCACACAGTTAAATAGTTTCAAGTATTGCTATGTATCACTAACAATTCAATAATACATGGGGTTTCCTCGTGGTGTAATTGTTAAAGCGATGGACTGCGTATTAAGCGAGCTCGAACTCCAGTCGCGCTATTACATTCACTTTCGGGCAAATACCCTTGGGAAAGGTATGAACCCCCTTATCCTCCCAGCTATGGGTTGAATAGTACCACTACTGTTATTCTAGGAGAATGACTTTGGCATTAAATAACCTACAAAGGTTGATACGCCATTGGAAACAAAGAAACCAATCAATAATACAGCAGTCATTACACAAAGTTAAGTGGTTAAACAGTTCTATTTCTCAGAATTCAATTTAGCGTAAGTCAAATAAGTTAAATGGTTTCAAGTATTGCTAGGTATTCCTAATAATTCAATTACACATCAGTCACTACATTGCCTAGTCGGCTGGGGCTGTAGAATACACTGACAGCACCCAAATGAGTGTCCTAGATATGACACTAAACAATGTGATGGTGAGGTTCCTGTAATACAGGAGCTTTTAGGAATGCGGATCACCCCTTCATTTCTATCGCTGGTAGCACTTGATAGGGTTCTATCTATGGGTCAAATAGAACTAAAATGCGTACTGATGCTAAACTGAATCACTTAAAATAGAACTGTTTTGATATTTAAACTGCATACTTATGCTAGCAATATTGACAAGTCCTGGAGGTAACACCCCACAAAACAGCAGCTACACGGCCACCTACCACCCATCACGAAAACTATCCAAGTTAGACGAACCAGACATGCGGGACACTGCTGGAGAAGTAAGAACGAACTCATAAGCGACATACTCTTATGGATCCCTTCACGTGGACGAGCGAAGGCAGGACAACCAGCTAGAACCTATATACGACAGCCCTGTGCCGATACAGGATATAGCCTTGAAGACCTCCCGGGATCAACGGACGATAGAGATGGATGTCAGGGAGATCTGTGCTGGCAGCGTGAGATGATGATGATGACTTATGCTAAACTGAATTATTTGAAATAGAACTGTTTTGACATTTAACTCTGTGTGGACAAAAACCATACTTATACAAAACTGAATTATTTGAATTAGAATTGTTTGACTAAACTCAATGGCTTAAAATAGAAATGTTTTTGACAATTAAACTGTGTTCTTACACTAATTGTTCAAAACGGAACTGTTTTTGACATTGAAACTCTACTTACACTTAACTGAATTGTTTAATATACGACTGTTTTGACATTTAACTGTGTGTAAACAAAATCTATACTTATGCTAAACTGAATTGTTTGAATTAGAACTGTTTGACTAAACTGAATTATTTGAATAAGAATTTTTTGACTAAACTCAATGGCTTGAAATAGAAATGTTTTTGACAATTAAACTGTATACTTACATTTAAACTGAATTGGTTGAAATAGAACTGATTATTTGTATGAAAATGGATTTGACATTAAATAGTCTACAAAATTTGATATGCCATAAAAACCCAACCAACCAACCAATCATTACATACGATTAAATGATCAAACAGTTCCTATTCTAACAATTCAATTTAGTGAAAGTTAACAAAGTTAAATAGTTTCAAGTGTTGGTATTTATCACTAACAGTTCAATTAAACATCAGTCATTTGTTTATACACTGTTACATAATAAAACAGATCTATCTCAAATGATTCAATTTAGCATTAGTCATTTTTTTGCACTCAGTTTAAATGTTAAACAGTTCTATTCGACCCATAGGTAAGACCCTACCCGTTGCTATCACTTCGGACCATAGTGGACCTGGGAGCGATGGCAATGAAGGAGTGCTCAGCATTCCCCGAGCCTCACCATTAGATTGTTTAGTGTCATATCCAGAACACTTGTTAGGAGAGTGTTACCCCTTTGCAGAGATGCAATCAGTGTATTTTACAGTCCCAGCCGACTGGTCTGGTACATTTCTGATGAAGGGTAGTGAAAGTTTTCTTTACAATTTCTGGTGAGTGAAATATAAAACCCCTATCCGGAGGCTGTCGTTATGAGTAAAAATTGCTTAGTTTTTAATTCCCCAACATATATATATATATATATATATCCAATTAAGACGAACAAGACCTACTGAGTACTGCTGGAGAAGCAGCGACCAACTCATAAGCAAAGTTCTTCTCTAGAACCTCCCCTCCACATAGACACATCAAGAAAACGTGGTTGATGTTCTCAACCAAACTGACTGATTGTTGCTATTGTTCTTGCTGCAGTATATGGTTTTGCATTGTCCCGGTGAAACCCAACGATAACCGACGTTTATCAAGCTCAATTTTATGTGCTATATCCACTGAAATTCCCAGTCGTTCACAAATGTCCTCTAATGTAATTCTACTGACAGTTAAAATGAGCGCATTAACTTAATCCACCATTTCAAGTGTGCTTGTCTGTATGCGCCTGCCTGGATCTTTAACACTGTTTCGACCTTATTTAAAGAATTTTGCCCATTTCTAAACTTTTTTTTTTTACTAAAACATGCTTTTCTCTCTATATATATATATCATTATTCTTTAAATTTGAAATGGTTTGCGTTTCTTTGCGAGCAAAAGTTTGATTACCGACCTCTTTTCTAACCACGAGCATTGTATTTAAATTGGGGCCGTTTTGATTTACCTTAAAACATGTTATTGCGAAATTAAAATAATTTATACTATGGATATTCTGGAAAAGATTTTTGTTTTCATTTAAAAAAAAGAACTATATTTACTGAATGACTCTTATATATATATATATATATATTAGATCACTCGTGAACTCGTTGGGTTCCCGTTATGACAGTGGTCCATGATGATAGTGTTACTTCTGTTTAGGAAGATGTGAACAATGGAATTAGCATTTCATAGTTTTCCCCGTTTTATGTAGAATTTAGATGATTAAAAATGATATGGAGCATGAATACAGACACCCCTAAAATTATCACACAATCTCAGATCAGTAAGACCCCCCCCCATTCAACGAGTGTCCTGGATAGGACATTAAGTAATCTGATGGCAAGGCTCGATTAATGCTGGAGCTTTGGGGAATGTGAAGTACCCCTTCATGAGCATCGCTCCCAGGTCCACTCTGACCCGAAGTAGTAGCACCTGATAGAGTCCTATCAATAGGTCAAATAGAACTGTATGACATTCGAACTGAGAGCAAACAAATGATTTGTGCTAAATTGAATAGTTAGAAATAGAACTGTTTAATCATTTAACTGTGAGTAAACAAATGACTGATGTTAAATATAATTGTTGATGATACGTAGCAATACATGAAACCATTTAACTGTGCAAACGAGTAATGTTAGATGATTTCAAGTATTCCTATCCAATACTACTAATTTTCAAACATATCAATTCGACACAGGATAGGACCCTAAAAGGTTCTACCACTCCAAGTCAGAGTGGACCTGGGAGTAAGTGGCTTCCAGCGCTCACCAGAGTTCCAGAATTGATGCCTAACTACGGGATGCAATTAATTGTCATACCAAGGACATTTCCTTTTTTAAAGGAGGAGGTCTTGCAGCGTCTTCTAAGCTCCGCTGACTTGGCTATTGTGTGACTTATTTACGCTTAAAACAAAACTCAGAAGAAGATGAAAGAATATTTTTTTACCTCGTCTCCATGAATGTAAAAAGCTGAAATTATTTTTGATTTGTCTGAATCTAACGATCAGAATTGTGTTGAAGCGTTTTTTCAAAGCTAATAAAAGTCAAGAGGAATGTCTCCTGTAATTCATTACGTTAAAAGACCAGAATAGAACTGAGGAGGTCTTTGATGATGATGTTAATTTCTCCCTAAATGACTGAAATAATAATTCCATCGCCTCTCTGTACAAATAAGTCCGAAAACATTAGGAAATTCCGAAAAAAGATATGTGAAGAAATAACTTTCCGATTTTTCTAGATGTTTTCCTGATCTTGGGAATTTTCGTGTAACCTGATGGACATTTTTAAAATGTTGCCTGTCATGGAATGAGAGCTAAATTTCGTAGTGTAATATCGTGGAAAAGTTGTTTTTTGAAGATTTGCTATGTATATCGATAATTTTTTTGTTTTTGATAAAAAAATTTTAATGGTATCGGCATAAGTGGTTATAAATTAGCATTCAGTTTATAATATACAAATAATATAAAATTGGACACCGACTTTATGTCTAATTCTATAACATCTGCTGTTCAGTTTACAATATATAAATTTAATGTAAAGAATGTCTCCCACCCTTTTTTTCTGACTATAACTGTGATACCAAGCCGTTCGGTCAACTGGAGTTATAGAATACACAAATTGCATCTCTGCTCAGAGGTAAGCAACGAGAGTCCTGGACATAACACTAAACCATTTAAGGGAGAGGATCCAGTCCTAGAGCTTTGGGGAATATGAGATACCCCTTCATTACCATATCTCCTTGGTCCATTGTCCGGGAGTGGTAGCATTTGATAGGGTCCTATCTAGGGGTGAAATAGAACTAAACTGGGGACTTAGGCTAAAGTGAATTGTTTGAAATAGAACTGTTTTGACATTTAAACTGCGTACTGATGCGAAACTGATTTTTTTAAAGTAGAACTGCTTTGACAATTAAACTGCGAACTTGTGCTAAGCTGAATTGTTTGAAATAGAACTGTTGTTACATTTAACTGTGTGTAAATAAATAACTGATGCTTAATTGAATTGTTAGTGATACATAGCAATACTTGGAATCATTTAACTTCGTTTACTAAACTAAATAGGTGGAAATAGAATGGTTTTTGACATTTAAACTGTAAACTAATGCTTAACTGAATTGTTTGAAATAGAACTGTTTATATGAATAAAAATGCATTTCGCGTTAAATAACCTACAATGGTTGATATGTCATAAAACCAAATCAAACCAAGCAAATGAATGAATAGTGTTGAATAGCAATACTTGTCGCTATTTCACTGCCTGCTGCGAGCGAATGATGAAGGTTTAATAGAATTATTAGTGTTAAATAGTAATAATTGAAATCATTTATCTGTGTGCAAACAAATGATTAATTGTAAATAAAATTATTCAGCTTAAAAAGAAATATTTAAAAGCGTTTAATTTTATTCCAACAAAAAAATAATGAGATCAGAATCGTTTAAAAATGTTATCAACAAAATGTGTTTACAAATCATATATTGAGTGTATATGTACGAAGAGGATTTGGCATTAAACAACCTATAATGGTTGATATACCATAACAGCCAACCAAAGCAAATCCTATATATTTAATATATATGTTTTAAGAGGATTTGTCATGAAAGAACCTATAATGGTTGATATGCCATAAAACACAACCGAACCAAATCCTATATATTCAATATATATGTATAAAGAGGATTTGGCATTAAATAACCTACAATGGTTGATATGCCATAAAACCCAACCAAACCAAATCATATTTAATACATACGTATAAAAAGGATTTGGCATTGAATGACCCACACGAGTTGATATGCCATAAAACCCAACCAAACCAAACATCTTTTCGGCTTAATTCCAAGTCATTTTGATCAAGGTATAACATCTGTTCTCTTATTGTTTCAGTATTTGCAATCAGTATTTGGCATTAAATAACCTACAATGTTTGATATGCCATAAAACCCAACCAAACCAAATCCTATATATTTAATATATATATATTAAGAGGATTTGGCATTAAATAACCTACAATGGTTGATATGCCATAAAACCCAACCAAACCAAATCATATATTTAATATATATGTATAAAGAAGATTTGGCATTAAATAAATTACAATGGTTGATATGCCATAAAACCCAACCAAACTAAATCCTATATATTTAATATATATGTATAAAGATGATTTGTCATTAAAATACCTACAGTGGTTAATATGCCATAAAAAACAACCAACTATATCGGCCCTAGCATTTTCTTTGAACAGTATCAAAGGCATGTCGATCAGTTTTGCCCTCAGAGAGAGATTTATATTTTTGAGTGTGTCTGTGAGTGTATTGCTAGTGTAACGAGAATTTAGAAAAAAAAAACTGGCGCATTGTCTATTGGGTAGAGTGTTTGCCAATGGCCCAGGAGACCAAGGTTCAATCCCACGTCGAGTCATACCAAAGTCTGAAAAAATGGTACTTGATATCTCAATACTGAGCATTATAAGGTACGTATCAAGGGTAAAGAGGAGTAATCCAAGGAAAGGAGTAGCACCCTTCCCTACACCTCGGTGTAGTAGCTATTAAAAAGGGAGCCTTCGAGTTACCCTCTTTATTTTTTGCCTAACAAGTTCTTAAGAAATTGTTGCATCGTAGTCTTCCGGGTACTGTGATATAGGTTAATGCTGAAATGAATTACAGAAATAAAACAAATTCACAAAACAAATAACAGGAGGTTGCTTTGCCCAGACGTAGTTTTTTATGTATCATTTTGTCAGTAAGCAATTATTCACCAAGTACATTGTTGTATGGATATTAACTTTCATACAAGGTGAGTTGACGTAAATGTTTTAGGATTCTTTTTTTTTTTAATTTCTTACTTGTTTACCAGTCCTGAATCCCTTTGCGAATAAAACTTGTTAATCATTGTGAAATTCGGGACTGTAATACCGGACATAGACATGATGGTTGTTTAGCCGTAGGTGGTTTTGGCGTAGTGAAATTGTTATTGTTAGCGTAGAATGGTTGTGACGTGTTTGTGTTGAGTTACTTCCTCGCTAGGTTGTGAGGTCCCTCGCTAATTGTTGTGTATATAAAGGAGAGATGATGAAGAAGATAAGAAGCCGAAGGTCGAAAGGTGTTTTTAGAAATAGGTTTTATTTGCAGCATGGACTAGTGGGTTTACTTTTGGTGCTGCAAGACCCGTGGAGACGTTGTGAGTATTGAGACGAAATTGAGTTATGAGAAGTTGAGAAGGTTGAGATGGCAGCGTTTATCGTTGGACGTGTGAGGGATTGAGTTCGCAGTAGTTCAACGAAAGCCATGTTGCAGTTGGAGTAAATGAACTTTGGATGTCACCGTGAGTTTCGTGTGTCTGATATTTTTGTGGAGGAGAGTATGCGTTGTCTCCTTTAAAGTGGCCCAGAGGTGAATTGATAGCTAGGTGTCGAGAGCGGAATAAAAGCATCGCGTTGACATAGCCAATTTTGGGGTGACATAAAGTTGTGCCTGTGCGAGTTATGTTGAATATATCTAATTTATATTCAACTGCTATATGGATGCACTACATGGACGCTAACAAAACGGCTCGAGAAGAAACTAGATGGCAATTACACAAGAATGCTGCGTGCAATCCTCAACAAGTCCTGGCAGAGGCACCCCACGAGACACCAACTGTACGGCCACCTGCCCCCTATCACGAAATCTATTCAAGTTAGGCGAACCAGACATTCTGGACATTGCTGGAGAAGCAGAGATGAACTCATAAGAGATGTACTCTTATGGATCCCCACACACGGCCGCGCAAAAGCAGGACGACCAGCACGAACGTACATTCAGCAGCTGTGTGAGGATACAGGATGTTGTCCTGAAGACCTGCCTAGGGCGATGAACGATAGGGAGGAGTGGCGAGAGAGGGTCAGGGATATCCGTGCTGCCAGCACGATATGATGATGATATTCAACTGGGATTACTTGCAAGGAATCCATAAATTAGATAAGTTCCCTCAGGTGTCCATGCTGCTGCTGCTATTCTAGAGCCGCAGTGAGACGTCTGCACTGGGCGGCGTTGTCCAGCTAAAGAGACTGGGTATGGCAGCCTACCCAATTTACTGCTGCCCGGGAAAAGAAGATCCAGGTGAATAGGATAAGTCATCCTGATTGGGTGAAATTATGCGTCGAATTAAATTGCGCGCCAAACCAAAATACGAAATTTCCCTTCCACTACAGTTATGGTGTACGCCAATGGCCCGGGAGACCTGGGTTCAGTCCCAGGTCGAGTCATACCAAAGATTTAAAAAATGGTACTTGATGCTACCTTGCTTAACACTCAGCATTATATGGTACGGATCAAGGGTAAAGTGGAGCAATCCAGGGAAATTAGTAGCGCCCCCCTACACCTTGGTGTAGTAGCTATTGAAAAGGGAGCCTTCGGGCCACCCTCGACTAAAGGGAGACAACTTTACTTTATTTTTGCTTTTGACGACGGGACTGCTACTTTGGTATATTCAGACCCGCTCGCTTTTGGTAACAAACAGAGAAAAGTTAGAGCTGGTTCAATTTAGCATAGAGACGTATTTTAATTTCATTGGAAAGTTGTTTTTCTACTTTAGATTTGCTATGCTCATCGGGATTTTTTTTTTTTTCTTTTTTTGGAGAAAATCTGATAGAATACGATGAAATGGCCATTAATTCGGAGTTGGGTTTACTATATACGTATAATACAAAATTGGATACTGACTTGCTGTTCAAGTCTCATCATATCAATTTAAAATGTGAACTTAGAGAGGAGTTTTTCGTTTTTGAACTTTTTTTTTTTTAATTGAAATAAGAAATTCGTACAGGTGGATCTTTTTCAGTTTTTATATTTGAAATATTTCGGCGAGGGACCGTTATATATTTATTTCTTTTTTAATTTCGTTCATTTACGAATTTTTGAAAAGGAATTGCTGGTATTCAGATCCACTAGCTTTTTTGGCGGCAAAATAGGGAAAAGGAGTTTGTTTTTTTTTTAAATTTTAATACATGTGGGTCTTTTTCTATTTTTAGATTTGATGAAATACTTGGTTTAGAGATCGCTACACGTACCCACTCACAAGTTTATACACTGTTTATTTCAATATTTGCGTATTCGTTTCAATAGAGACAGATAAACGATTTCAGTGAGATTCTTTTATTTATTTATTTATTTATTTATTTTCCTATTCCACTTGTCTTTCCTCTCTTTCTCTCTCTCTCTCTCTCTGTTTTACCAGTGACTTAATCAGGAAATACTTCGGTGCACACAACTTGAAGAAAAACAACTGACTTGTCTTTTGTGACCCCCTCACTTTCCAATAAAAAAGACAACCCCCCACAAAAAAAAAACAAAAAACGCCGAAACAAAACAAACGTGTGACCAACTTGAGTGACTCGACCAACTCGGAATCTCTTTCGTCCCCCCCGCCCCACCCGACGCCTTCTCTTGTTCTTTCGCGCTCTTTTGCTGTTTTCCCGCCACCTCGGCGATTATACACTTTTGTGTCTGTCTCCCATTTTTGTTATTTGTTTGTTTCATGTCAAAGTGTCTTATTTTATGAAATACTGGTTCTTTCAACCATTTCGGGTTAGACGGGGCGTAGATGGATTTGTGACGAGGACATTGGAAATAAACAAACTAGCCAAAACAGAAGTGAAAAAAAAGCAACTTCAATAATGGTGAGTCGAACGTAAGGTGGGCAAGAGAGAGAGAGAGAGAGAAAATAAAAAAATAAAAATGAATACAAATAAAATATTAAACATTAATGTTTGTAACGTATCCTGTTATTCATTGAAAGTGTCCTGATTTAATAACCTCTATAAATAAATAATTATTTTATTTATTTTTCCGTGTCCATTGGATGAAACGAGAATGTATTTTCACCCAAAAGTGTCAATCGTTCATTTTGAAATCAATCCAAATAAGTAGGGATGGTTCTCTGTGGCGTAATGGCTAACATGGTGGACTGCGACATCGTAGTGAGTGAGTTCGAACTCCAGTCGGGCTCTTTCATTCACTTTTAGACTAATACCCTGAGGAAAGGTATGGACTCTCTTCATAGTATCACTACTATTCTTCAACAAGGGTTTGGCATTAAATGAACTACGTTGGTTGAAATGCCATTAAACAATGAAACCAAACCAACCCATTAGAAGGGGGTGTCCTCGTGGTGTAATGGTTAAAGCGATGGACTGCGGAATCGTAGTACACGAGTTCGTACTCCAGTCGCGCTATTGCGTTCACTTTTGGAAAAATACCCTTGGGCAAGGTTAAACCCCCTTATCCTCCCAGCTATGGGTTAAATAGTACCACTACTGTTCTTCTAGGAGAATGGCTTTGGCATTAAATAACCTATAAAGGTTGATATGCCATTAAACAAAGAAACCAAACCAATCATTTGTTTAAATACTTTCAAGTATTGCTATCTAACATGAATTATTTGTTTTTATAGTAAAGTACATTATATGATGACCGGGACATTGGCCCAGCGGTTAGAGTGTTCGCCAATGGCCCGGGAGACCTGGGTTCAATCCCAGGTCGAGTCATACCAAAGACTTTAAAAATGGAACTTGATACCACCTTGCTTAACACTCAGCATTATAAGGTACGGTTCAAGGGTAAAGTGGAGCAATCCTGGGAATGGAGTAGCGCCCTCCCCTACACCTTGGTGTAGTAGCTATTGAAAAGGGAGCCTTCGGGTCACCCTCGACTATGGTCGCTAACTTACTTTACTTACATTATATGATATATATATTAGTTAGGCACCTCATTATAATGTAATAGTTAGCAAGATAGTCTCACAAATCAATTACTAATAAGAGGGTGTCCTCGTGATGTAATGGTTAAAGCGGTGGACTGCGGAATCGTAGTAAGAGAATTCGTACTCCAGTTGCGCTATTATGTTCACTTTTGGACAAATACCCTTGGGAAAGGTATGAACCCCCTTATCCTCCCAGCTATGGGTTAAATAACACCTCTACTGTTCTTCTAGGAGAATAGCTTTATATGCCATTAAATAAAGAAACCAAACCAACCCATTAGAGATTCGATAAATGATTGATAATCAAAATTAATTCTTGGTTATGCATGGAAAGAGAGAAAAACAAGGGGAGAGTAAATGTCTGGCAAGGAATATCGTTACTCTTGCTAAAATTATTCCGTTGAAGGAAATGGTAAGAAAAATTAGAATTAACAAATTGGATAAAATTTATATACAGAAATGTACAAGAGGGTTCCTTATCCTATTTAAGTTCAGCTAAATTATCCAATGTCTGTTCTATGATTGTAAAGTTCTCCGTAACTATCCATGGATAACTTGTTTTGGTATATCTTCCGTGCGTATTTAAAGTAAAATAGCTTGGTCTAAAAAGATGTGGGTGTTATGCGCGCCCGGCTGTTGAAGCGGGTGTGGGAACCACTGGTTGGTGAAGACGCGTGGGGGCTGCGAGAATGAAAACTGTCTATTTGGAAATGTGATACGTTATTTATATACTTTTGATGGGGTCGAGAAAGTGTCCACAGCTACAGTCTGTGGTGCCTTCTGATTGGCTAAAAAAGCTGAATTCTTTGTCACGTGGTTGTTTGTCGCTTCATCCGCCAGTCGGTGATTTTGAACGTTTTAGAGGCTGTTCTATTTTTTTTTATAGCAATGAAGAGCTTATGTATCCTAACAAGATTTGATTTTAAGTTTGGTTTCCGGAAATCCATCTCCCAGACAATATCTCCCAAGGATCTTACAGATGGAATAAAACAGTTTTTGAACTCGCGCTAAAACGACTCTTGTGTTAAATTGCTGACAGTGCTTAGCTGAATCTGACCCAAGGTCACTTGGGAGCGTAGTGGCTAAAGTACTGGACAACGACTTCGTAGTTGTTCTACTTAGTTTACTTAGGGATTAATACCCTTGGGAAAGGCATGAACTGCTTTTGCCCTAATATCATTTGTGTTCTTTTTCAAGGATGGCTTCGGAATTAAGTTACCCACAATGATTGATATGCCATTAAATAAAGAAACGAAACTTGAAAGTCACCTTCGTGAGGCTCTGATGATGATGATGCTCAGAATCATTTTAATAGTTAATGGTCTTCTACACAATCAGGTGGACTTGTCAATATAAATTCTCATGTGTAGTTACAATAAAATGCAAAGGATCAGATATTTTCTCATTTCTTTTGTTATAATCAATTATAGATCAATAGTCTTTATAAAATCCAGTCGGTTGAGGCTGTAGAATATTCCGACTGCACCTCTGCAGCGGGGTTACCCCTACCTCAATGAGCGTCCTGGATATATGACCTTAAACCGTCTGATGGCGAGACTCCAGTATGCTGGAAATAGGGGAATGTGGAGTACGGCTTCATTACCATTGTTCCCTGCTACTCTCTGTCCTATCCCTGGGTCAAATAGAACAAACTGTGTGCAAACAAATGACTGGTGGTAAATTGTTGCTGTTATATATGAATACTTGAAACCATTTAAAAGAACTCAGGATCGTTTAAGAATGTTATCTGTAAAACGTGTTTACAAATCATATATATGTTTAAACTGGATTTGGTATTGAATAACCTACAATGGTTGATATGCCATCAAACCAAACCAAACTGTCTTTATAGAAATAGTGCCGATTGAGAGCTTTTAGTACAAAGATATTGAACACAAATGACCAAAAACGTGACTAAAAGTTTCACGCTGTTAAAGACGGTTCCAGCGGTAGCATGCATATGTACGTGCACGTCCCTCATTTTTTTTCGAATTTTCTTCATATGGAAATATATCTTACTCTCCTATATGACAAATTATTTGTCGTAAAGTAGGTGGCATAAAAAGAACTTATTTTCATGTCAGTATTTCAAAATCAATTTCAGATCGCTTGTTAAACAATCTCCTCTACCCTGCCCACAATACGCAAGTTCTATCAACAGAATATACATCTATTATAAATGCTACATTAGGTGCAAAAGGCTTTATTTTTCTTACTCTCTCTTTTTTAAGAAATAAGTTTTCCTTCTTCATGAAGAGTCTCTTGGTTTCTCCTTTTTTGTTCCCATTTTTTGGACAGTGTTATCTTATTTTCCTGCTGTTTGCAAATAAACTTTGTTCTTCAAATTCTAAAGAACCACAAATTTATTTATATTTTTTCAAATCAGTTTCTTCTATTTTTACTCTCATACATACTTTTCCAGTCGGTTCTTGATTTTAATTGGCATTGCCTGTCCATGAGCAGTAGTATGATTTTTGGTTTCGTGTTGAGGAACTAAAATAAATGCTCTTAGCATCAGGGGACCGTCCTCAAACCGAGATAGAATCTACCCTCTCGTCTAAAGAGGTCAGGGCAGGTTAATTTTTGAATTTCCGAGATACGTCCTGAAAGGAGAGTGTTATTTAACCTGATGATGAGGCATAACATGATGAAGGAATGACACTTTGTTTTTACAAAAATATAACCCTCTCATCTTTATTTCTCGAAAGGGTCTGAAGTTGACTTTAAGTGTGGGAGACACGGAGACGAAGACTGACGAAGGACTGCTATATTGACCTATAATTTCTTCTAAGCTGCGTTATGCCATACTAAGGGCCCCACTTGGCACTTCCTCTGATTCTTGGCCGAGGGACCAACTGCACACCTCGGGTGCTCGATGACCGCTCTCACGCCTTCCGGCTGTCAACCCAAATGACCTGCTTCCGGTCGTCAACCCATTGGGCCCCACACCATTAAACACCAGACCGAGGTCACGAAATCGTTAAATTTTTAAATCAATCATCATCAAGTTAGTAGGGATTTCTCTCTCGCCATTCGTCCCTATCATCCATCGCACGGGAAAGTCCTCTGGACTACATCCTGCGTCCGTACAGAGCTGCTGTAGGTAAGTTCTTGTTGGTCGGCCTACATTAGCACGTCCATGAGAAGGGGTCCATAGGAGAACTTCACATGATTTCAACCTTGCTTCTCCAGTGGTGTCCCGCATGCCTTGTTCGTCTTATTTAGATGGTTTTAGAGATAGGATGTAGGTGGCCGTACAGCTGTTGTTTTATGGGATGTTGCTTCCTGGATTTGTTCAAAATAGTTCGTAGCATTCTTGTGCGGTTCCCGTCGAGCTTTTTCTTTAGACGATTCGTCAACATTGGCTCTTTTTATTTCTCGTTATATCTGAGTTTTAAAAATGTTATTTACGTAAAAGTTATCATTTTAGTTAAAAATTAAATCTTTGGAATTCGATCTATACACGAGTATACGGAGTAATTAATTCTTTATTAATTTGCAATCATACCTATCTCAACAGACATTAGGTGACTGGGAATATGCTGATCGTATTCCCCGAAGAGGAGTTGGACATCCAACCCCACAAAAAGTGGTGTCCTGGGTATGACACTAAACGGTATCTCATAATGAGACTCCAGTTCAGGAGATGTGGGGTGTGTGGAGTACCCACAGGATTGCTATTCTTCCCAGGTTCACTCTGACTCAGAGTGGTAGTACCTGTTTGGATCCCATTTATGGGTCAAATAGATCTGTCTAAAAATTATTTATATTCGATAAGACCGCGTGAAGAAAAAAAGAACTCACGAGAAGAAATTGGACAAAAATGTAAATATGAACGTACAATAAACATGATTCCCTAACTTCTCAGCACAAAATAACCCGAGACAGGCTGACATGCCGTTAAAATCAATCCAGTAATCATTTTCCAGTTGTTGTTTACGTAGTATAGAGTACCAATCAGCCATCTTTTGGCCTTCCAGAAGATTAAATAATGTTGCTACGAAGCTAACGGGAATGTTGTTGCGAATTAGACGTAAATGGTTCGTAACGAAATGGAGCTCAATTTTTGTAGCCGAAGGGTTTTCCAGATATTTTGATAAAATGGTTAATTATGAAAGAAATTATAAATAAAATAAAAAGACGAATACCAAGAAGTAGAGTTGAAACAGACGTTTTCTTTTTATGTATTATTTTTGGTGATAATAAATGGTTTACAACAAAAAAAGGGGATTTATAATAATTTTTGTCTTCATGATTGTAAATGTTTCAGGATTTTTTAAAATTGCTTACTTGTTTATCAGTCGTGAAATTCCTTAGAGCTGCGATCCCCAATCTTTTCTTTTTAATTCGATGGACCAGTTTTATGCCTGATGATTTTTCTGTGGACTGTTGGGGGTCATAATGTTTGATTTAAACAAAATGTAATATAAATGTAACATTTACATTTTATATTATGCGATTTTAAATAGTATTACACTATAATTACACTGATATCAACTCACCATAATGCAGAATCACTGATGGCCCTGAGCTTGTTTACTTGCAACTAGAAGGTCCCGTCTGAGTTAAGAAACTGTGACACTTAAAGTATGTTCTTTATATCCAGCCTACTTCGTCATCTTGTTTTGGTTGCTGCCACATCTGTAAACCCTGCTTCACAAAAATATGACGTTGGAAAAGGAAGCAGAACTTTCCATGCTTTTTGTGGTCATGTCAAGATATTCTGTCTTGTCTTTAACCCAGAATGCGAAAAGGTTTGAAGCTGTCTCAAACAGACGTTTAAAGCCGCCATTATTTGCAATCTCAATCAGCTGATCTTATAACTGAGTTAAAGTTTATTCACCTGGGTTATTCAAATGGGTTGTGGATACGTTTATTCTGGATCTGGGGGGTTTTGGTAGTTGAAATTTAATGCTCAAACTCTTTAGAAAACTAAGACAGGTGATCATGCTCCAGCTGGGTGAATGAAAGCCCGGGCTCCGTCTCTTTCATAATACTTGCCAATGTGTGAAACATGTCAAAAATCTCTGTGTTCACTCGGCGTTCCCATAATTCCAAATTGGCTTTGAATATAGCAAATTTATCTGCCGCGTTAAAATCTGTAGTTATTTTCTCATATCCAGCAGGACACATAGCGTAACGGTTATAGGAGTTGGTTCCCTAAGTTTCTAAGGAGACAATCATCTGGAGGCTTCAGGTTCAGTCCTGGCTGCAGACGAGTAACAATACAAGAATACTTAACTCTTGTACCCGGTTAAGGCTAACAGAATCAGAACAGGCGACCTCCGTGGATTCAATAAAGGACGTAGTTCAAACTTCCGTGTTGGTTCCCTAGTTCGACAAACACCTGAAGAAGGCCGGAGGACATATCGGCCGAAACGTTGTAGAAATAACAATAAAGAGGAAGACAAAAGTCCGAAAACCCTTAATGATAAAAATCATTAAGCTTCGTTTCAGAAATTTAGACAACTGAGAAATTGAGTTGTTTAAGCAGATTGAATATATCATACTAGGAAACAAGTTTTGTGTTCTGTGTTACTGAAATGTGCAAAAGCAGCGGTGACTGCTTTGCTAAAAGGAATCTCCAGAGTGATTCTCGTCACTCAAAAATTCTAGTCAATGATCAGCCTTTAGAAAGCCATCTCACTTTGGAGTACAAGAAAAGACGTCTCCTCACAGAACTGCTCCAATAGACGTGAGAAAAGAACATGTGCTTTGATGAGGTTATTTTAAAGCACTTCTGTCAAAACACTAGTGACATTTTTCAGTTCGATTGTATGTCTTTATGAATGACACTGTGCGTAGAATAGGTGGTGCCTTCAATAAATTTCCAGACTTTTTTGTACAGGCATTTAAAATTGTCTTAGACTCTGGAAAATTCACTATGTTATTGCTATACATCTTATGAGATGACTGACCAATTTTTAGGATTTCAGGTTCAAATGATCAGCTACAGCAGCATTTGGAATACACCCTACTAAAGCCTGATTGTCACAGCTGGTGAATTTCAAAAATGCAATCTGACACTTTAGAAGAACGATATGCAATAAAATTCTGTTTTAAACTTGGAAAAAATGCCACAGAAACGTATGGAATGCGACAGACTGCTTTTCGACCATCTTGTATGAATCATGCATCAGTTTTTGAGTGGCATAAGCGATTCAAGGAAGGCAGGGAGTCTGTGAGGGATGATGAGAGGTGTGGGAGAAGTAAGCAAGTCAATACACCAGATTTGATTGGCCAAAGGGTTAGGGTTAGGGTTACTATGTTGAGGTTTTAAGGAAGTTCAGGAAGAGATTCCTTCGAAAGAGGCCAGCATTCTTCTCATCGGGTCAGTGGCATTTCCACCAGGACAGTGCACCAGTCCACAACTCTTAACATTTGGATGCAACTTCCTTGATTGGTGTTGGGAGACCAAAAAGCCGTCTAATCATCGCAGCCGTTCCGTCCGTTCTTAGATCAACACAAAACGACCAATTAAATCTTTCTTAAATGTAACTGTTCAACAGTTGAATAGTTCTGTATCTGTGGTGTTGGTCGGCCCAAAAAATCGTACATAATAACGAATCTTCATGCGCATCTTCCTGAAAAAATATATCGTACAAAACCGAAGAATATGACCTTGTCGTCATCCTCATCAGATTCGTCTACCTCTATTATGTTCCAGGGTGATTCATTCTGTCTAAAGACTGAACCTCGACGTCCTCTGCTATTTCATCACTTCGTCTTGTGTGATGGTGTTAGCTGAAAGAGGAACGCTTGTTATCTTTTAACTGCAGCCTCTCTAAAAAGTTGACTGCTAATGTCCTTAGCAGTAAGTAAAATCAACCCATCGCCAATTGTGAAGGGCTTCTTGGCTTTAGCAATTAATTCAACTGTCAAGAATGATGATTTCAGTGCAAGTATATTTGTTAAACTGGCGGCTCTCAGTAATCTCTATATGAACGCTTTTTCTTTCAAAAATTTTTAAGGGTTTGTTTTTTAATGATGAGAGCTTCGTATCCATGTGACGTAGTCGTTTTAAAGGTTTCATGGCTTCATTAATTAGGCTGTCACCGCATATTAAACTTAGCAGGTGTAGAGATTATGAATCACCTGTTGCGATGAACGCTTAATTCAAGTAGGACTCATGGTGTTTTCTTTTAAAAGGGAGTTTTCTTTTTGTTCGCACTCTGTGACCCTTCTGGAATCTCATATTTGGTACTTTCTGCGTTTTCAAAAAGTTCTCCAGTAACATTTGTATTTGTGGTAATTTTAGCGAGGTTTATGTAGGGGATTCACCAATGCATAGAAAAAATAACCTGTGACTGAGTCAACTGCGAGAATGAGGCACGGGTAGAAGTGACTATTTTTTTAAAATAAATTTCCCGGAAAGATGAATGAAAATAACTTAGATAATTTTAAAGAAGTTTATTCTTTCATTGCAGCCCGGTATCATATTATCGACGGCCCAGTACTGGTCTTCAACCCAGTGGTTGAGGACCTCTGAATTAGTTACCTTTGGGAAATTTGTGACTGATATTATTGATTTGTCTATCTTCTTAGACTGCTGAGCAGCTACTGACGCGTAATGAGGATTTGGTCTATATATATTCGCTACCTTTTGGAGGCAGAATTTAGAAAACCATGACACACGGGTGTCTTTTTTTTATTTTAAAATTTGGTTACGCATATATGTTAAGGATCATTATTAATTCAAAACTACTGATAATTTAAAAACGTACGGTATTTGATTTAAAACTAAGGAAATTTTCTGAAAATACATTTTTTTTTTTTTCATTTATGACCATTTTATAAGAATCGATGTGCCGGAGTATCATTTTACCGGATTTATTAATCATAACAATTTCATTTTTTTTTTACTTCTTCTTTTTAGTAAATTAACTAGAAGAAGTTGATAACGATAAAGCAATTACAACCGAAATAATTTCTTATTCTATGATAGTTGAAGAACTGCAAGGGCTAAGATGCAATGTGGGGCTTTTAGAGAGAGAGAGAGAGAAAACCTTACCAACGATTAGATGAATTGTTTGAGTCATCAGTCTTTTTATAAATTGTATGATAAGCTAAATGGATTACTCACGTCTAATATGTCGCCTGAGGATCATCTAGAAAACATTTCAATGGAAAGAATTTGACAAAAGAAACCACGGAAAACGAGGAATGGAAAATTTTCTTGAAAGCATTTGAAACTTGTTGACGTCAAACGTTTTTCAAGTAACACGCTAAGACATTATTATTAGGCAAGTAAACTGCTTCATTCTTTATTTTATTTTATTTTATTTTAATCTTCTTTCTTTCTATTTTCTCTCTTTTTGCGTGGGACTCGTTTGAACAATTTGTTTTCAGTTAATTGACGAGGTCTTTGGTAAATATTCTCGGTCTATAAGAATTATTTGTATTCTATCATTCATTGGCAAGGTCTGCCTGGGAGCTGTCTTGATAAAACACTTGCAAAAAGAGGAGAAGTCGACAAACAGTACGTTAGACATGGAAGAAACATGAAAACACAGCAGTAACAAATATTGCCCCAGGAATAACACAGAGACTTCAAACGGCTTGAACCCGTTCGTAAACGTTTGCCAAGTTTTGTACGTACGTGCCTGCGCGAGTTCGACCCATAGACAATTGTAAAGAAAATGAAATTCAATTTTGAATGGCAAATTCCAAGAAAAATAGAAATCTATTGGTAAATCTTTATAGTTAATTATGGGATACAGATTTTGGTAGCCTGGTGATGCACTCGTATTTTCAGATTTAGAAAAAAATACTTAGTGTTTTAAATGGCAAATTGCCAGTTTTCGTCCGTTGATGTATATTTTTTTAAATAATTTTCTGATTATTTTTATTTATGCCTTTAAAGTTGTGATATCGAATAGTGTAATTACTGAATGCAAATTCTTTTAGGTAAACATGGTGAGGATTTCAACCACTCCCAACTGGATTAATTCTTCCACTTCGGTTTTTCAAATAACCGCGTATCAGCAGGTGAAATTGTTTTAGTGTAAAAACATACATCATCATACTTAACTGTCATCCATTTCCCCCTCATCCTTTGAATTTTCGAGAATAAACATTTCTTTACGAAATTGGAATAAAAAAAGAAGAAAGAAATTGCTTGGGATCGCTGTGTCTTGCTTTTCTTGTGCCTTTAGTCCTGTAAGACTATTTCAACTTAATGCGAAAAATACTTATACGAAAAATACAGCTGGGCTGTCTGGCATTCGTGCCGGATGTGGTATCGAAATCAATGGCAGATTCGAAGCCAAAAGGCCCCCAGTTTCGGTTGTGCCACCTTCGGGTGTGCGAGCTGCAAACTTTGTCCCCTATGTATAGCCCTAGACCTTGCTGTCTAGTTCAAGCTATAACCCGGCATTCTTGCCCGGACCCAGATTTGGGTTCGTGAAACTGCTTGGCTCATTAGACCCACATTGCACTTAGTGGGTCAATGAGCAGCATAGACCAGCAGGGTTCGAGTCTTGGCTCGTTCCCGACCTTCCCCTCCACTTTATCCCCACTTTAATCGGGCTTTTGACCTTGTGTCAAGTCCTGTCTGGTGGGAGACAGCGACAAATAAATTCAACTTAATGCGAAAACAAACCAGGTTTGGGGTTCATGCCTCTCTTAATAGATTTAGCTACGCTCTTCAACGTTGAGACATCCCTGTTTAAGGGGCTTAAGACACGCTGACTGTTTTACCTGCAGATGCGTAAGACACCCACCCACACACACACACACACGCGCGCGCAAAAAGGGGATCCTGGATAAAATACTCAACTTGATTTAATGGTGAGATTGAAAATTTTGAAAATTTCAAACCAAGTTATTTTGAGGGTCTGGTAACTCTCAGAAAAATCAACCGTATAAAAGAAACTGGTAGCTACTTCCTGCACTATTTTAACTTTGTTTCAAAGATAGCGGGATAAACCTGTAGACTGAAAATGGAAAATTATATGCTTATTCTTCGGCTGGAAATAGTGAGAAGTCTCTCTTGATTGAATCTGTGGAAAAGGAAGGCTTTGTGCATTGTCATCAATTTCTTTGTTCTATGTTAAGAATGCTCCAGAGTATCTTACAAGAGGGACTACCCCAAGTATTTATTCCTTTGATGAAATTTCTGCTGCTAAATCTGGTTTTGAAAAGTTGACCTGTACTTAGATATTCTTTTCTTGCTTTTTCTTTGACCTGTTTTCTTGAGGGTGTCCGCTTCAAATATTCCCAGGTATTTGTTGCTTTCTTGTTCTCCAAGAGTTCTGGTGCTTTCCTCATTGGGCAGTTCTATTCCCTAGATTGTTTCTCTTTTCTTTTTATTCATTATAAGCATGGCACATTTTTCAATTCCAAAGACCATTCATACCTGGTGCATTCAATATGTTTTCAGACATTTTTTGTACAGGCATTTAAAATTGCTGTAGACTCTTGAAAATTCAGTATGTTATTGCTATACATCTTAAGAGATGACTGACTAATTTTTAGGATTTCAGGTTTAAATTAACAGCTACGGCGGTAATTGGAATACACCCGACTAAAGCCTGATTATCACAGCTGGTGAATTTCAAAAATGCTATCTGGACTTGAGAAGGATGATATGCAATAAAATTCTGTTTTAAACTTGGAAAAATGCCATGCAATGAAAGCTGGATCTACTGCTATGACCCAGAGACCAAGAGACAGAGTTCCCAGTGGAAGCATGCTGACTCTCCCAGACCCAAGAAGGCCAGACAGAGCAAATCCACCCACCAACTTTTGATGATCCCTTTTTTTGACAGCACTGGCATGATCTACATGCACTGGATTCCCACTGGACAGACAGTCAACAAGGAATACTATGTTGAGGTTTTAATGGAGTTCAGGAAGAGATTCCTAGGCAAGAGGGCAGCACTCTTCAAATCGGATCAGTGGCATTTCCACCAGGACAATGTACCTGTCCACAACTCCCTCTTTGACCAAGACAAATAGAGACAACTCCTCAGCCTCCCCATAGTCCAGACCTTGCTCCCTGTGACTTTTGGTTATTCTCTATGCTCAGAGGCTGTCGTTATGAGACAATTGAGGAGATGAAAGAGGCTGTGACGAAGGTCACTGACACGCTCACACAAGTGGACTTCCATGGGGCTTTCCAGAAGTTGTTGGAATGGTACAACAAGTGCATTGCAGCTGGGGGAGATTACTTCGAAGGGGACTAGAGTTTCATGTGTGTACTATCAATAAAAGGGCCCATACGAAAAAGTCTCAAAACTCGTATATCTCGGTTTTAGATTTTCATAGTGTCTATCAGGATTTTTAGTTCTTGTTCATTCTAGGCAAATATCTTAATATCGTCTTTATATAATTATTTCATTAATATTCATATTTCATTCTTATTTGTATCTTTCATTACATTTTCTTGGTATATAATTTACTGGGGTGTCCTCGTGGTGTAATGGTTAAAGCGATAGACTGCGGAAGCGAGTTCGAACTCCAGTCGCGCTATTACGTTCACTTTCGGACAACTACCCTTATGGAATTTGTCTCTTTGGATTTTTATTTCCTTAACAGTTGATCCTCCTGCTACTTAATTCACTTTTCAGTTTTCCATATCTCTCGTGATGAAGACTATGACTTTCTCTTATGTCTTGAACGTTTTACCCAAGCTTGCAGCATCATATCTTGTGCTTTTTGTGGTCGGTCCATACCACGGCCACATTTTTCTGTTTTGTTTTACCTCCTTGAGAATGTGTTTGTCTACATAATAGGTCATCTCTTTTCTATCGTTCTCTTTGTGTTCTTCAGGGAACAGTCTGCAGCTTTAAACCGAGTGATATATCCCTTCTTTTATTTGTACTGTTAGGACCTACGTGAAACATACGAATCATAGAGAAGTCTTTCTCATTTTTGTATCTAATGAGTAAGAAATTAAAAGAAAAAAAAGCCCTTCTCATAAATGTGAAGTGAAAAACTTAATCCAATTACATACAGTTTGTTTTTCTCACCTAGGAATCCATAATCCATCACTGAGGAGTGAGACCACCCACAACGAATGTCCTCGTGGTGTAATGGTTAAAGCGATGGACTATGGAATCGTAGTAAGCGAGTTCGTACATCCACTTTCGGACAAATACCCTTGGGAAAGGTATGAGCCTACTTATCCTCCCAGCTATGGGTTAAATAGCACCTCTACTGTTCTTCTAGGAGAATAGCTTTGGCATTAAATAACCTACAAAGGTTGATATGCCATTAAACAAAGAATCCAATCCAATGGCGAGGCTCCAGTAATACTGGATCTTTGGAGAAGGCAGAGTGCCCTTTCATTACTATTGCTCCCAGATCCACTCTGATCCGAAGTGGTAGCACCTGATATGGGTCAAATAGAAGTGTTTGACATTTTAACTGAGTTCAAACAAATGACGAGTATTAAAATTGAATTATGAGAAATAGAACTGTTTGATTATCTAACTGTTGTGCAAACAACTCCCTGGCATTAAATTTAATTGTGACTGATACATAGCAATACTTCGAACCATTTAGCTGTGCGCAAACAAATGAGTTAGGTTAAATGCAATAATTTGTTGGAAGTAGCGATACTTGTAAGCACTTCATTGTCTGCAAGCAAATGATTAATATTGTATAGAATAATAAGTGTTAGATAGCGATATTTGAAACCATTTAACTGTGTGCAAACAATAGCAATTCTAGTGTGCAAACAAATTGGTTCAAATCCGTTGAAAAATAAAATTACCGACAATTATCATATATATCTATTCAAACGTGTGCAAACAAATGACTGATGTTAAATTGTTACTTTTACATAGCAATACTTGAAACCATTTAACTGTGTGCAAACAAATGATTAATAGTAAATAGAATGATTCGTTTTAGATAGCAATACTTGAAACCATTTAACTGTGTGCAAACAAATGGGCTCAGGCTTGTTTAAAAATGTTATCAACAAAATGTGTTTACAAATCGAATATATTTGATAAATATGTTTAAAGAAGATTTGGCATTAAATAACCTACAATGGTTGATATGCCATAAAACCAAAGCAAACTCATGTTTACTATGGTCTCTACATTAGTAACCTCTCTATTACAGTCCGTTTTTATCTATATTCCTCTTTTCTCGCTGTCTGCTAAAAAACTGATTCGTCTTTATCGGGTTCCGTCACTTCTTTGCGTATGCACCTACACACAGTCACAACAGAAACGTTTCAGAATCATTAAAAAGTCTTTAGTTTAGAACAGCAGAAAGATTAACATATGATCCCCACCACTGAAGACCAAACACACTAGAGTAGAAATTGAATGTTCAACTGTAAAACATTATACCACAGTTAGGAGCCCAGAATGTGTGTGTATATATATATATATATATATATATATATATATATAACCAGACTTAGTCTTTCCCAGTCGGCTGGGGCTACAGAATACACCGACTGCACCTCTGCAGAGGGGTAAGACCCACCTCAACGCATATCCTGGATATGGCACAAAACAATCTGATGGTAAAGTTCCAGTAATGCTGGATCTTTGAGAAATGCGGAGTACCCCTTTATTGCCATCACTCCCAGGTCCACTCTGGCCCGGAGTGGTAACATTTGATAGGGTCCTATCTATGGGTCAAATAGAACTAAACTGCGTACTTAGACTAAACTGAATTGTTTGAAATAGAACTGTTTTGATATTTAAACTGCGCACTGATGCTAAACTGAAGTGTTTGAAATAGAACTGATTATTTGCATAAAAATGGATTTGGCATTAAATAACCTACAAAGACTGATATGCCATAAAACCCAAACAAGTAACCAACCAACAAGATCAAATTGTCACTTTTCAGTTAGGATTAGAGTAGTATATGTTCACTTGATCTGAATTTGTATTCGAAATATTTAGCGCGCCGTTCGAGTAGCAGAAAGTTTGACCAGTGATTACCATAATTATTTGTGTATAATACGTACCTCAAACTTTGATTGGTTAGTTAGTTTCTTTGTTTAATAACTTATCAACTCTCGTTGGTAATTTAACGCCAAATTCATCCTTATAGAAGAACAGCAGTGATATTATTTAAGCCATAGCTGAGGGGATAAAGGGGGTTCATGCCTTTCCCAAAGTTAATAGTCACAATGTAAACGTATTAGGACGACTGGAGTTCGAACTTGCTTACTTCCAGCACTTTATACTTGGAAATTTTGGGGATGTAAAATACCTGTGTATAACACGCACTGTCATCTTAGAATTTCTCATATTTACCAACCCCCTCCGCTCGGGCAGGATATGACACAAGGTCAATTTTTAAGTGGGGTTTAACAGGTAGGAATTCAGAATTTTCCTTCTCCTAGACTAGTTGCCTCACCAAGGCTGAAGAACCCAGTCCGCCCTACTATTTACCCATAGTTGGAGGGAGAATAATTGGATTCATACCTTTCCCAAGGGTATTAGTGCTATGTAAAATGCAATCAGTCTCGTCGAGGATTTGAACTCGTGTCGCCGTGTCCATTTCCTACGACGATAACCATTACACCACGGACATCTCCATCTTAGATTTGTGGCGGAAAAATTTAACCAAAATTTGTTAAATTTATTTCCCTCTTTGTACTGACTAAAAATGAGAATTTATATAATTTACATTGTTTTTTGAAACACAAAAATTAAACAGTGTTTCAAGACAAATGTTCTGGTGTATTCGCACAAAAATGCAACAAGCTTGCGGCAAAATAAGCTCTCACTAGAAGAAAGAAAATTATAAACAAACACACATCCTAGTAGATATCTCTTTTTATTGGTGTGAAACACATTAGTTTAGATTTTAGATATAACTAGTTTACGGTCATCTCGTCTCGAATATAGTGAGGCATGTGGCCTGATAAGGGTTAATTATAAAGTTCTCATGTATAACAACGTACTTGTCACGTAACTGAAAAAGAGTTAAGATTATTTAATAAGTTTAATGGCATATCAACCCTTGGTAATTATTTCATGCCAAACCCTGTAATTATATATATATATATATATATATATTTACCAACCCCTCCGCTCGGGCAGGATATGACACAAGATCAATTTTTAAGCGAAGTTTAACAGGTTTGAATTCAGAGTTTTCCTTCTCCTAGACTAGTTGCCTCACCAAGGCTGAAGAACCCAGTCTATTATTTACCCATAGCTGGAAGGAGAATAATTGGATTCATACCTTTCCCAAGGGTATTAGTGCTATACGAAATGCAATCAGTCTCGTCCTGGATTTGAACTCGTGTCGCTGTGTCCATTTCCTACGACGATAACCATTAGACCACGGGCACCTCCTCTATATATATATATATATATATATATGTGTGTGTGTGTGTGTGTTTGTAATGATTTGTAAATGAACAGTTGTATGTAACGTTATTTTGAAACGAATTAGGTCTCATATTTTTGTGCAATTGAATTATATTGCTATTTAAGAGGAGTAATGCTATTTGTCAAATATTCCTATCTAATTTGATATTAATTAGCACACAGTTAAAAGGTTTCAAGTTTTCCTATTTAACACTGATATTTCTATTTTCTACACGTCATTTGTTTGCACATCGTTTAGAGATTTTCAAGTATTACCATCTGCTTTTAGCATCTTTCAGATAAAAATAGGTACGGGTACTTGTTTGCCTCAAGAGCAATTTCAAGAATACAGTCGAGACAGTCATATAAGTGCTCGGGCTTGACATGACCAACTGATTGATCGGAATAAGCCTCTCCGACCATCTGTCTAGCTTAGTAAGAGCCACAGGGGAGTGTTGTAAATCACTTAACCATTTTAGTTACCTGATCAAGGACTGCGTAGTCACTAAGATACCGTCCTAAAGCATTACTGGTCTCCACCCACGGGCAAAAGGTGACCTTGTTGATGGTGGCCGTGGATCTTACTCAATTCTATAGTCTCAACCGACTGGACGGGATCCGAAAAGAATATTAAAGAAGACTCCATATTTGTTCGGTTGAAAAAGTCAAATGTGTTGAATACTAGCTCAGCTGGGGATCGAAGGCATAAAACTCTAAGTTGGGAAATGTTATCTTGTTTTGCTCAGCATATATGCATTTATAACATTGTGAAAAACACTTTTAGCGTTAAATTCTAATTATATATATAATCAGTAATATTCAAAAAGGAAATTAACTTTGTTTTATCGCTAGTGTTCAATATTTAGAGTAGGGCAAGCCCAATCGGCTCGGGGTAGGGCTGTAGAATACACCGATTGTATCTTTGCATAGGAGAAAGACATCCCCAACGCGTGTCCTGTATATGACATTAAACCAGCTGATAATTTCCTTAGAGATTTGAGGAATGTGGAGTACCTCTTTATTGCTATTTCACTCTGGTCTACTCTGACCCGAAGTGGTAGTACCTGAGAGGGTTCTCTCTATGGGTCAAAGAGAAGTGTTTGACATTTCAACTGAGTGCAAACAAATTACGTGCATTAGATTGGATTATTAGAAATAGAACTGTTTGATCATTTAACTGTGTGCAAGCAAATGACTGTCTAATTGAATTGTAAGTGATAGATAACAATACTTGCAACCATTCAAATGAGTACAAATGAGTAAGGTTGAATAGAATTAGTTGTCTAAATTTCTGAGACGAAGCTTGTTGATATCGGCCGAAACGT
Organism: Sepioteuthis lessoniana; assembly: GCA_963585895.1. Classification (NCBI taxonomy): domain Eukaryota; kingdom Metazoa; phylum Mollusca; class Cephalopoda; order Myopsida; family Loliginidae; genus Sepioteuthis; species Sepioteuthis lessoniana. The sequence goes on along the minus strand of OY757927.1, from coordinate 77,158,221 downwards.
TGTGGAAATAACAATGAAGATGAAGACAATAGTCCGAAAACCCTTGAATAGAATCATTAGTGTGAAATAACGATACTTAAACTCTCTGTGTGCGTAAATTTCATTATTAGTATTATATAACAATGCTTAGAACCATTTGACTGTATGCAAATGAATGAATAGTGTTGAATAGAAATACTTGCAACACCTTCATTGAGTGCAAATAAATGATTGATATTGATGGTTTGGTTTGGTTTCTTTGTTTTATGGCATATCAACTCTTTTTAGGTTATTTGATGCTAAAACTGTTCTCCTAGAAGAACAGTAGTGATACTATTCAACCCATAGCTGGGAGGATAAGGGGGTTCATACCTTTCCCAAGGCTATTCGTCCGAAAGTGAACGTAATAGCGCGACTGGAGTACGAACTCGCTTACTACGATTCCGCAGTCCATCGCGATTAATATTGAATAGAATAATTTCTGTTTGAAAACAATAATCTAAACCGCTCAACTTTGTAGAAATAATAAAAGTGCTAATGTGCAAACAAATTAGTTCTAACTTATTTAAAAATGAAATTACCTACAAACTATTCACTTCAAAATCATATATGTATATTCATTTAAGTGTGTGCAAAGAAATGACTGATATTAAAATTTTTACTGTTACATAGCAATACTTGAAACCATTTAACTTTGTGTAAACAAAGGATTAATTGTAAATAGAATGATTCGTATTTGATAGAAATACTTGAAACAATTTAACTGTGTACAAAAAGAAATAAACTCAGGCTCGTTTGATAATATTATCAACAAAATATGCTTTCAAATCTTGTGTATATTTAATATATATGTGTGAACAGGATTTGGCATTAAATAAATTACAATAGTTGACATGCCCTAAAACCCAACGAACCACCTAACAAATGAGAGCAGTTACATGAAGATCGATTTAGGTTCTGAAACCAATAATCATACAAGACGCTTTTGATGGCTGCGATTTTTTAAATGTTGCACAACATCTTAATATATAAACTTGAATATATCTGAATTTTGATATTTAATATATAAATAGCGCTATCTTTGGTCTACTATGCAGTGTTATTGAAAAGACTGTTTGATAAGTGTAAAAAAAAAGTAAAGTTGGCGCCCATAGTCGAGAGTGACCGGAAGGCTCCCTTTTCAATAGCTTCTACACCGAGGTGTAGGGGAGTGCGCAACTCCTTTCCCTGGATTGCTCCACTTTACCCTTGATATATACCTTATATTGCTGAGTGTTAAGCAAGGGGGTATCAAGTACCATTTTTAAAGTTTTTGGTATGACGTGACCTGGGATTGAACCCAGGTCTCCCCGACCATTAGTGAACACACTCCCCACTGGGCCATATTTTTCGATATAAGATGGAACAAACAAATAAATTAATAAAGAGAATTAACATTTATACTATGAATGAGGAATTAATAATTTTTGAAACTTTGGTTTTAATGAAATGTAACGTGAAAGTTTATTCCACTTTCCACTTAAACTCATATCTAAAAATAAATACTCCTTTATTTTAAAACTCGTAAAAGGTTATATTTTCGTCAAGATGGCGCTTGTTCACATTAATATCTCAGAGCCTGTCAATTCAAAGTGCATATTTCAAAAACCTTGATTGGGGTTAGAATTATGTTATAACAATCACTACATTCCCTTGATATGACTATGAATGATGTTTATTTATTGTAAAAGAAAACTTTACGTAAAAACATTTGACAAACTTAAATCTTGAAAAAGGTTGAACCTGCAACCATCGGATGGTAAAAAATTATACATAAAAGTAGTAATCATAGTGATGTAAGAATATTAAGTTTATAAGTCCCAAAAATTCACTCTGAATTGTCCAGAAGGACAAATAGCGTAACAGTTATTGGCGTTGGCTACCTAAACTTCTAAAGAGACAATCATCTGGATGTCGTTGGTTCAATCCTGACTGCAGGAATACTCAGCACTTACACTCGGTTATGGTTAACGGAATCTGTACAAGCGACGTGGTTCGAAGTTCTGTGTAGGCTCCCAAGTTTGACAAACACCTGAAGAAGGCCGGAGGAAATATAACAATCAAGATGAAAACAATAGTCCAAAAACCCTGAATAATAAAAATCATCAAGCTTCGTCTCGGATATTCAGACAACGAAAACATTTGTCATTTTGAATTTATATATATGTATATATAAAGCAGCTTAAATATATTACATTTAAAAATAAATAATTATGTTTATATATCAACATCATCATCATCATGTCGTGCTGCTAGCACGGATTTATTTGACCCTATCTCGCCATTCATCTCTATCATCTATCGCTTCTGGCTGGTCCTCTAAATTACATCCTATGTCCGTACATAGCTGTTGTAGATAAGTACTCGTTGATCATTCAACATTTACACGTCTGTGTGAAAGGGTCCATCGGAGAACATCGTTTATAAGTTCCTCCTGATTTCTCCAGCAGTGTCCCGCATGTCTTGTTTGCCTAATTTGGATGGTTTTTGAGATGGGTGGTAGGTGGTCGTACAGCTGTTGTTTTGCGGAAGGTTGCCTCCTGGATTTGTTCAATATAACTCGTAGCTTTCTCGTGCAATTGTCGTCAAGCTTTTTTTCTATACGCTTAGTCAGCGTCCGTGTGGAGCATCCATATAATAGTATTGATACCACCGCTCCATGGAAAAAAATATTTTATTTCATCACATAGGTCTGACTTCTCTATGACCGAAAACCTATCGACAGCTGACCGTGCCTTCGCTAGTCGCGTATTGATGTCATTTTCCGTAGATGAGACGCTGCTTCCGAGGTAGGTGAGCAGGTCCACTAGTTTCAGAGAACCACTATTCAGTGTGGAGATGACGCTTCATACCGTATTTTTCGGGCTATAAAGTGCAATTTTAATGAACGTGTCTATTTTCATATATAAGGCACACCTGATGTGCATTGTCAGAAAAGTCAAACTTTATTCAACTCATTCATCTCAACATTTTTCAGTTTTAACACATAAAATACAAAACAAGACACTCACTGTTTCAGTTTATTCCTCTTCCACAAATCCATCAAATTCTTCATTTTCAGTGTCTGAGTTGAATAGTAGGTCGATTTCGGCATCAAGCATGCCCAGATCTCGCTCGTCATTATTCGAGTCAGTCTCGTTGCTGTTACCGGTACTTAGCTGTTCAGTGATGATTCCGGCCTTTGTGAAAGCGCTGACGACACTTGAGACTGGTACTTTAGCCCAGGTATTCATGATCAATTGGCACATAGTAGCATAATTTGCCATCGTTACCTCCTTTAGTGAATGTGTGTCCGTCTTCTGTCATTTAATCCTCCCACGCAGCTCACAATTTAACTTTGAACAACCTGTTGACACCAATATCTAGTGGTTGGAGTTGTTTAGTTAATCCACCTGGAATGATGGCAAACACCGAATTAGTTGTTTTTTTTTAGTGAAGAAATATATTTACGTGTGGTTACGTTGTTATTTCCTCGCTAAATGTAGTTGGAAAATAAAGGAGAGAGAACCAAGTTGTCGAAAAGTTTTTATGATAGTTTTAATGGCAGCATGGAATAAAGGGTTTTCGTTTATGCTACAAGTCTCGTAGGAAGGAAGGAAATAGTTATGGAGTTGATAAGGAATTTTATCAGCTTAAGGCTAGAGCGAAATGCGCAGCGTTACGGTTGAGGCATTGTTGAATGTGTGGGTGAGATATGGTCGCCATAGGTGTAGCAAAGGTCGTGTTTGCTGGTTGAGGACAGGAACGTTGTCGTCGTCCATGAATGTGTGGTCCTGGTCGTTTGGGGACAGAAGCGTGAATGTCTCTAGAAAATGTTGTCCAGGGATGAAGTGGCTGGATGTTTGAGCGGAATTTTGCGTCACAGTCGATATAGCCAAAGTTGAAGGTGACTTAAAGTTGTTCCTGTCTGTGGCGTATTGAATTCATCTAATTCATATTCAACTGGGAATCCTTGGTCTATGAGAATAGACTCAAGAGGTCCATAAATTAGATGGCTTTCCTCATTGTGTCGTGATGCTGCTGCTAAAAGGAGAGCGGACAGTAATTACGTCTGTCTAGTTCGAAGGCTTCTGAGGAAGAGAGTGTTTGGTGGCTTTTCCCCAATTTGGTGCTGCCCGGGAAAATGGTCCGGGATGAATAGGATAAGTCATCCTGATTGGGTGAAAATATGCGTCGACCCTAACGGTCAAATTAATTAACGCGCCAAACAAAAATACGAAGTTCTTTCTGCTACAGTTTCATTTGGGTTTTGGTAGTATCGGTGAGATGGGCGCCCTTGGAGTCGCTGATCAGTAGGGACTGAGATTTGTGAAAAAGTCATCAACCTCTCTCTGCTACTCACTTATCTTCTATCCAGTCCTTTGGGTGAGCCTTGATGATGACGCCATCTTTTCTTCGCCTGGGTCAGTGTCGAATAGAGAGTGTAGAGATGCTTTTTACCTGCTGTTCTCTGTTCAATAATCCACTGTTCAATTTTTGTCCTCTAACTGTGGCCATCTCGTTTTGTTCCCTCGGAAACTCTTTCAGGTCTTTTTTTTTTACTTGGCTCAGGTCATCTTCTTGCTTCCTTCACTTCCATACCATTGTTTCATTAATGTTGAATTCTCTCACAGCTGCTATATTCCCATGTTTTAATGCATGACTGATATCTTTGAATTTGAAATCTGTTTCGTTAACATGTCTCTTAACAGGTGCCATTTTGGGCTCCTTTTACAAACACCGTAATAATACGGGTATGTGGAAACACAGTACGTATTACTCTGCGAGGATCCCGTGGTAACGTTCACAGAAATCGATATGTTGCCCCACCCCATAATTTCAAATGTTTGAAAATATTTAAAGTAAAAATTACCACTTTTTAACTCATTCAATTCGAAGCAAAGAAATTAAAAAAATTAAAAGAAAATCTTTATTATAAAGACGTCAAAATTGACATTAAAAACTCAGTTTTTGAAAAACAATGCCCAAATCAACTGAGTGAAAGCGTAACATGTTCATTTCAATCTGTCATGAAGACCTCAAAAATAAATAAAATATAAGAAAAAAAAAATTATTTGGACCAATAACAAGAATTTATTTTTAGGTTATTAATTCAAGCATTAATAAACAAAATTGTAATATTCAAATAATTACCTTTTCAAAATATTAATTTATAAAATCCGATTTAAACGAACATACGGAAAACCATGCCACCTACTGTAAAAACTTTCAGTTAAAAGTTACCCAAATTTCTGTCCTCTTGATGGGGAGATCAAAAGGAAATCAGTTACACAAGAGAGGCTAGTCTTTTAATTGGAGTGAAATCACTTTGATGTCTTAAATATGAGAAGGCGAATGAGAACCAAACAGAAAATCTTTGAGCGCTGTGTACCACAAAATCGGTTCGAGGTCAGAAAGCACAACCAGAGTTAATGCGCAAAGCGCACTGTCGATTTTTGAGAAAATCAGATGATTTTAAGCGCGCCTTATTGCCCGAAATATATATATATATATATATATATAACTATTTATTTATTACCTGTAATATGTTTTAGTTGCTTATTTAAGAATTAGTTTTGTCGTACTGATAAAAATGACTGCTAAATTTTAATAATTTTTCCATTCTAATTTATCTCATTATCAGACGAGATAAAGATCACTGTTTTGAATGACTGAAATTTATTTTTAATGTCTTGATTATTTCTGTGGTGGGATAATAAGTATTAATTTTATTAATAAAGGCAAAACACTGCCCTTTCAAATATAAAGTTGCTTACATTTTTTTTTTCATTGCTAGATTTGATAATCACTGTTTTTATATATAACTTGATTTTCTTAATCTTTTGTGTTTGTTTGTGTCTATGTGTGTGTGCAAAAATATTATGCAAAGCAATAATAATGATGATCATGTAATATTATTTAAAATTAGATTCTTACATTAAACTTATTTTCGACGTTTTTACCAGCACTTTCAGTCTTTCATTTTTCCTAATTTAACAATTAAACTAAATTAGACTATGAAGAATAAAATTACAGTTATTATTTTTCAGATTTATTGACAAAATTTTTGCTTATATTTATTCAAATAAAATTAAAGAATCAAAAATTAATAATACCATGAAAATATTTATTAGAACAAAGTTTTTATGGTCAGTATGCAAATTAGCCTCCTCCTTCACACAGGAAATTACTATTTGGTTTTTTATGATAAATCTAATTGCATTTTATTTGTATGTAAAAATGGCTAGCGTCACGTACTCCTCGTGGGCGTGAGGTCATTGACCAGCAAGTATTGCACTGAACCTCGTCGTCCAGTTAAAGCTATAATTCGGGACGAGTCTGGTCTGATGGGAGGCAGCGACAAATATCGGCTCACGTACTCCTTTTGGGCGTGCGGTCATTGACCAGCAAGTTTAACCCAGGATCTCGTTGTCCAGTTTAAGATATAATCAGGTATCCGTGATTGGACCTGGATTTGGGTCCATGTCCAGTTAGGCTCATTAGGCCCACCTTTGCACTAAGGGGTCGATGACAAGCACAGTCCAGTAGGGTTCGAGTCTCGCCTAGTATCCGACCTTCCCCTTCCCTATCCCCCACTATAATCGACCTTTGGGTCATTGACCTGGTGTCAAGTCCTGTCTGGTGGGAGGCAGAAACAAATATTTGTATGTAAAATGGCCAACCGTATTAATGATCTATAATACCTGATTAAAACTTAAGTTAATGCTACAGTCATTGAGAATGTAATATAATTACTGAAGAGAACAGTGACGTCGATGGTAATCTACTTTTGGTGACAGTGACATAAGCTCTCTTATGATGAGATATTATAATTTTTTTTTTTTTTTTTTTTTTTTTGCAAAACAGTAAAATAAAAATTGTTCATTGATATATCTGAATTTCAAAGATGATTTATTAAAGAAACTAACCATACTCGATTCACCCATCTTTACATAATCGAATATTTTGGTGAACGTATTGACTGAGTTTCCCTAAAGTCTGGACATAGGAAATATCATTTAGGATAAACAGCTATAGATTTTTTACCCCTACAAATTATATTTGGTTTTGTTGAAAGAAGAAAGAATTGAACAGTTACTCCTCAGTGGACGGGAAGGATGGTCATATCGAAAGAAAGCAGATGCACATTATCCAATAAGGGCTTCAGTCGACTTTTCAATTGTGGGGAAGATGGCTAGAAAGTTTAATGTCGAGTCAATGCTCAGGGTTCATATGAATCTCACAGAACCCATCGAATTTTGCATCACAAATGATGGAAATTACAAAGAAGATGTTATTGGTTAATATTCCAATTAAATGTGGCTGAAACTTTTTTAAAATATGCGTTTCACCAATGGGTTCAAGATTTTAGGGACACTGGGTGCGTGTGGGGGGCGGTTATATAGGTTATGAAATAGATTATATAATTATTTATATTGCCTTGTATATCCATATATAAAAATCAATCCGAATCCGTATTTCATTCCATGTTTTTTTTATCTGTATTTTTTACTTCATGCCTTGCGTGTTTCATGTGACGGTTGTATTTGTAGCAGAAAGAACTTCGTATTTTTGTTTTGCGCGTAAATTAATTTGACCGTTATGGTCATCACGTATTTTCACCCAATGAGGATGACTTATTCTATTCAGGCCGGACAACATAAAAATGGTGAAAGCCCGCCAAACTCTCTTTTCCTCTGAACCTTTTGAGAAGGACGGACGTACTTTCTGTCCGCTCCCTGCATAGCAGCAGAATCACAACGCCATGAGGAAAGCCGTCTGATGTATGGACATCTTGAGTCTACTCTCTTAGACCAAGGTTTCCCAGTTGAACATGGATTAGATGCATGTAATCCGCCACACACAGGAACACCTTCATGTCGCCTTTAACTTCTGCTATGTCTACAGCGATGCGCAATTTCGCTCAGGCATCTAGCTACCTCATTCCTGGGCAACATTATCTGGAGACTTCCATGCCTCTTTCCTACAGCAACCAGGACCACACATTTATGGGTGACTACATCATTCCTGTCCTTAAACAGCAAACACGACTTTTGCCTTAACTATAGCGACGCACAATTCTCTCATGCATTTAGATGCTATAACTCCTTCTCAACTCAATAACTATTTCTTTCCTTCCTTCGAAATTTGCAGTATAAAGGTACCCTTTATTCTGGCTGTCATTATACCTTCATAAAAACTTTTCGATATCTTGCTTCTTCTCCTTTATTTCCAACAACATTTAGCGAGGAAATAACGTAACAACTCTTCCTTGCTAAACTTTTTTTTTCAATATCTGAAACTTTTAGAAACAAAACCCACATATAATAACAACAACTTACATTGTTATATTATTCTCTACTGGTTAGTATATGAGCACTTGTTTTAAGAAGACAGTTTTTATTCACACTCACATTCACAAAAACACACACATATATGTATACACTTCATTGCCCTTGTTCCCAGAACAACTCTGGCCCGGAGTGGTAGTACCTGATTGGGTCCTATCTATGGATCAAATAGAACTCAACTGTAATTACGCTGAACTGAATTGTTTAAAATTAACTGTTTTTACATTTAACTCTGTGTTTAAACTGCCTACTTATGCAAAACTGAACTATTTGAAAAAGAACTGTTTTGATATCTAACTATGTGTAAACAAAAAATTGTACTTAAACAAAACTGAATTGTTTAAAACTTTTATCAAAATGACTTAATTTGGCGTTAAATGACTGGAAAAGGGTTGATAGGCCGTAAAATAAAACAACCAACCATATATATATATCGATATATATATGAGATTTTTGATGTAGTACCCAAGTATTATAGTCTGATATTAATTTGAATGACAGTATTACAGATTAATTCGTGTTAGCATGCAGAAAATCTTTTCTCATGATTTGATTCACCCACATCTATGTAACAGAATATTCTAATGAACATTATATATATATATATATATAGTTTGCTTTATGTTATGAATAAAGAGTGCTCAGTAGCGCATATGTTGATCGAAATTTGAATAGAGCAGACGCAGAGTTAATGCCGTTCCCAAAATGACCCACAAAATAGACTATCCTTCACATTATGCCTCACACAACACTATATAAAGGGATACCTATCACATACATCATCTGACCGATATTGAGCATTTTTTATATAAAATGTAGAAAACGACATAACGAACGTGTGTGCGTGTGCAGCATTACGAAATAAGATTATATCTTAACTTCTTTTACATGGCTCTGTATACCCACATATAAAAAATTTAATGCGTATATATATATATATATATCCATTCAATTTGTGTGTGTGTGTAAGTGTAAGACTTATGGAGCGCTCTAATATTAGATTGAATTGCTAGCTCACAACACATTGATCTTTAATAGAGTGCACAAATATTACAATTTCAGGCAAAAATGGTGATCGATACATTAGATATATTAATAATTCTGTCAGTTTTTGACGGACTTAGTACTAAACTACACACACACACGCACATATATATATAATCAAGCACATCTTTTTCTTTGATTATTTGCGTTCATTTAAAAGTATGATCATATTTATAAATATACGTTCTCGTTTTACCAAATGAAGGAACAGAGTTATCACCTTTTTTTTTTTTTTTTTGCAATACCGATGCAAATATTATATAACTGGTCAGTGACAAGTATCCTTTCCAGTTGCTTTTTTCTCTCCCTAATTCGTCTTTGTCCATTAGTTTCAAATTCTCTCTAATCTAGCCTGTCGTCTGTCTGTGACAAGGGCAAGAAGCAAGGGCCAAAATCTGTTTGCACTATTTTCCCCAGATTTAAGGAAAAAACAAAAACATAAATTCCATCTTTTTCTTATTTTATTAAATTCCGCGATGACCTCGAGCCAAGATTTTTTTTTTCTCCTCGTTGGGGACAAGGGAAGAATTTTTATGCTTTTATATCAATATACTGAAGTTACTCAAGAGAAGGCAGGAGGTTGTCTTCGGCTGATCTTGAAGAACAGGCAGACAATATGCCGCAGGGTTGGATCATGGTAAGAAAGATTACAAGACAGTAAAGGGAGATAACTCTAAAAGAAAAAAACATTAGGATTACAAAAAAAAAATGGTGAGTAGGAAAAAATGTGAATCTGTTGGGTTCTATCCTGATCAGGACTTGAGACGGCTGAATAGCATTTAGAAAGTCTAGTTTCAGCTCCTTTCGAGATCAATTATCTTATGGCCCCTATGTGACACGATAGTGGCTGGAAACCAGAACCGGTTGGTGTAAGCATTGGGTTTTTTGGTGCAGGAAGTTTGCGGGGGCCCCTATAAGATTTATTATTTAATTACACATAGGACCAATATGGTGTGTGTGCAAAACAAAGTCTGATATATTATAGAGCTAATAATATTTGGTTCATGTTATGTACAATTACTGATATATCAGTGACCAGAGGGTCTTGAATAATTTTTTTTTTTACTTTTCTCTTTCCTTTTGTATGTAATGTATTTACTTAGGCCTAGTGAGTGGAGCCTCTGGTGAGGTTAATATTAAATGCACTGGACATCGTACAGAGTTGGTATTGATCAAGTCAATGTATGAACACGGTATATGGCTAGCCTTTTTTTTTTCTTTTTTTTTTTTTTGTCCTCATTGCACCACCGTCGCCCGTTCGTGGCTCGTGGGCAAGAAGGCATCATATCCGAGGGCAGACATCACACCCAGCCCCTGGTAATTGACAGTAATTTTATGACGGCAAAAGAGCGGAGGCTGTGTGGTGGGTCGGATTAACGATAAAATCCATTTGTGTTGATTCAATCTTGTTCAGAGAGAGAGAGAGAGAGATTTTCCTTATCTTCTTTCTTTTTATCTCTTTTCCGTCTTCCTTTCTATTATCTCCGCCTTCTCTGTTAGTCTAATTATTTTCTTCTCTTTATTATTTTCTTTGTTCTCTTTTACCTCCCCCATCTCTCTCTCTCTCTCTCTCTCTCTCTCTTTCTCTTTCTTCTTCGTTTCTTCTCTTTCTTTGCACGTCTCTTTTACTATCTTTTTTTTTTTTCGTTCTTTTTCTCACACTCATTCTCTCGCTTTCTTTCTTATCCCTTTTTCTTTACCCTTCTATTTTCTAACTTTTCCTTCTTTTTTCTGAGAATACACTGACAGTAAAGCCCCCCTCCTCTTCCCCCCAAAATTAATGAGGTGCTTTGGGTATAACACTAAACTACATCTGATGGTGAGGCTCCAGTACCGAAGATCTGGAGAGTGTGCAGTACCCCTTAACTGCATTTATCCCCAGGTCCACTCAGGCATGGAATGTTAGTACATGTTAGGGGTCTCAGCTTTGGGTCAAATGGAACTAGCATGCAGGCTATGACATTTAACTGCCTCTGATGGTGTGTCTCTAGTTCTGAAGATCTTAGGAGTGTATCATACTACTTCGTTGACCAGAAGTGAGAGCACCTGTTAGGGTCCTAATTATGGTTCAAGTAGATCTGTTGAAAAATTATCAGTATTCGATTGGAATACTTGATGCTATATTACTCCATATATTGTTTTTATCAATAGTTATTTGAAGGTATAATTGTTTACTAAGGATCATAATTTATTATTATTATCATTATTAATAATATTATTATTATTATTAGTAGTAGTAGTGGTAGTAGTAGTTACTTGAAACCATTCAAAGGTGAAAATAAATGGTTATTATAAAAAGAAGTCGTCACTTGGAATCATATTATCCTGTATGAGTTATTAGTATTAGATAGGAATACTTAATACCATTTATTATTGTACCTTTATTATTTGAATTAGATAGGAACATTTCACATCATATAAGTAAGTATATGCAAAATAAAAAAAAAAAGACTCAATAGGAACTGCACAGAAAATGTAAATTTCAGTATGCAATGTACACACTTCTCTAACCTCTTGGTATAAAATAACCCCAGACAGGTTGACATGCTGTTTAAATCAATCTTTCTTTTTTTTTTTTTTTTTTTTTCAATTTTATATTTTCTCATTCGACTTTTACAACTCTTTGCTTTCCTTTCTTTTCTTTCTTCTCCTCTGTCTCCTCTACTCAACTTTCTCTCCTTTCTTGTACTCTTTCTTTCTTTTATTATACAAAAGATTTTTGCTATTGGTACTTTGAGAAAAAAATTTAAGATTAAAAACACTCAAATAGAATTTCCATGTTGGGTTTTATTGCTATTTTGCTATGAAACACAAAAAAATGTAATATGATTGAAAAGTCCTAAAAAATCTAAGTTTTTAAACCTTGGAACCTGGAGCCTCTCACAAAACTGTAGATCTGTCATCCAAGGTTAATGGCTGGAAAAATAACTGAAAATGTAAAATGTTACTATCTGTTATTTAACTGCTTTACAGGTTGTTAAATAAAGTTTTTCCAGACAAGTTATTATATATTAAAAGATGAGAAAATTATGTATAAAATTGTAATATATTATCAGCAATGGTGATAGAGAATTGGGGAATTGATAGCCAGAATTCCAGCTGGTCAAGTTTATGTACTTGCACTTGGTTTAAACGGTAGCTTGGTTCATATCAACGTTGACAACAAGGGAACAACTTTAAGCTGCTTTTTCTTGGACTTGTTAGGCAATTATCAGGAAGTGGTTCGCTCAGGTTCATTCTCACACACTTCCATCTCCATTAATCATTGTTGCATAGTGTTAAATGATTGAGTAATTATTTGAAAAATGTAGAATTCAAAAAAATGAATTAGAAATTTTATTCAAGAACTTTTAGTTCATTTACTTTGAGCGACAAGGAGTGACCTCAGGCTATATCAGGGACCATGGCTTGGATTTTTTGCTCTCACTCATGTAACCAAACATTCCTTGCATTTGTAAAAATAGTTTAAAATATAGACATTTGGTTCTTAGATGCTGACTTGTACACACATGTGAAAATAGTGCGTGCTTATTTTTCCATCCATGGGAAGCAGAATCATCTCCTTGAAACACTCAGGTTATATATAATGGAAAAGACATCATAGCTAAGAAATAATAAAATGAGTGTGCACACAAAAGTGGCTTAGTATTTATTGTTCCTGGCAAGAGATGTCTCTGTGTTTGAATATAAGAAGAAAACAACTGAGATAGGCCAATTAACATGAAGGGAGATGAGCCCAGTTGGCTGGTGCTACAGAATACACCGGCTGCATCTCTGCAGAGGGGTAAAACTCCCCTAACAAGTATCCTGGATATGAAACTAAACAATCTAATAGTGAGGCTTCTGTAATACTGGAGGTTTGGGGAATGTGGAGTACCCCTTCATTGTCATCGCTCCCAGGTTCACTCTAGCCCGGAGTGGTGGCACCTGATAGGGCACTATTTATGGGTCAAATAGAACTAAACTGTGTACTTATGCTAAGCTAAATTGTTTGAAATAGAACTGTTTTTTACATTTAAACTGTGTACTTATGTTAAACTAAATTGTTTGAAATAAAACTGTTTATATATATAAAAATAGATTCGGCATTGAATAATCTACTATGGTTGATATGCCACCAAACCAAACCAAACAAAGTGAGACTAAAATGGTCATTGGTATCAACCGAAGAAGATAGCAGAGGATTAACCAACAATAATATCAATAAAATATTTTTTCAAGATAGCATTTTCATGAATTATAAAGATATTTTGTCAAGATAGCATCATCTCGAATTGTCTGTGTAAAGATAGTATCTTGTGAAGATAGTATCATGAATTGTCAAGACATTTATATATATATATATGTATATATATATATATATATATACAATTATCAAGAATTGTCAAGCTATTTTATATATATGTATATATATATAGAATTGTCAAGATATCTTGGGACAATATTATTATCATGAATTGTCAAGTGATCATTATATCTATCATTAACTTATTTTTTGTCCTCTTTACTTCCAAGGATGAGGGGCAGTTATTTTGTCTATCCATGTTTGTGTGTGTGTGTGTATGTGTGACTTGAAGTTGCATCTTAATTTTTGTTCAAATAAGATGATTAATATGTCAAAAATGTGTCTACTTAAATGATAGAAGACACACATGACATAATGGTTACCTTTGTATGAACTGGACACATTAACCGAACAATTCGAGATAAAGCTAATTACATTTCAGAAACTGCTAACCCCTTAAAAAAGATATGAATCCAATTGCTCTTCTCTCAGCTCAGCAATGGGTAAATAGTTGGGCAAATTGAGCGCTTTGACCTTGGTATGGCAACCTATCTAGGAGAAGGAAAACTCTGAATTCAAATCATTGGTATACTCCTTAAAAATTGACCTTGTGTCATATCCTGCTTTTGATGGGGGATTTAGATACATTTTTCAACATTTTAACAATTGAACAAAAATTACTCATACAGGTGAGAAAGTCAGTGGTAAAAAAAGAAAAAATACCAGACAATATTTTATTTTGTATCAGAATCACTATTTTTTTCCTGAAATTAATCATAAAAATTTAGTCCTACAGGTCTCCCCTTTTTTTTAATTCATGTTCCATGCAATGTAAAATTAGAGTGGATCTTAGAGGCTGAAAAATAGGATAATTAATTTTGAGGGACAGAATGAGACTGAAGATGAAGATGTATCACTTGTCGATCACTGGATTCAAAATAAATGCTTTTCCTTTCTTAGAAAACTATTCTAAACAATACTCATCTTCATGACTTATCTTATAAAAAGTAACAAAAGGAGAAAGAAAGGAAGAAGCATTTAATTTTAGTGGGTAATTGAGAGAATTGTGAACACAGAAAGAGAAACAGAGGAAGAAAAATTTAATGAGGCAGAAAAATTTCAAGAAAAAGGGAAGGGGAGAAAATTGCTAAGGAGGAAAAAATTGCAAGAAAAAGGGTGGGTGATAAAAAATTTCTGTAAAAGGGAGGAAAAATAGATAGCAGGAAATTGAGCTTGAGATTGCAAGACAAAAAGGAAGGAGATAAAATTACAAGAAGAAGGGAGTGTGAGAAAATTGCAAGAATAAAAGTCAGGGAAAATTGCATGAAAAAGGGAGTGAAGGGAAATTGCCTGAATAAGAGTCAGGGAAAATTGCATGAAAAAGTGAGTGAAGGGAAATTGCATGAAAAAAATAGGAGAGCAAATTGCAAGAAAAAAGGGAATCAGAGAAAATTTAAAGAGTGAGTGAATGATTGAGTGAGAGAAAATTTGAAGAAAAAGGGAGGGTGAGAAAATTGCAACAATAAGAGTCAGGGAAAATTGCACGAAAAAGGGAGTGAAGGAAAATTGCCAGAAAAAAATAGGAGAGCAAATTGCAAGAAAAAAGGGAATCAGAGAAAATTTAAAGAGCGAGAGAAAATTGGAAGAAAAAGGAGGGTGAGAAAATTTCCATAAAAGGGAGGGAAAGTAAATAGCAGGCAATAGAGAGTAAGAAAAAATGGCAAAAGTAAGGGGAAATTCCAAGAAAACGGAACGAGTCAAAATAATAATAAAAAGGGAGTTCAAGAAAAAATTGCGACAGGATATCAAAATAAAAAAGAGAAAATAGCAAGAAAAGGGAGTCAGAGAAAATTGGAAGAAAAGGGGAAAAAAATTGCAAAAAAACGAAATGAGGGAAAATCGCAAGAAAAATTGGCAAGAAAATGCATTGAAAGTTTATAGCAGGAAGAATAGAAAAAAAATTGCAAGAACAAGAGGTGAGAAAAAATTTCAAGAAAAAAGGAGTTGCGGGTAAATTGCTAAAAAAATGGAAATGAAAGACAAGAAAATGTGTCAGATAAAATTGCAATAAAGATTGAACGAAAGTAGAGAGCATGAAATAAGAGAAAATTGCAAGAAAAAGAGAGAGAAAATTGCAAGAACAAAGGAAGGAGGGTAAATTGCAAGAAAATGAATTCAAGAAAAGTTAAAGAAAAGAAAAGGGCTGTGGACTTTTTAGGGATCAGAAATAAAGACACAAGAGAGGAATTGAGTTAAACGAATATATTAACAAAAGAACAGTAGTAGAGAGGGTTACCAGTGAGACTTTTCAGTCCGACTGTCAGGGCTGTCTGCTGGAATACTGACTTCTACCTAAAAGCAGAACCTGCTGCTATTAATAACTGGGAGAGTTCATGTGCTCATGGGTAAATTACCATTACAAAAGGAAAAGTATATATCTGGAAATAGAGAGAAAAAGGGAGTGACAGAATATTGCCAGAAAAAGGAATGATGGAAAATTGCAAGAACATGGGAGGGAAAGAAATTTGTAAGTAGAAAAAGAGAGGAAAGAAAATTGTACTAAAATGTGTGTGAGAAAATTGTAAGGAAAAGGAAGTGAGGGAAAAGTTGCAAGAAAAAAAGAGGGAAATAAAATTCCAAGGAAAAAAGTGAGAGAAAATTGCAAGGCAAAGGAAGAGAGGGAAAGTTGCAAGAAAAAAAGAGGGAAATAAAATTCTAAGGAAAAAAGTGAGAGAAAATTACAAAGCAAAGGAAGTGAGGGAAAAGTTGCAAGAAAAAAAGAGGGAAATAAAATTCCAAGGAAAAAAGTGAGAGAAAATTGCAAGGCAAAGGAAGTGAGGGAAAAGTTGCAAGAAAAAAAGAGGGAAATAAAATTCCAAGGAAAAAAGTGAGAGAAAATTACAAGGCAAAGGAAGTGAGGGAAAAGTTGCAAGAAAAAAAGAGGGAAATAAAATTCCAAGGAAAAAAGTGAGAGAAAATTGCAAGGATATGTGCACCAGAAAATTGGATGTAAAAAGGGAAGGACAGAAAAAAGCCAAAAAATGTGAGAGAAAATTGCAAGAAATAAGGAGTTGGAGTTAATTGAAAGCGAAAGGAAAAGAGGAAAAATTGCAAGAAAAAGGGTATGAGGGTAAATTGCAAGTAAATCAGTTGCAATTTATCCTCACCCCTGTCTGAAACCAAACTGCCAGATATACTAAGAAATGTTTGTGAGAGAAAAAGAAAAAAAGAAATAAAATACCACAAATAAAAGAAAAAATTGCAAGAAAAAGGGAGTGTGTCGGTAAATTGCAAGAAAAAGAAGAGAGGGTAAAAGTAAAAGGCGTGAGAGAAAATTGTTTGAAAAGTTGGTGAGAAAAAAAGAAAAGGGAAATAAAATACCAAAAACAAAGAAAAAAAACTGGGAAAATCCACAAATAAGAAAGATAGAGAAAAAAGAAAGGGAGAAATTTATTGTTACTGGAAAAGCAAGCGAGGAGATAAGTATTGGGAAGTGAAAAGATTTAAATCTCTATCTCTTACCCACAAATAAATGCACTTGACTTTGTCACTGAGAAGTAATCATTGGTACATTATTCTTTGAAATAAATTCCTTGCCAAAAGATCTTTGAGCAGCTGATAGAGTCTTCAAATCTTTTCAGCTTTTACTATGGTGCTTCTCTATTGTATTTCAACACGTTCAGAAGAGTTGAAGAGTGCTTTTTAAACTTTCAAGTCTCACTAGAATCTTAGCAAACATGTATATCCATTGAAGATTTTTATTGGCTGTTATAGTTCTGTTCATTTTTTTTTATTTTCAACTAATTTAAACATTTTTTTTTCTTCAATATCTCCTTCTTCATTATTGAATTGAATTTAAAGTATGGAAGTTTGATTTATAAGCTTGTTGTTCAGATTCACATCAGGGATCATTCCTTGCTGCTATTACCATGTTATCCTGTCACATATAACTTGGATGAGATTATGGTTTAAGGGATATTGTCGTAGGAAATGGATACGGTGACTTGAATTCAAATCATGAACAAGTCTGTTTGTATTTCTTATTGTGCTTTTACACTTGGGATAAGTATGCCTCCGTCCACCTATAAATAAATAGTAGGGCAAACCAAGCTCTTGAATCTTAGTATATGTTGGGATGCTGGCAAAAGAAAGACATGGGGGAACACAAAAATGTTGATAGAAAAACATATATATTCAAGTCACAGAAGCAAGATACAAGTGAACCTGGTTAAATAGTAATTAGTTGATAGGAAGCTGACCGTCCAGTGGGGTTGTGCCAGTCCATCCACTAAGCAAGTGGTATCACATGTGATTGTGTCATGTGGGTTTGGTCAACTCCTGACTCTCTGTTGACATGTATTTATGGAGGAGGGTGAGTCCATTATATAGGGAGTACAACAGTATAGCAGTATAGAAGAAGGAAAACTGAATTTAAACTAGTTGTAGATCTGGAAAGGAATGGACTCTGCCAGTCTATGGAATGGACTCTGCCTACTTATAACATGCTGCTTGAGTTGCATCACCAAGTCCAAACCAGGTTATGAGATAAGACTTTCTTTTTTTATTACATATATAGTTATCTGTTGAGAATGTAACCTACTGAGGTCATCACCATCATCATGTCGTGCTGCTAGCATGGATATCCCTGAGCCTCTCTCGCCACTTCTCCCTATCGTTCATCGCTTCTGGTAGGTCTTCAGGGCTACATCCCATATCCTCACATAGCTGCTGAATGTATGTTCGAGCTGGTCATCCTGCTTTTGCCCGGCCATATGTGGGGGTCCATTGGAGTACATCACTTAGGGGCTTGTCCCTGCTTCTCCAGCAGTGTCCTGCATGTCTGGTTCGTCTAACTAGTTTTCGTGATGGGAGGCAGGTGGCTGTCCACCTATTGAGGTAAATAGCCTTTAATATTTGATTAGAACATAATCTCTTTCATCTTACTGCTCATTCTAAATACAACAAAATAATAAATTAAATAATTACCCTTTACTGGCAACCCAGTCAGCTGGGAGTGGGTACTGTAGAATACACTAACTGCATTTCTGCAGAGGGGTAAGAGTCCTCCCCAATGAGTGCCCTAGATATGACACTAAACAATATGAGGAAGAAGCTCCAGTAATGCCGGAGCTTTGGGGAATGTGGAGTACCCCTCCATTGCCCTGACTGGGAGCACCTGAAAGAGTCCTATCTATAGGTCAAATAAAACTGTTTCACTTTTAAACTGTTGGCACACAAATGACTTTGGCGAAATTGAATTGTTTAAAATAGAACTGTTTGATCATTTAACTGTGTGAACAGATGACTGATGTTTAAATAAATTGTTAGTGATACATAGCAATACTTGGAACTATTTAACTTAGACTTATATTTACCAGTCATATATATCTAATATATATGTATAAACTATACTTGGCATTAAATTGCTTACAATGGTCGATTTGCCATAAAACCAAACCAAACCCCAAACCTTTATTGGGTTCTTGAACCTTGGCATGGTAACTGTGCTAGTCCTGTTACATGTAATGTTTCAAAAACTCTCCTCATATGAATATTGGGAAGAAAATTCGATAGTTTCATTAGATTTAAAAATTGTTTAAGTTAATGTCATGATAAAAGTACCAATTAATTGCTTTGTGGTTTTTAGAATTAAATTACAACAGTTGAGGATGTATAAGACAACCATTTTGTTTTTTCCCTCAGAATATGACCCAAGAATATATCCTGGGACTTATATGACATAGTGACACTGGTTAGCTAATATTTATCCAAATACCATGGACTAGCAGTATTTATACCAAGCCGTACTCCATAATGCTGCAATGTAAAATATACATATTTACTTAACCCCATTTTTAAGTTGAGTATAACTGGTTTGAATTCAGTTTGAATGTCCTTCTCCTAGACTGGATGCCATACCAAGGCTAAAGAGCTCAGACTGCTCTACTATTTACCCATAGCTGGAAAGAGAAACCATGAATTCAGGCCATTCTCAAGGACATCAGTGCAATTTGAAACATAAGCAGCCACATCCAGAATTTGAACTCTGACACATTCATTTTGTACTATGTGAAACATGCTATTGGCTCCCTTATGTAATTTTAGATATAAACAAGGTGGGTTTTTTCTATGGCATCAAAGATCCTAAATGGTCCTATCTTCATGTAATGTTCAGTGAAATAGTTATATTAATAAATAGAAGCAGGTTTATATATGCACAAAAACATATTTTATTAGCTGATTGAAGTTCAGTAAATACTGAAATCACTGAAAAACCCCACTTGTGACCATTAACCCTAAGGAAGTGGATTTTCACACACATATACAATTATATATATATATATATATATATATATATATACACACATTATTGCAGGGCACAACATTCAAAGGAGGGGTGTCCTCATGGTGTAGTGGCTAACACACTGGACTGTGACATCATAGTTAATGAGTTTGAACTCCAGTTATTCTATTACATTCACTTTTGGACTAATGCCCTTGGGTAAGATATGAAACTCTTTATCCTCCCAGTTAGGAGTTATATAGTAACACTACTATTCTACAAAGATGATTTTAGTATTAAATAACCCATGAAGGTTGATATGCCATAAAAGAAAAAGGAAAGAAATTCTTGAAACCATACAAGTGTGTGCTAATTATTTATATTACAATGGAATACTTAAAACCATACAACTGTGTGCAAAATATTTGTGTTAGATATGAATACTTGGTATCATCTAAGTCCTTCCCTGCGGAACAGTGGTTAACATGTATACAACTCAGACATTGTAGTAAGTGAGTTTAAATTCTTGTTGTACTATTATATTCACTCTAGGATTATTACCCTAGGGAAAGGCAGGAATCCTCTTATCCCCATATATTGCTGAATGTTTAGCAGGGAGGTATCAAGTACCATTTTTAAAGTCTTTGGTATGACACGACCTGGGATTGAACCTAGGTCTCCCGGACCATTGGCGAACACTCTACCCACATGGCCAATGACCCATTAATAATCATAGGTATGGTATATAACTGTATGTCATTAAACAAAGAAACCAAACCAAGCCATTCAAATACATGCTTTTATTCATTATTCTATTAATATTATCAATGCTTTTTAAAGTGAATATCAGAATCTAGGAACTTTAAAATCTTTGGACTAATTCAGCCCTTTTGTAGGGGGACTAACTGTATCTCTTGCAGAGGGGTAATACCCACCTCATAAAATGGGGTGTCTTGAACATTACACAAAGTAACATCTGATGGTGAGTTCTAGAGATTTGGGAAGTACTCCTTTATTGTCATTACTCCCAGTTTCACTCTGACTCTCCCCCTCCAGAATGTAGTGCCTGTTTGGAATCCCGATCTGTGGATCTGTTCAAAGATTATTCATATTTAATAAGATTGCATACCAAAAAATCTCCAAAGTAATAATTACCCCAAAAATGTAAATATAGTATGAATGTTCAAAGAATGGGATTCCCTAACCACTTGGCATAAAATAACCCTAGACAAGCTGACATGCAAATAAAATCAATCTTAAGAAATAAAGAAAATGATATTTTTGCTGACTCAAATTCGCACCAATCATTAAAAGAAACAGTGAACCCGAAATGCACTAGTAATTTTGGGATCTTTTAGTGGTCAGTCTAATGCACTTTCCATTCATATAATTTCAACTGATCATTGACAGTCTCTCCAAAAAATTATCCCCCCTAAGTGTTCATGATAATGAGTTTTTCTTTTATCCCTTTGTAATATAGCAAAACATGTAGTTTATTTTATTGAGTTTGTAATTTCTATATGAATTATCCAAGACATTGTTCCAGTTGGAAGAGTCACTTACAACTGCCATGGAAATTCTGCTGCTATGTGGGTTGACTTGAAAAGCTCATTTGATGGTTTTATATCTGCTTTTGACTTTTTGAACAAATGGGATCCAAGCACTGCAACAGCGGTGGGAGAATTGTACCCACCACAAGGTTGAAAAATAAACCATATCAGGTCACATTCCATGTGGGTATCTTCATCAGCCAATGAACTTTTCAGCCGACTCTCGTAGACCTTCAGGATTTCTTCCTATGATTCTTGGGCTAATCTTTCAGACATCAGCAGCAATAATTTCAAGACGTTTTTTTTTTTTTTGTTTTTTTTTTTTAAGTCAAGTCATTATTTGTGATGGTAGTGGTAATTCCTTTTCTTCTCCCTCCAATTTTTTTTTTTTTTATTGGAGCCTTCCTTGTCTCACTCAACCCGAACAGTGGTAACAGATAACATATAAACCTCTCTGTATGCAAAAATTAATAAGGAAAATCTTTTTTGAAATTCATAATGAAAGAAGAAACGGTATAAGAAGCATTTTTATTTATTTATTTTGTTTTTAAAGTTCTCCTGCTATGATGGACAAGAATTATTTGTTATGATTATTTTAATTCAAAAAATAGTAGAAATGGAAATTTTTATGAAGATATCACTATGATGAGGGCATTAAAAATGCATGAATGTCATGGATGGATAGGAAGAGAAAGACCAAGATTTCTTGATAATTTCAAACTCCAACAAATGAACGACACTATCTACCGTCTTTGAGTATAATGTGTTACCTCACCCTACCCAGTTTATTCCTGTGAAGTTTTCAAAAAGATCTTAACGCCTTTCCCCGAGTAAGATAATGTGGAAATTACTTCTTGCATAGACGATTTATCTAAGTTATAAGAAAATGAATTTGGCTTCATGCACATCTTCATCTGTCTACTAACCAAGAAATATCAAAGTTATTACTTAGGTTTGATTCCGTTTATTTATTTATTTAATGGCATATCACCTCCTTAGGGGTTATTTAATGATGAAATTTGGTTAATTTCTAAATGTTTGGTTATTATTATAATTACCATATTTTTCAGCATATATATATTTACCAAACCCCTCCGCTCAGGCAGGATATGACAAAAGGTCAATTTTTAAGCAGAGTTTAACAGGTTTGAACTCAGAGTTTTCCTTCTCCTAGAATAGTTGCCTCACCAAGGCTGAAGAACATAGTCTGCCCTACTATTTACCCATAGCTGGAGGGAGAATAATTGGATTCATACCTTTCCCAAGGGTATTAGTGCTCTGTGAAATGCAATCAGTCTCGTCCAGGATTTGAACTCATGTTGCCGTGTCCATTTCCTTTTCAGCATATAAGATGACCCCTGTAGTTTCTAATTAAAACTAAAGTGTTGGACTATATTCGCCTTAGAAAAAATAACCACTCAATTTATACAAGGTTAAGTAAAAACCAAACATATGGTGGTCTTTCAGCCTGATATATATAAGTTTAAATTTATTTTCTTTGTTTAATGACATATCAACCTTCATGGGTTATTTAATGTAGAAGAACAGCAGTGTAACAATTTAACTCATAGCTCGATGTATAAGTAGGGTTCGTACCTTTCCCAAGAGTATTCATCCAAAAGTGAACATAGTATGACTCGAGTTGGGTTTAAGTTAATGTCATGATAAAAGTACCAATTAATTGCTTTGTGGTTTTTAGAATTAAATTACAACAGTTGAGGATGTATAAGACAACCATTTTGTTTTTTCCCTAAAAATATGACCCAAGAATATATCCTGGGACTTATCTTATATGCCGACATCTCAAGTGTCTTTTCAATATTCCATTGCACTGTTAGTTTATTTCTCTATTAGTTAGCACACAGTTATATGGTGTCAAGTATTCCTTTCTAATACTAATAACTAATACACAATTTCTTTTGAACAAGTCCTGGCGGCAACACCCCACAAGGCACCAACTATACGGCCACCTGCCTCCCATCACGAAAACTATCCAAGTTAGACGAACCAGACACGCAGGACACTGCTGGAGAAGCAAGGAGGAGCTCATAAGTGACATACTCCTATGGACCCCCTCATATAGCCAAGCAAAAGCAGGACAATCAGCTTAAACATACATACAGCAGCTATGTGAGGATACAGGATGTAGCCCTGAAGACCTGCCAGAGGCAATGAATGTGGTGAGAGGGTCAGGGATATCCGTGCTAGTGGCATGACATGATGATGATGATGAAGAGTCATTTATTTGCACACAGTCTCATGGGGATACTTCATGTATGCTAGTGGCTAACGTACTGGACTGAGACATCATAGTATCTAAATTCAAACTCCATTCAGGCTGTTACATTCACTTTCAGAAAAATACCCCCAAGAAAAGTGTGAACCCCATTATCCCCCAATTAGGGGTTAAGTAGAATCACTGCTGTTCTTCAACAGGGATGCTTTGGCATTAAGTAACCTATGAAGGTTGATATACCATTAAAAAAAGCAGTTATATGATATCTAATGCACAATTTCTATTTACTGTATTTGAGGGCATATAAAGCACATGTTTTTATGAAAAGTAAGTAAAGTTGTCTCCCTTTAGTCGAGGGTGACCATAAGGCTCTCTTTTCAATAGCTACTACACCAAAGTGTAGTGGAGGACGCTACTCCTTTCCCGGGATTGCTCCACTTTACCCTTGATACGTATCTTATATTACTGAGTTTTAAGCAAGGAGGTATCAAGTACCATTTTTAAAGTCTTTGGTATGACGTGGCATGAGATTGAACCCAGGTCTCCCAGACCATTGGCGAACACTCTACACACTAGGCCAATGAGCTGGGGTTTTTGGGGGTTTTTTAATAAAAATATCTTTAAAAATTCCCCTGCATCTTATATGCCATGTGTAGATTTAAAATTTGTAATATTTTGTTTTCTTCCCTCTGAAAATAATAAAGTTTTTATGAGTTTGTGTTCTTCTTTTTCTATTATTTTTTGTTTAATTGTAATTATAGTTTGTTTAACTAAAATCACACCTCATAAATATAGCCTAGGCTATACCATTTACTAACAATTTTACTAATTACTAGGGGGTGTCCTCGTGTTGTAATGGTTAAAGCAATGGACTGCGGAATCATAGTAAGCGAGTTCGTACTCCAGTTGCACTATTACGTTCACTTTCGGGCAAATACCCTTGGGAAAGGTATGAACCCACTTATCCTCCCAGCTATGGGTTAAATAGTACCACTACTGTTCTTCTCGGAAAATGGTTTTGGCATTAATTAACCTACAAAGGTTCATATGCCATTTAACAAAGAAACCAAACCAAACTAATTACAAATTTTTTCTTGATTTGTCTTACTAAAATTTGGGCGTGTCTTATACGTCATCAGACACAGTAATAATAATGATTTGTTTGCACACAATTATATGCTTTCTAGTATTGCTATCTAATACTGATAAATTGTACACACTCTCTATTTAATAAGAGTCATTTGTTTACATGCTGTTATGAGATCAAATTTCTCAACCTAATACTAATGATATACACCATTCTGATTTAATAATAAGCATTTGTTCGCAGTATTATATGTTTTCAAGTAATTATCAATAATAGTAGGTAGTGGGGTCCTCGTGGTGTAATGGTTAAAGCGATGGACTGCGGGATCATAGAAAGAGAGTTCATATTCCAGTCGCACTATTACGTTCACTTTCAGGCAAATAACCTTGGGAAAGGTATGAACCCCCTTATCCTCCAAACTAGGGGTTAAATAGTACCACTATTACCCCACAAGGCACCAACTCTATGGCTACCTGCCTCCCATCACAAAAACTATCCAAGTAAGATGAACCAGACATGCAAGACACTGCTGGAGAAGCAAGGAGGAGCTCATAAGTGACGTACTCCTATGGACCCCCGCATATGGCCAAGCAAAAGCAGGACGACCAACTCGAACATATATACAGCAGCTATGTGAGGATATTGGATGTAGCCCTGAAGACCTGCCAGAGACGATGAATGATAGTGAGAAGTGCCAAGAGAGGGTTAGGGATATCTGTGCTAGCAGCACGACATGATGATGATGATGATGACTGTTCTTCTGAGAGAATAGCTTTGGCATTAAACAACCTACGATCGTTGATATGCCATTAAACAAAGAAACCAAACCAAACCAATAATAGTAATCCTGAGTAAACAACTCTAGCTTCTAATAACTATTCTTGACAAAAATAATTTCATTGCTAGATGTTATCAAGATACCATATGTCATCATCATCATCATATCGTGCTGGTAGCACGGATATCCCTGACCCTCTCTCGCCACTCCTCCCTATCGTTCATCAACCTAGGTAGGTCTTCAGGACAATAGAAATAATTTTCAAACAGATCTATTTGACCTTTAGATATGACCCAAACAGGTACTATCTCTCAAGGGTCTAGTTGACCTGGGAGTAATGGCAATGAAAGAGTACTCCACAAGCCCCAAAACTGGATCCTTGCCATCAAATGCAGTATAGTATCATACTGAGTACCCCCTCTAATGGCAGATTATACTCATCAGCAGAGAATACCTTTGACTCCAACAGGGCTATTATTTTATTCTAATGTATCAGTATTATTTTTGTTTTTTTATAGATCTTCATTCCAAAAGTTTATTTCATGTATTATACACATTTACAAGTACACAAGTAAAGTTAGCAACCGTGGTCAAGGGTGACCCGAAGACGCCCTTTTCATTAGCCACTACACTGAGTTGTAGGGGTGGGTGCTCCTCCTTTCCCTGGATTGCTCCACTTTACCCTTGATACATACCTTATAATGCCTAGTTAAGCCTAGTTTGGGAGGTGCCCGTGGTGTAATGGTTATCGTCATAGGAAATGGACACGGCGACACGAGTTCAAATCCAGGACAAGACTGATTGCATTTCACATAGCACTAATATCCTTGGGAAAGAGAGGTAAGACTCCCCCAGCAAGTGTCCTGGATAAACAATCTGAACAATCTGATGGTGAGGCTTCAGTTATGCTGGAGTTTTGGGGGATGTGAAGTACCCCTTCATTGCCACTGCTCCCAGGTCCTCTCTGGCCCAAAGGGGTAGTACCTGATAGGATCCTATCTATGGGTCAAATAGAACTGTTTAACATTTACACTATGCATTTGTGCTAAACTAAATTGTTTAAAATTAGACTGTTTTATATCTGTGTGTAAACGAAAAATTATGTACTTAGGCTAAATTGAATTTTTTGAAATAGAACTGTTCGGTCATTTAACTGTGTGTAAGTAAATGACTGTTTCATTGAATTGTTAGTGATACACAGCTATACTTGAGAATAATAAACTGTGTGGAAACAAATGATTAATAGTAATTATTTGTATAAGATAGAAATAACTCTGTGAAAGAAAAATGAGCTCAGAATCATTTAAAAATGTTATCTACAAAATGTGTTTAGAAATCATATATTAGATATATATGAATAAAGAGGATTTGGCATGAAATAACCTGCAATGGTTGGTATGCCATAAAACCAAACCAAACCAATGCTGTATTCATCTTGAAATACACATCTTTAATTTTTTTTTTAAAGATATTTCCAAGATATTAAATCATTTTAACTTGTTTTCACAACAGCAAATCAGCACCTTACCAAAATAGGGTAGAGAAAACCGAGATGGAGACATTCAGATTACTGAGATTTCTCATGCTCTGATTAATATTTTCTACTTAATTTATTCACCCTACAGACAGATAAACTCCAACTCAGATTCCAAGATGGTCACTGAATTATATTCCAAGAATTCCAAGTCCAGGAAAAGAACAGCATAAGATTTGAACATTATCATCAAGAACAAAGGCTATACAACCTTCAAGTTAGAAACTCATTTGTTCAAGCAGCTTACCTCCCCTTATCAACTGCACTCTCCAGTTTGATTACTTAACTCTTAATATTTTGCTTCTCTTGTCTATTCATCTTCACCAACATATGGCTCCTCATTCTCATTTGTTTTTTCACTTTGCCAACAAACAATTATTATTCATATGATTTTCTTTAGAAGTCATATTGCTAAAAATCATATTTCAGTATTCATGAATCCAGTTCCATTATAAGGCTCCTGAATATTCTAGTCGAACTTTTCAATTTTATTTTCTTTATGCCTATGAATGTACAATGGTTTATCAGTTGATCTTTATATCCATTAGGATTCTCTTTTTAGGCATGAAAATTTTTACAGGCAGTTTTTGAAACAATGTAACCCCTGCCATGATGATCAGGTTTTTATTTTATTATTATAACAAGTTATTAAAGTCCAAGTAGTTTAAACATTTTTTTGGGAAACATTAACCCTTTAAACTTTTGTACCCTATGCCCTCAGATAATCTCTGATGAGTAAATCATTTCTTTTATATAGAATAATCTTGTAACAATTTTGTAACCTTTTAGAGTAAATTTTTTAACTTATTTTTTTTATTACCTTTATTTGCATTTTATAAAATGGAATAAAAATAGTATCACCAATAAATGATTATATTCCTTAGAATTTTTTAAATAAAAAGTTAATTTTTTTATCAAAAATATACCCGGATCTTATTATTTTTAACCAAACATAATGCAATAAAAACTGATATTATTTAGTATTATGTATTACCAAACTCTATTATACCATCAGAACTGATATCATTAGTTATTATTTATTACTAAACTCTATTATACAATCAAAACTGATATTATTAGGTATTACTTATGACCTATCTCTATAACATTGAAACTCAGTAAACAAAAAAAAAAAAAAAGATTATATCATCATCAAGGCATACCAACAGCAGGGATTCCCTTGATTTTCTCTTGCCATCAGCCCCAATTGATCATTACATTTGATAAGTTCCCTAGACGGCATCCAGTGTCTACTTAGAACTGAGGAATGTAATGTTTACAGGTTATCCAATCTGGTGTATCTGTGTGTAGGAGTTCACAGGAAGACATCGCTGATGAGTTTATCCTTACTTCTCCAGTAGTATCCAACATGACTTCTTTGTCTTATTTGGATGGTTTGTGAGATGTGAGGTAAATGGTCATACAGCTATTGTTTTGTACGGTGCTACTTCCATGATTTTTTCAAAACAGCACTCAACACTCTTGCATAGTTCCCATTTAGCATTTCATTTGAGTCCAAGTCATAATATATATCTATATATTGATCTCTATAGAATACTTAACAGACCTAGAAATGACTTACCCAGGTTTCACCTTACAGATCTTCAGGATTATAGTTGTAAAATAAAATGAAATCTCTCTCTCTATATATATATATATATATGTTCATAAATAAGTACATCCCTTGTATATATTAATAAAATTTTATTTTTAATCACAGAACTTTGATAATAAATGTTATCGAATAATATCTGTTTGGATTGTATAATATTCAGCTAGCAATGAGAAAATCTTGCTATCTTTGGTTGAGAAGAAAATTAACTTTTCATAAAAAGATTGTTCGAGGTTCACTTCTTTTACAACTTACTCCACAAGTCCCAGGCCTAACTATTAGAACAACAACTTTTAGGCAAAATTTGACTTTATTCATCAACATAGTCTCCTTCTAGGTTGATACACTAATTCCAACTTTTTTTATAACAATTAAATGACGTTTTTGTAGAACGATTTGACTTTGGTCTCAAAATACGTCTCAGTTTCCATGATCACTTCATTGGTGCCAAATCTCTTTCCCTGGAGCATTCTTTTGAGGTCTGCAAATAGCCAGTAGTCACTAGGGGCCAGATCTGGAAAATAGGGTGGGCTGCAGAAGCAGTTCAAAGTTCAATTCAGATAGTTTTGCTATCGTTGCGATCGACTTGTGACACAGTGCATTGTCTTGGTAAAAGAGCACTTTTTTCTTCTTCATTTGTTACCGTTTTTTTATTGATTTCTTTCTCCAAACGCACTAATAATGCTATATAATATTCGCTATTGAAGGTTCTTACTTTCTCAAGGTAATTGATGAAGAAAATACCTTGCGCATCCCAAACTACAAAGGCCCAAACTTTTCCTGCTGGTGTTTGCGTCTTTGGTCGATTTGGACGGCTTTTACCTGCTGTTGTCCACACAGCTGACTGCCGATTTAACTTCGGAGTGAGGTGGTAGATCAATGTTTCGTCTATTGTCACACATTTACGTAAAAACTTATTTTTTGTTGCATTGAAACAATAGCAAACAACGCTCTGAATCTTCGACGCGTTGTTGTTTTTGATCGACTGTGAGCAAACGCGACACCTACTTCCAACACAGCTTTCTCATTCACAAATGTTCATGCAAAATGGTGAATACACAGCGTTGTGATATCTTCAACTCCCTGCTATCTTACGTGACTTGAATTTACGATTAGCAGAACGAGTTTGTGGAGTTTGGGGTGTTTTCCGAGACAACTGCAGAATTCGGGAGACCTGAGCGTTCAGCATCATTTGTGTCTGTTCGACCGCGTTTAAGGTCAGCATACCACCTCCTAACCATTGTTTCAAACGGCGCAGAGTCCGAATAACACTTATCAAGCCATTGCTTTGCTTGAACAGCATTTTTTTCTCATCAGAAAGCAATGTTTTATCAACACACGAAATTCAGATTTTTTCCATTGCTTCGAAAATTTGAAACAGTAGCTTCACTTAAATAACTGTAATTTATAAACTAATAATCCGATTGGGCTCAAATCTTGACACGTGCCATTTGAAGGTTAGTACTTTATAAAAATTATATGGATATTTTTATTAGTGGCGCCATTTAAATGTCAGGCCCGTAACTTATTGAGTGATGTGTTATTGGTGATAGTGTAGAAGGGATTTTCAACATTCGTCTGCGTCTGTGATTCAAGTATTAAACTCTTGGCAACCAGAAGCGATTTCACTAGTGACTGATAATTTACATAATGTGTTTGGTGTCAGTTTTCAACTGAGTTTTCTATAGTTCACACTGTATTCTATTGAAACTTGTTGGCTGAACACAACTGAGCATTGTCAAGATGGCTGAGTTGGTTTATAATTCTCATCTAATATGTATTGTATTTATCTAACAAGAAACCTTTCTGTTTAAATTATTTATTTAGAGAGCATTGGACATGTACATGATGGCTGAATTCAGATTTCTTGTTCTATACAAATATTTACAATTCTAATGGTGTCCACATCCTCCGCTTTTGACAACCAAACAAGTGAATTATTTATTATACAATTAATCCAACTATTGTTTCGACAGAACTACAAATTCACCAATAATTGTTAAATGGCTCGATGTCTTGAGTCACTGACAAACTTTTCCAATGAAATTCTGATTCCTCAACAGTTAAACTGGTGATATGAATCAAATATACAATTAGTCGTTTCTCTTTTATCTTTACATTGTGCTAAAGAATAAAACTGACTTTAGATTATTTTCTTATTAAATTTCTATGTTGAACCATAGAACACAAAACCCACATTATAATTTTCGCTCTGTACTTTATCAGAGAAGTCTAAGTGACAGCAAGTGTTCTCATATCTCCAAGACTCTTCTAAGTATTCAAACTGAACTTAACAGTGCTGTGGTTTAGTTGGTCCTGACTCTTCCTCTAATCTCCAGTTCCCTTAGTCTCTTTTCCAGATTTTTCAGGACCATTCTAAATACACAAACTACAATTCGTATTATTATCACCTTTACGTTGTGTTGTGGGAGCCTTACCCATCTTACCATAATGGACTCTTCTCACCGTTATTAGTACTGAGATATTTCGCTGACAGGTGTCAGATCAATATCGGTGTTATCCGAACTATACGAGACTCCTTACCTTTTCTATGTAACTCTATCTTTCTTGTTTAATATAATCTGTAATCTAATATCCGTGTTTGTGTTTTCATTAGTGACCCTTTCCGGGGCCACAACACGTTGCCAAATTTTTTTTTAGCTATGTGGCAAGATCCAATTATTGATCTATCTTTTAATTTTCTTTTATTTTGACTTTGTGACCTGTTGAAATGGCAAAATCTACCAGACGACCATTTCTTTTCTACTTTTAATTGATACTAGGTCTGGTGTTCTAGCTCTGGGGGAACTGTTTGTTTCTCAGAATACCAGAGAATTCTATGTATCTTATTTTCTAGGACACGTTCTGTTTTGTGCCCATATCACTTGGTAACAAGGTCAAACTTTAATCTCTTGCACAGTTCCAAGTGGATCACCTTTTCTACTAACTCATTTCTACTCTTGTATTTCTTTTGTACCAGTTTGCTGCCTTCATTTATTATGTGATTACTTGTTTCATTTCTATCACTACATCTTGAACACTTTGTATTCTTCTGTGATTTATCAATTTTTGCTTTGATATGATTGGCCCTTATGATATTATTTTGTGCTGCTATTAAAAGAGATTCAATTTCTATCTTTAGGGTTTACCTTTTTAACTAGGACCAGATCATGTCATTTGTAATTTCCTTTGTTTGTTGCTTGAATTATCCATATAGTTGTTTTTTCCCCTCATTTTTGGTTTCTAAATTTTTTATTTGCTTTCCTGTGCATCTTTAAGTTAATTGTTATGATAGTGCAGTTTTTAACTGCAGTAATCAGTCGTTCTTTGCTCTATGTTGTATATTATTACTATCATTATTATTACTTGGGAGTTTTTTTTTGGGGGGGGGGCACCAGTGTTAACTGATGGCCTTTCACTGGTACTTAAGTGACAGCAAATCTTCTCAGGCCTCCGGGACTCTTCTCAGTATTTTGGCAGACCTCAACAAATCTGTAGTTTGGATGGTCTCAGCTTGTCCTCTGATTTATAATTCTTTCTATCCCCTTAGCAAATCTTTGGAGATCTTCCAAGTGCACCAATTACGACTGGTATCACTATCAACTTCATGTTTCATAGTTTTTTTTAGTTCTCTGGCAAGGTCCAAGTATTTTTGTCTGTTTTCATTTTCTTGAATTTTTATTCTGCAGTCTGTCAAGATGGCAAAGTCTACTATTCAGCAAGTTAGTTCTTGTTAGGTAAGACTCGGTGTGGCCTGGATTGAGTGATCCATTTTTTTTCTAAGTCCCAGGAATTTTATGCATCTAGTTTTCTTGGACAGATTCTGGTTTGTGCATATACCATTTATTAGTGTAATGGTTAAAGCGATGGACTGCGGAATCGTAGTACGCGAGTTCGTACTCCAGTCGCGCTATTACGTTCATTTTCGGGCAAATACCCTTAGGAAAGGTATCAACCCCCTTATCCTCCCAGCTATGGGTTAAATAGTACCATTACTGTTCTTCGAGGAGAATGGCTTTGGCATTGAATAACCTAAAAAGGTTGATATGTCATTAAACAAAGAAACCAAACCAAACCAAACCAATTCTCAGTCGATCACTATTTTCACCCAATTATGCTCGTCTTGTACTTATTATTATTATTATTATTATTATTATTATTATTATTATTATTTCAGTTCATTTTTTTTAAGAAAATGTTCTATATAGAACTGTTGAAGTTTAGGTCCCTTATAAAACTGAAACGATTTTCATTACCGTTGCTATTATTAGTCTCTTTTGTTTAATGTTTTTTTTAAGAAAATTTTGAATGCCGAATTTTTGAAGGCTGTTAGAATATCAGTAAGACCATCATTTATTTGATTTTAAAATATTTTTTAAAACATTTTCTGTGTAAACTTGAACTTTTCTTATTTGTCAGAAAAAAAATTTACAAAATTATCATCATCATTATTCTTCTTATTATTATTATAATAAAAATATTGTACACAGAACCATTTATAATTGGTGCTTTCTCTTTCATCTCTTTGTAGTGGAAGATTATTATTTTGTGTCTGTCATAAATTCCTTCAGGTTATATTTCCTTTTTGTAAAAAAATTCTATGTAGAAGTCTTGAATATATATTTTTTTTTTTTTGTCATAAAACCCATGATTATTATCATTTCTGTAGACCTATCAAAATGTTTTGTCTGTCTTCAATAAACTCTATTAAATTCCTTTCCAGAATATTTTGTTTCAGAAATTTGCATCAGCTGGATTTATTTTTGTCTGTCAGAGAAATATATCACGTTATTTTTTCATTTTTTCTTGTAAAATATTTTATTTTTTAGTCTTTTATTATTTTAAATATAAAACTTTAACTTTTAAGTTATTGGAGAGATTTGTGTTTTATAAGGTCTAATTCAGGTTGTTTCATTTTTGTTTTAAATTTCATGTGGTATACCCAATCATCAGACACAAGAAAATTTTTTTTCTTATTTTCATTTATCTTTCTATATTTTACATATATATATATATATATCATGATCATCATCATGTTGCACTGCTTGCACGGATTTCTCTGACTCTCTCTCACCATTTGTCCCAGTCAGGTATTGTTTCTAGCAGGTCCTCCTGACTACATCCTTTATCTGTACAGAGCTGATAAGTTATTGTTGGCTGGCCAACACTTGCATGACCATGTGAACGGGTCCATAGGAGAACATAATATATATATATATATATATATATATATATATATGAATCATATTCAAAAAGTATCAAGACTAAAGCTTTTCACAAGTTGATACTCTTTTTATAGTATAAAACTTCAAAATTGTATTTTTTTAAAGATATCCTCTATATCTGCAAAACTTAGATTTCGAGTTTAATTTTCAGGAGACAATAAGATGTCACACAGAACCAGGTGTACTGAGAATAAAGTCTGCTGCACTCTCATCATCCTGTGTTTCAACAAAAACTATTGTGACTAGTTTAATTTTTTTTTTTGCTTTTTGTTTTTGGATTAACGATGATTTATCTAGTTTTTATCCTGTTATTATCAAAGTTGCTTAGTTGTAAACGCATCTGGAGTTA
The DNA here is from genome assembly GCA_963585895.1 of Sepioteuthis lessoniana. Lineage (NCBI taxonomy): Eukaryota > Metazoa > Mollusca > Cephalopoda > Myopsida > Loliginidae > Sepioteuthis > Sepioteuthis lessoniana. The sequence goes on along the minus strand of OY757927.1, from coordinate 77,123,890 downwards.
ATTTTTAAATTAAAAATAATAAAAGCATTCATATCAATACTTTTAAATCACAGCTCATTTGTGAGGCATTTGACAAGGATTGAACTTCCCTCAGATGTAATAATCTGAAAAATTAGCCTCTTTACGACTACTCCTCGTTGATAATCCCTATTTATGATAATAAGGATTATTACCATTAACAGAATAACACGAATATTTAAGAATGGAATAATATTTCTGTCTACACTAATATTCTTTCTCCTTGGTGCATTTGTATATGATCATAGTCAAGTATTTGTTTAGGAAATTTTATTGTAGTTAAAAACTGTTATTATTTCAAAGTGTAGAAAATTTAATACTTTCTCACAAATGAATAAGAAATAAATTATAACACACACACACATATACTTCCCTGACCTTTTGGGTGGGCCGTCTGGCATTCGTGTCGGATGGGGTATCAAACAATGGCAGATTCGAGGCCGAAAGGCTCCTGTTTTGGTTGGGCCACCTTCGGGTGGGCGAGCTGCAACCTTTGTCCCCTTTGTATAGCACTAGACCTTGTTGTCTAGTTTAAGCTATAACATCACTTCTATAAAATACATGAAGTGTAAAAAAGAAAAAAAATATTGCTGGACGAGAGTTCTGGGCGCTGTTAAAGTAGAGCAGGGGTAAGACTTATAAATATTAGAATTATGGACGCTCTAAGTCTGTTACACAATCTTCAGATAAGACCGTCGTAAAAGTTGTTTATTTTTTTGTTAATATATTAGATTTTCATGGTTACAGATGCTTCAGTCTCATCCTAAGCAGAAGGGCTGAGAAGTAATATTTTGATCCAAGACAGGATAAACAGATGCAACACTCTGCTCCTAAAAGAAATTACATAGAAACAATGTGTTAATGTTCTCTCACCACCCACTATTAAACTCATATGGTGATATAGAGATTTGATAAAAAAAAGTGGGGTTAGAGGTCATTTCAGTTTGAAACTGGTGATGAGAAAATTTGCCTTTTGAGTTTGAGCAGTTAGTCTTTTGGTGTATTGCAGAACAGGTACTCGCCATTGCCACAAGGCCTATTTTAAAGTGGGTCCGGGCACAGGACTGTAGCCCAGACATGCCCAGTATTCCCCAAAATGCCCCTGGCCTAGTCGGCATTCTCCTAAAAAGAGGTGTTTCAGGCACCAGGCGATAAACATAGTCCATTTGTGGAGAGTTAGAGTCTCTGGGGATGGCCCCTTGAGGCTCAAGGATGCCAGTCAGATAGCCTCAACTGACTGCCACCAGAACTAAGACACACATAACCTGGTATGTCTACCTGGGAACACAGCTGGCCAAAGTGTGTCCCGGCCCAGCGGCCAGGAAAGACTACATCTCACAATGCTGCATTTTACATCACACGTATTACAGAAGAGATGTGTATTTTTTAGTTTGACACTTTGAAACCTGCTTTTTAGGGACTTTGAGATTTCCTTTAAAAGATGCAGGAAGTTTCTTCACATCAATTAAAGACGGTTTGGAAACTCACAGACATGACCAGCCTGAATCATTAAAATATTCATAAAGTGGGGATCTAGTGACAATCTCTTTGTTTCTTGAGCTTTCCAAAAGGTCAACTTTTGAAACAAAGTTAGAAAAGAAAGATTATGGTACACCGTTCATTATATGGCTAATAATAAAGTTAGTTTAGAAGATCTGAAAGCTACAAGCCGTGTAGATCAAACTTAGTATAACAGTATCTACAAGGGCATTATAAAATGCTCACAGTCTAGCTTAAAGCAACCATCGCTATGTGAAGATAGAACTGACTACATGGTTGAGTTAGACTAAATGGTTGAGTCAGACAAGTTTGTTAATGATAACAAGATGCTGATTAGGGTACTCATCTTCATCAAGGTGAAATTGTTTAAAATAGAACTGTTTTACATTTAACTTTGTGTAAACGAAAAACTGTCTACTTAGGCTAAATTGATTTGTTTGAAATAGAACTGTTTGATCATTTAACTGTGTGTAAACCAATGATTTATGTTTAATTGAATTGTTTGTGATACACAGCTATACTTGGAACCATTTAACTTTCTCAACATGCTAAACTGAATTGTTTGAAATAGAACTGTTTGATCATTTAACTGTGTGTAAATAAATGACTGATGTTTAATTGAATTGTTAGTGATACACAGTTATACTTGAAAATAATAAACTGTGTGGAAACAAATGATTAATAGTAAATTGAATTATTTGTATTCAGAATCGTTTAAAAATGTTATCCACAAAATGTGTTTAGAAATCATTTATTAGATATATATGAATAAAGAGGATTTGGCATGAAATAACCAACAATGGTTGGTATGCCATAGAATCAAACCAAACCAATACTGTATTCATCTTGAAATACATATCTTTAATTTTTTTAAAAAGATATTTCTAAGATATTAAATCATTTTAATTTGTTTTCACAACAGCAAATCAGCTCCTTACCCAAATAGGGTAGAGAAAACTTGACTTACTTGATTCTCTCTCACTATTTGTCCCTATTAGTCATTTCTCTTGCTAAGTCTTCCTGACGACATCCAGTGTCTGCACAAACTAGGTTAATGTAAGATTTTGCTGATGGGACAACACTGGTATGTCCATGTATCAAACATTACTTTAAAATTTGTCCTTTCTTCTCCAGCAGTACCCTGCATATCTTGCTTGCCTTACTTTGGTTGGTTTGAGAGATGGGAAGTAAGAGGCCGTTCAGCCACTTGCCAGATTTGTTCAGAAAAGCATGCAGCATCTTTGTGTAGTCACCATAGAACTTTTTTCGCCTTGTGGTGCAACTGTACAGTTGTGATGACACAGCTACAGCTTGGAAGACATGCATTGGAGAACATCACTTAAGAGGTTGTTCTTACTTATCCATGTTTTAGTCATCTTACTTGGATTGTTTGTCAGATGGGTGATAAATGGCCATACAACTTCTTTTTTATAGGAAGCTGCTTCCAGAATTTGTTCTAAACGGCACACAGCATCTTGGTATAATTTCCATTTGGCTTTTTCTCCAGTTGTTTCATTAGAGTTCAAGTGGTGCAACCATACAGTAGTACTGACATGGCTATAGTTTGAAAGTTGCCCAACATTAATTGAATATCTGCAATTTTTTTTTTTTTTTACTAGCAAAGTTACTAATCTTATAACTGACTGTTAGAATTTTGCAAGCTACCATTTCCGTTCTTTGACATTTCTTCCCTTTTTTTTTTGGTGGGGAGAAATTCTGATGAGTTTCTTTGACATATCTTACTCCACACCCTTCTAACGTGACTCACTGCAAGGAATGGCTGGGTTGGTGGAGAGTGTGTTGAGGTGGGGTTTCAAGGATGGAATGACACTAAACCCAGGTTCTTTACCTCATTAAGTAAGAAATGCTCACAAGACAATTTCAGTTTACTTCCTTCTGTCATGTTGCTGTTCATACAGGTAGAAGATGGAAGTAGAAAGCTGCTTCCATCATCTCTCTCTCTCTATATATATATATATATATATATATATGTATAGACCCAAACCAATCTGTTTGCTCATTCAACATGAGTCAAAAACAATATACACCTCTTAATTGCAGCTTCAGTCATTCCTTTTCTCAGTTAGAAACTGTAGAGTTGGTGTTTTCAAGATTATCTCTGGTAAAACTCACACACCAATTCCTTCCCCAATAAAAAATAGGGTGTTACATTGTCTGGAGTTGAGTATAAACAAACTGACATTAATAAAATGTTAATGTTCAAAAATCATTCTTGTAAGAATATATGAAAATATCTTTTTATATATAACACAAAGTCATGTAGAGTGTTCCCTTATGGCCCAGGAGACAGAGGTTCAATCCCTGGTCGAGTCATACTAAAAACTCAAAAAATGGTACTTGATGCCTCCTTGCTGAACACAGCATTATAAGCTTTGGATCAAGGGTAAAGAGTAGCACCCTCCCCTGCACCTCAGTGAAGTAGCTATTGAAAAGGGAGCCTTCCGGTTGCCCTTGATTTGGGTTGCCAACTTTTGATATATATGCACACGGTGTGATAAGTAAGTTGTTGCTAGTTTAAATCATTTATTTCTTGCATGCACTTGATTTGTACCATGTTTTGTCTACTGTGCAACAAATTGGTGTCAATTGGGCACTGTCTATAAAGAAAAAAAACACCATGATGCTATTCTCTCCACTAGAAATTTGAAAAGAGCAACCTTTACTCCTTGGCATTCATGCCAGAGGCTCCAGCTCCAATCCAAAGATTTCAGAGCTTTTGGGTTTCAGTCTGGCAACAGATTCATATTCTTATTGATGTAAACCAAATACCCAGTCCATACCCTGGTGTTTGAGTGGTCACGAGCAATGGTGATGTTATGCTTCCATTCATCTTCTCACGTGTCCTCACAAACAATATATTCGCCTACGTCAAATACCTGGAGGAGATAGTGTTGCCATAGATTGAGAGGCAGGCTGCTGGAAGACCCTACATCTGGCAACAGGACTCTGCACCATACCACACAAACAGGAGAATCCAGCATTGGCTGGGAGAAAATTTCTACAACCACCTTAGCCCAACATTTGGCTACCTGACTCCCCAGATTGGAATCCTCTTGATTATTATGTGAGGGAGTGTGGTTGAACAAGTGACAACAAAATTCTTAGCAAGATCGAAGATGAACTGAAGGCAAGGATAATGGCAGCAATTACCAATTTAAATATTGCCCAGTCAGCTGGGGCTGTAGAATACACTGACTGCTTCTCTGCAGAGGAGTAAGACTCCCTCAATGAGTGTCTTGATAAGACACTAAACAGTCTGATGGTGAGGTTCCAGTAATCCAAGAGTTTTGGGTAATGCAGAGCACCCCTTTATTGCCATTGCTCCCAGGTCTACTCTGGACCAGAGTGGTACCACCTCATAGGGTCCTATCTATGGGTTAAATAGAACTAACTGCATACTTATGCTAAACTGGATTGTTTGAATTAGAATTGTTTGACTAAATTGCATAGCTTTAAATAGAAATGTTTTTGACAATTAAACTGTATGCTTATGCTAGACTGAATTGTTTGAAATAGAAATGTTTTTGACAATTAAACAGTATGCTTATGCTAGACTGAATTGTTTGAAATAGAAATGTTTTTGACAAGCTGTGTACTTATGTTAAACTGAATTTTTTAAAATAGAACTGACTATAGCATGAAAATGGATTCGGCATTAAATAACCTACAAAGATTGATATGCCATAAAACCCAACCAACCAACCAATTTAAATTAGGAGACTATCAGAAAGGCTTTCAGGAGATTCCTGAGTTGTCTGGAGGCCATGATTGAAGCCATCATCATTCATCATCATCATCATCATCATGTCGTGCCGCAAGCACGGATATCCCTGACCCTCTCTCGCCACTTCTCTCTATCACTCATCACCTCCGGCAGGTCTTCAGGGTTACATCCTGTGTCCTCACATAGTTGCTGTATGTAAGTTCAAGCTGGTCGTCCTGCTTTTGCACGGCCATATGTGGGGGTCCATAGGAGTACATCACTTATGATTGAAGCCAATAGCAATTTAATTGGATAAATTTAATCTAAAGTGATTATCAAGTTACACTGACAGTATAGATTTCCCTGACTCTCTCTCTTCATCCATCCTTAGTATTTATCACTCCTGGTAGATCCTCCAAACTATATCCAGTGTCCACATAGAAATAAGTTCTTGCTGGTCAGCCAACACTGATTTGTCCATGTGTAGGGATCCATAGAAGAACATCACTTAGGAGTTCATTCTTATTTCTTCAACAGTGTCCCACATGTCTTATTTGTCTTACTTGGATGGTTTTTGAGATGAGAGGTAAGTGGCCATACAGCTGTTGTTTCATGCAGTGTTGCTTCCAGGGGTTGTTTAAAATAGCACAGAGCATTTTAGAGTAGTTCCCATCTAGCTTTTACTCTATGCATTCTGTTGGTGTCCACATGGTGCATCCATACAGTAGTATTGACACAGCCACAGCTTGGAATAAATCCTTCTTTTTTTTTTGTTTAGATCAAACTTCCATATGATGGATAATCTACTGGTAGCAGTCAATGTCTTAGCTAGGCATAGCTTAACATCACTCTTTTCTACTAATCTGTCATATTTCAGGATATTTTCCTGTAATTTTGGTAAATATATCTGATGAGGCCAATGCCAGCAGCAGCTCGTTCCAGACTATGCAGTAGTGTCTCTGCTTGATTAGGCACAACATGATGATGATGATGTCTGATGAAGTGAGATGTCCATGTTATTTTCATTTTTGCATAATCTAGATGACAATTTAACCATTGCACCCTGTTAGCAGGGCTTACAATATGCTATGTCTCTGGCTGACGGATAAAACACCCAAAAAGGTTCAATCCCAGGTCGAGTCAGACCAAAGACTTAAAAATCGTACTTGATATCACCTTGCTTAGCATTATAAGGTACGTATCAATATGACACTAAACTGATTTTAATGTTGAGGTTCCAATTCTGAAGAGTTTAAAGTACTCTTTCATTGTTATTACTCCCAGATCCACAGTCACCTGGGTTGGTTGTAATTGTTAGGATCCCATATATGGATCAAATAGAGACATTAAACAAATTATTTGTATTCAATTGGAATACTTGAAACTGTAGTTGTTTACAAATGATTATTATTAGTTCCTTAAAACCCAATTACAGTTTGCGCAAAACTCCTCAGGGACAACTACATGAAAAATGTAATTATAAATGTACAGTGAACAAGATTCCCTAACCTCTTGGCATAAATTTGCCCTTGACAGGTTGACATGTAAGATATGTCATCATCATGTCATGCTGATACCATAGATTCTTTGGACTCTCTTTCATCATCCTTCTTTATCAGCAGGTCCTCCAGACAGCATCCTGTATCCACATAGAGCTGAGGAATGTAGGTCTTAGTTTGTTAGCTAACACTGGTGTGTCCATGTGTAGGAGTCCACTGGATAATTTTGCTGATGAGTTTGCCCCTGCTTCACTAGCAGTGTCTAGCTATTCTTGTTCATCTTACTTTGACTATTTGTGAGATGGGAGGTGAGTTACCGTACAGCTACTTTATTATGGAATAAAGTTTGCTTCCAGAATTTGTTCAGAATAGCATACAGCACCTTATGTACTTCCCAACTAGCTTTTTCTCTAGATGGTTGTTGGTGCAGTCATACAATAGTACTGACACACTTACGGCTATTTATTTCATTAGAGAAATTAGATTCCCATGTCATCTATAATCTGTTGATAGCAGTCCATGTCTTTTCTGTGTGTATGTGGACATCTCTTTCATTAGATGAGATATTGCTGCCAAGGTATGTGAAATACTCTACAAATTCTAGAGGTTTGTTGTTTAATGTGGAGATGACTCCATCTTCTTTAAAACTCATGAATTCTGTTTTATCTGAGTTCTATGGAGGCCAAAGCCTCTTGCTGCCTGTTCCAGGCTATGCAAATGACATTTGGCTTTGGCAGGTCCATTCCTAAGAAGCACTAGGTCATCTGTATAGTTTCCGTCTGCATTAGTTTTTGCTGATTCAGTCATACAATTCGCTTTCACAACAGAGTGATGAGAAATGTTGTTGTTAATATGACCCAAAGCAAAAGAGAGATACAGATTATTTAGGCAAACTACATTTCATCATCATCATGTCGCGCTGGTAGCACGGATATCCCTGACCCTCTCTCGCCACTCCTCCCTATCGTTCATCGCCCTAGGCAGGTCTTCAGGACAACATCCCGTATCCTCACAAAGCTGCTGAATGTATGTTCGTGCTGGTCGTCCTGCTTTTGCACGGCCATGTGTGGGGGTCCATAAGAGTACATCTCTGCTTCTCCAGCAGTGTCCTGCATGTCTGGTTCGTCTAACTTGAATAGTTTTCGTGATAGGAGGCAGGTGGCCGTACAGTTGGTGTCTTGTGGGGTGTTGCCACCAGGACTAACCTCTCTTAAACTCTCTCTCTCTTTCTGCTCTTTGATTTTCTGTTTTTCTAACTCTTACTTTCTTTACTTCAGTTTTCTCTCTTCTCTTGGTCCTTTTCTTTCTTTATCATTTTTCTCTTTCCTTTCCATTTATTCTTTCTTCACTTATTTCCTCAAAGCAAAAAAGAGAGAAAATAATTAGTTAGATTACGCTATTAATCTCTCTATAACCTTCAATACTTCAGTCTTTTCTCTCTTTAGTTAATATGTTCTCTCTCTTTCTGATTTTTACTTTCATTTGCATTTGTTCTACTCTTCACTTTCTTCATCAAACCAAAATAGTGAAAGTGAAAGTAATGAGATGACATAATTTATCTCTCTCTTTGTAATTCTTCTCTTTCTGTTGTATTCTCTAAGTAGAATTTTTTTCACCTCAGTCAACTGGGGCTGTAGAATATGCCGACTGTATTTCTGCAGTGTGGGTGAGACCCTCCCCCACAGTGTCCTGGATATAATACTAAACCGTATCTGATGGTGAGGCTGCATCACTGGAGTTCTGGGAACGTGGAGTACACTTTCAATGTAATTACACCCAGGTTCACTCTGACTTGGAGTGGTAGTACCTGTTAGGGTCCCATCTATGAGTCAAATAGAACTGTTTATCAATATTAAATGATTAGTATTTCATTGATTTGCCTTGTGGGTAGAGTGTTCGCCAATGGTCTGGGAGACCGGGGTTCAATCCCAGGTCGAGTTATACCAAAGACTTTAAAAATGGTACTTGATATCACCTTGCTTAACACTCAGCATTATAAGGTACGTATCAAGTGTAAAGTGGAGCAATCCAAGGAAAGGAGTAGCACCCTCCCCTGCACCTCAGTGTAGTAGCTATTGAAAGGGGAGCCTTCAGGACACCCTTGACAACAATCACCAACTTACTATTTCATAGCAATACTTGAAACAATTTAATTGTGCCAATAAAACTATTAGTGTTAGATAGTTATACTTGAAACCATTCAACTGTGTGCAAACAAATGAGCTTTGGTTTGTTTAAAGAAATGTTAGCTACAAACTATTTACTTAAAAATCTTATAAGAAAACAGGATTTGGGATTAAATAACCACCAAGGATTGATATGCCATTAAACTGAATAATTTAACCTAACCTCAGCTATAACTTTCTATATTTTAATCAAGTGTCTTTTCTGTTTCTCTATCAAAGCAAAAGAGAGAAAGAAACCAATCAGGTAAAATAAACTCATTCTCTCTCTCTCTCTCTCTCTCTCTTCTCTTGTCTTCTCTCCTTATAACTTTATATACTTTTCCCTCTCTTCTGTTACTTTGTGTTCTCTCTTTTTCAGTTTCTCTTTCTTTCCTTCCATTTTCTTTGTCTTCTTCTTCTTTGGCTTTCTTTTATTTACTTGAGTGATTTAAAGGGATTTATGACTATTAATACTCCTGTATTCTCTACTTTCCACCATGATTGATTTCAAACCTACTGAAAAACAAAAGTACCAATCTACAACTAAATCCATCATAGATCCACTGTATCATCCACACCTTCTGAAAAACAAAAATGCCAACTAAGTACTACTAAGCCCATCATTGATCACTGTATCATCCACAGTGCTAAATGACATCTTAGGCCTAAAGAATGACCAAGTGATCAAATACAATTAAAATATAATATAACAGATTTAAATCTAAGTAGATATGAGATTTTACCCAATTATACGTTCGTACATTCAATAAGTTTCCAGACATTTTTATACAAAAATTGAAAATTGTCATAGACACTTGAAAATTCAGTATGTTATTGCTATACATCTTCTCGGATGACTGACCAATTTTTAGGATTTCAGGTTCAAATGAACAGCTACAGCAGCAATTGGAATACACCCTACTAAAGCCTGCTTATCACAGCTCATGAATTTCAAAAATGCAATCTGGAAGTGAGGACATTTTAGAAGAACGATATGCAATAAAATACCACAAAACGTATGGAATGCTTCGACTGCTTTTAGAGCGTCTTGCATGCATTGAGCATCCGTTTTTGAGTGGCATAAGAGATTCAAGGAAGGCAGGGAGTCTGTGAGGGATGATGCGAGGTGTGGGAGGAGTAAGGAAGTCAATACACCACAGTTGATTAGCCAAAGGCTTAGGGTTGGGTTAGGGTTACTATGTTGATGTTTTAAGGGAGTTCAGCCAGAGATTCTGCCAGAAGAGGCCAGCACTCTTCAAATCAGGTTAGTGGCATTTCCACCAGGACAATGCACCAGTCCACTACTCCATCCTTGTCATAGACTATTTGACCGAGATGGGCATCGACAGTTCCTCAGCCTCCCTATAGACCTTGCTCCCTGTGACTTTTATTTATTCCCTCAGCTCAGAGGCTGTCGTTACGAGACAATTGAGGAGATGAAAGAGGCTGTGACGAAGGTCATTGACATATTGACACAAGAGGACTTCCATGGGGCCTTTCAGAAGTTGTTGGAACGGTACAACAAGTGCATTGCAGCCGGAGGAGATTACTTCGAAGGGGACTTGAGTTTCATGAGTGTACTATCAATAAAGGTGCCCATACGAAAAAAGTCTGGAAACTTATTTAATGATCCTCGTAACTTGGTATTATGAGAAATATATTCAGTTTCTCTTTGTCTTTTACGTAATAAGATATGGAAGGAATAAAAAATACAGCAATACCTTAAATAGTAAGGTTTATTTGTTTCAAACTTTGCTTGCCCAGTTGACAGGGATTAAGACATGCCTACTGCATCCAGTGTCAGTTTTTAATGGTTTGATGCCTAATTGGGAACATTGCAATGTGTTGTTGTGTGTAGTTGATGAACAGAGAAAAAAGGCCAAGGAGCCTTAACCCTTAGGTTAAGGCCCCTTGCGAGCAGTTGGTTCAAATGGCTTAAGTCTTGCTCTCACTTTTCTGTGAAATAAAAACCTACCAAAAACGAATGATTAACTCTTCACGGGTGTTGATGAGACAACAAGATGGCTGCTTGACAACAAAACATTTGTAGACTGTAAATTGCTTATCCAACCCAACCCTGCTGTATCCTGGTTGGTGAGAAATAAAACATATACTTAACTGTTTGAAGGAAGTGCCCGTGGTGTAATGATTATCGTCGCAGGAATTGGACCCGGCGACACGAGTTCAAATCCTGGACTGATTGCATTTCACATAGCACTAATACCCTTGGGAAAGGTATGAATCCAATTATTCTCCCTCCAGCTATGGGTAAATAGTAGGGCAGACTAGGTTCTTCAGCCTTGGTGAGGCAACTAGTCTAGGAGAAGGAAAACTCTGAATCCAAACCTGTTAAACTCCGCTTAAAAAATTGACCTTGTATCATATCCTGCCCAAGCGGAGGGGTTGGGTAAATATGATATTTAACTGTTTTCTGTTATATTTTGTTGTTGCAAATATTTTGGGTAACATTGAACAATATCCAAGGCTGAGGCTACAGTTTAGGTGTACAGGGCGGGGGAGTGTAGAAATAGACCATTATTACCATTACTCCCAGATTTACACTGAGCTGAAGGAGTAGTCTCTGTTAGGCTCTCATCGATGGGTCAAATAGCCCTACTTGAAAAGTACTTGTATTAGATAAAAAATACTTGATTCCATATAACTGTGTACAAATTATTTTCAAGAATAGTTACTTTTACCTATAATTGTTTATTAAGGTTTATTATTAGTTACTTGGAACCATATAATTGCTTGAAATACCTGTGAGATTTTTATTAGAGCAATACATTGAAAATTCCCTAACGTAAAGAAGGTATCAAGTTTTAGTCCAGTTTGCAATTGAATAGTAATTTTTCAAGTTTTCATGATGAAAATTTTTAAATTGTCCAAATTATTGATGAAATAGAGTTAATTATGAAATGATGTCAACCGAACTAGGGTTTGTTTATGCATACAGGTTTGGAAATAGCATTCCTTTTATAATCCTAGGTACATTTTTTTTTCTTAAAAGGCTTTTTGCCTAAGGTTTGGTTTCTTTTGTTTTATGGCATATCAACCTTTGTAGGTTATTTAATGCCAAAGCCATTCTCCCAGAAGAACAGTAATGGTACTATTTAACCCATAGCTGGGGGGATAAGGGGGTTGATACCTTTCCCAAGGGTATTTGCCCGAAAGTGAACGTAATAGCATGACTGGAGTACGAACTCGCGTACTACGATTCTGTAGTCCATCACTTTAACCATTACACCACGAGGACACCTCCCTTTTTGCCTAAGGTCCGATCAAATATGAATAATTTAAAAAGGATCTATTCTGCTCATTGATGGGGCCCTAAACAGGTACCAACACTTTAGATCAGAGTAGACCTGGGAGTAATGGCAATGAAAGAGTACGACACGGTCTGCATATCTTCATAACTATACTCTTACCATCAGATCCATTTTAGTCTTATACCCAGAATATGCATTTTAAGGGAGTGCGGTCTTTATTACAGGGGATACAGTCAGTGAATTTTAAGCCACACCTACAGAATGTATAATTATGAAATGCTAATTAGTACATTTCCCACTTTCTGAAATAGAATTATCAATATCATAATGAAACTCGTGGATTCACTTGTCATCTCGTATTAAATAAAAATTCAATAATAACAAGAATTCAAATTTCAACTAAGACCAAAAAATTTTAACAAGGACCGGAAATTTATTGATCAAATTTTGATCATATTCTTATATTTGTCGTTAGTTATGGAACTGATTATAATGGTTGCAATAATACAGGCTCTCTGCTGACCATTTTATGCAGCGTGTAAATTCTTGTACTGTTAATCGAGGCATTGACACCCAGAGGTCAGTTCATAATTGGTGTGTAATGACCAGGTCAGCCTGCAATCAGCACATGGTCAGTTTGGTCAAGACACTGACCGCTTCTTAATGAAGATGACATCAACAGTCATTTAAAGGTCACTGTGGCTGTGGGTCAGGTGTTGATAAAGAGGTCATGCTGTATCAGGATAATGGCAACTTCATAGCCCCCACTGGTCATATTACAGTCTCAATGGTGTTGCTACTTGTGTAGATCTCAGCCTCTGACATCACTGTGATAAAGCAGGAAGGGCCCGGCTTTTGACAAGTACGTTAATCAGATTGAACTCTGTGGTCCGGCTGCTTTCACCATTATTCTTGTATCTTGGAACCTGCAGGACAATAAATCAAAGACTCATTTTAAGGAAGAGAGAATCAGAGAAAATTAAAGTTAGAATATTAACTCAAAGAGCTGAAAGTAAAAGGAAAGATTGTTTTAAATCATTTAAAGACTCAGAATGATAGGATCGATTGATTGATTTTAAAGGCATGTCAACTCATTTCGTGTTATTTTATGCATAGTGATTCATGAATCATGTTCATATTGGTATTTTTGTGTAGTTGTTTCTATTGTAACCTAACAAAAAGGTTACTGTATGAGAAATAACTAAAACGGGGGTTGGAAATGAAATAACATTAGCAAAATACATTACACGCCAGCAGCGTGAAGAAGGTAAACCACTGCTCGTGGTGTACGATTTAGTAAGTATATTACCCTCTCTTACAATAGCGTCCAAGATATTTATGAGGAAAGGGACATACCCATTAATGTTTATTGGTACGATATATAACAGATTCTTAGGAGTGTTTTTTTTTCTTTTCTTTTTTTTTTTGCACACGGTCCTATTGAATATGAAAACATTTCAAACAGATCTATTTGACCCTTTGATGGGACACGGACAGGCATTACCAATACAAGTCAGAGTAAACCTAGGATAAATTACAAGGAAGGGGTTCTCCAGATGTCCAGAACTGGAGCCTCGCCATCAGAAGCAGTTCAGGGTCACACCCAGGACACTCAGAAAGATATGAATGGTTTGGGTTAGAGGAAAGAACGATGGTGGGTGACCAGTGAGGAGGAACTATAAATACTTTGTTTCGAACAAGTTGAGGATTGGTTTTACGGCACGTCAACTCTTGCAGGGTTATTTAATGCCGAAGTCATTCTTCTTTGTAATCAATTATCTTACTTCAGGTGTCTAATGATAAGAATTATCAGTAAGCAATTACAGCTTCAAATAACTAATTGGTAAACAGTTCTATTTGATCTATAGATAAGATCCAAACAGGTTCTACCACTCCGAGTCAGAGTGGACCTGGGTGTGATGACAACGAAGGATTACTCCACATTCCCCAAAGCTCCAGGACTTGAGCCTTATCATCAGATGCCGATTAGTGTCACAGTCAGAATACACTTTGGGTGTATTCGACGCCCCAACCCGACTGGGCTGTTAAAAGTGATGGTGGAAGTTAGTAAAATAGATATTGACTTTTTATCAAATAATGGACACAAGACGAGGTAGAAGTTAAGCCCAAAGAATATTCGTGGCTACTTTACTCGCTGGCATTGGTGAAACATTATTGTTGATGAATAAATTAGATTTTCTGTATATGTTTCTGCACCCGTTCTAACTTCGAAACGGCCCATTTCATGTTAACTTCTTTCACATGGTTAACGTACTGTGAATACTAACATACAGTATGTACTAGCAAATGG
>OY757927.1:77066904-77104404 GCA_963585895.1 Sepioteuthis lessoniana | reverse complement strand
GTTGGGTTTTTTTTCGCATGATTGCAAATTAAAATCCTAACTGTAAAAAAAGTCGTCGCAAAGCACAAGTCTTACGGCGAGTTATCAATAATTTTGACTAATACTATTTTTCATCTTCCTAATTCTTGTTTTTTTTTTTTATTATTATTTTAACGAGGATTCAACTTCATTTGACTAATTCTACTTGGGTTTTTTATTAATAATTTTGACTCGTATTTAGCTTTATTTAGCTTTATAATTCTACTTGTTTCTTATTTAATAATTTTTAACTTATAGTATCATTCATCTTCCAAATTCTAATTGTTTTCGCGTTTTTATTAATAGTTTTGACTATTTATTATCCTTCATTTTTCCAATTCTCATCATGTCGTGCCGCAGCACGGATATCCCTGACCCTCTCTCACCACTTCTCCCTATCATTCATCGCCTCTGGCAGGTCTTCAGGGCTACATCCCGTATCCTCACATAACTGCTGTATGTATGTTCGAGCTGGTCGCCCTGCTTTAGCTTGGCCATATGCGGGGGTCCATAGGAGTACGTCACTTATGAGGTCGTCTTTGCTTCTCCAGCAGTGTCTGGTTTGATTCGTAGAGGGTGTCTCAAAATAGATGCAACTCATTAATATGATAATGATTTACTACTGAGACAAGGGCAATGGCATCCTTTGAGCTTTGTCATTATATCATCTTCCAGGAAATGCAATCTTTTTTTGAGTTTCTTGTCTCATTAGTAAATCATTACCATATTAATGGGTTGTATCTATTTTGAGGTAGTTTTGAATGATTTTGTCTCCAAATAAGTAGTGACGCAAGATATTTTTCCTCTCTTGTCCAAGGCATTGTGATCGAGGATAAAAAAAGTAAGTAAAGTTAGCGACCATAGTCGAGGGTGACCCGAAGTCTCCCTTTTCGATAGCTACTACACCAAGGTGTAGGGGAGGGCGCTACTCCATTCCCTGGATTGCTCCACTTTACCCTTGAACCGTACCTTATAATGCTGAGTGTTAAGCAAGGTGGTATCAAGTTCCATTTTTAAAGTCTTTGGTATGACTCGACCTGGGATTGAACCCTTGTCTCCCGGGCCATTGGCGAACACTCTAACCGCTGGGCCAATATTTTCACATCTGAAACAAAAAAGAATACAACATTATCAGTAGTAGAATTCTTAGTAGTCACATGGGTCCCATGTATATTGAGACATCCTATACCATACTTCATCTTCATATTTCTACTTTTTTTTTTTTTTTTTTTTTTTTTTAAATCGCAACTCACTGACAGTCGCCACTTCTAATATAATGAGCATCAGAAAAAAATAATCTCTCAGTGAGATTTTGATTCACATTCCCTTCCATCTTGGGGAAGCCTCGTTCTAAATACCAGCTGGTTTAACATTTTAAATTACAAGGGCACGGATAGTATCACCAAAGTCCAAGTAATACAGGTAAAGCTTTGTCATAGAAATTACAGACTATGTGAGTTGTGGTAAAAAGCAACGAGACAGAATAAAAAGGATAATTCTAGTAATTGATCAAAAAACGTATTAGAATGTATATAAACTTAGAAGCAATTGTGTTGCATCGGAAATACCCCGTCTATATAGTGTCCGTAAAAACGCCTTGACAAATGAATTTTATTCACTTTGAGTGTCCCATATTTCTACGTAAATATATACCCAGAGTACATAATATTCAAAGGGTTTAATCACATAATTGTATTGTGTTCATTTATTATTTTGACCTGTTACACTAAGCATCTTTAATCATTTACGACATGTTCCAAAAATTATAGCATAAAAATACCACCACCTTCCCCAAACACAAACAGGGCATGATATGACGTGAGGTCATTTTTATTGTTGGAAATCCTCCCATTTCTAAGTGGTGCCAAAAATAGCTTCAACTCAAGCATTAGAGATTAACCCCAATGCTCCACTTTTTAGTGCAGTAAGTGGATATATTTCCTCGTATGTTTGTGTGTGTTGGGGGGGGGCTCCCCCTTCCGGAAGCTGTCAGAATTTTCTCAGCTGTGAAAGGCAAGGAGTTTTTCTGTATCTGCTAGAGTATATTATAAGATTATAGATGTGGCTTTGACTAGATATTGAAATAACTTAATTTTTAAATTTTATTTTGTAGAAAATGTATTAAAATTCATTAATTTTCCAAATTTAAAAGTTTTATAATTATTCTTCGTGTGTGTCTGTCTTTTCAATTCTTAATGTTAGGTCTCTACGAGGATTGGCTGAAAAGTTCATAGGCTGACTAAGATCTCTTATAGAACACGACCAAATGAGGTTTATTTTTCCACATCGTCCCATTTTTTTTTTCCATTATTGTTGCTGTGCTTCGATCCTCCCAAAAGTCATATAAAACGTCAACTTATGAACTTTTCAGTCCACCCTCGTACAGGGAAGGTAAAATTTGTAGAATTGCTCAAAATTGTGCTTTTTATTTTCATTTTTATGTATCTCGAATTTCTGTTAAAGAAAGCCCTGTCATTCATTTAAACAATTACAAAAATGTATTACAACTTTTCCTCTTAGGGTATGTAAACGAAACAGTAATATTCAATAGGGTCGGAATAAGGCGCTTGTGGTGTAACGGTTATTGGTTTGGTTATGATTTATGGTATATCAACCCTTGTAGGCTATTTAATGCCAAATCCTCTTTGTTCATATATATTAAATGTACATGACTTGGTTTGGTGGGGTTTAATGGCATATCAACCATTGTATGTTATTTATGCCAAATCCTCTTTATACATACGTATCAAATATATATATGATTTTTTATAACATTCTTAAACGAGCATAAGCTCTTTTTTGCACACAGTTAAATGGTTTCAAGTATTGCTATATAACAGTCACAATTGAACGTCAGCCATTTGTTTGCACACAATTTGTTCTATTTGATCCTTTGATAGGACCCTTTCAGGTGCTATCACTCTAGGTCAGAGTGGACCTTGGAGTTGTGGCAATGAATGGGGTACTCCACATCCTCCAAATCTCTAAGGCAGGAGCCTCGCCATCAGATTGTTTAATGTCGTATCCCGGACACTTGTTGGGTGGGAAGATCTTACCATTCTGCAGAGATGTTGTCGGTATATTCTACAGCCTCAGCCGACTGGGCCACGTTAATAGTCTCACTCCTCTCTAGAGATACAACCGTTGTATTCTACAACCTCAGACGACTCAAGCACGTTGAGAGTCTCACTCCTCTCTAGAGATACAACCGGTGTATTTTGCAACCTCAGACGACTCAAGCACGTTAAGAGTCTCACTCCTCTCTAGAGATACAACCGTTGTATTCTTCAACCTCAGACGACTCAAGCACGTTGAGAGTCTCACTCCTCTGCAGAGAAGCAGTAGGTGTATTCTACAGCCTCAGCCGACAAGGTTAAACGGTTATCCTCGTAGCAAATGGACACAGTGATTCAAACCCTGAATAATCCTGTTTACATTTCCCCTGGCGCTAATTTCCTTGGGAAAGGCATGAATCCAACTATTCTCCCTCCAGCTATGGGCGGACTGGACTCGTTAATCTTTTTATGGCAACCAGTCTCCATGAAGGAAAACTGAACTTAAACTAGTTAAACTCCAATTAAAAAATGACCTTCTGTTGCATCCTACTCTTGCAGAGTTGTTCGGTAAATACATACCAAGCAATCTGGGATGAGGAAATAAAGAATAAGTTTGTAGAGTTATATTTGATCTTTTGTCAAACGCTTTGTCAGATTATAATAGGATAGCCGTATGATTTGGGTATGTGGGTTGCGTGTTAGGTAAAGAAAGCAATTAAAATGTTGGGTTACGGTTTCAATTTGTAGACTTGCCTAGCTTATGATAAGTAACACCGGTTAAGTGAAAGATCAGTGTTTGCTTGTCATTCAATACAATTTCAGTCAGTCTCGATTTGTTAGTGATACATAGCTATACTTGGAACTATTTAACTTGGATATGCTAAACTGAATTGTTTGAAATAGATCGGTTTTTGCACTTAACTGTGTGTAAATAAAAACTGAATTTAAACAAAAAAACTGTAATTAGGTTAAACTGAATTGTTTTAGATTAAGTGAAACCATTTAACTGTGTGTAAAAAATGAACTCAGGCTTATTTAAAAATATTATCTACAAAATGTGTTCAGAAATCATATATTTAATAAATATGTATTAAAAGGATTTGGCATTAAATCACCCACAGTAGTTGATATGCCATATGAAGGGAAAAAAAGAGATAAGAACTTAGGTATTGCAATAAGTTTGTTTTTTTTTATTCTTAATCTTTGCAGTTTAGTTATGGTTCGAGTTGTTAAAATGAAGCGAAAGCAAAATTATAATGGTCTGTATTGACATGTTAAGCTAGACTTGAGATAATCCATGCCTAATCCTTTATAATCCTTTGCTTATAATCACAGGTATTTTATTGTAAAATTTTTCATAACTCTGTCTGAAACAACATTGCAGTATCATTATAGAAAAAAAAATGTTTCCTCGGAAAATCCATCATATTTCAAAGATATCTATAATGTATCTTCCCCAATTGTTTCTGTCACACCCTGGGGTACTTAAATTGTACAAAAGTAACCATTAATTCCCTATCTTGTTGGGTCAATGAACAAATCACTGATTAGCAATGAATTATTGGACTTTCATTTGGCTTCTTTTTTTTCAGGGGTGGGGATTTGTTTTAACCTCCCACCCTAAATGGATGCTTAATCACTATGTTTATGAAATATTAATAAAAACAGTTTCTGTGTTGTTGCAGACTTGGTGGAACCGGTTTAAGGCCATTAGAAATGCCTTTTCTTTTAACTTTTTTTTATTTTTAATATGTTTAAAAAATGAGAGAATGAATTAAAAGCAGGATTTTTACAGATTTCATCCACCATCCGAAACAATTGATCAATAATAATCTCATCAAGGCCAGTTTTTAAAAGACAGTCGTAGCAATAATCAAATAAGTTCGCGGATTTTGCAAGATTGTTTTTGTACATGTAAAAAAATCTTCTTTTTTTTTTCGTCATCTACTCTTCTAATTTAACCTTGTTTACTTTATTTTATTTTTTAATTTATCATTTATGAAAGATTTTTTTCTTTAAATAAAGCCAAAAAAAAGAAACTATCCTTCAATTTTAGTTCAAGGAACCCCGTTTTCGAGTCTGCCATGATAAATAAAACTTTAAAATTTACTTTCATTAATTCATTCTTTTATTATTTGAGTAGGGTCTCTGTACTTGTAGCCTTGTGTCATGTATTTTCTCAATTCCATCACCACAAACATTTGACAATTTTTAAGGAGTAGTGGGTAGAGTGTTTGCCAATGGTCCGGGAGACCTGGTTTCGGTCCCAGGTGACGTCATACCAAAGACTTTAAAAATGGTACTTGATGCCGCCTTGCTTAATACTCAGCAATATAAGGTACATATCAGGCGTTATGTCGAGTAATCCAGGGAAAGGAGTAGCGACCTCCCCTACACCTCGGTGTAGTAGCTATTGAAAAGGGAGCCTTCTGGTCGCCCTCAACTACGGTTGCAGTTCTGTATCTCTGATGAGTGTGGGGTACCCCATAATTACTATTTCTCCCAGGTTCATTCTTTTAGTAACTATTAGGGTCTAAACTATGGGTCAAATAGATCTATTTGAAAATTATTTGTATTTGATAAGTATACTAGAAACCATATAACTGTGTGCAGACAAATGATTATATGTTAGAAATAAAGTACAATTAAAAAGAATGATTGCAATTGAAATATAAATAATTATTATAATCAAATATTCAGAAATTAATCAAATTTCAGCATTAGATAATCCTTATGGTGTTGATGTGTCATTAAACCACAAAATCAAAAAGTTATGATGTAATATGCTTTAACACTTACATTGTACTACTTAGCTGAATTACAAAAAGATTGTCTCAATTATCATTTCTAAAACTTATTCACATTTGCTGGACTTACTTAACATATACAGGGGGAAGTTTCCGTGACATACTAACGGGCTGGATTGTGACATCGGAGGGAATGAGTTCAAACTCCAGTCGCAGCATTATGTTCACTTTCGGAAAATACCCTTGGGAAAGGCATGAATCCACTTATTCTCCCAACCGGGGTTCAATCCCAGTTCGAGTCCTACCAAAGACTCAAAAAATAGTTGCACTCAGTATTATAAGGTAAGGATCAAGGGTAAAGTGGAGCAATCCAGGGAAAGGAGTACCGCCTTCTCCCAACACATCGGTGTAGTAGCTATTGAAAAGGAAGCCTTTGGGTCACCCTCGACTAAAGGGAGACAACTTTACTTAATTTACTTTATGGGTTGAATAGTACCACTACTGTTCTTCTGAAAAGACAGCTTTGGCACTAAATAAGGCATGATGGTTGATATGCCATTAAAAGAAACCAAACCAAATTAGCATCGACATTGAAATAAAAATAATAATTTTTTTTCAAATCTCATTTAAATAAATGAGCAATATATTTCGTTTAATTTCCATCTGGTGATTCTAGACTGCTTTTTAGGGGGGCGGGGGGTACTTAAGCTCCTGCGTCAGACAAAAAAGGTGTGGAATTTTCGAGGCTTACAGCAGTACCTTCTAAATTAACAGGTACAACTTTTGAAAGACCAAATAAAATTGTCAACCTTTTCTTTAGAACTTGATATCCAAACGCGTTTCTTATTAAAAAAAAATAACCAAATATCTTAAGGTAGGAGTCACTAATGATATTTACCAACCCCTCCGCTCGAGCAGGATATGACACAAGGTCAATTTTTAAGTGGAGTTTAACAGGTTTGAATTCAGAGTTTTCCTTCTCCTAGACTAGTTGCTTCACCAAGGCTGAAGAACCTAGTCTGCCCTACTATTTACCCATAGCTGGAGGGAGAATAATTTGATTCATACCTTTCCCAAGGGTATTAGTGCTATGTGAAATGCAACCAGTCTCGTCCAGGATTTGAACTCGTATCGCCGTGTCCATTTCCTACAATGATAACCATTACTCCATGGGCATAGGTAGGAGTCACTAATCTGGGTTTTAATGGACCCAAAGTATTGGCAAAAAAGAGAGATTCTGATGAAATTTATAAACTTCGAAAAAACTTCAGCGGAAATTTTAATATGAGGAATGTCGGAAAAATAAGGTACAAATAGTTATAAATCAACCAGAATTAAAACACTGTGAAACAACAACTGAGGGTTTGCAATACTTCCTGTAACGGCCTGAACAGATCTAATATTTAGCGCATTGTAGAGAAGAGGAAAATCTCGTATTTTGGTTTGACGCGCAATTTAATTCAACACTTTAATTTAATTTCACCCAATAAGGATGACTTATCCTATTCAGCCCGGACTTTCATTTCCGGCTAGCAAAACGGGTGAGCGGCCAAACCCACTCTCTTCAGCGTGAGACGGCGACCTGAACAGACGTTCGTCTGGTCATCCCTGCTTAGCGATGCTTTTTAGCTAGACAAGCCCCCCAGTGTGGACATCTCACTGTGGCTTTAACACTAGCAGCAGCAACATGGACACTCAACGAGGGAACCATCTAATTTATGGATTTCTTACAAGGAATCCCAGTTGAATATGAATTGGATGCATTCAGCATGCTTTCCACAGGCACTACTTCACGTCACCCCAAAAATTGGCTATGTCGATCCGAGCGTAACTCCGCTCTCGACACACTAGCCACCTTTTCACTTCTGGTCCGTATGAATGGAGATAACACATACTCTCCCCAAAAATACCAGACACACAAAAATACACGGTGACTCTAAACACAATCCCTCACACGTCCAGTAACACGCTGTCATCTCAACATCCCCCTAAGCCATTTTGTCTCCAACACTAACAAGTCTAAACACCACGAGTCTTGCAGCACCAAAAGCAAACCATATTCAAAGCTGCAAATAAAGAACTTTCGTTGTTGTGTTGTTAAAGCAAAGTTTCGTAATTCATTTGTGTTGCCTAAAAAATATAGTGTTAGGGAAATTAACAAATTCCCCGAATCCCGCTATAACATGTATATGTGGTGTCACATCAAAGAAAGGACGTAGGTGTGAGGTTTGATGCCAAAAATAAAACACTGAAAGAAAGAAATTCACTAACCTTTTTGTGTTAGGCAAATACTGAAATGAGCGCAGTCAGGTGTTGGACTTGTGTAGATTATTCACTGTATGTTGTAAGAATCTTTCAGGTGTCCACATTCATCAGCAACAGAAACCAACATTGCACTCATTGAAGTTTTGATTCAAGGTAACAGAATCTGCATACTTTGGGATATGACTGGTTGTCTTTGAAGTCGTTCATGAGAAATTTGAATATTAAAAAGTGTCATCACATCGAGTCCTCGAGGAGAAGACTGAAAAACATAAATCCCAGCCAATGAGTTTATATGTTTGGGATGTTTTAGCACACCCATGGCACAGTCCTGACTTAGCTTTCTCAATCTCTTCACAATATTAAGGTATAGCATTGCACCTAACCGCTATTAGTTACTTTTTACTGAATGCAGTAGTGTTTACTTCGTCATATTAAGATTTCATGTTATAACATGCTACGTAATAGCAATATTTCAGGTCAACAATAATTTGTTTGCACACAGTTAAATGGTTTCAAGCATTGCTACGTAATAGTAATATTTCAGGTCAACAATAATTTGTTTGCACACAGTTAAATGTTTTCAAGTATAGTTAATTATTATTTGGCACATAGCTGGGACTCTAACAGGCCCTGCCTCTCCGGGTCAGAGTGGACTTGGTTTTAATGTCAGTGCGATGCTGTTTAGTGTCATATCCAGGACACTGGTTGGGGCGGTATCTTACCCCTCTGCAGAGATGCAGTCAGCCTATTCTACTGCCTCAGCCAATTGGGCTTTCAGTTGATATGATAGATAATAATTTAAACTAGAATTTTAAATTATAAGTCGTGATGTTAAATTATGCTACCAGATAGAGAGTATGAATTGTTTGTTGCTGTTGTTGTTTTTATTCCCACTGTGTGTATGTGGTTAGAAAGTTTGGAGATAATACAGGAGACCGTTTTCTTGTTGTGGCATCTGACCAATGTGAGACTAATTAACAATGACAGGAGGGAGATAAGGGAGCCCTATTTATTTGAATAGACCAGCCGAGAGAGAGAGAGAGAGAGAGAGAGAGAGAGAGAGAGAGAGAGAAAGAGAGAGCAAGTTATAGAGTTCCCACCAACAAAAGATGAGGTATGTTCACCCCGGGATGAGCTTAAAATCCATTTGTATGGAAAAGCAATGTTGTCATAATCTCTCTCTCATATACATATGGAATATTTGACATATTTTCGTTTTCGTAGATCTAATGCTTTTTATTCCAATATAGTGTCAGTTAACACAGAGAAGGAATGAGAATTGATATTTTTCGATACATCCTGTTTTATATATCCAGTTGAAAAATAGAAGACAAGGACCAATCTGTAACGTAAATGGTAAATTCCAAATCATAGCAAAAAATCAGTTCTTGGTATTTCCTAAAGTTTTCTCTGGAAAATCAGCACCCTAAATTAAAAAAAAAAATTAACACCTTACATTAAAAACAATTTCTGTGGCATTCTGGAATTGTCTTGGAAGTAACCTCAATGCTGGAAGAGTCCCCGTGATTTGGTCGCTAATGTCCTGGAGTACGACATCGTGGGAAGTGAGTTCGAACTCCAGTCGCACTCTTAGGTTCACCTTCGGACTAATACTCTTGAGAAAAGTGTGAACTCCCTTGTACCTCCACCAGCTATGGGTTAAATAATAATACTGCTGTTCTTCTACAAGGATTACTTTGACACTAAATAACCCAAGAAGAATCCGACGAAGTCAAACCAATCTCAACTTTGCGAAATAAAAATGTCATCGGGTACACTTGGAAGCTGGTATGAAATTATCCCCGTGTCATCAGATGCAGGTTGAAGAAGAGTAAGTTTCATTGAAGACACTATGAAAGAATCTACTGATCCACCCCACTGGTGGGGGTGTCCTCGTGGTGTAATGGTTAAAGCGATGGACTGCGAAATCGTAGTACGCGAGTTCGTACTCCAGTCGCGCTATTACGTTCACTTTCGCGCAAATACCCTTGGGAAAGGTATGAACCTTATCCTCCCAGTTATGGGTTAAATAGTACCCCTACTGTTCTTCTAGGAAAATGGCTTTGGCATTAAATAACCTAAAAAGAGTTGATATGCCGTTAAACAAAGAGACCAAACCAAACCAAACCACCCCACTGGGATATGACTCACGGTCAGTTTGGTGTGAGGACGCCGCAGGAAGCATTGCTCCTGGTGGTATCGGTGACGAGGGTGGTGCCAGAAATATATCCGGTTCCATTAGCATTCCTCTTTCAGAGACGCCTTAGACGCCGGGAAATAAAAACCGCACTTACCCTCTTTTAGACCTAAGAAGGAAAGGTCTCCTAGAACGGATTTGCTTTATCTTTGAACCCTCAGATACGAATTCCACATGTCTTTAAAGGATTTCTCCTAAAGAAGGGCTCAGAAAGAATTGAAAGACACTTAATGAGAAGTTGAAGTGAATTGATTAAAATTAACAATTTATATAGCTTATCTAATCTTTGGAAACACAAAATTTACACTCAATTTATGGCAAAAGAAGGACTTGTTCGCATAAAAATGTAACAAACTTTTGGTGGTAGAAGAAATAAATTATAACCTAACACGCACTTCAGTGACTATTTCTCTGTCTCGATATAAAACAAAAGTGTACCTAGTGATTATGAGAGTACATGTACCAGCAGATTTTCGGTACCGTGATCGTTTCCACATCTTCAATAACATCAAGTATATACTTACATATTTGTAAAAAACAGTTCAGTCTCGTAAAACCATCTTTCTCGGAAGAACTCCACCCATTGTCTAAAGAGGGTGAAGGTTTCATTCATTACTTGACTCTTGAGACCTTCTATAAGATGGTGCCAACGGAACTAGGACAATTTTTGTATCTGCCAAACTGCGAAGCTCGTTTCCAGGTGGATCCTTGAGTTAAACCGACTTTGCGTTAGATCTCGTCACCAGGCGTGTCATTGGCAGGTTAGGGGTTGTTCTAAATTCATTGATCTTTGAAGTATATATTACGAGATGATTTTCTTGGTCACATTTGGATATCATCTTAAGGAATCAATGTATATAAAACTCCTATGACGACTGAATTGTATGATTTATCTCCTCGATTTGAAAATTTTCCTTCATCTAATATCAATTTATATAAAATATTTATATATGATATTTATATGATAGATTATGTAGTGTTATATTTTCCCAAAAATATATTACCATTATTAAGTGTGTTAAATTAGTATTTTATAAATATTCATTTGACACTGATATACTAATGATTCCCAACACCCTGGATATAAAAAAATGCCTCTACACAAGATCGTATGGTTTGTGTTATGGTGTACTCGGATATCTTCTTCTTTTTTATACATTCTTTAAAAAAAATTTTCAGAAACGGCTTGGACTCAAATCATTTGTTTATATACAGATCCAAGTTGTTAGCACAATTCCTACTGTATGCTATTTATTTCCTTTCTAACGAGAGCAAACTTAACACAAGGTTTAGTTTGAAATAGAGTCCGTTACCAATCTGTGTACACATAGAGAAAAATGCTTATTTTTATATTGGTATATCACCATTTTCAGGAAATACACAAGGGCAGATAAAAATGAATCATTTTGTTGGCAATGAAAATCCAGAAGAAAGTGTTCTTCATGATTTAATTGTTATATTTTGTTCGAGACGTAGTACCCGTGTGTAGTGATGATATATATATATATTTATATATATTGGGTTTCAGTTTGCAATCATACAAAACAGACGAACACAATTGATTGATTTTAGTTTAGGATTTAGAATATAAATACCCCCTCTCCACCCTAGTAGAACCTTTATGGAAAATAAGTTAATTAACACAAGCTATATATATATATATATATATATATATATATAGTGCATAACACATTTCTCTGAGTTATGAATCGGCTGATTTTATTCGTTTTAATGAAACTCGACTTAGTACTAAGAAAAATTAAAAATAGGAAATATGCAGGGCTTGATGAAATACCCCAAGAAGTTTGGAAGACAAGGGAATTCGACGACATACCGCTTCGATACTGCAACGTATATATATATATATATATATATATATATATATATAACCAGAACACAATAGACAGATGGACAAAAGGCTGCATCCTCCCTTTCCCTAAGAAGGGTGCCCTCGGAATAGCTAAGAACTACCGAGGTGTAGCCCTTACATCCATACTGGCCGAGATCTACAATGCTCTATTACGCAACCGCCGAGAACCTAAAATTGAGAAAATACTCGAGAAGAACCAAAATGACTGTCGGAGAAATCGATCCATGACATCACAAATTTTGACTATCCGTCAAATTCTAGTTGTTCGCGCAAAAACCCTCGAAACAACACTATTATTTGTAGACTTCTCCATACACAAAGAGAAGATGGAGCAAATACTTCTCGCCTACGAACCCCCCCCAAGAAACTGTCGCAGCCATAATGATGCTATATAGAAACACGAATGTAAAACTTCGCTCACCGGATGGAGACACAGACTTCTTCGACATTGAAGCAGCTGTGCTGCAAGGAGATACATTAGCTCTATACCTGTTTATTATCTGCCTAGATTAGATTCTTAGAACGTCTATAGATTTAATGAAAGTAAACGGTTTCACGCAGTTAAAAAAAAAAAAAGAAGCATAAGATACCACGTACAAAGTGTTAGGACGCGAACTACGCCGAGGACAGTGCTTCTGGCAAATACACCCGCCCAAACCAAACCTCTGCTACATAGTCTGGAACGGGTAGCTGGTAGCATAGGCCTCTATGTAAAAGTAGACAAAACAGAATACATATGCTTTAATCAAAGAGTCGACATCTCCACATTAAATGGTGGTCCTCTGAAACTAGTTGACAAATTCACCTGCATAAGAAGCAGCGTTTCATCAATCCAAAATGACATCAACACGTGACAAGCAAAGGCATGGACAGCTATCGGTAGGCTGTCGGTCATAAGGAAGTCAGATCTGTCTGTTAAAGTAAAACGCTTTTTTTTCCAAGCAGCGGTCGTGTCGATACTACTATATAGAAGCACTACATGGTCGCTAATTAAGCGTATGGAGTCAATGCTTGACGGCAATTATACAAGAATGCTTCGAGCTGGATTGAACAAGTCCTGGAGGCACCACCCCACAAATGCAGCAGCTGTACGGCCACCTACCACCCTTCACGAAAACAATCCAAATTAGACGAATCAGACATGCAGGACACTGCTGAAGAAGTAGGGGCGAACTCAGAAGCGATGTACTCCTGTTGACCCCTTCACACGGATGAGCAAGTGTTGGACGACCTGCTAGAACATATCTACAGCAGCTCTGTGCCGATCCAGGATGTGGCCGAGAAGACCTGCCAGGAGCGATGGACGATAGAGACGGGTGGCGAGAGTGGGTCAGGGGAAATCCATGCTCCCAGCGCGACATGATGATGATGATGGTGATAAATACCATGTCTGAAGTTTTTAAGCAAATCACATAAATTTCAATGATTCTAATTTGGTTTGAAAAAATGGTCAGATTTTAAACAATCAATTTAGATGTCAAAACAAAACCTGTGTTAAAATGTTCGTTAGTATCAGTGTTTTATTGGAGTTATTGATGTTATTTGATGTTGTATAAAAAAAACTACAATCTGAAGTTATTTGGCAAAACCAAATAATCACATTTTACTTCAATAAAAAAGGAATAAAATTATCAAAAATTGATCACCACTCATGAAAAGAAGAATAAATAACGGATAGTAATCTATTCTCTGTTGATTTTGTTAACTTTTTTACTTCAGCAAGTTAAATTTCTGGGAATTTTAATTGCGTCTCATCGATCTATTTTGCTGTTTGCCACCTTCATATGATTTCATTTACACAGTTGACCATAGATTTTCGATCAGATTCAGATCTGGATTTGATGATGGCCATTCCATTATCTTCTTGTAAATCTTTTATGCTCCAAAAATTTATGGGTAAGCTCAAATAGATGAGAAGGAGCATTATTTTACATAAATACACACTTGATTTTGAAACTATGGAACTGGGACTTGGACCATCCAAAGAAAGTTTTGTTCCTTATATCGCAATACTTAACACTGTTCAGTTAAACGCCTTCATCGGTTTTGAATGGTCCAGTAATGGTTTCGTTGATCATTTCAGTTCATATCCTCACTCTATCGCCTCCCTGTTGCCTTCTTTTAACCACAGGCACGTCTGAATTAGATAAAACCATCCTTTAGCCCATCCAATGTCACTCGAAATTTGTCCGTAAAATGTACTTTGGAAAAGTCAATTTTCAGGGATTTCTTGGTCCAATTTCGACCCTTTAAAATATTTGCTTTAGTGAGATATTACTTCTTTAGCTATGACTCGTTTTAATTTACGTTCATCTCGGAGAAACAAATTCTTAAAGCCTTTCTCTTTGCTTTGTGTTCCAAACTTATATTTTCAACATCTTTCTTTATCGTTCAATGTTCTCTGAAAAGTTCCTTTGGACATTCCCTCATTCATTGACTTAGTTGTTTTCTATTTTTCAGGAGTTGTTAGATCCTTCCCTTTACCCATGTTTCAACATATATTATGTACAAAAAGAAAAAAATGTTTTTCATTACATTTCAGAGGTCTTTAATACTAACTTCAGTCAGTCCATTTTCGTAAATTTCCAATATCTCAAAAAATAGCCATTAAAATGACAGAAAAACTATTAAAATATTTTTCAGGACGAATCTAAATTTGACATGCGTGGTGCATTCAATAAGTTTCCAGACTTTTATTGTACAGGCATTTTATATTGTCGTAGACTCTTGAAAATTCAATATCTTATTGCTCTACTTCTTAGGAGATGATTGACCAATTTTTAGTATTTCAGCTTCAAATGAACAACTACAGCAGCAATTGGAATACACCCAACTAAAGCCTGATTGTCACAGCTGGTGAATTTCAAAAATGCAATCTGACATTTTAGAAGAACAATATGCAATAAAATTCTGTTTTAAACTTGGAAAAAATGCCACAGAAACGTATGAAATGCTTCAGACTGCTTTTCGACCATCTTGCATGAATCAAGCATCAGTTTGTGGGTGGCATAAGAGATTCAAGGACGGCACGGAGTCTGTGAGGAATGATAAGAGGCGTGGGAGGAGTAAGGAACTCAATACACCAGAGTTGATTGGCCAAAGGGTTAGGTTTAGGGTTAATATGTTGAGGTTTTTAAGGGACTTCAGGAAGAGGTTCCGTCGGAAGAGGCCAGCACTCTTCAAATCGAGTCAGTGGCATTTCCACCTGGTTAATGCACCAGTCCACAACTCCATCCTTGTCACAGACTATTTGACCAAGATGGGCATCAAGACAGTTCCTCACCCTCCCAATAGTCCTAACCTTGCTCTCTGTTGCTTTTGGTTATTCCCTAAGCTCAGAGGCTGTCGTTATGAGACAATTGAGGAGATAAAAGAGGCTGTGACGAAGGTCATTGACATATTGACACAAAGGGGTCTTTCAGAAGTTGTTGGAACGGTACAAGTGCATTGCAGCCGGGGGAGATTACTTGTAAGGGGACCAGAGTTTCATGTGTGTACTATCAATAAAAGTACCCATACGAAAAAAGTCTGGAAACTTATTTAATGATCCTCGTATATTGGTTCAAAATTTCTTGAGTTATTCAAGTTTATTTAATTTGCCTAACAGTTTCACACAGGCTGTACTTGTACATAATGATTAAAGTTGTATGTTAGTGTGTTACTTATTCTTCTATCCCTCGGGCAAATTCGATTTTATCTGAGAACCACGTGGGTTTACGATTAACATCGTTTCATCCCGGCTTTGCTCTGTGATAAGCCACGGTCATAGTTCGGACCCCCTCCTCTTTTAATGCAGTTGGAGTTTACAGCCTAAGGAAAGTATTTGGGGAGTAACAGGGAAATCCTGTTTCGGGGTCCCTGTTTTTCACCCTTATCTATTCTCTTTGAGTCAGTTTTCTCCTTTATTGTTTACGGTCTCCTCTCTCGACAATTTTATGGTATATACTGGCATTTTATGCGACTTTTTGAGACCGAAATCTTAGCCTAATATTCGGAGGTTCCATCTTACTTGGTGTAAATAGTTAGTCTAGGCTAGGCCTTGACCAACTGGTACTTTCCAGCTGCAAAACGTCTCAATTTTAAATCTCAGAATGTCGCACGATAGGCGTATTTTTTCTTAGTGCTTGACTATTTTTACTTTGACATAATTGGTACGGATATATTTGCCTCTTGTTGTAACGATAAGAAATTCCGTATTTCTTCACCTTCTTCCGTCCTCCACTTCAGTTCTTTCATTTTCCCCCTGATTTATGATAGAACTTCAGTTGCTACTTATTTACCCTATCTTCTGTTGTCGAGAGTTGGATTCCTCTTCACTCAGAGACAGGAACCTCTTCTACTTTATATCCTGTCGTGTAGTCTATCACCCACATCACAGCAGAGCCGATTAGTAATTTCATCTCTAGTCTGAGTCTCAAGGAAATAAAACTTGCCCACATTACTGGAGAAGGGCATTACTTTAATCTTTTACGTTCTGTCCGTGTGTGTGTGTGTTTATAGGTTATTTATTTATTTATTCCAAAGTTTTTCGTACCCATCAACCTGCTTACCCACCATTAAAACTACCGTCAACATTAACTTCTCCGACTTGCACACTTCTTTCTGTACCCTTTGCAATTTAAAAAAAAAAAAAAGAATATTTCACTTCCTTCCTCGTTTGTATTATTTTTTTCCCTTCTGTCTGTCTTTTATCATTTTCACATGTTTCTCTTTGACTTTTCTTGTTTTACTTCATTCACTTAATTTTCTTTCTCTGTCTTCTTTACAATTTTTTTTTTTTTTTGCTTTCACAGCTGCGTTTCTCTTTTCTTCTTAGCTTTATATGCATTTATTTATTTTTCTCTTTCACCTTCCTTTGTCTCTCTTCATCATTCGCTCTTCTTCTTCTTCTTTTTCAGATTTTTCGTTCTCTTTTTTTCTTTCTTTCCTTCCTTTGTTTCTTTTTTGTGTTCCACTCTCTCTCTCCCTCTCCCTCTCTCTTTATCTCCTTATTTTTTTTATTTCTTTTTTCTGCCTAATTTGGTTTCTTTGTTTCTACTTTATTTTCTCAGTTTCTTTTTGTTTCTTTCTTCGTTTTTGTTTGTTTCTTTCTTTCTTTTTTGTTTCTTTCTCACTATTTGAGTTTCCTCTCTACTTCTTTGTCTCTTAATCTTTTTTTTTCTTTTTTCTTTTTTAAAACTTTCTTTTTATTTCTTTTTTTCCTTATTCTCATATGTAAAAATGAATATTTTAGCTGGTGTTTGAATTTAAGTGAAGCCATAATCCAAAATATCAAGTACCACTATCCTATTCAATTCACCAAGAACCCCCCCTCTCTCTCTCAATTCTTCATTTCTCTTCCTACTTCCCTTTACTGACCATTTTTTACCTATGTCACACCAACGACCTTCAGAGACTAGCTATTTGGCAAAATCTCTAAAAGAAAGCTATCCACCTGATTGATCGTTATGTTTCTGTTCTTTCTTCAGTTTTTCTTTTGGAGTAAATGAATAAAAAAAAATTGTCTTAAAAACTTCTCAAGCTGTAATTTTTTGTTTCCTAAAACTAAAACTATTTATCAGAAATAACGTGAATGTATAAACATGAATAAAAAGAAAAAAAAATTAGCCATTGTTACTGTTTCTAAAATGTGCTGGTGACATTGTTGAAATAGTAGGCCTATTATATATATATATATATATATATAACAAGGAAGATTTATTAGCATGTTCCACAGAAATAACCTTTTTTTTAATAATCCAAACAATATCTGCAAACAAACTAATAATGTAGTCTGTCCTTTTTTTTTTTTTTTTTGTTCATTTATTTATCTAACAAATCCATTCAAAAGTTTCATTCGTTCAAATTCTTAGTGAGTGACTCAGCAAATGCTTTAAAAATTTAGAAAAAAAAACATATATAATTTAGATACCAGAATTTTCATTTGGTCTCTGAACAGATATAGAAATAGGTTGATTATTCAATACTTATTATCTATGTTGACTTAGAAAACCTCTGCAAAATATTATCTTCGGGGGCATGTCTATAAGTTAAGAAAGGGCAGGCACTTGGCTGGGCCGTCTGGCATTCGTGCCGGATGGGTGCTCGAAAACAAGAGCAGACTCGGGGCCGAATAGGCCCCCAGCTTCGGGTGGGCAACCTTCGGGTGGGCGAGCTGCACTTTTGTCCCCTTTGTCACCCATATACGGCACTAGACCAAGCGTCGAGTTTAAGCCGTTAACTGGCATACGTGCCCGGACCCACATTTGCGTTCGTGAAACTGCTTGCCTCATCAGGCTCACATTGCACTCAAGTGGTAATTTACTAAGCTTTTTGCTTAGATGTGGCACAAGGCCATATGAAAGGGGCACCCAGTGAGACTCGAACTCACTCGTGTAGGTTTGCTAGTCCAGCTTGCTAACCATTACACCACCAGAGGGAGTCTCGGCTCGTTCCCGACCTTCCCCTCCCCTTTATCCCCACTTTAATTGGCCTTCGGGCTTTTGACCTTGTGTCAAGTCGTGTCTGGTGGGAGGCAGCGACAAATACAAGGCACTTTAAAAAGAAAAACAAAAATATTCTTTCTTCACCCCGAATGAGATTCACTAAGCTGGGGCTGCTTACTGTATCTGTTGTCGCTAAATGGTCACTCATTTATATCGTGAACAAGGTCAACGTTGACCAACCATCCCAGATGACCTGATGGTAACTAGTGTTTTCAGCGTGGCTATGCCATAAGTTTTGTTCTTGGTGCATATTAATAAATATTAATGATAATAATAAAAGGGCCAATTATATTAAAGCTTAAATCGATAATACATAACGTAATAGAAAGTGTAGGTTATGTGGGGGACAAAGATGCTAATTGATTACATAATAAGTGAATGCAGCCATCTAGCGCAGAAGGAGTAAAAGACGAAGCATGATTGGGTGGGCAAAATGATCCACTGGGAACTGTGCAAGAAATTGAAATTTGACCTGACTACCAATTGTTATATACACAAACCAGAATCCATTCTGAAGAATGAGACGCATAAAATCCTCTGAGATTTTGATATACAAACGGATCACCTAATCCCGACCAGACGACCAGACCTAGTGATAATTAAGAAAAAAAAAAGCAATTGCCGTCAAGTAGATTTTACATTCTGGCTAACGACAGAGTGAAAATAAAAGCAAGCGAAACGATAAACAAAAATTTAGATCTTGCCAGTGAACTTAAAAAAAAACAAAAAAAAAAACAATGTGAAATTTGGAGAGTGACGGTGATAGCCATTGTTGTTGGTTTGCTTGGAATGGTCCACAAAGGCTTGGAAAGGAGACTGGAGGAATTGGAAATCAAAGGAAGGATTCAGACTACGGCGTTGGTGGGATCAGTCAGAATACCGAGGAGAGTCCTGGAGATCTGAGAAGACTTGCTGTCCCTCGAACTCCCGTGAAAGACCACCAGTTAACGCTTGTGTGAAAAACTCAATAATAAAAGAAAAAAAAACCTACTCTGATCGAGAAGGACTCCCCAAGCTCAAAAACGGGGCCATCATCCCCCCCCGCTACTATAGACCGATAATGTGTTTAGCTATGACGTAAAAAATCCTGACCGCAAAAATTAAAGAAGAAATCAATTACCCTCTTGTATGCCGCAAACATTCCCAGAAGACAAAAAAGATGCCGCTGGAGAACAAGAGGAACAAATGACCTACCATATATAGACCAGCTCATCCTCAAATAAGCTAAAACAAGACGAAAAAATGTACCCATGGCAGGGATAGAGTACAAAAAAAGCCTATGATATGGTCCGTAGACGTAGATAATACAATGCCTGAAAATGTACAAAATATCCGACAAAATCATAAACTTCATCGCGAATGCCAGGGAAAAATGGAGTGGTGAAGGAGGACAAACTCGCACTGATGTTAAAATCAGAAGAGGTATTCTCCAATGTAACTCAGTCTAGTCTTTGATATTCGATATTGCAATAAGTTGGTGACCGTAGTCGAGGGCGACCAGAAGGCTCCCTTAACAAAAAATACGACACCGAGGTGTAGGGGATGGCGCTGCTCCTTTCCTTGGATTACTCCACTTTACCCTTGATACGTACCTTATATCGCTGATTATTAAGCAAGGGGGTATCAAGTACCATTTTTAAAGTTTTTGGTATGACGCGACCTGGGATTGAACCCAGGTCTCTCGGACTATTGGCGAACACTTTACCCACAAGGCCAATACAATAATGCCACTCAAACATACTGAGAAGGATGGCGGCTACTAATTTACAAAGCCTCAAGAAAAGATTAATCACCTTATATAAACGAATGGCAAAAAGTTATTTGCAAAAATTGAAAGAGAACTTGGGACTCTGATACAAATGATAGGAATATACTGCCAGGATATGGGAATGGAATTAGGAATTGAAAATGTACATGATAACAATGAAAAGTGATTACAAAAGAAACAGCGGACGAATAGAAGTACGAAATCAGGAAAACATTAGATTGCTTGGAGAGATGTACCATACCCATGATACGGATATGCGAAATGTACATATAATGTTCATATATAACATACATAGAACATAGGAGTCCCGAAACACGAAAACAACGTAACGACTTCTTAGTTCAGGTACGAAACTTTTTATTACCTTTAAGTTTAAAGGTTCTTCGACATAAGGAGAGAGATACACATTCTTTCTATTCTGGCCTTTTCCATCTGCCCCCGCAACACGTGTGACATCTGCTCAAGGCCTCCGCGAGCAAGCGAAAGTCAACCGTCTTCTTCCGAGGCAGGACTCAACTCAACTAACTTTCTTCAAAATTCCCCAAATCCTCCGCGCGCTTCCGGTGCGTGACGTCATTCATACTCTGTAGCCCCGTTTCCCATCTGGGCTATAGTGACATCTCTGAGTGACACGTCCGCTCCGCGCACGCGCTTGAATACCTGCATTAATGTTGCATAACTAAACCCAAAGGCATAAAACGAAATCCCTCGGCCATTATTTTACGGATAAAGAGAAATAATGATACTCGAGAATATTCAAAGTGGACATCATCAAACAAGCGAAGACGAAGGAAAAATAAGAAAGTTTCTTGAAACTGAGCTCTGCAGTAGAAATCTCATCAGAGGGATGATCGATTTGTCAATCTCTCTTTTATGATACTCTGGGTCATTCTTAAAACATACCAGGAAGGAACCCAGATAAATGGACCAAAGAACAAGGAAATTAATGACTATGCACCAGGCCTTACTCCAAAGAGATGAAGTTGACAGACTCTAAGCGTCAAGAAAAAACTCGGATAAGCGAATGCAGTAAGTTAGCGCAAAAAGAGTATAAGACTAGACACGACTGGGTGGGCAAGGTGATCCACTGGGAATTGTGCAAGAAGTTTCAATTTGAGCATACGAACACGTGGTATATACACAAACCAGAATCCGCCCGGGAAAATGAGAGGCAAAAACTTCTCTAGGATTTTGAGATACAAACGGATCACCTAATCACGGCCAGACGACTAGACCTTGTGATAGTTAACCAAAACACAAACCTACCAAATAGTAGACTTGGTCGTCCCGGCTGACCACAGAGTAAAACTGAAAAAAAGCGAAAAGAGAGATTCATACCTAGACCTTGCTTGAGAACTGAAAAAACTGGGACATGAAAGTGACGTTGATACCAATTGTAATTGGCACTCTCGGTACGGTCACCAAAGGAATGGTACAGGAACTGGAGGACTTGGAAAAGACGACGAGCCGAGATCATCCCAACTACAGTATTATTAAGATCGGCCAGAATACTAAGAAAAGTCCTAGAGACACGTGGAGACTTGCTGTCGCTCAGACTCCTGTGAGAAACCATTGGCTAACTAGAAAAACTCTCCAAAGAGTAAAATAATAATAATAATAATAATAATCAGAATAAAACTGAAAGAATGTGAAGAGGGATATAAGTACCTCGACCTTGCAAGAGAATTGAAAAAACTATGGAATATGAAGGTGACAATTATACCAATTGTGATTGGTGCTTTTGGCACGGTAATTAAGGAATGGTTAAAGAGCCTGGAAGATTTGGAAGTTGGCGACCGAGTGGAGACCATCCAAACAACAGCATTATTGAAAACAGCCAGAATACTGAGAAGAGTCCTGGAGACTTGAGGAGATTTGCTATCTCTCAATCTCATGTGAAAGACCATCAGCTTACGCTGATGTAAAAAAAAACTCTAATAATAATAATAATAAATGGAAGCGTTGGGACGGTCTCTGAAGACCTGAAAAAGTGACTGGGATACCTATAAGTTAATGGAAGAATCGAGACTACCTAGACCACAGCATTGTTAAGTTCAACTAGAATACTTAGAAGAGTCCTGGAAAGCTGAGGAGACCTGCTGTTTGGTTTGGTTTGGTTTGTTGGGTTTTATGGCATATCAACTTTTGTAGGTTATTTAACGCCAAATCGATTTTTATGTAAATAATCTGTTCTATTTAATACAATTCAGTTTAGCATAAGTACACAGTTTAATTGTTAAAAACATTTCCATTTCAAACTATTCAAGCAGTTATATGTAACAATTCAGTTAAGTGTAAATACAGTTTTAATGTCGAAAAACAATTCTGTTTCAATTAATTCAGTTAAGCATAAGCACGCAATTTAAATGTAAGTCCAGTTTAATTGTCAAAAACATTGGTATTTCAAGCTATTCAGTTTACTCAAACAATTTAGTTTAGCATAAATATGCTGTTAGTTCTATTTTACCCATAGATAGGGCCCTATCAGGTGTTACCACTCCGGGGCAGAGTGGACCTGGGACCGATGGCAATGAAGGGGTACTCTGCATTCCCCAAAGCTCCAGCACTGCTGGAACTTCACCATCAGATTGTTTAGTGTCAAATCCAGGACACTCGTTAGTGGGGTTTTTACCTCTCTGCAGAGGTGCAGTCAGTGTATTCTACAGCCCCAGCCGACTGGGCAAGAGACTTCAGTGAAAAGGTATCAGTTAAAATTGGCGTGAAAAACTCACAGAAAGTAGAAATATTATTGATTAGAAATAGAATTTGATTCAAACACTGTATTTTGCTATTTTTTTGGCATTTAATCTGTATGTGAGGACAGTGATTTTCGGTTAAAATAGGCTTATTACATGGAATTTATTTTCCTACCTATTCTTAGCAAAAATTCTGACAAAAATAAAGTAATGTTTGCAGTATGAGATCACTATATATATATATATATATATATATATATATATATATATATATATTTCACTTTGGGAAAATCGAATTGGCATTGGTGAGCGAACACAGTTCTTTTCGGATAATTTTCTTTCTTTCTTTCTTTCCTTCTGTATTCCTTCACCCACCCACACACTCTTTTTTTAATCAGGGCATGAAAGTCAAAGGATATTTTAATGTTCGTGATAGTCGCTATTTCTGAAGGGGACACGTGATTTCAGTCTCAGAGAAAGAGAGAGTCCTTTTTTCAAGCTGTGTGCATCCCTTGTAAAATTTCGGTACTAAAAACGATCTAAATAGGTAGGTAGACCTGGGTGAAAAGTAATAAATATCTCGTCACCGACATCACTATCGCTGGGGTCACCTCCAAAGGCTTGATGGGCACAATAGCCGCCAAGTACACCTGCATAAACAGGAAGTTTCTCCCATCCTAATGAGATGAAACATCTGACAAAGAGAAAGCCGTCACTTGATGATAGGTACCCGGGTGGCGAGCGAGATACGAGGGTAAGTAAAATGATGGAGATAGATATGAGCTTACTCGAATAATGAATATATATATATATATATATATATATATATATATGTATATTCTATGTTTAGTGTTTTAAAGTATTTTTTCCAGTGAATTACATTTCTATACCGGAAAAAAACATTAAGCAGAATTTGTGTTTGTTTCAAAATATGGTGTTAAACTTAATGATTAAACAAGAATTGATCATGTTATTAGATTACAAAATGTTATCGATATTTCTGAAACACCCTATATATATATATATATATATATATATATATACCTTCGTGTAGTAGCTATGGAAAAGGAAGCCTACTTACTACTATATATATATATATATATATATATATATATATATAGTAGTAAGTAAAGTTGGCGACCGTAGTCGAGGGTGACCAGAAGGCACCCTTTTCAATCGCTACTCCACGAAGGTGTAGGGGAGAGCGCTCCTCTTTTCCCTAGATTGCTCTACTTTACCCTTGAAACGTACCTTATGATATTAAATGTTAAACAAGGAGGCATCAAGTACCATTTTTAAAGTCTTTGGTATGTCTCGACCTGGGATTGAACCCAGGTCTCCTAGCCCATCGGCGAACACTCTAACCATCCGGTTAAAAGTAAGAAAAGTTGGCGACCGTAGTCGAGGGTGACCCAGAGGCTCCATTTTCAATAGCTACTACACCCAGGTGCAGGAGAGGGCGCTACTCCTTTCCCTCAATTGCTCCACTTTACCCTTGATACGTACCTTATATTGCTGAGTGTTAAGCAAGGAGGTATGACGCGAACATAGGATTGAACCCAGGTCTCTTGGACCATAGGCGAACACTCTAACCACTAGGCCAATGAGCCTGTTTATATATGACTTAACTGATTATGTACCTGTAAAAATTAAGATTTCAAATATGCAGATGGGTATCTTTTTTATGTGGAAGGATTGGAGTCAGTAATTTATTCAAAATGTGGACTTATCGCGAAATTAGAACATAAAATAGGTCTTTTAATAAAAACAGTGCATTTAAAATCCAGATTAATATAGAAAAAAAAACAATTTCTTCGACTAATACCGTATTCGGCAGGAACCCCCAAAACTCTTGGCGTAAAGTATGAACTTCCTTATTTCTTCCAGTTATGGGTTAACTCGTAACGCAATTGTTCGTCAACATATATGGCTTTGGCATTAAATAACCCGCGAAGGATTACCTTTTATTAAAGAAACTGAAATTAAAACAGTTACTACCCGTTAGAGTGAACCTGGGATTAATGAACAATTTAAAGGCGTATTCAACAGTCTCCAGAACTTGAGCCTCACCATTAGATGTAGTTTAGTGTCATAACCAGAACATCTCTTTTTGTGAGGGGACGGGATCTTACCCCCACTTCCCGCTACAGTGAATATACCCAGCATATTCTAAGCCTTGCTGACTGGGCGTATGAAAAATACTGTTTACAAACTTTATTATTTTATAACAACAAAACTTAAACTATTAGGTTGCAACTGTTTATTATTAGATTATGACGTAACAAATATGAATTAGTACAGTGATTAATAACGAAATTTTTCAGTACATAATAAATAGGACTATTACATTTCTTGTAAAAAAATAAAAAACTAATTATTATTAGGCTATTTAAAAATTATCATGTTTAACCGTTTGGTTACGAAGAGCAAAGGCAGACACATCTTAGGCGCATGCGTGTATTTAGCTTAGGAAAATGTTCTGAGAGAAAGATTGGTTAGGCTGAATATATAAATGTTCTAAATACGCGAAAGATATTTTACTAGTATGTATTTACCTAATCACCCCTCTTCGATGTGACACAAGGTCAGTCTTTTAGCGGAATTCAGAATTTGTCTTCTCCAAGGCTAAAGAACCTAACCTGCCGCACTATTAAACCATAGCTGGATAAAGAACAGATGGATTCATGGCTTTCTCCCCAGATATGGGTTAATTAGAACAACTTCTGTCTTTCTATATGGATGGCTTTGACATTAAATAACCCACGAGGGTTGATATTCCATTAAACAAAGAAATCAAACCATGCCTTTCCCAAGGCAAAGTGAAATGCTGACAGGATTTGAAGTCAAGTAACCATTTCCATTTTTAACGTCGATGATTGTTACTCTAAACATGCCACCATATTTTACAAGTATATGAACGTACTCGTTGCTAGATGATTGGACAAGTTTGGAGCATCTCTCCACTGAACAAGGAAAAAAATTGTTTTGTCTTAAATATTATTGGTATTTAAATTTTTTTTTTAAATCTTGAGAAGTAGAACAGCCACATGTGTCACTGACAAACGAACAACCGTTTCAGCCACTAAGCAGATAGTGTAGCTAGAATTGGTGAAGAGGATTGAAGCGATTGAATAGGTTAACTACACCAAAATCAAACTGACCATAGTTTTATTATTCCTCGTGTAAAAACAAAACGGATATCATTTAGAATTACTTATAGCCAAACTCTACATCAATTAGAGTCTGTGACCAAAAACACGAATAGATGGGAGTTCAAAAATAAATAACCTTCTTATATAAAATGAATACAAT
This sequence comes from Sepioteuthis lessoniana, assembly GCA_963585895.1. NCBI lineage: Eukaryota > Metazoa > Mollusca > Cephalopoda > Myopsida > Loliginidae > Sepioteuthis > Sepioteuthis lessoniana. The sequence goes on along the minus strand of OY757927.1, from coordinate 77,077,990 downwards.
AATATGTTCCAATTCGGTGAGCGCCATCTTGGATTTCACTACCTTAAGCGGAGGTGGGTGCGCAGGGATTTTGTTAATGAGAAAATAAATATTTTGAGTTAAAATATGTGATGTCACCTTATTTATAAACATATTCCAATATGACTGCTAGAATGCAAGGATTGTTAGAAGAGCCTTATATATAGTCGGCCGCTGTAGTCGAGGGCGACGTGGAGGTACCCTTTTCGATAGCTGCTATACCGAAGTGTAGGGAAGAGCATACTCCTTTCCCTGGATTGCTCCACTTACCGTTGAACAGTACCCTATAATACTGAAAGTTAAGCAAGGAGACATTGAGTACCATTTTTTGAGTCTCTAGTATGACTTGACCTGGGAATATATGTTCTGTGCAGATACTAGATTTCGTCAAAGGGACTTGTGAAAAACCGATGGCTGATAGGCACGGATTGCGTGAGGGCGTCAAAAGAATCCGAGCTGTCAGCCTCTCATGAGGATGATTTAAGCAATTGTGATTTTTGGTGAGAGATGTGTTAAATTTTTATTTTCGATTACAAAGTTTCAGTCCTTTAGAATTTGGTAATAAATAATACTTAATAATATCCGTTTTGATTATATAATGCTCCCCTAGGAATAATAAAATCCAGATAACATAAACTTTGCCTTTAAAAAATTGTTAGGGGTGTTTTTATTTGTAGTCGATCCTGTGTTCATAGAGAGACGGAAAAAGTAAAAGATGGCCAAATTGAAATCAGGTGGAATTGGATCATTATTCTTACTTTCCTTTTGATCTTTCTTTTTTATTTTATTTTTTATCTTTTATTTTCATCAAAGCGTCTGGATCTTCTTTTTTATTTCTTGCTATTTCATCCACTTTCCTTAGACTCTCTTTTTTTTCCGAAAAAAAAAAGCCTCTCTTTTCACAGTTTAACAGACAGACGGGCGGGCAGGTAACACTTCTCAACTGATGACCCCCCCCCCCGCAGCCGCTTCCGATTTTTTTTTTTTTCGTATATTTTCTTTTTTGATTGTTCTTGGTAAATGGAGAGGAGAATTTTACAGCCGAAGTGTAAAAACAACAGCCACTTTTTTTTTTTTTATGAAACCTGGAACTTAACTTTCTCTTTTGTTTATTTTTGCCCTGTAACCCACTATTCTTTCTTCCCCTCTTCGTCCAGGCGCTTAAATTTTTTAAAGAATCGACCGAGGGACAAAAGACGGGAAATGGAGGAGAAAAAATCAGGCATAACTGAAGACTACCAGAAAAAGAAAGAAATGAATAAGTAGATAGAGAGAGGCTGGAGATGGGGAGAAGGAAAAAGATATATTTGAAGGCTATCAAAGAGAGAGAGAGAGTGAGAGAAAGGAAGAAAACCCAAGGATATTTGAAGAGAGGAGACAGGAAAAAAGAAAAGAGGTAATTAATGGGTTGCGGGAAAGATTAGGAAAAAAGAAAAGAAAACCCGGCTTTTGAGGTGTGTGTGTGTGTGTGTGTGTGTGAGAAAGAGAGAGAGAGAGAGAGAGAGAAGAAAATGAGATAGCTAAAAGAGAAAGTGGGGAGGAATGAATGAATGAATGAGATGGGGAAAAAAGAGAAAAACAGGCTATTTGAAGAGTGGGAAAAAGAGAAAGAGAATAAATTAGATGAAAAAGTGAAAACCGGTATATTTGAAGCGATAGAAAGAGAGGGAGAATAAAACGAAGAAAACGACAAAAGAAAGAAAGAGTCAATAAATAGGACACTTAATAATGAAATAAAGGAAACAGAAAAAGCAGGAACAAGAACTAACAACAACAAAAATGAGACGAAGTTGGGAAGGTGAACAAAATATTTGAAAAAAAAAAAAAAAAACAGAGAAAGAAAAGATTAAGAATAAACTAAATAAAAACTACAAAAAAATTGAAGAAACAGGGTACAAGATGGGAAGTAGTTATATCAGTGGGTGAGGCGTGCGCAAGCTGGAACGTGTGCCTGACTGCAGATTGTGGCTATCCAGGCTTTGGGCTATAGAACAGGAGAATGTATTTTTATTTTATTTTTATTTTTTATCTTTTTGTCGGAGAAGGAGGGCTTGGCACGTGCCTTCGACCCTGTGTCTTTATACACCGACCCGCTTCAGTCTTACAACCCCGATCCTGTTTCTTTCTTTCTTTCTTTTTCTTCCTCCTCCCTAAGCCCACTTCCAGCCTGCAGCCCCTTCTCATTCGCCAACCCACTATATCTATAGCTATCACCACCACAACTACTTATTGACTGACTTACTTAATACTTAGATTCGGGTGACCCACCAACCCCTTCCTCGCTCGTGGAGTGTTGTTGTACAGTTGGTGTCTGACTCTTTCTTGCTCAACACACACCCAGAGTTCCTCTCTCTCTCTGTAGTTTTCTTTCTTTTCCTTTTCTCTCTGCAAACGCTATCCCACGTCTTATCTGTTCATATTTTTAAAACTTTTCTATTTTAACCAGACAAGCCGTTGTGTGCCTTATGCAACAACTTTCCATGATGATATAGATGCTTCTATTCAGGGAGGGGTGAAGGCTTCTGATTAGCATTTCATATTTTGCAGTGGTCCATAATGATATTGATGCTTCTATTTAGTTTGGAGTGAAGGATTGCAATTAGCATTTATAGTTTGCAGTGGTCCATGATGACACTGAGGTTTTTATTTAGGAAAAACTGAAGGATTCTAATTGGCCTTTAATAGTTATCTCCCTTGTATCGAGAACTTAGTTGACTAAAAGCTGTCGTTCATCGCAAACTCCACAAAATTATCATTCACTTGCTAATTGAACTGGAAATTGCTTTATTCTCCAAGTTGAATTATCTTAGGTGTTTTATTGCTCAAATAAAAATCTTGCTCTAATGTGCTGTTTTTGATGGGCTATGATTGTATACTCCACTCACATATACATCATGGGAATGTTTGATTAAGATAGTTACTCAGCAAAGCCAAGTCTGGCTCAAGGCCATAAGTATTGTCTTTATCAGGCTTACTTACTCGGCAGTAATCATCTTCAAAACCATCTTCCTTGATGCTAACCGTTATTCCTCAATTTCGTGGAGAATTTTTTTCTTTTTTCATATCTCTCTCTCTCACCTCCATGAGTACTAATGTACTAAACACCAGTTTATAAAAAAAAGAAGAAACTATGAAAAAAATTCAAGCCACTTCTTCAAATATCCAAATTTACGTTCCATCATCTCCAGCAGCTCATGGATTGTTTTTACAGAAAAAAGATATCCGAAGAATGAGAAACCAAAATATATTTCACTTAAATTTCATTACGATTAACTTAAAACTCCAGCCCCTCTTATTTTTACTTCAGATTATATATTTATATATATATTTGTTTTTTAATGGCCTATCAAACTTTGTTGTTTATTTAGTGCTAAAGCCAACTTTGATGAAGGAGAGCAGTGATACTGTCTAACCCATAGCTGATGGGATAAAGTGGTATGAGTGGGTTTCATGCCTTTCCTAAAAGTTTTAGTCCGAGAGTGAACGTAATATCACGACTGGAATTCGAACTAGCTTACTTCAAGGCTACAGTCCAGCACTTTAACCATTACACCATTGGAACTCTCTCTCTCTCCCCTATATATATATATATATATATATATATATATATATATATATATATATATATATATATATATATATATATATATATATATATATATATATATATAAACGAGCAGTAGAAGTTCGTTACTTTCATGTTTTATACACAGTCATCAGACGGATGGTGATTGTACATACCACATGAAACTTAATGTAACAGTTTTTATTATTCATGACTTTTTTTATCTTTTAGGTTTTAAACCTGCTCTGAAATAATAGCATCGAGCAATTTTTATGCAACTTTTTCTTTTTCTTTTTATTTTTTGCAGTTTTTTGTCTTATATATATAAAAAGATGAGACGCGGGGGGGGGTCCTCGTGGTGTAATGGTTAAAGCGATGGATTGCGAGTTTGTACTCCAGTGGCGCTATTACGTTCACTTTCGGGCAAATACCCTTGGGAAAGGTATGAACCCCCTTATCCTCCCAGCTATGGGTTAAATAGTACCACTACTGTTCTTCTAGGAGAATGGCTTTGGCATTAAATAACCTAAAAAGAGTTGATATGCCATTAAACAAAGAAACCAAACCAAATCTCGATATGTCACAATCACTTTCGGGCAAATACCCTTGGGAAAGGTATGAACCCCCTTATCCTCCCAGCTATGGGTTAAATAGTACCACTACTGTTCTTCTAGGAGAATGGCTTTGGCATTAAATAACCTAAAAAGAGTTGATATGCCATTAAACAAAGAAACCAAACCAAACCAATCAAGATGAGACAACTTTGAATGTATCTTTCTCTTAGTACCAATTTCGGCCTTAGGCCACTATCAGGAAAAATCATTTCCTTTTCACAAAATATTTTAATGAATTGTTTTAATAAAACTGTTTTACTAAAAAATGTTGATACATCCCAGATGATAGAATGAGGAATGAAACCAACAGTTTACAGCGGCTTGAAAAATATTTCCCATTATTACATAGGCGAGGAACTAACAGTCACAAAGAGCCGTTGATTCTATATCTACACTATCCGAATTTAGATACATAGACTCTATCACCGATACTGAGCAGTTTTTATGATAATTTCAAATTTTTTGTAATACCTTGTGTAAAAGAAATGAACGTAGGTACATATCGGTTAATTTACCGTACAGAGAGAGAGAGAGAGAGAGCAGTGAATTATATAGTGTAACAGAAATACGAATACTTCTCATACTTTAAACTGTCACCAGTCTGGAGCACATGAACTTAGGCAAGTGGTAATGGTAGCTCCATCTTGCTAAAGTCTTACCGTTTTTTTAGTTTCTTTTTAAATACAGTCGATTAGAGTCAAGGCTTGGAATGGTGTACTCAATGCATTTACGCTGGAATGTTGCCGTTATGAATAGAAAATCGATACTGCTATGGATTAAAAATTTTATCCGGAATGACATCATTCGGACATAACATGAGATGAGAATAAAAAGCAATTACGCTTTCACCCTTCTTTAAAAAAGTCTTTCAAAAGCAAATACATTCTTTGCACCAGTCCAAGAAATGGTCATACGTGATCGTATCTATAAAAAATGTCAAGACATTAGCTAGATGGAGCTACTACCATTGCCACTTACCTAATTTCGGGCGGAATTTCCGTCGCAGTCAGTATTAGTTTTGGACCAGTCTTCCAAGCAAGAGAGGTTCTGCTTGTCAAAATTCAGCACCCAAAATCCTAACTTTCACCTAAGATTGAATACTGTTTACTTGTAATGGTATCAAGTACGATGTTCTTCAATTTTCACTGAAGGCTGATATATGTATATATCTAATTTAAATTCCTGAAGTTCAGGCAATATCATCTAAGGCGTTTTATATTTTATTTTTAAAAATAGTTTTTGGTTGTCTAAATTTCAGAGACGAAGCTTGTTGACCCTTATCATTAAGGGTTTTCGGATTATTGTCTTCATCTTTATTGTTATTATGTCCTCCGGCCTTCTTCAGCTGTTTGTCGAACTCGGGAGCCTTCACAGAACTTTGAACTACGTCCTTTATTGAATCCACGGGGGTCGCCTGTTCTGATTCCGTTAGCCATAACCGGGTACAAGTGTTAAGTATTCCTGTATTGTTACTCGCCTGTAGTGAGGATTGAACCTGCAACGTCCAGATGATTGTCTCCTTAGAAGCTTAGGGAACCAACACCTATAACCGTTACGCCATGTGTCAATAAAGGATGTAGTTCGAAGTTCCGTGAAGGTTCCCGAGTTCGACAAACACCTGAAGAAGGCTGGAGGACATATCGACCGAAACTTTGTGGAAATAACAATAAAGATGAAGACAATAGTCCGAAAACCCTTAACGATAGTTTTTGGTTTTATGGCATAACAACCATTTAATACACTATTTTATTTTTTTCACTTTTGTCAAGCAATTATACGGCTATAGTTTAAAGTGATTATTCTTACCACAAATAATTTGCATAGTGTTACGTGGTTTCAAGTATTTCTATGAAATAGTAATAATTTTTAACAGGTCTATTTAACAATTGATAGGACCCGCATAGGTACCACCACTTCAGGTGAGAGTGGACCTGGAGGTAATGGTAATAAAGAGAGGACTCCACACTCCACAGAATTCCACCAGATGCAGTTTCGTATTATACCCATGACACTCCTGTTTTTTGTGGGGTTTTTTTTTTGTTTTTTTTTGCGAGGATGGAGTTTTTTGTGGGGTTTTTTTGGGGGTTTTTTTTTTGCGAGGATGGAGTCAATATACGTGGTTTATTCAATACGTTTCCAGACTTTATTTTTTACAGGCATTTAAAATTGTCGTAGACTCTTGAAAATTCAATATCTTATTGCTATACATCTTAGGAGATGACTGACCAATTTTTAGGATTTCAGGTTCAAATGAACAACTACAGCATGAATTGGAATACACCCTACTAAAGCCTGATTGTCATAGCTGGTGAATTTCAAAAATGCAATCTGGACCTGAGGACACTTTAGAAGAACGATATGCAATAAAATGCCACAGAAACGTATGGAATGCTTCCGACTGCTTTTGGAGCATCTTGCATGAATCGAGCATCAGTTTTTGTGTGGCATAAGAGATTCAATGAAGGCGCGAAGTCTGTGAGGGATGATTAGAAGTGTGGGAGGAGTACGGAAGTCAATACACCAGAGTTGATTGGCTAAAGGGTTAGGGTTCGGTTTACTATGTTGAGGTTTTAAGGGAGTTCAGGAAGAGATTCATTGGGAAGAGGCCAGCACTCTTCAAATCAGGTCAGTGGCATTTCCACCAGGACAATGCACCAGTCAATAACTCCATCCTTGTCACAGACTATTTGACCAAAATGGGCATCAAGACAGTTCCTCACCCTCCCTATCGTCCAGACCTTGCTCCCTGTGACTTTTCGTTATTCCCTAAGCTCAGAGGCTGTCATTATGAGACAATTGAGGAGATGAAAGAGGCTGTAACGAAGGTCATTGACACGCTCACACAAGAGGACTTCCATGGGGGTCTTTCAGAAGTTGTTGGAACGGTACAACAAGTGCATTGCAGCCGGAGGAGATTACTTTTAAGGGGACTAGAGTTTCATGAGTGTACTATCAATAAAAGTGCCCATACGAAAAAAGTTTGGAAACTTATTTAATGATCCTCGTATTTAAAGTCCTGTTGACAGGGCTAGAGACAAAGCAATCACAAGTTACTGTTTAAATCTGTAGGTAGATTTCAAATATTAATTATGAGCTAGAGAAATTCCTACCCTATCAGGTTTTTAACTCCTTATGGATTTGATTGATTTGTAAAGGTTTACTCCATTGCACTTTTTGAAAAAATTATCCATAATCATTTGTCTGCTCATAGTTATATGGTATTAAGTGCTCCTTTCTAATGCAAATAAGATATATTTGACCTATAAATGGGACCCTAACAGGTACTACCACTCCGGGTCAGAGTAGACCCGAGAGTAATCGAAATGAAGAAATATTCCTTGCTCTGTGGAATTGAAGCCTCATCATCCGATGAAGTTTTGTGTCATACTCCATATTGGAGGGGTCTCCTCCCCTCGGCAAATGATGCAGTGATCGTCGACTAAGTCTCGCCAACAGGGCCTTCTCTATCATGACATTGGCGCTACAATATCTTACTTGTAGTCATTTCACCGACATTTGGAAACGCTATGTGTATTTCTCACTGGACACATCGATTAGTCTATGAATTAATTACGAAAAAAGCAATTATTTTTTCAAAAATTTTTTTTTAATGTAATTTTTTACTTATCGATGCGCTTAATTTCAGATCAAAATTCGAAGGTGTGTGTGTGGGGGGGTCCCTTTGGTGTAACGGCTAAAATGCTGGACTGTGACATCGATGTTAACAAGTTTGAACCCTAATCGCACAATTACATTCACTTTCGGAATAATACCCTTGAAAAAGTTATGAACCCCAGCTCTGGGTAAATAGTACCACTGTTGTTCTCTTACAGGAATGGCTTTAACATTAAATAACCCATGAAAGTTGATACGCCATTGAAAACAAAGAAACCAAACCAAACCAAACAAATATAAATCTAAAATTAAACAGTGAAAATTTCAGATCAGAAATTCAACTCATGTTAATCAACAGACTTATTGGTCCCTTCTTATTCATCTTGTCTGTGTATAAGGTGACCGCTAAGATTTTGTAAAGTTAATTAAGGTTTAGGCCTATAATTTCCTGTTGAGTCAACCCCTTTGAAATAAACGAGAAGAAGTCCTCGTGACATAATGCGTAAAGTGCTGGACTGCAGACTCGAAGTGAGTGAGTTCGAACTCCAGTCGCGCTATTACGTGCGCGCTCAGATTAATCGCTCTCCCATCCTTACATCTCTTGTTTAAATAGTATCACTGCTATTCTTCTACAAGGATAACGTTGGCATTAAATATCCCACGAAGGTTGATATGCCATTAAATAAAGAAGCCAAAGTTCTTTAAAGTAAAGATTCCTCAACAAACTGATTAAAAGTAATTGAAAGTGATTACTTCTCAATAGCACTTATTACAAAATCGAAATAACCAGAACAAAACCACCTGTTTGGATATCTGGAAAGAAGAGATGAAGCTTTATGAAGATGAGTAAGCAGTGTCTCATCAACCGAGACAGACATCAACACGCGACTGGCAAAGGCATGGACAGCTTACGATAAGCTATCGGTCATATGGAAGTCAGACCTGACCGATAAAATAAAACGCAGTTTCTTCCAAGCAGCGGTCGTGTCGATACTGCTGTATGGACGCACTACATGGACGCTAACTAAACGTATGGAGAAAAAGCTTGACGGCTTCTACACAAAAATGCTGCGAGTAATGTTGAACAAGTCCTGGAGACAGCGCCCCACAAAGCAGCAGCTGTACGACCACCTACCACCCATCACGAAAACTATCAAAATTAGCCCAACCAGACATACGTGACACTGCTGGAGAAGTAGGGACGAGCTCATAACTGATTTACTCCTGTGGACCCCTTCACATGGACGAACAAAGGCCGGACGACCAGCTAGAACCTACATACAGCAGCTCTGTGCCAATACGGGATGTAGTCTTGAAGACCTGCCGGAAGCAATGGACGATAGGGAGGGGTGGCGAGAGAGAGTCAGGGATATCCGTGCTAATGGCACGGCATGATGATGATACTATTTACCTACCCCTCCGCTCGGGCAGGATATGACACAGGGTCAATTTTTAAGCGGAGTTTAACAGGTTTCAATTCAGAGTTTTCCTTCTCCTAGATTAGTTGCCTAACCAAGGCTGAAGAACCTAATCTGTCCTACTATTTACCCATAGCTGGAGGGAGAATAATTGGATTTATACCTTTCCCAAGGGTATTAGTGCTATGTGAAATGCAATCAGTCTCGTCCAGGATTTGAACTCGTGTTGCCGTGTCCATTTCCTAGGACGATAACGACTACACCACGGTAGGTTTGATGATGATGATGATGAGGAGGATGGTTTATTATTAATGGGTCATTTGTAAAATGGACCAAATAAACTTAAAATAATCCTCTTAAAAACTGTATCTTTTATCTTGAGTGTCAGTATCTGAGATTTTTGTTGAATAACGTTTTTGAAATATCTGTATATTTAATGAGAAAAATACTGCAACGGTTTGTCTGCACTTTGTTAAAGGTTTGTCCAAAAAGATTCAAAGGTTTGACTGTCCATATAATGTCAGGACAATATTCAGAAACAGTTCAACACTTCAGAGGCATCTTTTCTCAAACAAGCTCCCCATCCGACAAAGGAGAACAGGATCAAGGGCTGTGTATATTCCATTTCATGCGGTTGTGGCAGGGACTATAAAAAGGAAACAAGCCGCCCTTCTAAAGTAAGGTGGGAAGAACGTCAAAGGAGAGAAAACGAAACCAAGCAATGATAGGGAAAATAAGAAATCATCAGCCTTTGTGGAATGAAAACAGAATTATAAATAATTATAAAACATTGAAAAACTTAAGGAATCAGCATATATGTTTGACTCAACAACATTTTGAGTAGGTCTAGTATAGAGATGAATACAGTCTACGAATCAGCCATTAGGAAAAAGACATGTAACCTCGAAATTAATAATTACGCTCAAAAACAGACATGCTAGACAATTGGGGCATTATGTTTATAAGTGCGAAAATTCCAATCTGAATTGTTCACTTGGTCATACGCCTGAGAGGATCCAAGCTGACTACAACCTGGGGCGGGGAGGAGTTCAGTTTTTGTGCCAGGTACCCAATACTGGTAAAAAAGGCAAAAAAAAAAAAAATGGCTGATGCAAAACACCCCCATAAGGCATTAGAACAGTTTACCCCTTATGATGCAAATAAAGGGTTCAGCTTGAAATTCCCGCAATGTTACCAAACATGACGTAACCACACGAAGAAGGCCGGAGATTACAGCGTCCCAAACAGTGTGAGTATAGAAAGCTTAATGAGTATAGCCACACACAATGTAGAGAGAATAAGAAGATTTTTGAAACTATATTTTTTTATTGACACCTCATAGATTATCAGTACGCGAATTTTTCACACTAGAGTAAGCGAATGGTCTTTCAATGGAATCTGAGTGACAGTAAGTCTCCTCAAGTCTTCAGAACTCTCCTCGGTATTCTGACCGATCTTGATAATGTTTTCGTCTCGATGGTCTCCGCTCATCCATTTATTTCTAAATCTTCCAGCTCCCTTACCAAATCCTTTGAGGATCGTTCCGAGTACACCAATTACAAATGGTATCACTGTCAAGTTCATATTCCCTTGGGAAAGGTATGAATCCAATTATTCTCCCTCCAGCTATGGGTAAATAGTAGGGCAGACTAGGTTCTTCAGCCTTGGTGAGGCGACTAGTCTAGGAGAAGGAAAACTCTGAATTCAAACCTGTTAAACTCCGCTTAAAAATTGACCTTGTGTCATATCCTGCCCGAGCGGAGGGGTTGGGTAAATATGATATTCCCTCGCAAAATCTAAGTACTTATCTCTCTTTTAGTTTTATTTTTATTTTCGCTCTGCAAAGTCCGCTATTA
>OY757927.1:76931904-77064404 GCA_963585895.1 Sepioteuthis lessoniana | reverse complement strand
TTTATCAATCAACCAGATATCTGTTAATGGTTTTATTCATATTGAAAAACTGAATATATATTTGAGGGGGACTATAAAAGCCTACAACAAAATTTTACAGCAGAGTATGCCTGTTACAATAAGGGATCTTTTGGATTTGTTCATTTATTTTTTGTTGTTTTTTTTTCTATTTTGTTTTGTTCCCTCCACCTAGAAAGAATGCTTTAAAAATATGAAACTTTACAGATTTAAATAGAGAAAAAAATCTGTTTTTTTCTTAGGAGATAATTTCAAGAAGGCTTAAAAAATAAGTGTATAAATTTGTTAATGGGAAAGCCACCATTTTAGGAGCTTAAATAATGGTATATAAGACCTGTGCCTATTTACATTTCATTTTACACTGTTATGTTAGGCTAAGTCCTGTTAATCTACAACATCTGGGCAAACAGCAGCCTACCAGATACTTAACTTTAATTATAAACTAGTGAGATACGATTGAGCCGGGGTTTTTTTATGAAAAAATGTCAGGGAGTTACATACACTCGAATCCAAATATATTTTCTCTTTCTCTCTCATTAAAATATAAAGAAAATTATATCTTGTCATACTTGATGGAATCAATTACCGTAATTATTTTTGTAGAAGACGCACTGTTTTTTCAGATTTTTTAGCCCAAAAGTTAAAGATACGTATTATACGAGAACTATACTATTAATTTTTTTCTGCCCGGAGGCCCGCCCCCTCATATTCCGTATGGGATGACCAAAACTAATTAAGTTATATCTATAGTCCGGTCTGAGGTGTTTTACACCATTATAGAGAAATATCCACTGGAATTTGTGTTTGTTTATAATTTTGTTTTGCCTCATGTAAACCTATTTTCACTTCAAGCTTGTTGCATTTAATACTGTGTAAATTTTGTGTTTTAAGACATAATTCAAACTATATCAATTCTTATTTACAATTAGTACGAACTGATAAAATGTTAAACTAATGGTAAATCTAAGTAAAAATTAGCTGACACAAATTCTAAAAAGTGCATAATATACCTGAGGGTTTTTTTCCCCAGAATTTCATAGTTCAAAGTGAGGAATTCGTGTTGTACACAAATAATTTACAAGTTTTACTAAGTCTGGTACAAGATCACAAAAACAGTGGCTGAAGATCCATTTTGAAGAAAACATTTTTCCATATGGTAAAAATAATATCTACTCCCTGATGACATAAGCAATGACTAGGATAACCTGGAAAATGATAATTTGAGTCTTGAGCCATGTCAGATAAGTATACAGATCTCCATCCCCATTAAAAACAGATCATGTTTTAGATTTTAACATTGGGGTCAACAGCCACAAATTGTTAATGTAATCTTATGTCTCTAAGCAATCACCATTCTAAGTACTGATCAGGTTTCATATTGAATGATCTTATAAGATTTACTGTTTTCACTGTGAATTGACCTAAAACTGATTTTGTCTGGTATAAGGACACCTTATTTACAGTACCTAATGTTCTTAAGCAGTTACCAATCTAAGGACTGATCAGGTTTGATATTGCTTAACTTGAATGATCACATGAGAACCAGTACAAGTTGATTTTATTGTAAGCAAATATACACAAACACATATCAAACAATAATCCTTTATACCGCATCAAGTAATTCCAAGTTTTATGTCACCACAATTATCATCCATTCATTTTCCATCTGATAATTGTGATTATACATGAAACTTCAAAATATGAATTGCCCAGTCGGCTGGGGCTATAGAATACACTGACTGCTTCTCTGCAGAGGGGTAAGACCCCCCCCAATGAGTGTCCTGGATATGACACTAAACAATCTGAGGGTGAGGTTCCAGCAGTGCTGGAGCTTTGGGGAATGCGGAGTACCCCTTCATTGTCATCGCTCCCAGGTCCACTCTGCCCTGGAGTGGTAGCACCTGATAGGGCCCTATCTATGGGTTAAATAGAACTAACGCTAAACTGAATTGTTTGAGTAAACTGAATAGCTTGAAATAGAAATGTTTTTGACAATTAAACCGTAATTACATTTAAACTGCTTATGCTTAACTGAATTATTTGAAATAGAACTGTTTTTCAACATTGAAACTGTATTTACACTTAACTGAATTGTTACATATAACTGCTTGAATAGTTTGAAATAGGAATGTTTTTGACAATTAAAATGTGTACTTATGCTAAACTGAATTGTTTTAAATAGAACAGATTATTTACATAAAAATCGATTTGGCGTTAAATAACCTACAAAGGTTGATATGCCATAAAACACAACAAACCAAACCAAACCATCAAAATATGAAACTAGTAATTCAGGATTTTATATCTTAAAACTACTCTGCTTCAAAAGCAAGGAGCACTTTCTTATTTAACTTTTATCCCCAGTTTGTTGTTTAATATATATATATATATATAATTTTTTGTTTTATATATATATATATATATATATATGGTCCCTACACAATATGACACAAGGTCATTTTTTAAATGATGTACATCCAATTTGAATACAGAGTTTTCTTTCTCTTGGATTAGTTGCCTAATTAAACTTAAAGATTCCAAATCTATCGTATTATTTATCTATAACTAGGTGGAAACAAATGGATTCGAGCATTTGCCAAAGGCATTAGCACAAAGTGAAATTTAGTTAGCCTCATCCAGGATTTGAACTCAGGTCACATGAAATATATATAAATGGCAATTTGAGTTAAAATCTTGTGTGTATATATATATATATATATATATATAAATAAATTAAGATAATAGGTTAATCCAAACTTTTTCAAAAGGTTTTTGAGTCTTTTACAGAACTTCAGGCTGACTTGACCTCTTGTCATTCACGTGAACTTCAAGATTGACCTTTTTTTACGTTATCATGCACTTTTTTCACTCAGGTTTTTTGAAGCAATTAATTAATAAAATAAATTACAAACAATACACCTTTTCATTCTCTCTCTTTTTTTTTTTTTTTTTTTTTTTTGGAGTCATTAATTTTGTCCTTTTACTTTTTTATTTTATTTTATTCTAATTCATTTTATTTTTTATATATTTATTATTCTATAATTTTCTGATCCTTTATTTTCAATTTTCCGGGAAAACTTGTAAAATAATAATTAACAAACGACTTTAAATTAAAAAAATATATATATACATTGCATAACTTTGGTTTTGATCCACCAGTCATTGCCAAAAAAAAAGACCTTTTGTTCCTCAAATGTTTTTTTTTTTTTTAATGTCTGCTGCTCCTTACTAACAAGATCTCCCTTCCACTCCCCACTCCCATGATTTTTAGTGTTAATGATAATAATTACATTGTTCCAGTAGAATTTCTATTATTGCTATTTTTTTTCTGTACTTTTTTTTTTTATCAATGTAGGTGCTTAAAAAGAAATACGGTCTTTTCAAATTCTTACAGCCTGTTGTTTTTTAGAAGGCCATAACCATTATTATTGTCATTGTCTTATCGGTTCCTTTATCTGAAACAATAATTGGGTTTTGCTCTCGACTCAATGAGACGTGGCTTGGTGCCCAGGCTTTTGGTGTGCTATTAATGCTTATTGCTATAAGGGGCCCATTCTCTAGTTGCCACCATAACCTTTTGTTTTGCAAAAGCATGGCTGAGATCTCATGTCACGCTTCATGCTGGCAGCTAGCTCTTCAGCCATCATTACAAATACCATTCATTGTTTAATTGTCTTTTAGACCAATATTCTTCATCAGGAACCACAGACCTTTGCTGTTTTTTGGGGGATTTTTTTTTTTTTGCTTTAATTACAATTTTGTCTTTGTCCTTCTTATTTATTTAATTTTTTTTTATATTTCACACTTTCTTTGTTTCTATTTTTAAGAATTTTTAATTGCTTAGATTTTTTTATTATTATTTTCCTGTTCTTTTTTTTTTTTTTTTTTATATTTTGGTCTTTTTTTCTTTTTTTTTTTTGTTTGCACTTTGATGGAAAAAAAGTTTTTATGTTGGTCATTGTCTTTTTCTCTTTCTTGTAAAAAAAAAATTAATTAAAGTTTTTGCAATTTTTTTCATTGGAGAATGATCTTAATTTTTGCTCAGGTGCAAAGTAGATTAATAAAAAAAGATTAATCAAAGGAATTGTTATACTTTCTTTCCTTTTCTTCATTGATAATCTGTTTTTTTTTTTTCCTTTTTAGTTTTTTTTCTCTTTTTTTTGTTTTATTTCTGTCAGAACTTTGTTTTTTTTTTCTTTTTAACATTAATGAAAACTTTCATTGCATTCTAAAAACCCTTTTTGATAACGATTTCTCTTTCTTTCCCTTTTCCCTTCTTTTTTTATTTCCTTCTACTTTTGTTCTTTTTTTTTTCTTCATTTTCTCTTTTCTTTCTCTAAGCTTTTTTTTTTCTTCCCTTTTTCTTTCATTAGTTTCGTTTGCTTCCTTTTGATTTTCCCCCTTTTTCTTCTGTTCTTTTTTTGTTTCCTTTTTCTTTCTTTCATTCCTTTTACTTTTTTCTCTTTTTTTTTCTTCTTTCCTTTACCTGTACTTTCTTTTTCTTTTTTTTTATTTCCTTTGACTTTTTCTTGCTTTTACCATAACTCACTTTTATTTTTCTTCTTATTTCCATTCATCATTTTTTTCACTCTCGTTTCTTTCATTTTCAGTCAGTTCTTTTATTTTTCATTATGATATTTTCAAGAAGATTTTAACTTTGTCTCTGTCATTTTTATCCTAGTTTTTAATTCTCTCTTTTTCTCGTCCCACGAAATTTATTCATTTTTATACGTTCCTTTATTTTCTTTTCTTTTTAATCATTATCTTTTCCTGCTTATTACTACTAAACAAACAAAATGTCCTAAGACGATTCTCAGAAAAAATAAAACCTACTTATCTCTCTAAGAAATTTTTATGAAAAAGTTTTCATTTCTCTATCATCCTAAATAAAAAAAAATTACAAAAAATTTTATTCCTTTATACAAAGCTTCGTTTTATCACTAGAAAAAAAGTTTAAATTTTAAAAGATGTTTAGCTTTTGGTGAATTTAATTTCTTGATTTTTGCTGCTTAAACTTAAGGCGTTAAAAGAAGTTAAAAAAACAAAAACAAAGCACTGTAATACCAGGAAAAAAATTTTCAGAGAAGAGGACATTTCTTTATGCTTCCACACGATTAATAAAAGAAAAAAAGCGTGGTGGGATCCAATTAATTAAGAGAATTACCGTGTTTGTATGTTTTGTAGTCAGGATTTCACAAAAATTTTGGGTTAAAAATTTGGTGTGTTTTGTATAAATGTTTTGCATATCATTATCATCATTTTGAGAGAAAAGTTATTCAGATTTATAAGAGCACTCAGATATATATATATATATATTCTGAAAGTGTCAATACCTATTACATATATATAGATGTGTTCCAAAAGTATTGATATTGAATATATATATGAAGAAGATGAGTTCAAAATGTATATATATATATAGAGAGAGAGGGAGAGAATAGACACAGTGATTATCAGTTTTTTGCTTATATAATCATGTGACCGAGGTTTGCATAGACGAGTAATTGACCCTTGCTAAGCACCGTTAACTCTGAGTCTATTCTATTCTAACTTCAGCAGATATCTATCTTCAGTATTGAGCTCTTAGTATTTTGAAATATATCGAACAACATTATATATATATATATATATATATAGTGAGAGAGAAAGAGAAAAATTGATAACAACAATCTAAGTGGAAGGAGAGATTTATTGAGAGGTCGACACTATAGCGTTTTGGTTCTACTGAACCAACATCAGGACCATAAGGGGTGATATTAGTGATTTTAAGTCAGCGATGGATGTTTAAAACATTTTTTTAAAACATCCATCGCTGACTTAAAATCACTAATATCACCCTCATGTTCCTAATCAGTAGAACCGAAACACTATGGTGTCGACCTCTCAATAAATCTCTCCTTCCACTTGGATCGTTGTTATCCATTTTTCTACATATTATCAGATCACAATCCTTTATTTACTTTTCATATATATATATATATATATAAAGTGTGTTAAAAAAGTGTGGCTACTAAATGTATATATATATTTACAGGAGGAATGTTAAAAAAGTTTTGAACTAGATCTTTAATGTTTGGGATTTTATAATTTAAATGAAAGTATTCTCAGATGAACAACTTATGTAATAATTAAGTGATGATATCTCAACATCTAAACTTTGTCCAGACAAATCAATATTCATTACATTTTAAACAGTAAAATTTGCTAAACACAAGATTTTACTTGTGCAACTTGGTGCAATTAAGATTTTGAGATCATGGAAAACCTTCATGGAAATACTTGTCATTGTATTGTATAAAGTTTTAAAATTCAAAACAAATTTGAATTTTAAAAGTTCATATTATATCATGAGAAGGTTTTGAGGTTCATGTACATATATATATATATGTGTGTGTGCTAAGTGCTCTTAGGTTAAAGCCAGTTATGATGCCTGTTTTGATTTTGTTGTAGTGGTGGGAGTAGAAATGTATGTAATGGTTTTTGTTTGTGGGTTTGTAGTAGATTTTAAAAGTTAGACTGTTATGAGATTTAATGATTAGGATGTCCAGGAAGGGTATGGTGTAATTCGTTTCTTTTTCATAAAAATCATTTGATGGAGGTTCAACATAGTTTAGTTTTTCTGCAATCTCTTCAATTTTCATGTTTTGGGATAAGAAAATATTTCAAGAATTTTTATTGAAACATTAGTTCTCTACTCTGTCTCAAGAGATAATTTTGAGGTGCTTTGACCAATGGAAAACTGACTGGAATGAGTCTGTTAACTACTAAGAAGAAAATTTTGATGAAAATTCATTCATTCATTGTTCATTTCTATCTTTAAAAATACAGCTTCAGTCATTATACATTTTAGCATACTTAATATATATATATATATATATATATATATATTAGAATAATTTTTTCTTAAAAAATTGTTTTTTTACTCTGTATTAAGTCACTTGTTTTCAAAGAAATCAAATGCTCAGAACTTTAGTACACAGCTTATATATATGTATATATATATATACACACACACACATGCATGTGCATATGACATTATGCTAATGTCCATCAAAAAAGTTTTTAAATAGAGATGAGCAATTCTTTCATATTAAAATGCCATATTAAAATTTATTGCTCACTTTCGGGCTAAACTCAATAAATTTTTCAGAATTTATAATAAAATCTTAAGTTTAAACTTTTAGTTAATAATTAACTGAAAATTTCATTAATATATATATATATATATATATAACTTAGTAGAAGAACTCAACTAACTTTTTAGTGACTTTTTTTATGATTGCTTTTTTTACTTCTTTTTTTTTCTTAAAAAGCAATGAGATATCAGGTTTTAAGAATAGATGTGGACAATTTTTATAAGGTGGTGTGAGGCTGCATTTGATATTTTAGAAGACCACACACAGCCTCAAGACTACAAGTTAGCCAAACTTAGTCTTGATCCAAAAAAGCTTTTTCTCTTGTCATTGTAATTGTTCTCTGAAATGTAATATGGTCAAGTGCCCTTACCATTGATTAAAATTTGAAATCAGCCATTTGAGTTAAATTTAGACTGGATTTGACCCAGTGCAAAAAATGAATGGATAAATACTTAAAATATTACGCAAAAAATATAAATATGAATATTCAATGTACATGATTCTTCCACTTTTAGGCATAAAATAAACCTATACTAGTTGGTATGCCATTAAAATCATTCAGTCAAAATAGTCTAAAAGTGTATAATGAATTATCTGAAGTATGTGTTCAAGTTGAACTCAAATATGTTTAGTTTGACTTATACTTGATAAATCAGTATTATACTTAGAATGAAACAAAAGTGTTAGATGCATAAAAAGAAAAGCCTTAGACGGCTTTCTTTATGTAAAAAAATGAAAATTCATTATTTTGACATTGGCATAAGCACTCCCAACTTTACATAGCCAGTAAATATTATTTGCAGATTTCAGAATCCACAGAGAAGATAGTCTTGAAACTTTATTCGACACCAATTTTACAATCCACAGACATCTTAAACCTTATTCACTGTAAATTTCATGATCCACTGGGGAGAGGGTCTTGAAACCTTATTCACGACAGATTTCATGGTTATCTGTTAAGAGGGTCTTGAAACCTTATTCACAACAGATTTCATTGTCCACTGGTAAGAGGGTCTTGGCCCCTTTTTCACCACAGATTTCATTGTTCACTGGTAAGAGGGTCTTGGAACCTTTTTCACCACAGACTTCATTGTCCACTGGTAAGAGGGTCTTGGAACCTTATTCACCACAGATTTCATTGTTCACTGGTAAGATGGTCTTGGAACCTTATTCACGACAGATTTCATGGTTCACTGTTAAGAGGGTCTTGGAACCTTTTTCACTACAGATTTCGTGGTCCATGGACAAGAAGGTCTTATAATCTTCATCTTCTGAGATTTCACAATCCACAGGAAAGAGAGTTGGAATATTCTACCCCACAGATTTTACTATCAACCAAAAGATGGTCTTGGAACCTTATTTCCCACAGATTTCATTGTCCACTGGTAAGAGGGTTTGGAACCTTTTTCACCACAGACTTCATTGTCCACTGGTAAGAGGGTCTTGGAACCTTTTTCACCACGGATTTCATTGTTCACCGGTAAGATGGTCTTGGAACCTTATTCACCACAGATTTCATTGTTCACTGGTAAGAGGGTCTTGGAACCTTATTCACCACAGATTTCATTGTTCACTGGTCAGATGGTCTTGGAACCTTTTTCACCACAGATTTCATTGTCCACTGGTAAGAGGGTCTTGGAACCTTTTTCACCACAGATTTCATTGTTCACTGGTAAGATGGTCTTGGAACTTTTTCACCACAGATTTCATTGTCCACTGGTAAGAGGGTCTTGGAACCTTTTTCACCACAGATTTCATTGTTCACTGGTAAGATGGTCTTGGAACCTTTTTTACCACAGACTTCATTGTTCACTGGTAAGAGGGTCTTGGAACCTTATTCACCACAGATTTCATTGTTCACTGGTAAGAGGGTCTTGGAACCTTTTTCACTACAGATTTCATTGTTCACTGGTAAGAGGGTCTTGAAACCTTATTCACCACAGATTTCATTGTTCACTCGTAAGAGGGTCTTGGAACCTTTTTCACCACAGATTTCATTTTTCACTGGTAAGATGGTCTTGGAACCTTTTTCTCCATAGATTTCATTGTTCACTGTTAAGAGGGTCTTGGAACCTTTTTCACCACAGATTTTATTGTTCACTGGTAAGAGGGTCTTGGAACCTTTTTCACCACAGACTTCATTGTTCACTGGTAAGAGGGTCTTGGAACCTTTTTCACCACAGATTTTACAATCAATGGGAAAGGAAATATTTGTACCTTAATCACCATAGATTTTACAATTAACAGGGAAGTGGCACTTGGTAACTTATTCACCACTGATTTTACAATCAATGGGGAAGAGAGTCTTAGAACATTATTTACTACAGATTTTACAATCAACCAGGAAATGGTCTTGGGATCTTATTCATTTCAGATTTTACAATTAATGGGGAAAATGGTCTACAAACCTTATTCACCACAGATTTCACAATAGACCTGGAGGAAGGTTTTGAATCTTATTCACCATAGATTTTACAATTAGCTGGGAAGTGGGTCTTGAGACCTTATTTACCACAGATTTTACCATCAACTGGAAGATGGTCTTAGGACATTATTCACCAGATTTTACAATCAATTGGGAAGATGCTCTTGGAACATTTTTCACCAAAAATTTTACAATCAACCAGGAAGGAGGTCTTGGGACCTTATTCGCCACAAATTTTACAAAGAACCAGGGTGATGGCCTTGGGACCTTTTTCACCACAGATTTTAAAAGAACCAGGAAGGTAGTCTTGGAACCTTATACATCACAAATTTTACTATCAACCAGGTATATGGTCTTGGAACCTTATTCACCACAAATTTTACAATGAACCACGAAGATGGTCTTGGAGCCTTATTCACCACAGATTTCACAATCAATCTGGAGGGGGGTCTTGGAATCTTTTTCACTCCAGATTTTACAATCAACAGGGAAGTGGGTCTTGGGACTTTATTCACCACAGATTTTACCACCAACTGGTAGATGGTCTTGGGACCATATTCACCAGATTTTACCATCAACCTGGAAGATGGTCTTGGAACATTTTTCACCAAAAATTTTACCATCAACCAGGAAGGAGGTCTTGGGACATTATTCAACACAGGTTTTATGAACAACCTGGAAAATGGTCTTGGGACCTTATTCACCAGATTTTACTATCAATTAGGTATATGGTCTTGGAACTTTATTCGCCACAAATTTTACAAAGAACCACAAAGATGGTCTTGGGACCTTATTCACCAGATTTTACTATCAACCAGGTAGATGGCCTTGGAACCTTATTCACCACAAATTTTACTAAGAACCAGGAAGATGGTCTTGGGACCATATTCACCACAGATTTTACAAAAAGCCCGGAAGGCGGTCTTAGGACCTTATTTACCACAGATTTTGCAAACAACCTGGAAGCGGGTCTTGGGATCTTATTCACCACAGATTTTGCAGTCAGCCGGAGAGGAGGTATTGGGACCTTATTAACCACTGTTAATGAGATCCAGCGGTACCTTCATGTTCTTATAAAATACTTGGATGATTTTTTAAAGATTTTTTTTATGCCTTTAAGAACTTACTTTTTGTTTTTGTTTTTTCCTAACATCTTGTAAGAAACCTGTGTAAAAAAAAGAAAATACTGGCCGAGATTTTTTAGTATTGTTCTTAGATGCAATAATATACAAGAAAGTGGGGATGAAAATAAAAATATCTTTTTTCCTCTTCTCTTTCAATGCGTTTGTCTCTATCAGATGTCTTCTGCTGAATTTAAGTGTATGTCTTACTTTCTTAAAAATTTTGATATTTGTACAAAATATAAGTTTATTGCTTATGACAAAAATTTATAGTTGATGTTTCCTCTGAAAGAAGAAATAAACTTCTTAAATTATTTTTTTAATTTAGATTTTTTTGGGGGTTGGGGATGAGCACACTAAGGCACACAAAAGAACTTTTGAGACTGGAAAAAAGAATAGAAGACCCCCTCCCCCAGCAATAATCACGTTAGAGCGAAAATTTTTATGTACAAGTTTTATATATTTTTACCATTAAGTGTATATGTGTAAATACTGGTATATGCAGTTCTCACATTTACTTATATCTTAGAAAACAACGATACTGTTGGTAAACACATATTTCCCTTCTCTCTTTAACATATATTCTTAAATAATGGTTATTGTCCAAGGAAATGGACATGGTGACCCCAAGGTTAAAACTTGGATGAGACTGTTTGCATTTCACATAGTGCTAATACCTTTGGGGAAAGAAATCCAACTATTCTCTCTCCAGCTATAGGTAAATAGCAGGATAGACTTTGCCCTTTAACCTTAGTTTGGCAACAAGCCTAGGAGAAGACTTAAAATTTGTAAAACTCCACCTAAATATTGACCTTGTGTCACATCTATCTCATAAGGAAGGGTTGGTTGAATATATATAGTTTCAGCTTGTTAGTTTAATGACATATCAACCTTCCTGGGATATTTACTGAAAAAACCATTTTCATAGAATAGCAGCAGTGGCACCACTATTAAACAAATAGCTGGAGGGACTAAGAGAGCTCATACCTTTTCCAAGAGTATTAGTCCAAAAGTGAAAGTAATTGTGTGGCCGGAGTTTGAACTCACTTGCTAAAATGTTACCATCTACCATCTTAACCACTACACAATGTGAGCTCCCCACCATACATATGACTCAAAACTTTTTAAATTTAGTTAAGTTTTATACAAAGATTGTATTTAATAACTAAAACTTATATACTAATGTTAATAGTATATGTTAGTTACCAATTTCATTGTTTCCTTTATGTTATGCCGTGATCTTTTATCTTGGAACATCTATTCACTTTTTGGATATTGCTATCTCATACATCTGCTGCTACCATCTTGTAATTCTAGCCCATTCAGTTGGGGCTGTAGAATACCTTGACTGCATCTCTGCTTAGGGGTAAGATCCTCCCACCAACAAATGTCCAGGATATGACACTAAACAATCTAATGGTGAGGTTCTAGTGATGCTGGAGCTTTGGAGAATGCTAAGAACCCCTTCATTGCCATTGCTCCCAGTTTCACTTTGGCTCAGAAAGGTAGCACCTTATAGGGTCCTATCTATGAGTCAAATAGAATGGTTTGACATTTAAACTGTGTCCAGCTAAATTGAATTGTTAGAAATAGAACTGTTTGATCATTGAACTGTGTGTAAACAAATGATTGAAGCTTAATTGAATTGTTAGTGATACATAGCAATACTTAGAGTTATTTAACTGTGTGCAAAAGAATTAGCTTATGCTTGTTTAAAACCTTATCAACAAAATGTGTTGATAAATCATATCTAATATACATGTATAAAGAGGGTTTGGCATTAAATAACCTACAATTGTTGATATGCCATAAAACCCAACCAACCAAACCATCTTGTCATTCTCATTTGTTATCTCTATTCTCATTATTTCATATCATTGATGTCATGCCAGTGAGATCACTAACAATGAAACCGCATTTTAATTTTTATTACTTGGCAACAACTTGGCTGACTAATTCAAAATTACAATCAGTTGTATTCTACACATGCACCTGATCAATTTCCCTAGGAAAAATATTTCTTGTAATTTTTTCAAAGTATTTTAAAAAAAAGCCCGGAAGTAAAACAAAAAGATTTTTAGATAATTTGACCTGTCTAGTTACTTGTCTTTTCTGATGTTAATTCTTCCAGAAATGGGTGATCATTCTATATTGCATTAAAATATGAAAGTGAACCCCTTTGTAAAATGGAAAATATATGTTGTATTTTTTATAACAAAAAACATGGTGGTTTGTTTGAGGGTCTAATTAGTTGAAATCACAAAAAAAAAATAAATAAGGGGAAATTTTTTTACCCTGTGAATTTAAATGGATGCCCGTGTAAAGTTATACCATACAATCTAACTTTCAACTTCTATTCATCTAACTTTAATTTGTCCAATGAAAGCTAAGCATTCAACTGACCTTAAACTGTCAATCACATCTATTTGACACCAATGCTTATGGGACAACTGTTTTAAATCTTTTAAAACTATCTGCACTGAAAGCCAAATAATAGAGACTGCGAATATATTATTTATCCCATCATGAACACACTACAATCTAAATTTAAAGCCTCTAACAGAAAGTTGTAATGTAGAAGAAAAGTTCAAATTCTCTTTCCACTTATAACAGAACGTTTCTCGGATGTTAAAAACTATTGAGTACATATAAAAAAGGGTTGTTATTCATGGCAGTGGTGGTGGTTGTGGGTGAATGGTTGGATTCTTTTGTGAAGATTCCGGGGGTTCATATCTGTCTCTTTTTTTTTTCTTTTTACCTCATTCACTAGTTTTCTTTTGTCTTTGGGAAGGGGCAAGAGAATTAAGGACGGAAAAAAAGAGAAAGGATACCTTTAAACTCGAAACTTTATTTTGGGGTTTAACTACAATTCTGTGGTGAAAATATTTTCCTGAACAAGTAAAAGAAGTCGCATTTCCCAGAGAAGGTGTTGAAATATATTAGTCATTTTTGATGAGTTTTAAAGGTGAAATTTATCAATTGTCCAGTGGGTGTTTTCAGTGAGGTATGTTTAGTAGTGAGGGCTATGAGCAGGAGATACAGCTGGTTACTAGGCCCCTGGACCCAATTAGCATATGCACTCACAACTAGTAGCTGAGAGAAAAGAGATCAGTCCACTCACTATTGAAATGCCTACTAAGCAATTTTTTCTTTTGGCACCGGGAAGCCCCTCTTTTTAAGCATGCGGCAATTTCCTTTCCTGTCAGAGGCCTCCAGGGAACTACTATTTTTGAAATTATTTATTTAATTTTTTAAATTTCTTTTTTTAAAACCCCACAAAACCGAATTTGCACTGGATTTTATGGAAAATATAACATCTATATTCTAACTTTTTAAAATACCTGTAATGGTAGAAAGTGATTGGGGAGAAGAATTCAAACAATTTTTGCATAAGATTCAACCAAACTTGAATGCGAAGATAGATTTTTGTACCAGATATAATTCAAGATGATATTTGTTAAGAGAATTTTGACCTAAAATGACCGAACATGGGTTGACATACCAGAAAGTCAAACAACCAACCTTAAAAGAAGACACGGCTCATTCAGCTGATGCTGTAGAATACTCTGCTGGTGAGGGATAAAACTTTCTCGCAATGAGTGTTGTGGATATGACTCTTAACAATCTGATAGTGAGGCACCAGTAATGCTCAAGCTTAAGTGAATGCAGACCATTTCTTCATTGCCATCACTCCCAAGTCCACTCTGACCAAGAGTGGTAGCACCTGAAAGGGTCCTATCTAAGGGTCAAATAAAACTGCTTGATATTTAAACAGTGTGCAAACAAATGACTTAGAATAAATTGAGTTGTTAGAAATAGAACTGTTTGATCATTTAACTGTGTGTAAACAAATGACTGATTTTAAATTGAATTGTTCGTGATACATAGCAATACTTGGAATCATTTAACTGTGTGCAAAAGAATAAGCTTATGCTCATTTACAAATGTTATCAACAAAATGTGCTCACAAATCATTTATTTCTAATGTATATGTGTAAAGAGGCTACTGCATTGAATAACCTATAATGGTTGATATGCCATAAAACCAAACCAAACCAATTAAAAGAAGACAGATTTTTACTAAAACTGACAGAACTGTATAAATTTTATCTGAACTCTGAGATGAGGGATTAACATAATTATTCCTTGATGTACTCTGATGAGTATCCTCATCTTGGTTGTTAAGATTAATTACATCATTTTGGCTTTTCTACACTCTAGCCTTCTCAACCTGTTGACTGGGATTAGAATGTGCTGATTGCATTCTCTGCAGCAAGTAGTAAGTAAAGTTGGCAACTGTAGTTGTGGGCGACCTGAAGGCTCCCCTTTCAATAGCTACTACACCGTGGTGTAGGTGAGGGTGTTACTCCATTTCCTGGATTGCTCCACTTTACCCTTGATCCTTACTTTATCATGCTGAGTTTTAAACAAAGCAGCATCAAGTACCATTTTTTGAGTCTTTGGTATGACTCGACTTGGGATTGAACCCCAGTCTCCCGGACCATTGGCAAACACTCTAACCATTATGCCAAGCCTCCCGTATACTCCAAAAAATGGGGTATCCAGTATGAAACTAAATTATTTGTATTGAATTGGATTACTTGGTATCATATAATTGTATGAAAACAAATGCTTATAGAAATTAGAGTAATTAAAAAATGCAAAGAAATATTCACAAATGAATCAAATTTTGGCAATGAATAATCCATAAGGAGTTTATGTGCCATCAATCAAACCAACTAACTATATATACAAAGGTTGCTCAAAAAGTTCTAAGTTTCATCCAGAATAGTCATACACCTCTCAGCTTTATATGGGTCTCACTTACACAGAAATTATGATAGAAATTTGAATTACTTTTTCTCATAAGAAGTGATAATGTATTGCCACAATAAAAACGTTCAGCTATGGATCTTCCTTGTGGGTAAGGCTTAGAACGTTTTGGAACAACCCTTGTGAGGGTGTGTGTGTATATATATATATATATATATATATATATATATATATATATATACACACACTCACATTCACATAAATTCACTGGATTTTAAAGATAAAAAAA
The DNA here is from genome assembly GCA_963585895.1 of Sepioteuthis lessoniana. NCBI lineage: Eukaryota > Metazoa > Mollusca > Cephalopoda > Myopsida > Loliginidae > Sepioteuthis > Sepioteuthis lessoniana. Next base: position 77,048,642 of record OY757927.1, on the reverse strand, counting down.
TATATTTATTGTAACATTGAAAATAATCACTGAGGGTAGAAAGTGCTCTGGGAAGAAATTTAGTACAATACTTGTCTAAAACATGAGTTTAAAACTTAAAAAATCTTGCCGGATAAAAAAAAGAATGAATAAAAAGAACTTTGTTTCAGTTTTTAACAAAATATACTAAAGAAAAAGACTGCTACCTAAAAATATCTAAGATATACCCTTGTTAACAGGAACTTAGATTACAAAGAATCACAGAGGATTACCAACTGAACAAAAAAAAGAATTAACATTTTAAAAATCAGACATTTCTTTTTATGCAAATTCATTCAAAAGGGATAACTGTTTATAGGGCTCAAAATTCATTATCATGATCCATTTACATATATATATATATATATATATATATAGTACTTATCTGTGAATGTATTATGTATGCATATGGAAATATATATATGCAAAATAACAGATTTTTATATATATGTTGTACATTGCTATAAAACTGCTTGTTCACGCATTTGTTCATGTATATAGCCACCAACACTTGTATGATAAACAAATATGCCAATATTATATATCTTTATATATATATATATATATATATATATACATATATATTTATATATGATTTTATGTGTTCATATAATCATGTTGACAGTTGGCAAATAGTGTCAGTCCATTCTAAGAAAACACAGCTTGCCTTGCTCATATTTTTGAGTTATAAAAACATGTTTTTAAGAGAAGTCATTTTCACTTGTCAAAACTTTTTGCTATTAAACAATAAAACTCTATTACTATTGGCCTCAACTTTTGTCAATTAGAATGTGTAGAGTGGCTGGAAGACGATGAAAAAAATATGCAAAGAAAATACAGCCAAAAAATAGAAATACATACACACACACACACATATATGGAACATTTTCTTTCTTTCTGGAAATGTTTAAATCAATGGAACAACATACTAAAACAAGTCTGTCTAATCTTCACACTTTGTGTCTTTTTTTTGTTGTGTATATTTAAAGGAAAAAATACAAAAACGAATTGCCAAACATTTTTTTAATGTTTATTTTTTTACTGAATGACATATGAGAAATTGAGGTTTTGTGGTTGTTTGTATATGATAAGCCAAGTGCTTAAACTGTCAAAGAATTTATGGAATTGCCAATGCTTTTGTTTATAAGGCTTTCACACTATTGTGTGTCCAAGCCAATATTTTGTTCTGTTTATTTCCTTTTGTTTGTTGACCCCCTTCAGATATTATATGCATTCAAGGAATGACGCTATAAAAGACTAATACAATCTGCTGTGACAGTTTACAGCCAACCAGTTGACCCACCCCATTACTACCCCTCTGGAAAGTTTGGGATTCTAAGTGGGTCTTGGACAAATGCCAGAACCTCAACACTTTCCTTAAATTATCAATGGTTATTCCAAAATGAATTCTGATGTATATGTCATAAAAAAAATGTTAGAGAATTATTTGAAAAACGTGATGTGGTTTATTTTGAAAGAACTTGATTAATAGGTGTATTTTTCATCATTGGCCACCCCTTTCCCTAGAATGATCTAAAGGAAATTAAATTGTAAATACAAAGACATTTATTACTAACTGATTCAGCAGAGAATAAAGCGTCTTTGAAAAAATTTAATATTATTTGAGATGTACAGGGGGTCATGGATAAATTTTATATCATTATGTAATCTAATGACTTGACCAATTCTTGTTCAAATCATCTCAAATTTTAACAGCATTTGTAGAAACATCTCAAAATTCTATCTTTAATGTTTAAATGTCATTTCTTTTCCAGTGAATGGCATTTCTATGCCTGAAAAGAAAAAAAAAAGATGAATATTAATTGAGCTATTTCTGCAAATGCTTTAAAAATTTAAGATCACTCCAACAAGAATAAGGCAAGTTATTAGATTACAAAAGGATATCAATATTAGAAACACCCTCGATACTTTTGGATGGAAACATGATGCAAGCTTTGCCCTATTTGTGGGTCTTATAATATGCTAACTATATCTCCTGCAGGGGGATAAGACCCTCCCTGCAAAAAGGGTGCTGTCCTGGATTATGACTCTCAACTATATCTGATGGTATGGCTCCAGTGGAGAAGATCTGGGAAGTGTGGAGTATCACTTAATTGCCATTACTTCCAAGTCCACCCTGATCCTAAGTGGTAGTACCTGTTAGGATGCCATCTATGGGTCAAATAGATCTGTTTAAAAATGAAATGTATTCTACTGGAACATGTGCAAAACAACAAAACAAAACAAAAAAACACTTAAGAAGCAAGTAGAAAAACCTGGACAGGTTGACATGCCATTAAAATCAATCAGTCATAAGCTAAATAAACATGAGAAAAATATGGTTAAAATGGCTGGAGTCTTTGTGGTGTAATGGTTAAAGCATTGGACAGTGAGATCGTAGTAAGCAAGTTCAAACCCCAGTCATGCAATTACATTCACGGCGCATCTCCAATCTCGCTCATTGAACATTGTGTCACTTTCAGACATGATAGTAGGCTCTTATTGCTCTTGGAATTTGTATACAACTGGCCAACTAGTTGATGGTCTGCAACAAAAAAAAGAAAACCAGTTTTCATTAAACAGAAATGGAATCATTTCATCTTTTCTAGGACGACAATTTTATCGTTCCATCCAGTAGTTTATTTAATGCCAAGTCTATTTTTATACAAATAATCAGTTCTATTTCAAACAATTCAGTTTTAGCCTGAGTACACAGTTTAATTGTCAAAAAAACTTTTCTATTTCAAGCTATTCAGTTTAGTCAAACAGTTCTGATTCAAACAATTCAGTTTAGTATAAGTATAATTTTTGTTCACTCATAGTTAAATGTCAAAACAGTTCCATTTTAAACAATTTAGTTTAGCACAAGTATGCAGTTTGAATATCCATTCAGTTTAGCATAAATACGCAGTTTGGTTCTATTTGACCAATAGATAGGGCCCTATTGGGTACTACTGCTCCGGGCCAGAGCAAACCTTGGAGCGATGGCAATGAAGGGGTACTCAGCATTCCCCAAAGCTCCAGCATCACTAGAACCTCACCACTAGATTGTTTAGTATCATATCGAGGACACTCATGGGGGAGGGGGTCTTACTCCTCTGCAGAGATGCAGTCAGTGTATTCTACAGCCCCTGTCAGCTGGGCAATCATTTTCATAGAAGGCCATATAATATGAAGTAATGTCTTGCATAGAAAGCCATATAAATGTAGTTCCTTACATTGAAGACCACATATGAAATATTCCCATATTTTGAAGACCATAAAAGATGAAGAAGTCCTTTATTTAGAAACACATGAAGTCAGTATCAAAGGCAGTATCATACAAAGTCATCACTTATTTAGAAGGCCATATAATATGTAATAGTCTATTACATAAAAAGCTGTATGATATAGAGTAGTCTCTTACATAGAAGGCTATATATATATATGAAGTATTCCTTGACAGAGAAGGCTATACAATATAATGTAGTCCGGTACATAGAAAATTATACATGAAGTATTTTTGTACTGAGAAGGCCACATAAAATTAGGTGTTCCTGTACTTACGGAGTTAAAAAAAAAAAAAGTTGTAAAAGTTTTCTCTGCCAATTTTTTGTGTTCGGTTTGAGACGAGGCAACTGTTGAAAAACTTGGAGAAACTTTCCAGATAGAATTAGTGGAATGTAAAATGTTACCTGTACTTTGCATCCAGTCAACTATTTTTATCATCAACCCCCCCCACTCCACTCTTTATTCCAGTGTTGTATTTTACCTGCTGCACATTTACGTTTTTCCTGCATTCATTTGTTTACCTCATCTGTATAATAATGAATAACTTGCACCATAAAATCTACCTTTGCACTTAACTATAAGTGCATAATTTTGGGACCTCTCAGGAATTTTCTATTTAAATATACGTATTATATATACATGTGCACATATTTCCATTTAAATGATGTAGGTCTGTCTGTCTTCCTTCTATTTATCTCTCTCTCTTTCTATATATATATATATATATATATATAGCTTGGTACAGGGGTTTAGTTTTAGGGCAAGTGGAGATCATTGAACTCACTGCATCTGTTATGCTCAAATGGGCCAATTGGGTAACTACCAAGTTGTCACTTCATAACAACAACCCTGTGTATATGTGTGTATATATATATATATATATATGTATGTATGTATATACACACACACACATGCAACCCAGACTAGAGGGAGTATCCTCATAGCGTTATGGTTAAAGCAATGGACTGCAGAATCGTTGTAAGTGAGTTCGTACTTCAGTCGCGCTATTACGTTCACTTTTGGGCAAATACCCTTAGGAAAGGTATGAACCCCCTTATCCTCCCAGCTATTGGTTAAGTAGTACCACTACTTTTCTTCTAGGAGAATGGCTTTGGCATTAAATAACCTAAAAATGGTTGATATGCCATTAAACACAGAAACCAAACCAAACAACCCAGAATAATATCGAACTACAAATACTTGATATGATATATATATAATATGAGTTCATAATTCAATATTTTTCTGGGTTGCTTTTCTGTAAGGACAATGAGCACTTTTTCTTTCAAATTTTTCTCATTTGCCTTTATCTGTTTTATTATATATGTACAAGAATCAAAACATTTGAAGCCTTACCCAGAAAGACAAACTAATCTGAACACATTTGAGGTGGCAGCACTCTATAACTTATAAAACTAGAATAACAAATTCAGATTTTTTGATCTTTTTTTAGTAGTAGTATGTTGCCCCAACAAAAATACTTAGCAATACTCTTCTTTGTGGATTAGATTTGAAACTTTTCAACAACCCTTGTTTATACATATATATCTATATGTATATATCAGTAATATCCAGTCAGCATCTAAAGATAATGGATGTGGATTATTTGTGTATTGAGTAGATGAGGAATTTCATAAAATCTATTGGAGTGCTCGATGTATAGCTATTGTTATATATTCTCCAACCAGGTGTTATATAAAAACCACATACAGAGCGTATACAATGCAATTAGAAAAAAACTCAAACCTGGTTAAATTGTTATTATAAATTGATTTCGGCAAAGAATATCATTATACTCTTTGTCTTATCAGATGACTTTACATGTTTAATTTGAGGTTGAAAAACAGCAAATATGGATTACAGTCTATATAGATGTGTGAAAAATAAGAAAGGAAGAAGAAAGAAAAAAACTACAGAAATTAAAAGTAAAGGATATCAAAACAATTAAGTATTAGAAAAATTAAGAAACCAGCAAAAGAATTGTTAAATATAAAGAATTGAGACTACAACACTCAGTATACGGAGAGACGCCCTTTTGTACTCGTCCTCATTCCCCTATCACATAAACAAGTATGGCTGTCCCTTCTCTTCTGGTCCAAGAAAAATGCTCTCTTTTCTCGAGAGTATCAAGGGAGGTAACTTGCATGACTTAACAAAGGTGTTCCTGTAAATTAACTCATCCTAATTTGAACATATGCTAGATTTTGGTAGCCAGTGGAATTTTATGAATAATGTAAGCTTGTAAACTTATCTTCATATATTTTTCAGTTTACTCCTTTTATATATGTTAAATCCCTCAGCTAATGGGGCCATCATATACCTCCTAAAAAAAAAAGAAAAAGAAATACCAGGGTCATACAAAAACTACCCCTTCTTATAAAACCAGAAAAACTAATTAAAATTTCTCTTCAGGTGAAGCCCAAACAAAGGTGAGATATCTGTGATAGATCTAAAATCTGTCAGCCACCTCCACCTTTGCTTTAGTTTTTCTGGTTTTATAACACGTGGCAGTATGTTGCCACAATAAAAATGTTCAGCTATGCCCATGTTTTTGGTTGTGGCTTAGAACTTTTTGAATAGCCCTGTGTGTGTGTGTGTATAAGTATATATATATATATATATATATATATATATATATATATATTATGGTATAGTGGCTCATACCACATGACTTCTGGTATCTCAGAAGAATAAAAGATGTGGTTCTTAAGCATGATCAGTACTGAAAGATCTTGATCATTAGTAAGACCAACCTCGTGTGTAACACCAACCGTGTGAGACTTACAATACTTGTTGGACTGTACCATTTCAGTCAATAAATAGTTAACTCTATTTCACTGTGTATCTCTTCCTTATTATGATACAACATATAAATATATATATATATATAGAAAGAGTGAGAGGTTAGGATAGCATAGGTACAGAGAAAACTGGGCTTGGGATTCTGAGTCCATTCTAATTTTTTCCTCAAAATTCATTGGTTCCCTAATTTGTTCATTCACATTGAAACAAATCATTGCTATCAGTTAAAATAAATTATTTTTATTAATTTGTGGTTTGTTCCATGAAGCTAAAAAGTTTTGCTATCAAATAAAATTGGTTTTGACTCATATTTGTGCTAAGTTTAATATTTATTGATTAAAAAAAAATGGGAAAAGGTTTTCAATGAGTGTTGAGTCCATGTTTATTTGCCTTTAGTTGTATATATCTAATGTGAGCCTAGACAGAGTCAATAGTACTTCTTGACTGTGTCTACACTATCCAAACCTAAATATGCTCTCTCAACTATATTGAGTACTTTATAAATATAGAAATATAGCAAGCCACATGAATATATTGTGCTTAAGATATATATATATATATAATAAAAAAAAAAATCAGAACAATCTTGAAATTCTTATGAAAATATATACACAGCTGAGTAACTTATATAACAATAAGGTTATAATATTTAGACATTTTGACAAATCATTAGCAGTTTATAGTGAAACACAGGATTGTGTGAGTGCAGTATCTTCCATACTCATCAAACCCATTTCTGTGCAACTCTTTATTATTTCTGAAACTTAAAATTCATCTGAAGGGTAAGATTTGAAAACTTTGAGGATGTTAAAAGAAATACAATTGTTCTGCTTCACACTATATCAAAAGAGTCATTTCAAAAGTGCTTTGACCAATTAAAAACTCAATGGAATAATGAATGGTAAAGAAGACTATTTTGAAGAAATGTAATATTTCAGTCATTGTCCATTTTTGTTTTATTAAATACAGCTTTACATGATATCTAAAGAAGAATTTTTGGAGATGGAAAACTTTGTTTCAATCTCAATGGGACGATATAGAAGAAAATAGATGTTTCATTCATCATTCATTTCTGTTGTGGTAAATACAGCTTCAATCTCAATACTTTTTAATGATACCTTGTATTTTAAAGAAAATTAATGTTTCAATACTCATTCATTTGTGTCTTAGTAAATACAGCATCAGTTTCAGTTCTTTTAGAACACACCTTTTAAATATTTTTTTCATTGCTTCTTTTATCGCATATCATGTCTTTTAAAAACTTGAAAAATAAAACCTTTTCTTTACAACAATTTTTCTCTTGATGATGACCTTAGGTTTAAACTAGTTGTGAATAGTTAAAAAATAAATGTCTACAAAAAATATTTCTATTTGCCATAACACTTTTCTTTATCTCTCTCTCTCTATATATATATATATTGTGCCGGCAAATTCTTTAAAATCCCAAAACGGGACTTTATTTTTGCATGTGTGAAGACAGGGCAGGTTGGCACTTGATCCCTTATAGAATAAGTCCTCGTTCAGAGTTTTTTTCTCAGGCATATAAGAACTGGTATATTATGTGGGGGATTAATTTATGGCCAGACTGACCGCCGCTGGCAAGGGGTTCCCAAATTTCACACTATACACACACCCACCAAGGCCACTAGACTTCCTCCCCTAGACAATGGAAGATATGGACCTATAGGTTTTAGTTGTAATAATATTAATTAGAGTAGTCGGCAATTCCAGTTTCCCGTATAAGAATTTAAAGGAATTTAGAGTTCAATTTTAAGCAAGATAACATAAGGCGAATAGAAGCTGGAAAAGAAACATGAAGTAACAAATTCGTAGTAGACGCCACAAATAACAACTTAGACCACGTTGGAACATTAAAATACATGACTCTTTTACTATACAAAGATATACACCTTCAACGTGTCAAATATATAATAAATGAACAGTCCATGAACATAAATGTCTTTCTTCTTTTCTTGTCTTTCGTTTTTCTTCAAATTGAGAGAGAGAGAGGGTATACAAAATTTGGTATAAGGAGAAACAGTCCCAAGGGTATTTATCTTATTTCTTTGATGGAGTTCCATGGAGAATCTTTCTTCTTTTACGGGCTAATAGACTTTATGCTATTTTTAATACTGGCTTGAAAAAAATGGCTTCTTCATGTCCGAGATATTCTTTTGTCGTCTTCTACTGGCTTTGGCTCCGTCTGCCCCGAACCCTGTCCAACAACTAACCTTTTTCTTTTCTATTTCCGCTGACGGGAAGGAGTCCACACTTCCGTTTTGGGGTCCCAGCCAATCATTTGGCTTCTCTCTCCTTCCTTCCTGTGTCAGGCGACCCGAGTGAGGTTACCAAGGATAAACATCTGTAGGTTTCCCCTCTGTGACCTACATTCTTTCTTAACGGTCATTCTTTGACGGCTTGCTACTGTTAATTCAGCTAAGAGGATAGAAGTAATCATATTTCTATCTTCTCAAGGGGACACCACGTGACAATATATATATATAAAAGAACAAAAAACTTATCATCCTGATAATGACCTTTGCTCAAAACTAGTTGGCAACAATTAAAAAAATAAATAATTATCATATTTACCAACCCCTCCGCTTGAGCAGGATATGACACAAGGTCAATTTTCAAGCGGAGTTTAACAGATTCGAATTGAGAGTTTTCTTTATCCTAGACTAGTTGCCTCACGAAGGCTGAAGAACTCAGTCTGCCCTACTATTTACCCATAGCTGGAGGGAGAATTATTGGATTCATACCTTTCCCAAGGGTATTAGTGCTATGTGAAATGCAATCAATCTTGTCCAGGATTTGAACTCATGTTGCAGTGTCCAATTCCTACAACAATAACCATTACACCACAGGCACCTCCAAAAAATAAATAATTATAAAAAATATTTCTATTTACCTTCACACTTTTCTTGATCTTTCTCTCTCTCTCTCACCCAGTCGGCTGGGGCTGTAGAATACAACAACTGCTTCTCTGCAGAGGGGTAAGACCCCTCCCTAACAAGTGTCCTGGATATGACACTAAATAATCTAATGGTGAGGTTCCAGTGATGCTGGAGCTTTGCGGAATGCAGAGCACCCCTTCATTGCCATCGCTCCCAGGTCCACTCTGACGCAAAATGATAACGCCTGATAGGGCCCTGTCTATGGGTCAAGTTGAACTAACTGTGTACTTATGCTAAACTAAATTGTTTGAATTAGAACTGTTTGACTTAACTGAAGAGCTTAAATAGAAATATTTTTGACATTTAAACTGTACTCTTATGCTAAACTGAATTGTTTGAAATAGAGCTGACTATTTGCATAAAAATGGATTTGGCATTAAATAACCTACGAAGGTTGATATGGCATAAAAACCAATCATATCTCTCTCTCTCTCTCTATATATATATATATAAATAAAAGAAAAAAACTTTTCTCCCCAAAACATCCTGCTGATGACCTAAGCTCAAAACTAGTTGAGAATAAGTAAAAAATATTTCTATTGGCCTTAGCACTTTTCTTCATCTCTATGTCTCTCTTGCCCAGTCGACTGGGGCTGTGAAAAAACCCAACTCCCACTCAGATGGGTAGTAAGACACTTCCTGCCCAGCAAATGTCCTGGGTATGACACTGAACCATCTGATGGTGATACTCCAGTCATGGAGCTTTAGGGAACATGAAGTAACTCCCAGGTCCACTCTGACTTGGAGTGGTTGTATCTGTTAGGGTCCCATCTATGGGTCAAATAGAAATGTATAATCATTTACCACACTTGAAACCATTTAACTGCATGCAAAAAAGGACTCATATTAAAGTGAATCATTTGTATTACATAGCAGAACTTGAAAGTGTTTAACTGTGTGCAAACAAATGAGCTCTGGCGCATTTAAAAATTTGTTATCAACAAATTATTTACTTACAAATCATAAATATATATATATATATATATATATATATATATATATAAGATTAACAAGGGTTAATATGCTATAAAATGCAACCAAACAACCAACCTCTCTCTCTCTCTTAGACCAGTCAGCTGGGTCAGCAATGGGGTAAGACCCCCCAACAATGAGTGTTCTGGATATCTTACTAAATAATCTGATGGTGAGGTTTCAGTAATGCTGGGGCTTTGGAGAATGTGGAGCACCCCTTCTTGCCATTGCTCTCAGGTCCACTCTGGCCCAGAATGGTAACCCCTGGTAGGGTCCAATGTATGGGTCAAATAGAACTAAACTGTACTCAAGCTAAACTGAATTGTTTGAAATTGAACTGTTTTGACATTTAACTGTGTGTAAACAAAAAACTATACTTAAACTCCAATGAATTGCTAGAAATAGAACTGTTTATATGTATAAAAATAGATTTATCATTAATAACCTACAATGGTTGATATGCCATAAAAACAAAAACAAAATCCCCCTCTCTCTCTCCTGATGTGTGTATATATATATATATATATATATATATATATATATATATATAAAAACAAAAAGATAAATTACTCAGCATATACATGGCAACTGGACACTTTCATATATTATTATTATTTATTTAATGTCAATGCCTACACATATAAAGATTTCTAGTGACATGGATTCATACATTACCTCTGAGTTAACATATACAGTTCTATAAACACACATGCGCACTTGTCTCTATGTCTTATATACACATGCACACACACAATCAAGATTTTTTCTTTTTTAAATGAAAGTCTAAAACTTGATTATATTCATTCAGTTGCTTTATTTATATATAAAGCACAAAACATTTGTGGAAGTACCTCTGGCAAAATGGTTGTCTTCATAGAAAATAGACATGGAGACCGGAGTTCAAATCCTGGAAGAAGTTGTTGGCATTTCACATTTCGCAAATACCCTTGGGAAATGTTATGGATCTAAATATTCTCTCTCCAGTGATGTGCAGATAGGTTTGGTTTGGTTTCTTTGTTTAATGGCATATCAACCTTTGTTGGCTATTTAATGCCAAAGCTCTTCTCCAAGAAGAACAGTAGTGGTTCTATTTAACCCATAGCTGGGAGGATAAGGGGGTTCATACTTTTCCCAAGGGTATTTACCCGAAAGTGAATGAAATAGTGCGACTGGAGTACAAACTCGCTTACTACGATTCTGCAGTCAATCACTTTAACCATTACACCACGAGGACACCCCCAATGTGCAAATAGTACAGCAGACTGAGCTCTTTAGCTTTGGTATGTTAACTGATATAGGAGAAGGAAAACTCTAAATTCAAACCTATTAAACCCTGCTTTGAAATTTATCTTGTGTCACATCCTGCTGGTGCTGAGAGGTTGGATAAATACATATATATAAAATACATGTATCCATCATTTTGATTTCACAGTCAGCTGTGAGGTTATTTGGATTGGTTACTCTGGAAAAATGACCTTGTTCCAAACCTGGCTTTATACAAGTCAGTTTTTTGCGACAAATATAAACTTAGATACCAGAACACACAGACACATTTCGGCATTTATATATATATATCATATAAATATACACACGTGTTTGTATAGATGTGTATTTTCTTATTTTTCTTTCTTTTTTATTTTTTGGCGACCATGGATTGTTGTCTGGTGAACTATTTCTCTTTGTTAAATTTAGAAATAGTGAGTAGATATTTCTCACTCTTATCAAACAGGAACAGAAAATGAATTTATGGTGATTCTGACTCCAAAAAAATGATAAATAAGAAACAAAACAAAATGAAACATTAGATTAAAAACTCAGCTTTGGTGAGGCAACTAGTCCAGGAGAAGGAAAACTCTGAATTCAAGCCTGTTAAACTTCGCTTAAAAATTGACCTTGAGTAACATCCTGCCCGAGTGGAGGGGTTAGTAAATATGATTAGATTAAAAACTCAACAAACAAATGTTTTTTCCAAAGAATAGATTCTCGAATGAGTCAAAACTTTTGTAATATTTTTGTAATATATGGCACTGTTCAGCAGCGATAGATGCTTTTGAAAAGTCATGAACTTGACAAACTACCCTGGACTATGAGATGTCAATCTCGCCTGATACTCTTCAAAGGTTACTTGCTGGGTGCGTTACTATTCTATACTTGAATGGGGTAAAATGAATCCAAGTGATTGCTAACAAAAATAGTTTCTTCACTTAGCCTTTAGTCTAGTAGGTAGAGTGTTCAGCAATGGTCCGGGAGACCTGGGTTCAATCCCAGGTCGCGTCATACCAAAGACTTTAAAAATGGTACTTGATACCTCCTTGCTTAACACTCAGCAATATAAGGTACATATCAAGGGTGAAGTGGAGCAATCCAAGGAAAGGAGTAGTGCCCTCCCCTACACCTGGGTGTAGTAGCTATAGAAAAGGGAACCTTCTGGTTGCCAACTTTACTTCTTTACTTACTTGGTCTTGTTCAGCACCAACAAGAATGACTATGAGAAATTTACTAGGCTTTATCTCTGCCTAGCCCTAGAAATCAAGTTGTAACAATCAGTCTAGGCAAAGGGGTAGAGAAATTTATAACAAATAAAGAAGCTAAAAAAGGAGAATGAGAAAGCTTACTTTGAACTTGAAAGAGAAGAGTGTCTGTATTTCTTAAAAACAAAAACAACCACTTCCCACAAAGTAATTTATTTCAAGAGAAATAAACTTTACAAAATCTGGCTTTGCATACTTTCCCCTATGCTTGTTGAAAACATTGAATAAGGTAACAAAAATAACATACGTTCAAGTAACAACAACATTATAACCAAAAAAAAAGAAGGGTAAAGAGAAATACAATGACTGACTTGCTCGAAGCCAGGCCGTCAACCACCGACAGTCAGTTTAACTTTTGTTAATGATAAAATACCATTCTTTGGTGTTTTATGTCAAAGTTCATTTTGAAGCCTATTCATAGGGTTTATTCTTCTCGGCATCTCCTTCTTGTGTTGAATCAACCTGGACAACCGCTTTCTTCTAGTTTCCCGTGTAGACTTGTTGAAAACAAAGGTTATTATTTCTTTAAGTGAACTTCAGGTAGACCACTGCTTCCTCTTCTTAGATGAATATCTTTTATTTCAACTCGAATTTTCTTAGGTTGAGTCTACTGAGGCTTTTACCATATTTTTAGACCAGAGCTAACAGCTTCTTTGTTAGCAAAAAAGTCCTGTAATACCGCCTCTAGACCTTAGACTCAACTTTCTTTAGAAGGGGACAGCATACCAAAACTTCAATAAGTCTGCAGGAGGCATGTGAACCTGTCTAGGGTTATTTTATGCTTAGAGGTTAGGGAATCATATTCATTGTACATTTATATATACACTTTTTTTGTAAAAAAAATAAAGTTGACGACTGTAGCCGAAGGCAGCTCGAAGGCTCCCTTTTCAATTGCTACTACACTGAGCGGAGGGCACTACTCGATTCCCTGGATTGATCCATTTTACTCTTGATCCATACTTTATAATATTGTGTGATAACCAAGGAAGCATCAAGTTATTATTTTGGGGTCTTTGGTATAACTCAACCTGGGATTAAACCCCTGTCTCCCTGACCATTGGCGAACACTCTAACTATTCAGCCTGTTTTTTTTTGTGTAGATGTTCCTTAAGAGTCATATCGAATATGAATAGTTTTTTAACAGATCTAATAGACTCATAGATGTGGAGCCCTAACAGGTATTACAACTCTGGGGCAGCGTAGACCTGGGAGTAATAGCAATGAAATGGTGCTCCACCTTTTCCAGATCTCTTAAACTGGAGCTTTACTATCAGATGCAGACATACCTAGAACCCCACTTTTTTGTAGGAGTTTCTTACCCCTTTATGAGGTGTACACTTAGCTTATTTTAAGTCCTGCTGATGGAGATAGAATTTTTTGATTGTTCATTGTGGAAAAAAGTAGGGTTTCTGACAGTTAAGTCAAGTTTGATAATGAAGTTTGATCTTATCATAAATGCGAGTAAAATTTTAATATTACTTAAAACATTTTTGTTTTGTGAACAATCACACTTATTTCTGTTTTCAATAAAATTAGATTATTTCATAAAACAAAATTCAAAAATGACACTGAAAGCATCAAATTTCTTACCAGATCACTGAAGTTAAGCTGGAAAGAGTGTGTTTAGTTGTTACATGGGTGACCACTTAGTAACAGCATTGGAAGCAATCTGATATTTGTGTAGCAGACTAACCAAAGGTTACAACTTGGATGAGTCAAAAGTTTTACAATATTTTGGTAATATGAGGCATGGTTTAATAGCTATCGATGCTTTTGCCAAGATTCAGAAGATGATGAACCATGCTGGAAAGTGAGATACTAAGCTTACCTTTGTGGCTAAGATCATGGCTTCGGAATCCATAGCTTTAAGCTTACCTGACCTTGTCTGATCCTCAAAATTTCTTCAACCATCTGGTTACCATACTGCAATCAACTCTGCCTTCACTTTTTACCCAGCAAATATTTTTGGTTGCATCTCTAATGTTATGTTCCAGTTCAAACTTGAAATGAATAAGTTACATGAAATTCATCAACTGTTAGAAGTTTAAATAAAACTATTATAGACTTATCATTAAGGGTTTTCAGACTATTGTCTTCATCTTTATTGTTATTTCCACAACATTTCAGCTGATGAGTCCTCTGGCCTTCTTCAGGTGTTCAGGTCGAACTCGGGAACCTTCACGGAACTTCAAACTACGTCCTTTATTGAAACCACAGGGGTCGCCTGTTCTGATTCCATTAGCCATAACTGGATACAAGTGTTAAGTATTCCTGTATTGTTACTCGCCTGTAGTGAGGATTGAACCTGCAACCTCCAGATGATTGTCTCCTTAGAAGCTTAGAGAACCAACGCCTATAACCGTTACACCATATGTGTGAATTTTTGGGACTAATAAACTTTTTCCTAGTTGTGGGATTTGAAATTGACTTTTTTCAGCTAAAAATAAAAGCATGAGTTAGAGTTATTAATTCTAATTTTTAACCAACTTCATAAATGTAACATCTACCTAAAAGATTTTTTATAGGAAGTAAAAAATTTGGGATTTGTAATAATAATTTGTAAATATGTTTTATACTTATTTTCTTATTAATTGTTATGATAAGAAATTAAATAGAAAAACATTGTATCTGTTTAAAGGACTTAGTGTTTCAAAGGTTTTTGATAGATTTTCAATGAATTTTTAGACTAGGACTCTGTGTGTGTATATATATATACACACACACACACACACACACACACACAGAGTCCTAGTCTAAGATATATATATATATATATATATATACACACACACACACACTAAGGCCTTCAATAAGTTTCCAGACTTTCTTTGTACAGGCATTTAAAATTATCATAGACTCCAGAAAATTCAGTATGTTATTGCTATACATCTTATGAGAGGACTGACCAATCTTTATGATTTCAGGTTCAAATTAACAGCTACAGCAGCAATTGGAATACACCCTACTAAAGCCTGATTGTCACTGCTGGTGAATTTCAAAAATGCAATCTGGAAGTCAGGACACTTAAGAAGAACGATATGCAATAAAATTCTCTTTTAAACTTGGAAAAAATGCCACAGAATCGTATGGAATGCTTCAGACTGCTTTTCAACCATCTTGCATGAATCAAGCATCAGTTTTTGTGTGGCATAAGAGATTCAAGAAAGGCAGGGAGCCTGTGAGAAATGATGAGAGGTGTGAGAGGAGTAAGGAAGTCAGAACACCAGAGTTGGGTTCCAACAGGACAGTCAGTCAACAAGGAATACTATGTTGAGGTTTTAAGGGAGTTTAGGAAGAGATTAGCACTCTTCAAATCTGGTCAGTGGCATTTCCACCAGGACAATGCACCAGTCCACAACTACATCCTTGTCACAGACTATTTGACCAAGATGAGCATCAAGACAGTTCCTAACTGTTCCTATAGTCCAGACCTTGCTCTCAGTGACTTTTGCTTATTCCCTAAGCTCAGAGGCTGTCGTTATGAGACAATTGAAGAGATGAAAGAGGCTGTGATGAAGGTCATTGACATGCTCACTCAAGAGGACTTCCATGGGGTGTTCCAGAAATTGTTGGAACAGTACAACAAGTGCATTGTGTACTATCAATAAAAGTGCCCATACGAAAAAAGTCTGGAAACTTATTTATATCCACATATATATAGTTATATGGTAGAAAATAATGGAAAGGAATCTGAAATTATGGATAAAAATTGAAAAACAAGGTAATCAAAAGTAAAGAATTTATTGTGAAGAAAAGTCAACATTTTATGTTTCAGTTTGAATAAACCTTCATCAGGACTTTACACATCTGTCGTTGTTCTCTCAACACTTGGTATCACAAATCCTGATGAAGGTTCATTGAAACTAAACTCTTTAATGTTGACTTACCTTCACAATAAATTCTTCACTTTTGATTACTTTGTTTTTCAATTTTCTTTTCATTTATCTATCTCTCTCTCTCTCTCTCTATATATATATATACTGTAGCATACAAAAAATATGTGTGTATTGTAGCATACAAGTGCTCATGATTTAATAGATACTGTCATAAAAAATGGACATTATGAACTGATTTCAAATCCTAGATGAGACTGCTTGCATTTTCACATCACACTAATACCCATTAGAAAGGTATGCATTCAATTCTTCTCCCTCAGCTATGAGTTAATCGTAGGGCAGACTGATTTTTACCCTTGGTATGGCAACTAATCTAGGAGAAGGAAAACTCTGAATTCAAACCTGTTAAACGTCACTTAAAATTGACATTGTGTTGCATCCTGTCCATGCAAAGGGATTGGTAAATATATATATATATATATATATATATATATATATATATATATGCATATGAAATTAGTGCAATATCTACAAAATCTGACATAGTTATTAGCCCAAGTTTGATCTATAATTTTCTCTGTATAATCTTTGATCTATTTTAACTGTATAAATTAAATGCATTGACAAGAAAAATTGAATTGAAAAATAAATGATTTTTCGTTGTTTTGTCTTGACATAATTAAGTGCATGTGTTTTTATATATAAGTAAGTTAGCCAACGGTAGTTGAGGGCGACCTGCTGGGTCTCTTTTCTCTAACTAGTACACCGAGGTGTTGGGGAGTGCACTACTCCTTTTTCTGGATTGGTCCACTTTCTCTTGATTGGTACCTTATAATGCGGGGTGTTAAGCGGGAAGGCATTAAGTTCCATTTTTTGAGCCTTCAGAATTACTCAACCTGAGATTAAACCTTGGTCTCTCAAGCCATTTGTGAACACTCTAACAGACTTGTGTATATATATATATATATATATATATATATATATATATACACTTGTGTGTATATATATATATATATATATATATATATATATATATACACTCTAACAAACTTGTGTAAGTGTGTATATATATATATATATATATATATATATACACAAGTTTGTTAGAGTGTTCACCAGAGGCCTTGGAGACCAAGGTTTAATCCCAGGTTGAGTCATATATATATATATATATATATATATTAGAGAAAAGGCAGAGATAAGTACCATTGCATTTTTTTTATGAAAGAGAGGTATATTAATTCTTACCCACTCACTCTTTCTTTCTCTCCACCTTCTTGGAGTAGTTTAGAATATACCAATTGTGTCCTCTGCAGAAAGGTAAGTTCCCCACCTCTCTGCAAATGGGGTTCCTGAATATGACCCAAAATTACATCTGGTGATGAGGTTCTTGTTCTGGAACTTTGGAGTACATTTATTGTCATTACTCCCAAGTTGATACCGACTCAGAGTGGCACTACCTGTGAGGCTCCTATTTAAGGGTCAAATCGGTCTATTTGAAAATTATTAGTATTTAATTGGAATACTTGAAAACTTATGCTGATAAATTATTATAATTACTATTCCCATTTAAAACGAAATAGTTAATGGAAACCATATAATTGTTTATAATTGTTTATAAATAAATAGTATTTGGACGAAATAGTTGATAGCACAAAGGGGAGACAAATCCTGATTATTATTATAGAGATATAAAAAAAAGGGGCAGTTAAAAAATATTTGTTATGGAATGTTATAAATAGTTATAATTGTAATCAAAATTTACAAATGAATCAAATTTTGGCATTAAATAACCCATAAGAAGTTGATATATCATTAAATGAACCAAACCTCTCTCTCTCTCTCTCTCTCACATATATTTATATATATATATATATATATATGCACATAAGGGTTGGTCAAAAAGTTCTAAATGTCACCGTGGTTTTAAATTTGTTATAAACCTCTCATTTTGGTATCGGCCTCACCTCCACAGAAATTAAGACAGATATCTGAATTACTTTTTCTAAGTGGTAATGTATTGCCATAAGAAAAATATTCAACTAAGCCAGAAAAAGTTTAACTCTGACCTACTTTTGTAATAGTCTAATTAGTAAAACTTGAATTTGTTGGTTATGATAGACTCATCAGATGAAACATTTATATACATATACTTTCTTAGACACAGAGAAAGATTGTATGCAACTATATCCTAAGTAAACCTACCTTGCTTACAAACTTGAGAAGCAATAAGAATTTTTTTTTATCGTTTCCTGTATATACTTGTGAAGCCAAAATGATCTATTTATTCCAACTTCATGAAAGGAAATGAATTGGTACAAGAAGAAATTTATTCTTGTAACGAAAAAACTTTATCATTTCTATTATTGTCGATGGAGAGGAAAATAAAGAATAATCTAAATGGAATAGAATGGTAGAAATATTTTTTAAGTCAGTTAACTTTTATTTTATGTAATTTTGATAATATAATTAAAAAGGACAAACAAACAAACATTGGTGTGTTTTGAAATAATATTTTCAGTATGGCTTTAAATAAAACAATAACATCATATTAAAATTCTCTTTATTTCATCTTTCGGTAATTTGTAGGGTTAAGTGAGTCCTGCTTCTAATAAAACGTATAATCTCATATTTTTACAAACCCAGGGTGTATAAAAATACATGCATTCACTCATTGGTTAGCTATAGTTCGATACATACAGAGAGGTACACATACATGTGGAGTTTAAAATATATACATACTGAAGCAAGATATAAAACATTAATTTTCTTCAAAAAATTCCTCTTGGCATTGAATAAACTTACTCCAATGGTTAAAGCACCACAGAAACTATTAAAATATATATATATATATATATATATATATATATATATATATATATATGTATGTGTGTGTTTGTGTGTGCATTTACAAATGTATATATATATATATATCTTTAAATTATATATGCGTATACATATCTTTAAATTATATATATATATATATATTTGTAGATATACATATGTACATATATATTCGTAAATATATTCATGTATACGCACATTAATAAATAAATATATATATATATTTACACACACATTTATGAATATATGTATATATATATATATATATATATATATATATATATTGAGCAAAATAACAAAGTTATCAAATTTTCTCTTTATATTGTTGGATTACACTCTAGTATTTACTTCCATACACACACACACACACACACACAAACATTTATATATATATATATACATTTATAAATAAGAAAAAAAAAATTTTTTTTTTTCATAAACATATATACTTATATATTCAGGTGTATTCATAAAGAGTGTTCAATATCAGTGATAGAGCATCTATATATATATATATATATATATATATATATATAGTGAGGTACTCTAATGTATTTAACTTATAAGTGTATGAATATAAGTATTCTGTCAAACAATATGTGAATGAATTACAAAACATATAAATCAATTTATTTCTTATATATCTGTATATATGTACAATGTTATACTTGTATGTGTGCATAAAGATACAAGTGAAACTACTTGTATCTTTAATATACTTATAATGTACCGCTATATCTGTGTGTATTAGCATAGAAACACATGGTATATTGATATAGTTCAGTGTCTCTGTATATATAGGGTATTGTAAAAATTAATTCATATATTATGAGGTTATTTCTGACCCATGAGATAATAAATTTAATAAAAAATCTAGAATGTTTAATGTTTTGATCTTTAGTATTTATTTTCAAGTTTTTCCTAAATTATTAAATAAAAGAAAATTAACTTTTTTTTTCTTTCAGAATGAAGATGTAGGCATTTGTTTAGACACTATAGGGAGGGATAGACAAATGTAATAATTGTTTATGAGTGTATCTATGTAGAGAGAGAGAGAGAGAGAGAATAAAAATAATCTTTCAACAAATTCTATATACATATTTGTTATTATTTCAAAATTCATTTTCATGATTTTTTCTGAAGGCGAAGTTGACTGCAATTCCCTTGAGTAAATGTTTAAATTATTTTTGTAAATTTATGAATTGCTAAATCTTAGTTAATTTCATGTTTTGCTTCTTGAAAAATATGTTTTACTTTTGGAAAATTAACAGTTTTTTACAAGTGAGTTTTTACCATTTATTGGATGTTTTTGTAAGAATAGATTATTTCAAATTTTGGGATCTATGAATAAAACTCTTTGGACAAATCATAACACATTTTTGCGAGAAATCCCAGTCACCACAATTTAAAAAAAAAGAAGCTATGATGAATATGCTATTTAAAATGTTCTATTGTTTTACCTAGTCTTATTTTGTACATCCTTTTAAAACTGGATATATAACACTTTAAGATTATAGAAAAGTTATAAAAACATTTTCCCCCTTGCTATAGGTTAAATAGTACCTCAGTTGTTTTTCTATATGGATAGCTTTGGCTTTAAGTAACTCACAAAAGTTGATATACCATTAAACAAACCAACAAACTTCTTTCATAAGAATTGAAAGAAAAAATTTTGAAGGTATTAAATTAAGTTTGTCATGTCTTTCATCACGTGAGGGTTTTCTCAGAAATAGTACTGTTAACAGTCAAACAAAACATCTTAGATGTCTTTTTCTATTTTGTACTTGCATTTCTTTTCACTTTGCAAAAACTATCAAACTTTGAAAGAAAATTTAATTCATATTAAATTTTTTTTTTTAATATCAAAAACGTGATCCTCTTTATATTTTTTCTTTTTAAATATTCTTCAAATAATTGTCTTGATTTGCCAAAATAAAATTTCTTTAATGTTAGATAAAAAGGAAGTAAAAAAATTATATTTCTTTTTTCCTTTCTTTTAATTTTTTTTTTTTTTCATTTTTACTGTAAGAATTGTTAAGTATTTGTCAAATTTGTTGAAGGAATTTTAAAGATGGTGGTTAGGCAGGGTGGAACAACAAAATTCTCCACTTTGAAATGGCAGTAATTGGTGCCAAATATTTTAAAATTTAAAGAATTAGTTGCAGACTGTCAAAACAGATGCTGAAGAGAAAGCAAAAAAAAAAAAAACTAATACAAACAAATTTTAAGAATTCAATGGAAAATAATATTTTAAGGAGTGGAAGGTCGATATCTTGTCTGCTTTTATTGGTGAGGAATTGACAGACAAAGGTAAAAATTATCGTCCCCTGAGATTCACTTCTTTTAATTTTTAACTTTTAAAATTCATTCATTTATTTATTTATTTAAAAAAAAAAAAGAAGAGAATGGGAATTTTTATTGTTTTTGGCTCAGATAAATTTTTTTTAGATTTGTTTTTTGTGGAAAGAAAACGTCTGCCACGTTGAATTTTTCTTATTTTTTAATTGTTTTTTTCCTTTTTGATTTTTTTTTTGTTGAATTTTTAAAAAAAAATCTATTTGTTTTCTAGTTTTTATTTTTTACAAGTTTTCTGAATATAAGATTTAAGACATTAATCAAACCCAGTTGATATTTTATACAAGGGTAGATCAGTAAGTCTGTAACTTTACAAACAGTTATTTTGATCTGAAATTTTCACTGTATAATGTTGAATTTTTGTGATAAATGTCATTTAGTGTACATAATGCGATGTAGGAAATGATTTTCTTTTCAACTTTATTTAGTTTTGCAAAAGGCCTGAGCAATGACAGCACGGTCAACGGAGTGTGTAGAATATGCTTACTGCACCTCTGGAAAGGGGTAAGACAGCCACCACATAAGTGTGCTGCTTCTGATGGTGAGGCTCGAGTCCTGAAACTCTTGAGAATGGGGAGTACCTCTTAATTGCCATTACTTTCAGATTCACTCTGACCCAGATGGTAGTACCTGTTAGGGTTCCATCTAGTGTCCTGGATATGACACTAAACTACATCAGATGGTGAAGCTCCAGTTCTGTTTTTACAAATATTAAAACTTAGATTTCTGAACAAATACTTTGTAGATAACACTGTAAACAAGTTAGAGCTCATTTGTTTGTACACAATTAAATGGTTTCAAGTATTGCTATCTAACACTAACAATTCAATTTAACATCAGCCATTTGTTTGCAGACGGTTAAATGGTTATTGTTCATAAGTTTGTCTTATTTTATGTCATATCAAACTTTGAAGGTTGTTTCTTGTCAAATCCTGTTCATACTTATGCATTAAATATATATTGATTTGGAAACATTTTACTTATAACTTTTTTGTCTCTATTTAAAAATTGATTAGAAATATACAGTGTATTAAGTTTAGTTTATATTCAAATGCTTATTTAAATTGTCCACAAGACATTGTTAAAATATTTTATATGTGCTGAAGTTGATGCAAATAAACATTGAAATATTAATTAAAACAAGTAAAACTTGGATCATCTTCAAGAGTTTTTTTCTGTTCTTAATGTTTTAAGTGTGTGTAATGAAATTAGATATGCATGCACGTGAAAAGGATTTATGTTTGCATGTTTTGATTGTTGTAGAGATGTCCATGTCTATGTTCGAGGTGCATAAATTCATTTGTCAGTGCCTTCATTAGTATTTACTAATAAACTAATTTGACAACACGATTGATATCTTAGATATTTTCAGTTAAAGGTGGTTGCTGGACCTTCTTCATCTTCTTTGATCTTGTGTGTGAAATTAGGCTGATGAAAGCTTTGCAAATATCACTTTAAAAAAAAAAGAACTTGACTTGGGACTCTAAGAGAGCTGTCTGAGAATATGAGAATGAAAAAAATGATTTCATAGTTAGAAAGTCTACAATAGTTTTAAAAAATTAAACTTGTTTGAAAGAAATTTATATCATTAAATATATTATAATATGCAGTGCACACACACACACACACATATATATATATATATATATATGTATAATGCAATTAGAAGAAAACTCAAACCTGGTTAAATTGTCATTATAAATTGATTTCAATGAAGAAATCATTATACTCTTCATCTCATCAAATGACTTTATATGTTTAATTTGAGGTTAAAAGACACCAAATGTGGATTACAGTCTCTCTCTCTCTCTCTCTCTATATATATATATATATATATATGTGTGTAGGGAAAAAAACCCTGTATAGATTTAAATTCTCAGGCGAAAGTGAAGAGAATTAAAAGAATAAAGTAGTAGAAAAATTAAGAAACCAGGAAAAGGGTGTTCTTGTACATTAACCAATCCTAATTGGAACATATCCTAGATTTTTTGTAGCAGGTGGAGTTTTTTTTAATAATATAAGCTTATAAACTGAACTATTATCTTCATATATTTTTCTGCTAACTCCTTTTTCATATGTTAAATCCCTCAGTTAATTGGGCCATCATCTCCCTCCTAAAAAAACATCTTTCAGCACCCACCAGGTACCTTTAATTAGCCCAAAATTGGTCAGAGGGAATTAACTACTCCAGAAATTAAAAAAACCCTGATTGCAAATTAATACCAAAAGTTCCAAGAATCTCCTTCCCTACATATATATATATATATATATATATATTATATATATATATATATATATATAAAACAATACCAAATTTATGCCAGAATATCATGTGATGTGTTCTTCGGTTTCTGGCAGTGATAGGTCATAAAACTAAGAGTTGTTTTATATTTAGGCGTCGGCATACCTGGTTTTCTTGGGACATCGCCCAAATGTATCCATTTTAAATTGTGATGCAAGTAACAGGTACTAAAAAAGAAGACCTTTTGTGTGTCATGGAAACCAGACATCCTGCTACTCAACAGATATTTGTTCATCTGCCATGAATAAAAGATTTTTTTTTCTTTCTCGCTTTACTCTCTCCTAATGTTTAAATGCAGTTGTCTATTTCAGGAGTTCATAAAATTGCAATATTTTTGCTGGATTAGAATTTATTTTGAGCATGATAATTATTATTAATCCTCATTCCATTTTGATATATTTATATATGTTGGTTTATACATGTTAATATCAATTTTTTTTAATTTTTCGAAAAAAAATTTTATGAGTATTGTCAATATATTTTCTCAACTCCTCCACTACAGACAGGATGTAATACAAGGTCAATCTTTTTTTAAGTGGAGTAAAGTTGGTTTGAATTAGGAGTTTTCCTTATATCAGACTGGTTGCCAAACCAAGGCTAAAGAAACTGGTCTGTCCTACTATTTACCTTTAGCAGGGAAAGAAGAGAAGGATTCATGGCTTTCTTAAGGGAATTAGTACAAAATAAAATGCAAGCAGCCTTATTCAGGGTTTGAACTCAGGCTGCTGATTTCATTTCTTTGGACAATAACTATTAATGTAAGAGCATGTTAATGCTTATTATTGTAGGAAATGGATACTGCAATCCAAATATGAATCCAAGACAAAGTGGTTTGTGTTCCATTTTTTGCAAATGCCTTTATGAAAAACATGAATCCATCACTTCATTTCCAGTTAAGAGTAAATAGAGGGGCAGAATGAACTTATTAACCTTAATAAGACTGTGGGGATCATTGGTTGGTTGTTTTTTGGTTTTTTTTGGCATATCAACCATTGTAGGTTATTTAATGCCTAATCCATTTTTATACAAATAATCAGTTCTATTTCAAACAATTCAGTTTAGCATGAGTATACAGTTTAATTGTCAAAAACATTTCTATTTCAAACTATTCAGTTTAGTCAAACAGTTCTAATTCAAACAATTCAGTTTAATATAAGTATAGATTTTGTTTACACTCGGTTAAATGTTAAAACAGTTCTATTTTAAACAATTCTGTTTAGCGTGAGTACAGTTTCAATTTCTCAAACAGTTCCATTTCAAATGATTCAGTTTAGCAGAAGTACGCAGTTTAGTTCTATTTGACCCTTTCAGGTGCTACCATTCTGGGCCAGAGAGAATTTGGGAGTGATGGCAATGAAAAGGTGCTCATCATTCCCTAAAGCTCCAGCATTACTGGCACCTCACCATCAGATTGTTTAGTGTCATATCCAGGATATCCGTTGGGGGGTTCTTACCCCTCTGCAGAGGTGCAGTTGCTGTATTCTTCAGCCCCAGCTGACAGGGCGGCTGTGAGGATTAATAAATCAATAAAATTGAATTTCTTTTTTGTTAAATATGAAAATAAAGCAAATAATGAAATAGAAAAATAAAATTAAATATCCCACACTTCCACTTCTGCCAAAATTTTAACTTTCTGTGCCAAAAAAGAACAGCCTCTTCCGGCCTTACCGACCATTGAATTGACATGCATTTTGCTGCCTCCCAAAATGAGTTGTTTCAAACGCAACAACTTTGATTTCTGCACTTGATGAAAAAAAAATTCCGTTAGGCAACCAGTCTTGAAAAATTAGAACTCAGGATCAAAATCCTGGTCAGGTATCATTTTTTGCTGCTGCGGCTCATTGTTTTAGTAGGTAGAGTGTTCGCCACTGGTCTGGGAGACCTGCGTTCAACCCCAGGTTGCATCATACCAAAGACTTTAAAAATGGTACTTGATGCCTCCCTGCTCAACACTCAGCAATATAAGGTACGTATCAAGGGTAAAGAGGAGCCATCCAGGGAAAGGAGTAGCACCCTCCCCTACACCCCGGTGTAGTAGCTATAGAAAAGGAAGCCTTCTGGTCGCCCTCAACTAAGGTCGCCAACTTTACTTTACTTTTACCATGTAACTCAATATACTGACATGCCATAACTATCAATCAGTCAAGTGTAAAACATTTTTCTGTAAACAATACCCAAAATTTTACAAACCTATTTTGACACATATTACTTGGCTTTCATTGGACTAAGTAAAGTCAGCTGACTAGATTCTAGATGTTTAGAAATTAGATAGTAACTTTTATTAATCAGCAAAGAAACTGCAGAGAGGGTGATTGTCCATTTTCCATCTCTGCTCAAACAGGTAATTAAAAAATCTTCAATGAAGCATTATCATTTTTTATTTTTGTAATTGAAAACTGTTGAGAACATGTAACAGGTTGTGATGAACAAAATTAAGCCAGTGTCAGTTGAAAACTTTCAATGCTGTTTCCAAGGGTCTTTCCAATGGAAGAAGGTGAAGTTGATTTGTAATCGATATGAAATTTTATGTAATTAATCTTATAACTTCATAGACTGACTAAATAAAATAAGTTATCGGATTATTAATAATTTTCACTGGGATTATCCTTTATCTTCTTAATTCTAGTTACTTTTTATCATTGCTCAACTGAGTCATTAATTCTATAGCAGCAAAGAACAGCTCTCATCAGAAACAAGAATAAAAAAAAGCTCCTGGTGAGACTTGAACTCACTTTCTTTTCTGTCTAGAGGAATCTTGATTCTGTATATCAGATTCTTTACCAACTTAGCTACAAGAGCATAGATAGTATTATTCTTTTCTGCATTGGAGAAGCCTAGTCTTACATATGAGATGCTTTACAAACTCAGCAACAAGAATATGAATGGTATCCCTGAATTCCAAATAACACCAATAAAGCCACTAAGTAATTTTATCAGCTGATACCATATTTGTTTTATTGTTTTATATACTAACAATGTCAAGAGTATTTTAAAAAATTTATTTGCCTTAACATATTTATTTATAAAACTTCTGTAAGTTTCTTTCTTTATTTTTTTAATGAAGATTTGACATTCATTATTTGTAATTTTGATTAGAATTTGGTCTTTTAATTTTAGTTGCTTTTGATTGCAATTAGGAGAAAAAAAGATAAGAAAAATGTGAGTTCAAATTTTGTTGAGAGACTTAATATGCTAATACTTTCTTTGAGATTCTTTATTGTTATAAAAATAATGACCAACCCTCACTAACCTAAATGATTAAGAAATCTTCATCTAAGAAAAAAGAGTCAATCAAATATGCTTATAACTTTACTTAGGTGTAAAAACAATCAGAAAATTCATGGCAACAACAGGACCAGATATGATCTATTGGATTGATTATTATTATTATTATCACTCCTTGAGAGTTTTTCACATCAGTGTTAGCTGGTGGTCTTTCATTGGAGTCTAAATGACAACAAGTCTCCTCAAGTCTCTTCTCAGTATTCTGGCTGATCTCAGTAATGCTGTAGTTTGGATTACTCTTATTTCTAATTCCTCCAATTCTTTTACCGATCCTTTGATGATTGTTCCAAGAGCACCAATTACAATTGGTACAACTGTCACTTTCCTTTTTCTGCTTTTTACTATTTACTATCTTCTCACATCAACTTTTACCAAAAAAAAAAAAATAAAACAGAAAAAGAATGTATATACAATTAATGCAAAATCTATATGGAGATAAAATTCAGTTTAGTAATTTATCCAATTGTTCCCCAAAATGCCCTCTTAAATTATTTTTCTTAAAAGTTTTCTCTAAAACTATCCAATTTAATCTTAATTCTTTTTCCACTATGGCTTTTTTTGATCTGATAAGGCAAATTGACCCCAAAATATATTGCTCTAATTGCAAAAAAATGCAATTGTTTAGTTGACTTAGTTTTTGAAATTTGTCATGACAGTACTTTTGATTTTGAGGAGAAATATTGAAAAAATGTCTACCATAATAAGAAATTCAAAAATTTATCATTTAAAAAGTTTCTATTAGACCACATCTCATTTTTCTTTCTGATAGGTTGACAAGTGTGATTTTAGACTTCAGTGATATGAATTGTCCTGGTAATGTAACTGGTCATGATAACTAGACATACCTTGGCAAAAAAAGGATGAGTTTTTGTCCCACTTAGAATATTTCATTCTTGGTTGGGCTAAGAACATTTCAGCAACTTCTCATATATGTATATATATATATATATGTGTGTGTGTGTGTTTGTGCATAGTGCATAACACTTCTCAGAGCATTCAGATACTACAGTCTGATCATAAGTAAGCAACTGAGATCAATATTGTAATCCTTGTCTGGATAGACAAATACTCCATTTGGGAAGTTCCTGTGGTGTAGTGGCTAACAAGCTGGGCTGTAACTCTATAGTAAGTGAGTTCAAACTCCAGTTACA
The DNA here is from genome assembly GCA_963585895.1 of Sepioteuthis lessoniana. Lineage (NCBI taxonomy): Eukaryota > Metazoa > Mollusca > Cephalopoda > Myopsida > Loliginidae > Sepioteuthis > Sepioteuthis lessoniana. The sequence goes on along the minus strand of OY757927.1, from coordinate 77,020,319 downwards.
CAATCATATTCACTGTCAGACGAATACCCTTGGGAAAGGTTTGAACCCCTATATCCCATCAGGTATAAATAAAATAGTGCCACTATTTTTCTTCTACAAGGATGGCTTTGGCATCTAATAACTCATGAAGTTTGATATGCTATTAAACAAAGAAAACCAAGCCAAATATTCCACTCTGACCCAGAGCAGAACATCCAGATAATTTGATTTTTGGCAGAAATACTGATCTATTTGTAAATGATCCTGTTATTTTTTATGGGTACTCTGCTAATATTTAATAAAATGCATGGAGCTATTCTAGAAAGTGCATAAGGTGAAGGAAACATTTGTAAGAAAGAGACTGTGTAAGTAATCTGAGTGTTGAATTAAATTCTATAAGAGCAAATGGTTAAAAAAAATCAATATTTGGCCATTAAGACCTCCCATATAAAAAAAATGAGCAAATGTACTATATTATATATATTTGGATTGTTTCCAGTTGCACCTGAGATTTTGCTACTTAGATTTGTGAACTGAATTGTTCTTCATGAAAAGGTGAATTATTGGATAGCCTAAAAAAATTTAGTAGGCATGAGGCGTGTTTATTTTTAATGTCATCAAAAAAAAAAAAAAGATGGCTTCTAATTGTATTACGACAGTTCTAATATCAGCAAAAATTTTCTTTGTAAAAATTTGTATTTGTAAATTTCTTTGTTTGTTCTTCTAACATTGAAGATGAAAGAAAATGAACACCATTTTGCCCAGTTGGTTGGGGCTGTAGAATACAGCGACTGCACCTCTGCAGAGAGGTAAGACCCTCACCCCAATGAGTGTCCTGGATATGACACTAAACAATCTGATGGTGAGGTTCCAATGATGCTGGGGCTTTGGGGAATGAGAAGCACCCCTTCATTGCCATTGCTCCCAGGTCCACTCTGGCCCGGCGTGGTAGCACCTGATAGGGCATACTTATGCTAAATTGAATTGTTTGACTAAACTGAATGGCTTAAAATAGAAATATTTTTGACAATTAAACTGTGTACTTAAATTTAAACTGTGTGCTTATGCTAAACCTAATTATTTGAAATGGAACTGTTTTTGACATTAAAACTCTACTTACACTAAACTGAATTGTTTAATATAGAACTGTTTTGACATATAACTCTGTGTAAACAAAATCTATATTTATACTAAACTGAATTAGAACTGTTTGACTAAACTGAATAGCTTGAAATAGAAACGTTTTTGACAATTAAACTGTGTACTCATGCTAAACTGAATTGTTTGAAATAGAACTGATTATTTGTATCAAAATATTCTAAGAAGGGTAATTTATTTTTGGTGGGGGTCTTATCCCACAGCAGGAGATACAGTCAGAATATGCTAAGGCCGACCAGCAAGGTTACTTCTTTTTGTAAGGGTCTTACCCCTCTGAAGGAAATACTGTCAACATATTCTAAGTCCCACTAGCAGAGTAACATTTTTGTTGGGGGATCTTATCTCTTTGCAGGAGATACAATCATCATATTCTAAGCCCCACCCTAAGGGTAGCTTTTCTTTGGTGGGAGTCTTACTGCTCTGCAAGGGATACAGTCAGAATATTCAAAGCCTTGCCAACAGAGCTACCCATGGTTGGGTAGAGTACTTAAAGAAGTTTATATAATATATATAGTGAGACTTGAAGAAGTTTATTTTATATATATAGTGGGACTATTGAATGTGCTCTTTCCATAGATCAAAACAATTCATTCAAACAGGTATTGCTTTCTCTTTAATCACTTGAAAGCAGCAATTACAGAAAGATAGCTGGATTTTTTAAAAATAGATGTTTGTAATATTCTAACATAATATAAGACCAGCCATGTCAGCAGGGTTTAGAATATGCTGTATCCCTGCAGATGGGTACCCCCACTAAAAAAAAAAGTGGTGTTCTGGGTATGACACTAAACTACATCAGATGGTAAGGTTCCAGTTCTGGGGATTAAGTGTGTGTGGAGTCACCGTTTTGTTGCCATTACTGTTTGGTCATCTTTGACCTGGAGTGGTCGTATCTATTAAGGTCCCATCTATGAGTTAAATAGATGCATTAGAAAATTAGTAGTATTCAACTGGACTCTTAAGAAAGAATTACATTAAAAATGTGACTATGAACAAACAATGAATACAATTCCCTAACCTTCAGGCATAAAATAACCCAAGATGATATGCCTTTAAAAATCATAATCCAGGACCATATTGTTAAATATTGACCCTTTCCCGAGCCGTCAATCGGAGATGCACCTGTGTAAATAAGCGGAAGAAGAAGCAGAAGCAAGTGGGCGTTCTGAAAGAATACTGGCAGGTGCCGGCGGCAGTTGAGTTAGTTGGGGACAGGATCTGGGATCAGAGTGAGAGCCAGCTTGGAGACTGAGGGCTGAGGCCCTCAGCAACCCCCAGTTGAGCAACCCCAGCCAAGATACGGAAGAAGTGCTGCTATGGTCTAGAGAAAAAGTTGGATCAATATAGCAGTCTGTCCCTGTCTCCACTCATCTCTCACACACCAGAGAAACATGAAGAATAAAGTGTGAGAGATACATATTTTTATAAAGACGTGTGTTCGTTCGTTCATTGAACTTGGTCATTTATGTTTGCTTATATATGTGTATTTGTATGTGGCTATACAACGTGTTCTTTAGTTTCTTTGGTGGGGGATTTTGTGTGCAAGCAAAAGTTATTCTTTTCCTGGAAAGTTTTTACTTAGAAATCAACAGATATTTCCCTTTAGATTACCATTTCTTGAGATTTTTAGAGAATTGTCTCAATGAAAAGTGATTTAAATCCTTGAAAGACAGTGAAAGCCACAAAAAGAATTATTTACAGAGGAAGATTAAATGTTCTAAGAAGAGAGAATTATGAATTTGGCACAAAATTTGTAGACCACTTTCCAGGAAGTTAAGATAAATATTTTTTTTTAATTAATTATTTTGACTCAAAAAATCAAACAAAATCTCAATAATATCAAGTAATTTGAAAATAGTAAATTAAAATGAAGAAAATGAAAAATTTGAATTGTACTGAAAGTCTAAAAAAATCAGTGAGGTTTTAGAATTACTCCAGAAAAATAAAGTTTAAACACTCAGCAGGAGTATTCATTTACCTAAGATTAAACATATTGTGACGGCAAAGTGACTAAAATCCCAAAACGGGACTTTATTTTCGCACGTGTGAAGACGGGGCAGATTGGCACTTGATCCCCCTATAGAATAAGTCCTTGTTCAGAGTTTTTTCTCTCAGACATATAAGAACTGGCATATTACGTGAGGGAATAATTTAGGACCAGACTGACCGCCGCTGGCAAGGGGTTCCAAATTTCACACTATCCACACACCCACCAGGCCGCTTTCTTCCTTCCCCGAGACAATGGAAGATAATGAGCCTATAGGTTTTAGTCGTAATAATATTAATATTGTAGTAGTCGGCAACTCCGGTTTCCCGTGTGATATTTTAGGAATTAATAGGACAATTCTAAGCAAGATAACATAAGGCGAATAGAAGCTTAAAAGAAGCATGAAATAACAACATAGACCACATGGTAACATAAAAATACATGAATTCCTTTACTACAGTTATGTACACTTTCACAGTGTCAAAAACATATAATAAATTGACAGTCCACGAATATAAATGTCTTTTCTTGACTTTTATCTTTCTTCAAATTGAGAGAGAGAGAGTGGTATATAAAATTTGGGTATAAAGGAAAAATGTCACCAAAGTTACTTATCTTTTTCTCGACGGGGTTCCACTGGAGAATCGTTCTTCTTTCACGGGCTAATAGACTTTGTTCTGTTTTTAATACTGGCTTGAAGGACTTGGGGTCCTTCGTGTCTCAGTAATTCTTTTGTCTTCCACCCGGAATAAAATGGCTATGGTTCGTCCGCTCGCTACGAACCCTTCTCAAAAACTATTTTTCTTATCCTTTACTTCCGCTGAGGGGAAGGGAGCCCCACTTCCGTTTTGGGGTCCCAGCCAATCATTTGGCTTCTCTCTCTTTCCCCTTCCGGTGTCCGGTGACCTGAGGTTACTAAGTGCCAACACCTGGTCTCCCCTGTGTGACCCACATTCCTTCCTTAACGGTCACTTTTTTTGACGGCTTGATACTGTCAATTCAAATACAAGTAGTAGTAATTTTATCTTTCTCCTCCCAGTGGGATATCACGTGACAATATGTATAATATAGTTGGATTACAGTAAATGATGTTATATACAGGTCAATATATGCACAGGTTACAAAATAAAGGGTGTATCAACAATAGAGTTAATATAGCTGGATTACAGTAAATGATCTCATATACAAGTCAATATGTGCACAGGTTCCAAAATAAAGGGTGGATCAACAATAGAGATAATATAGCTGGATTACAGTAAATGATCTCATATACAGGTCAATATGTGCACAGGTTCTAAAATAAAGGGTGTATCAACAATAGAGATAATATAGCTGGATTACAGTAAATGATCTCATATACAAGTCAATATGTGCACAGGTTCCAAAATAAAGGGTGGATCAACAATAGAGATAATATAGCTGGATTACAGTAAATGATCTCATATACAGGTCAATATGTGCACAGGTTCCAAAATAAAGGGTGGATCAACAATAGAGATAATATAGCTGGATTACAGTAAATGATCTCAGATACAGATCAATATGTGCACAGGTTCCAAAATAAGGGCTGTATCAACAATAGAGATAATATAGCTGGATCACAGTAAATGATCTTATATACAGATCTATATGAGCACAGGTTCCAAAATTAGGTCTGTATCAACAATAGAAATAATATAACTGGATCACAGGGAATGATCTCAGATACAGATCAATATATGCACAGGTTCTAAAATAAGGGCTGTATCAACAATATAGAAATATTGCTGGATTACAGTAAATGATCACATATTCAAATCAGTATGTACACAGGTTCAAAAATAAGGGATTGATCAACAGTTCTTAGAGCTCAGACACATACTCTACCAAATTCAACAACCAGTATGATAGATTCAAATATGTTTTTTCAATAATTATTTTTGCATAATGTTTATATATATATATATATATATATATATATATATGAATGTGTCTTTTGTTTGGTTTCTTTGTTTAATGGTATATCAACCTTTGTAGTTTATTTAATGCCAATGCCATCCTTCTAAAAGAACAGTAGTGGTACTATTTAACCCATTGATGGGAGGATAAGGGAGTTCATACCTTTCCCAAGGGTATTTGTCCGAAAGTTAATATAATGGCACGATTGGAATTCCAACTTGCTTGCAACAATTCTGCAGTCCATCGCTTTAACCATTACACCATGTGGACACCCCCATGAATGTGGGTATATATATATATATATGTATTGGGTTTAGTTGTTGGTAGCGAGAGGGAAGTGTTGTTAGTTAGCGAGGAAGATGGTGTAACGTATGTGTGTTTACATTGAGTTGTTTCTGCGCTAAGGGTGTAATTCCCTCGCTAAGTTTTAAGGTAAAATAAAGGTAGAATGATGAAGAAGTAAGATGGCGATAGTCGAATGGTGTTTTTGGAATAAGGTTTTTATTTGCAGCATGGAATTTTGGGTTTGCTTTTGGTGCTGCAGGACTCATGAAAGGTTGTGAGTATTTTGACGAAATTGAGTTATGAGATGTTGAGAAGGTTGAGATGGCAGCGTGTGTCGTCGGACGTGTGAGGGATTGTGCTTTAGAGTCACCGTGTAGTTTCGTGTCTGGTATTTGGTGTGGAGAGTTTGCGCTATCTCCATTGAGGTGGCCCAGAGGGGAATTGAGAGCTAGCGTGTCGAGAGTGGGATTACGCGTCGGATCGACATAGCCAATTTTGGGGTGACATAAAGTTGTGCCTGTGCGAGGCATGTTGAATGCATCTAATTTATATTCCACTGGGATTCCTTGGAAGGAATCCATAAATTAGATGGGTTCCCTCATGTATCCATGTTGCTGCTGCTGCTATTCTAGAGCCACAGTGAGACGTCTGCACTGGGCAGCGTTCTCAACCCAAAGAGAGTGTGTTTGGCAGCTTACCCGATTTTCTGGATGGAAATGAAAGGTCCGGGCTGAATAGTATAGGTCATCCTGATTGGGTGAAATTAAGTGTTGAATTAAATTGCGCGCCAAACCAAAATACGAATTTTCCCTTCCACTACATATATATATATATATAGATAGATAGATAGATAGATAGATAGATAGATAAATGAATGTGTAAGTTTACATGTACATACGTACATATTATTTTCACCACCAGTAATTGTATTCTTGAGAAGCAGTTCATTTCTTTACCTTGAAAGAAGACTTATTTCTATCAACGTGCAATCTTTCTTATTCTTGTCACTAAGAGTATGAGGAAGCCAAACTCCCAGCCTGATCACTTTTATTTTTACAAGTGACAGCAAATGGTGGATATAGATATATTGTTAATTCTTGAGTACTTTTACACAGATTGCATTCCACCAATTCTTTTAAAGCCTCTAGATCAAGGTCTGATGAGCATCCTGGAGTGGGTTCATCTCTCAGTGATATATCTCCAGAACCAAATTCACACTTGGTGGCCAGTAATGACATCTTGACCATAAGCCCTACACCTTATCTAAGCAGTTTCTATAATGTTTTTGTTATTCTAAAACTCCTACAACTTGACATAACAAATAGGCACTTTCAGTTTCTCCATTTTAAGAATGAGAAATCATAGATTCAATTATAACGAGCACTCTTCACTACTGAAGGAAGAATGATTGATGTAGGCAAACTTTAATCAGGTAATTTCTGGTTGCATTTAAAACATTGGAAATTTGAAATGCATACTTACTATTTGCTTTTAAAAAACAAAAATTATCTATGACAATTCACTATATATATATATATATATATATATATATAGGCTCATTGGCATAATGGATAGAGTGTTTGCCAATGATCCTGGAGACTGAGGTTCAATCCCAGGTCATGTCATACCAAAGACTAAAAAAATAGTACTTGATGCTTCCTTGCTTAACACTCAGCACTCTAAGGTATGAATCAAGAGTAAGTTGAGTAATCCAGGGAAAGGAGTAGTACCATACCCTACACCTCAGTGCAGTAACTATTGAAAAAGAAGCCTTCAGGTCACCCTCGACTATGGACTATATATATATATATATATATATATATATATATCATATTTGCCAACCCCTCTGCTCGGGCAGGATATGACACAAGGTCAATTTTTAAGCAGAGTTTTACAGGTTTGAATTCAGTTTTCCTTCTCCTAGACCAGTTGCCTCACCAAGGCTGAAGAACCTAGTCTGTCCTACTAGTCACCCATAGCTGGAGGGAGAATAATTGGATTTATACCTTTCCCAAGGATATTAGTGCTATGTGAAATGCAATATATATATATATATATATATATAAAGACTCAATTATATATTTCAGAAAATGTTGAATACTGGCTCAGCTGAGGATTGAAACCATGAAACTTAGAGTTGTGAGTCTTTATCTAATTTTATAACTGAAATATATAATTCTCTGAATTACAGACTAAAAAACTTGAAGCTTTAAATTTTGACAGATCATCTAGAAAGAGATGTATAAACAAATAAATGATCATTCGAGTATATGTATATAATCATATGAACAGATATAATTGTGTGTGTGTGTGTACATACAGTAATATTAAACAATATCTAAATTTGATGAACTCTCGCATCTGGATATGTATATCTCAAAAGCATTAAAGTATATTAAAGCTACATTTATTTTCTGAAACCAGCAATAGATATCACGTAATCTTTTAAACATTATTTCAATGAAACCAATATTTTAAATAGTAATAAATCTCTTGGGTGTAATATGTCAGCTGTGAAATAATCTCAAACATTTGAACCTGTATTGTTCTCTAACTTCACTCAAAACACGTATTTTCAGCTTGAACCTACATTAAATAGTTTTAAAAGATTTATTTCTAAGTTATGATCTGAACATAGATCAAGATTATTCCATTTGGTTGGAAAGTGTCCCGAAATTACGTGCAATATCAGCTTAAAATTTTTTAGACAACTTTCACTGCCTGAAAGATAATCGGCAATTTCTTGATTCTTGCTTTTAAAGGTCTCATTCATCTCTTGTTTTTAAAACAAGCGTTCAGACATCAGGATAGAAACAGGTTTATATATTTTGATATCCTGTCAGTTAAAACAATTTTTTCTTCCAACTTAGTATTTTTATTAATCAAACATCTGTTGATAACTTACGCTAAAGCTATGTTAACTTTTAAAGATGATTTTTTTAAGCTGAAGATCAGTTTTCATTCAAGATATTTTGTAAGTTTATCTAAGTTTGGTACAAGGTCACAAGTCTGAGGATGAGGGATAAGGTTATACTGACTGCATCCTCTGCAGAAAGGTGAAACCATCCAAAAAAGTATTATCCTGAGTATGACATTAAACTGCATCTAGTGGTAAGACTCTAGTACAGGAGACCTAGAGAGAGTGGATTACTCCTTCATTGCCATTACTCCCAGGTCCATGCTAGGGTTACAGCTATGGGTCAAACAGAACTAGTTTCCTGGGGGTGACATTAAACGGCATCTGATGATGAGGTTTCAAATCTAGGAGGGGAATTACCCTTTTATTGCCATTATTCCCAGGTCCCTGCTGACCTGGAGTAGTTGTACCTGTTAGGGTCACAGCTATGGGTCAAACAGATCTGGGGAGTGTGGATTACCCCTTTGCCATTAATACCAGGTCCTCTCTAACCTAGAGTGTAGTACTTGGGAAGTGTGGATTACCCCTTCATTATCATCACTCCCAGGTCCTCTCTAACCTAGAATGTAGTACCTGGGAAGTGTAGATTACCCCTTCATTATCATCCCTTCCAGGTCCTCTCTAACCTAGAATTTAGCACCTGGGAAGTGTGGAATACCCCTTCATTATCATCACTCCCAGGTCCTCTCTAACCTAGAATGTAGTACCTGAGGAGTGTGGATTACCCCTTCATTACTATTTATCCCGGGTCCTCTCTATCCTAGAGTGTAGAACCTGTTATGCTCGCATCTATGGGTCAGATAGAACTCTTTAAAGATTATTCAACTCAAGAACCATATGACAACATTTACCATTATAATGTAAACTTTAGAAATACTGACACACATTGTCAAATAATAATATTTACATTTGTTTATAAATTTCACAGATGAAATGTTGGAAATCTTTTGGGACGCAGGCAGTTTTTTTATTTATTCATCAATTTTGTTGTACTTAGTGTTTTATTTATTACATTGAGAAGAGGCTCAAACATTTTAAATAAAAAATCTGATCAAAAGTAACAGGACTGAAACATCCATTATTTTTTATTCCAAAATTTTAATGAAGATATAAACACAGCTGAACAACTAATTAAATACATTCTTTAAACGCCTATATAAGCTAATACCAATTTGAAAACTAAATTAATGAAGTCAGTTTTTATACTTTTTGAATAAAATATTTTTAATGAAACACAGAGTTGTACAAGTGCACTGCCTTAATCTTAAGAATAAGATTTGAGAATGTATCGTCGTAGGAAATGGACACGGCGACACAAGTTCAAATCCTGGACGAGACTGATTGCATTTCACATAGCACTAATACCCTTGGGAAAGGTATGAATCCAATTATTCTCCCTCCAGCTATGGGTAAATAGTAGGGCAGACTAGGTTCTTCAGCCTTGGTGAGGCAGCTGGTCTAGGACAGGGAAAACTCTGAATTCAAACCTGTTAAACTCCGCTTAAAAATTGACCTTGTGTCATATCCTGCCTGAGCGGAGGGGTTGGTAAATATCATTAAAAGCAAAGTAGAACTAATAATGATGTTGTGGTAACTGTGCAACCCAGCCTTAGTTTTAGTGTACTCTTGATCCAAGTTTCTTAGTAAATAATTTTCTTGTTGATGTACAAAGTTTAATAAGATATTATAGCAGGCAATTCTTACTTAAGTTTTTATGTTGCATCAAATACAGGATTTAGTTGAGCAAAAATCCATTGTTAAGGCCCCTCACCATCGAGTTACTAGTACTTAATGGAAAACAATTAATACTCAAATGTGGGGAACATGTAGCCTTATAACCTATGAAGTGCAGTCTTCCACCGTCTTGTAAAAAGATGAAGTAAATTTTACACCTCCACTTTAAAATTAATATCTCTAGGGATGTATGGAAAAAATTATCCCAGAATTTCATTCAGAGGTTAGTAAAATTTTTCAGACAGTAATTAATTAAATTTTGAGTAAGTTATTTACTAAAACTTCAAATTTGTGATTTTCTGTATAAATATGCAAAAATTTAGAGTGCTACCTTATGTGCAGACATGAAATGTCAGTGTAGCCTTTAAACATGGAAACATTCAAAAACTCAACCAGTAGAAAACTTGCTGGAGTGAATGAATTGAATATAATGGGGGACTATTTTGAATAAAATTGTTGTTTTATTGATTATGTATTTCTCTTTAGGTAAATACAACTTAAGTCTTGATACTTTTTGAACACACCCAACTTATTCAGGTTATTGAAGCTCTTTGTATACTTGTTGTTAGCATTTTTTATTTGATTGATTCTACTAGTGTATATTTTGTGGAAAAAAAATATAAATATTTTGATAGAAAAAAATGGCAACCAAAAAAAAAGAGGTCATGAACCCTTACTGTGCAGGAACCACGTATACTCAGTTCAGTGCATGTGCACTTGGGACACGGGAACTAAATTCACTCATTTTTAATAGTGGCATACTTCCCAGAATTTTCTTCATTTCCTCTGACTTAGTGCTCACATTTTATTTTTACTGGCCAATAGAAAAAGTTTTTGAAAATTGATTTGCATATGATTAGTATGTTACATCACCAGTTTGTGGGGCATATTTCTAAATTTGGAATGTGAGTGAAATTTCATTTTAAAAACAAAACAAGATGGTAGAAGGTAATTTATTTGATTTGTACTTTGCTGTCTTAATTCTGATGGCAAATTTGAAGGCTTTGACTCTGATAACATAGTACCATTATGATGTGACTATTTAGTGACATGACATAAAAATATTGGATGGAATGTGTTATGTTCTCGGAAAAGGGCATAAAATAAATAAGACAAACACGTACTAAAAGGGAAGAAATAAAGTTAGGTATTACAGAGAAAAAGTGATACAATGTCGCCAGTGTAGATATTGCTTCTAAACTCCCAGACTAGATTACAGTCAAATGTTATATGTTTATTGGAAAAGTCCATTGTATATTGAGAAGAGGGATGATCCCTCAGCAATATGTGCATCAGAGTATATCTGAATTCCTTAAAGAGTGAATATGGTTAAAAAGAAAGAAAAAACAAAACACTCTAAGTCATTGTTTGAGGATATCACTTGGGGATCAGTCAATTTTAACAAATTACTTCAATATCTGCATGTTAGTATACAAAAATTGAATCAACAAAGTGAGGGTTAATATACCCGATATAAACTTAGTATTTGTGTGATGATAGATTGTTTTTCCACCGGTTGGGAGACTTAACTTTGTTATAATGCTTCTAAGTTTATCAAATTGAATGGATTGAGTTGTAATATTTCTGATCACCATTTTTCTGTCTGCAAGAAGAAAACTTTTCTTCAAGGAAAATGTTTCTTCTTCCCTTTTTTTCTTTTTTGAGAACTTACACTTGATAAAGACTGAAGATGTTGGCTGGTTTTGTTCGATGGTGTATTAACTCTTGTAGGTTATTTTATGCCAAATCCGATTGACACACACACACACACACATATATATATATATATGATTAGGAAATTAACAGTTTGTAGGTAACTTTATTTTTAAACAAACTAGAGCTTATTTGTTGGCACACAGTAAAATGGTTTCTAGTATTGCAATTTAAGGCAAATAATTCTCTTGAATATTAATCTCAAATAAAAGAGAGAACAATTCTATTTGACCCATAAATGAGACGCTAACAGGTACCTGCACTCTAAATCCAAGTGGATATGGGAGTAAAGGCAAAATTCTCCAAAGTTCCAGGAGGGAAGCTTCACCATCAGATGCAATTTACTGTCATATCCAGGACACAAGTTGGTCTTATATTTCTGCTGAGATGCAGTTGACCTCTTCTACCGCCCCAACTAAATGAGCTAGAAGGTTAAATTGGCAGAAACAAGGCATTGATGAAATCAAATATATGAAAAAGAGCTTCAATTATCCATTCATTATCTGCAATAATATATAGTGCATGTAACTGCTTAAATAATTGAAGCATTTTCTCTTTATTTTAAGTTGTCTCATCTTGGGTTGTGAACTCCTTTTGGCAAAATGTAAGAAAAGAAACAAAAAATGTTTTTCTCTTTGGCATCAGTCACAGACAACAAGTTTTCATGGTTGATAAATCAGTAAAACAATAAAATGATTTGTATCTGTTCATGCCAGCAATCAGAAGACTGCTATGTTTTCAATATAAAAAAAGTCCAGAGAATTGAAAACTCTTAATTATTTAAATCTGAATCTTCTTCTCTAGAAATTATATTTGGAATAAGGAAAAAAGTTTTTTTTAATAGCATAAGGAAATAAAGATCGAAAAGGCAAACAGTTCCTATGTCATATAAGTAGCTGTTTAAATATCCTCTTTATACCTTAGATAATTTAGCTATCATTAAAAAACCATGTTAAATAAAAATACTTAATACTTTTTTGACTCTTATATAAGGAGAATTCTTCTCTTTCTTCTTAGCCTCGTCTCTCAGAAAAAATAGATTTAATGATTAAATTGTATAATAAATCACGATGTATAAGTGCCAATATAAAAAGGGCTGCATTTTGGCAGTAGTGGTGCTTGTTCTTCTCATATTCGGTTGCTTTCACTTTGAGAACAGGTGCAAAGAAAATGGTAAGAAAGAGGAAGAGAGGAAATAAAGAATTGGTGAGAGGAAGATTGAGAAAAACTTAAAATTGACTAAATTTAATTTTTTTAAAAATGTTTAAAAATGAAATATACAAAATGATTAGTTGCAAATAAATACATTTTGAAATAAGTATTTGAAATAAAAAGTTTTAAACATTATATCTATTAATTCATATATTCATTTAAGCCTAAAATATGCTTAAATGAATATATGAATAGGTAGATATAATGAATATATGAATAGATAGATATAATGAATATATGAATAGGTAGATATAATGAATATATTAATAGAGAGGTATAATGAATAGATAGATATAATGTTTCAAAGATAGACAAGATTCCTTGTAACTATTATTTTTTACTTTCTTTAGCTTGTCATTTTATGGACAGCAAAAGACAAAGGACATTCAGTACAAATGCAAGCCAAGCAATATTAATATTCAGTTATGAATTGAACTGAAAATTAGATTTTGAATATATTGCTTTCATAGGTATTGTGTGATAATACCTGTTTTTTTCTGTGTAACAGCTATATATATATATATATACACTCAAAATTCAAACAAATACTGCTCCACTGAAAAATTCCCTTTGTGTCACTTCCTATCTGTGGTGGAAGGTTTCTGTACATACACCCTCTATTCTTGGTTGGTCTGAGAACTTTTTAGCAGCCCCTCATCTATCAGACTAGTTTGACACTAGATTTTTTTTGTGGTGTTTCTAAACAGGAAAAGAAATAATAATTTAAATTTGTTATTTCCTGCACATCTGATGTTGCTTCCTGTGCATTTGATGGTTTCTTGAAAGATACTGATTGGCTTCAAACATATTTTGGTCTTCCAGGAACCAGCAAGTTTTTCTCTTCTATTGAAGAACTGAGCACATTTTTTTTTTAAGGTTAAAGAATTTTGATTAACTTGTTTTGCTGAGTAAATATTTTCTTGGTAATTGTCTTTGTTTTTCAGTCAAAAAAAATACATTCTATTTCTGTTTCTTTATTTTATTGTTTATAATTCTATAGAATATTTTGTTCCTTTAAAACAATTTTTTAGTCTAATTTATAAACAATCTATAATCATTATCAATATTAATTTGTAATGAAAACAAAACTATTATCACCAGTCTTTTAGATAACAAGTGAAACTGAATTTTCTATGTTTGTTTTTATAGCCTGAAAATATTAAGACTTGTTTAAATTTCTCATTCCTTCAAAGATTTTTATTATAATTAATTTTGTACAAGATATTAAAAAAATACTTGATACTATTGATAAATATAACACTTTCTAACTTGAATATAGTTTGGCACTAGACTACAAATATAAGACACCCAGTGAGGATTGAACTCATTGCAGTTAATAATAATAGTTTGCTAGACTTAGTCTCTACCAAACTGATCTGAATCAAGGTACCAATATCTGAAAATTGCTGAGTTGATTCAGATTCCTCGGCAAGGTGTAGAATATGTTGACTGTATCCTCTGCAGAGGGGTAAGACCCCTCCCCAAAGTAGTGTTCTGGGTATAACTCTAAACTGCATCTGTTGGTGAGGCATCAGTCCTGGACATTTAGAGAATGTTGAATACCTCCTCATATCCATTACTTCCCAGTCCACTCTGAATCAGAGTGGTAGTACCTGTTAGACTCTATTTCTCAAATAGATCTGTTTAAAAATTATTTGTATTAGATAGGAATACTTGATATCATATAACTGTCAATTATTTGTATAGAGAAGAGTTACCTGAAGCTATAATTGTTTAAGGATGATTATTAGTTACTTGGAATCATATAACTGTGTTAAATAGAAATGATTGTTTGAAGCCATAAAACTGTGTTCAAATTATTTGTATTAGATTGGAATACTTGATATAAAAAAAACTGTCTGCAAAAACCTCTGAAACAACTATGCAGAAATGTAAATATAACAGCAAAGTAAATGCAATTTCCAAACCTCTATTTCATAAAATAAGCCAAGACAGGTTGGCATGCCATTAAATCAACTAATCAACCAAAGATTGAAGATTATGTAGTTAATAAGTCATCAATAAACAGACTTTTAAAAAGACATAGTTCATATAACTCAAAGGAGTGGATGCTCAAATGGGCTAGATGCACTCATTTTACCTGCTAATTACTATCATCTCTGAGTACGATGCTGTCACAGGACTCAAATTAATGCTTACAATTTCTTTGTATAAACATTTTATCCTCTTAGCATTATGTTGTTACATATGTTGTAATGTTTCTCCATTTAAGTTTAAAATCTTCATATTATGCTGGTTTGTTTCATGTGTTCTAATGTTTCTCCATTTAAGTTTAAAATCTTCATATTAATACTGGTTTGTTACATATGTAGCAATGTGTTATGGTCAAGTGGAGGTTCAAATTATATCACAACTCGGAAATGAGTGAGAAGAAATATATTGAAAGAAAATTGTACACACATAAACGATAGCTGAGAGAAACCCCACCTCAGCTTAACACACTTCTGTCCTTCTAGGAGTATGGTTTTGGCATTAAATAACCTGCAGAGGTTGATATGCCATTAAACAAAGAAACCAAACCAAACCAATCAGCTTAACACAATCAAGAATATCAACGTCCGTTCTGGGTGATGGCTCTGAGACTGCCCAGAAGAGAGCTTAGCCGGTATATGTCACATGAGGGTGAGTCCATCTGTAGAGGAGACATTCCGACATAATGTTTCTCCACTTTGGTTTAAAATCTTCTTTTCAATGTCAGCTTTCAATTCTACAAACATATAAGGGTTATTTATAAATACTGGACTTTAAAACGTCTTAAAAGAAAATTTAACACAAAATATGTCTCAACAGGGAATGCACAATAAGTTCTTGGAAAAAAACATAGCTGACATAACATGAAGGAATGGATGCTCAAATGGAGCTAGCCTAGCACATACTATTGTCTCTGTGTACTGTGTTGCCACATGATCAGAGTATAAAATTTAGATATGTATAAATTCTACCGTCATAGTCTTAGGGTAGCATTCTTTAAATTCTACCTGTTTCTGTTTCTCTAGTTAATGGCATATCAACTTTTGTGGGTTGCTTAATGCTAAAGCTATCTTTGTAGATTCACAAACAATATGTTTACAGTATAGAATAAGATAATGATGAAACAATAAAAAGTCACGACTCAGAGTTTCATTTGTCAATCCTCATGTGGGCTACTATATTGTGCTGAATACTAGCTTGCCTGATGATCACAATGTGAAACTCAAAGTTGGGAGTTTTTATCTTGTTTTTTTATTATTCTATTTTCTACTTGAAATTAATTGATAATGCTCTGCATTTTCATTCATAGAGCACTATAGCTACTACACCAAGGTATAGGGGAGGGCGCTACTCCATTCCCAGGGTTGCTCCACTTGACACTTGATCCTCACCTTATAGTGCTGAGTGCTAAGCAAGGTGGCATCAAGTACCATTTTTTGAGTCTTTGGTATGACTCGACCAGGGATTGAAACACAGTCTCCTAGACCATTGGCGAAAAAGAGCACTTTAAAGGTTTGACAAATTAAAAATCACTTTTAGCATTGAATATTTATCTATCTATCTATCTACCTATCTATCTATATATATATAAGTAAATAAGTGAAGTTGGTGACAGTAGTCGAGGGGGACCCAAAGTATCCCTTTTCAATACCTACTACACCAAGGTGTAAGGGAGGGTGCTACTACTTTCCCTGGATTGCTTCACTTTATCTTTGATTCATGCCTTATAATGCTGAGTGTTAAGCAAGGAGATATCAAGTACCATTTTTTTTAAATCTTTGGTATGACTTGACCTGGGATTGAACCCCTGTCTCCTGGGCCATTCCCAAACAGTCTGAGACAGAGAGAGATAACAAGCAGATAAAGTCTGACAGAGAGATAATAATAATAATGATATATATATATATATATATATTTAGATAGACTGAGAGATCCGAGAATAGATAATGATATAAACAGACTTAGAAATGAATGACTGAGACAGGGAGATAAAAGTGACCAGATTGAGAAAGAGAAGGGTTTTGGTTTGGTTTGGTTAGTTTGTTCAATTCAAACCTTCATGAGTTATTAAATGCTAAAGCCATCTTTTTAGAAGATTAGGTGGGGTACCATTTATAACCCATTTCTTATAGGAATATGACTTTCCCAAGGGCAATAGTCCAAAAGTGAACCAAATAACATGAATGGAGTTTGAACTCATTTACTATAATGCTGCTGTCCAGCACGTTAACCCCTACACCACAGGAATTCGTCCCAATCCTACCTGTGATATCATAATATACATAAACAGTTGATAAACTTTACAGATGACAAATTAACAATTAACAGAAGTTACATTTGCAATAACAGTAAATATCAACATCTGAGGACTCCTCAGGTGGTATAATGGTTAGCAAGCTAGATTAGCAAACCTACATGACTGAGTTCGAGACTCATTGGGTGGGCCCATTTATTTGGCCTTGTGCCACATCGATGCAAAGAACTTCGTAAATTACTATAAAGGTGTGCTGATAGCACAGATTTCCTTGACTTTCTCTTGCAATTTGTCCCTCTCAGATTTAATAAATAGAACTTACATTTACAATGACACTAAATATCAATGCCATCTGTAGACCAAATAAAAAACTATTTAGTTATTTACTCTACTTGAAACCATTTAACAGTGTGCAAACAAATGAATAATGTTGAATAGAATTATTAGTGTTTCATAGCAATACTTGAAAACATTTAGTGTCATGGGTATGAGTTTAAACTGCATCTGATGGTGAAGTCCCAGTCTTGAAATTTGGGGAATGTGTAGTACCCCTTCAGTACCATTACTCTCCAGTCCACTCTGACCTGGGGTTGTTGAAACTGTTAGGGTTTCTTCTATTGGTCAAATAGACCTGTTCAATCTTTTGCTTGGGATTATTATTGATATCAAATAGAATTATATGTGTGTTAAATAGCAGTACTTGAAATAGTTTAACTGTGTACAAAAATTAAAACCAATACTAGAAAACATTTAACTGTGTAAACTAATGATTAATGTTTGATAGCAACTGAAACTATTTATGTACAAACAAGAAAACATTTAACTGTGTGTGAATAAATGAGCTCTAACTCATTTAAAAATAAAATTATGTACAAACTATTCACTAAGAAATTATATATATATATAATAAAGATATGTATAAACAGGAATTGGCATTAAATAACCATCAAGAGTTGATGTTCCATTGAATCAAATCGGCTGACCTAAACTAATAAAACATAGATTGCATATATTTTCGAATATCCACTTGAGTACTGATCATTCATATGAAGAGAAGATAAAAATCAACTCCAAGAATTTCATCTTTTTCCAATTTGGGTCAATATTTAGTTATAAAAGATTTATAAACATTTTCATAAAAACATGGCTGTCAACAAATAAAACAGTGAAATTAGGCTACATAATATTCACTGAATTTTAAAACCCACAAAAAGCTCATTAAATAATAAATAGGGTTTAACTTTTAGATGATGACTTTTTATGCTTTTTATTTTACTGAGGTAAGTGAGGAAATTTCTTTATTAAGTATTAGGTCAGAAAAGTTTGCAGTGTTCTTTTAAAAAGAAAAAATAAAGAATAATAAAACAAGAGAGAAAATACACAGTACAAAAAAATGGTTAAAAAAAGAACATGCTGAAAAATTTCGCACATATACAATAATTATTGAATTTGTAATGATTACTTTGGTTTGTTAGATTGATTTTAATGACAAGTCAACCTGTCAAGGATTATTTTATGCATCGAGGTTAAGGAATGGTATTCATGGTATGTTCATATTTATATTTTTTCTATAATTGTTTCTTAAGAATTTTCTTTTAACAGTCCTATTAAAAACAAATAATTTTTTACCCTAACAGATAAGATAATTCTTGATCTGAGTGGACCTGGGAATAATGGCAATGAAGTGATACTCTGTACTTCCCCAGATCTCTAGAATTGTAGCACCACTAGCAAATACAGTTTCGTGTCATGAGCAAGACACTCCTTTTGGGGGCGGGTGTAGCGGTCAACATATTCTAAGTTCCCTTGACAAGGCAAATGATTACTTTTGTTTTTTGAAGTAAGAGGAATAGCTTTATCTCTGGGTCTTTTTATTTGTGTCTATCTGTCTAACTCTCTCCCTCTCTATCAATCAACTTAAAACAGTCTCATATTCATATTAAATGCCATGCTCCTTCAAAGGCTTAAGTGGTCATGACTCTCCATAGCTTCCTTTATCAATAAACTGCAATTTACTATGCTGTTTTTTCTTTTTAGAAAAAAAGAGAGATTTGTGATTGCCTTTTCTACCATTTAAAATTTAGTTTTTCTTCTCCCAGTTTGGTTGTCCTGCACCAAAACAATTGACACTGCAATTTGATCTTTTCCTTGGGATTCTTATTATTTACTAGAAATCATATCACTGTGTGTAAACAAATGACTATTATTAAAAAGAAATAATTACTTGTAACCATATGATTATTAGTATCTGATAGGTGTACTTGAAATCATACAACCATTTGCAAATTATTGGAATAATATGCAAATAATTTGCAAATTATTGGAATAGATTGGAATAATTGCTATCATGGAACCATGCACCAAAAATTCTTGAGAAACATCTACTCCAAAAATTTAAATCTAAACATATAATGTACATGATTCACTAACCTCGAGTCATAAAGTTGAGGAAGAAGTGGATTCATGCCTTTCTCAAGAGCACTCCTATGAATTGAATGCAAATAGATCCAAAATGAATAATTCTCAATGGACATTAAACTTTAAATCAATGTTCCTGAAAATATAGCCATGTGTCAGAATAGATTAACTCTTCTCTTATATTTATATATATATATATATATATGTTTTTTTGTATGTTGTACTTTTAAACATCCATCGTTGATTTAACATCACTAATATCATCCCTCACAGTCCTGATGATGGTTCATTAGAACCGAAACGCTCTCGTGTTGACTTGGCTTCTCAATAAATCCTTCCTTCTACTTGGATTACCTTGTAATCAATTTATATATATATATATATATATATAACTGAGAATAAATCTGACAGTATGTACAAGGGATTAAAAATCACTTGATCTTCAGATGGTGATTTTATCTATAGGATTTATTTATTTATATTTATATTTATAGAATTAATTCATCCTCTGAAGACCTTCTATTTTTTTTTTATCTCAGTACATTTTCAGATATATACATATATATAGTATGTTTTTATCTCTTTGTCAATCTTTATTTGCTTATCTCTCTGTCTCACTCTTGTATATATATATATATATATATATATGTTGAGAAAGAGAGAAAGAGATTGAAATTTAATGCTAAAAGCATTATTAATCTGCAAAACCTTTACAGTGCTCTATGCATGAAAAAGCTGAGCACTATCACAATAGATTTTAAGTCTAGAAATAACAATAAAACAGGATAAAAACTCAATACAACATGTTGAATATGAGCTCACTTTAGGGCAACAGCATGAATCTCTGAGCTATGAGTTTTTATTTTGCTCCGTTATTATATTTTATCATATTTACCCAACCCCTCCGCTCGGGCAGGATATGACACAAGGTCAATTTTTATGCGGAGTTTAACAGGTTTGAATTCAGAGTTTTCCTTCTCCTAGACTAGTTGCCTCACCACGGCTAAAGAACCTAGTCTGCCCTACTATTTTACCCATAGCTGGAGGGAGAATAATTGGATTCATACCTTTCCCAAGGGTATTAGTGCTATGTGAAATGCAATCTGTCTCGTCCAGGATTTGAACTCGTGTCGCCGTATTCATTTCCTACGACGATAACCATTACACCACGGGCACTTCCCCCCATTATTATATTTTATACTTGAAACATACTCTGTATATACATATATATATATATATATATATATTCCAGTTTATTTGTGGCTATCTTAGGTCCATCTTATTTTATTAATATCTATCAATCACTCCCAATATCAGTTTGACAATTGATTATTCAATAAATGATTTTTATCTTTAAAACAATCAAGTTTGAACTATTATGAACAGAAGTTATTTGGCAGTTATGTTGGTTTTTCCTGCTGATAATGTTATGTTAGATTAAAAGAGAAGACACCGTAAAATAAGGTATGGGAATAATTTATATGAATATAATAAGATTAATTCAATAATACATCATTATTTATTCATTTTATCATATCAGTAAATTTAAGAGTTAACAGAAAAAAATAGTTTATTTTTTTAACCTTTTGGTCAAGATCAGTGTGTAGTATTTGTTCTTTCCTTTTGTTTTTTAATGTTAAGATTTTCTGATGTCTAATCAATCTAAAACGAAGATGTTACATATTAATGAGCTAATTGTAAATAAGATTTTAAATTGTTTTGAAAACCTGAAGAAGAAGTTTTAGCCTATGAAACTAAAGAGTATTTCACACTATCAGCAGGGCTTATTATACACTGACTATATTCCCTGCTGAGGGGTAAGACCCCTCCTGACCTCTCTCAAAAAAGGTTATTACACTAAAATGTATCTGATGGTGAGTATCCAAATCTTAAAATCAGGGGTGTGTGGAATAAGCTTTCATTGCAATTATTCCCAGGTCCACCCTAACCCAGAGTGGTAGTACCTGTTTATTGGCCCATCTATAGGTCAAATAGATCTGTTGAAAATTATTCATATTTGATAGAAATACTTGAAACCATATAATGATAAATCATTCATATTATAGTTACTGATAATTTTTTCCTAAGTATTATTATCAGTTACTTGAAACCATATAACCATGAAGAAATAAATGACTGTTATTAAATAGAAATGATTACTTGAAACCATATAATTATTCATATTTGATAGGAATACTTGAAACCATACTACCATGTGCAAATTATTTGTATTTGATAGGAATACTTAATATCATATTACCTTTAGAAAAACTACTTCAAAAATGTAAATATGTACATGCAATGAACTCAATTCCCAAACCTGTAGTCATAGAATAATCCAAGACAGGTTGACATGCCATTAAATTCACTCAATTAACAAACCAAACCAAATTTTCATGAAAATACTTCATCATTGCTGACTGATAAAATATCCAAAAATAAATAGGAACAATGGATATCAGTTCCATTATGGTATGTTTTTGAGAAGGAAAGCAGAAAGTATATTTTTGGATGCAAACAGGGTGTTTTTTCTTTTTTCTAAATCGTATTTAAATAATTCATATTTCATGAGGATAGGCGACGGGAAAAGTTTGTCAAGAAAATATTAGTATAACTTTATATATCACCTGGTTCAATACTCTTTTTCTTCTTTATCTATTCTGATACTTCTCTTATCAATAAATTTTTTAATTCTTTTTTCTCTCTCTTTCTCTCTCATTTTCTCTGAGTGTATGTGTATATATATATATATATATATATATATATATATATATATATATATATAAGCATCATCATATCTGCATTGCTTTCAATCTATTCATACCATAGTCATCGACTTTATATATTTCTCTTTTTATATTTTATCCTTTTCATAAATGCTCTTTCCTTTTTATCTCACTATATTAACATCTATCTTTCATTCTGTCCTTTCATATATACTCTTATCTCTACATCTTTTTATCCCTCTCTGTCTGTCTGTCTGTCTGTCTGTCTCTCTCTCTCTCTCTATATATATATATATATATATATGATTTCGGTATCACCATATCTGTTTATTTTTTCTCAATCTTTTCATACCATTGTTACTCTCTTTATAGTTTTTCTCTTTCTACCTCACACTCTTCCTCTCCTCCTTTCTTCTTATCTCATATATCTATCTTTCTTTTTGTGTCAGCCTCTTCATATCTATATCTCCTTATCTAAGTCCTTTCATATCTAAATCTCACCAGTCAATCACTCTATACATGTTAAAGTGTTCATTTTGACTGATGCAAGTACCACACAACAATTTTAAGTAGCAGGTTCTATACATCTTTGATTTTAAGTTGAATCTTTAAAGAAGTCACTTTGAAATGTAGTATTATGCTAGGAGAATTTAAATAAA
This sequence comes from Sepioteuthis lessoniana, assembly GCA_963585895.1. NCBI lineage: Eukaryota > Metazoa > Mollusca > Cephalopoda > Myopsida > Loliginidae > Sepioteuthis > Sepioteuthis lessoniana. The sequence goes on along the minus strand of OY757927.1, from coordinate 76,997,347 downwards.
GTTTATATGTATCAGAAAATGTATTTGTTTATTCATATATATTTATACATATTTATATATCTTATTTGTTCATATTTACATAACATCAGATTTATTTCCAATTTTCTATCTATATAATAAAAAGAGACAAGCAAACACAAAAAGTTTGCATAAAAAAAGTGGTTGATTCTATTATTTTAGAGCTGGTGTAAAACCTAAAACCATATTATAATTATGAACAGTAAAAACTGTTACTTCAACTTTCATATTGCACTGATGAACATGAACTGTTTTATCAGAATTTGTATAAAGAGCTAAATTAGGAAAAGACACGCTTAGAAATTTAATTATGTCATTTGTTATATAATTTCTAGACCCTAGCTTCAAATCATTACTTGAGATTCTTTAACTCCACTACTTTAAGTATATTTTGTTATTTATTAACTTGCCCAGTCGGCTGGGGCTGTAGAATACACTGACTGCACCTCTGCAGAGGGGTAAGACCCCCCCTAATGAGTGTCCTGGATATGACACTAAATATTCTGATGGTGAGGTTCCAGCAGTGCTGGAGCTTTGGGGAATGCGGAGTACCACTTCATTGCCATCGCTCCCAGGTCCACTCTGGCCTGGAGTGGTGGCACCTGATAGGGCCCTATCTATGGGTTAAATAGAACTAACAGCATACTTATGCTAAAATTAATTGAGTAAACTGAATAGCTTGAAATAGAAACGTTTTTGACAATTAAACCGTACTTACACTTAAACTGCATGCTTATGCTTAACTGAAATATTTGAAATAGAACTGTTTTTCGACATTAAAACTGTATTTACACTTAACTGAATTATTACATATAACTGCTTGAATAGTTTGAAATGGAAATGTTTTTGACAATTAAACTGTGTACTTATGCTAAACTGAACTGTTTTCAATAGAACAGATTATTTGCTTAAAAATGGATTTGGCATTAAATAACCTATAAAGGTTGATATGCCATAAAACCAAACAAACCAAACCATCAACTTTCATATGGTCTGCACAAGTTATATATATATATGTGTGTGTGTATGTATGCATATATATATATCTAATTTGATAAAATGCAGTTTCAAAAGAGACTTGGCAAAAAATAGTATCTATGTATTCCCTATCCTATAAAGTTTTCTTATACTTAACCATTTTGCCGGCAGGGTAACAATAGAAGTTGCTCAGTGTAAGGTATCTTCCAATTGGCTGCTTATTGAGCAATTTGCCTATTTTACAAAGAATTAAAAAAATTATCTACCAACAAAAGAATTAAGATAAAGTAAGTGTGTACACACACCCACATATACATAATGTGTGTGTATGTACATGTATATATAACATGTTTGTGTGTACCCATATACACACACACACACACACACACACATATAACATATTTGTGTGTGTGTGTGTGTGCATATATATATATATATATATATATATATATATATATAATGTTCTTTTACTAAAATTAGTAAACTTAACCCTATGCACTTAACCATTACAATCTTTTGATGTATATATATTCCAAGTTGCATCTTTTCCAATTCTATCTTAATATACAGTCCTCTACTATTAGTAGATATATGAAGTACTTACCTCTATGTTTATGAAGCTCCCAGGTCAGTCCCAGCAATACAGGTGAGAAAATAGGTGGGCGCTTTCACCTTCAGCATCCCCCGCCCCGTACACACACACATGCTACAGTTCATTCCATCAACCTTACCTGGAATCTTCTGCGTTAAAATAACAACATAACTTATTGGCAAGTATTCATGGCTTTCAGGAGAATCAGGAAAGATAGTGTGTATGTGTGTGTGTGTGTGTAAGCAAAAGAAAATTTCCATTATGTTTTATTGTTGAAAAGAGGCTAATAAAAGATGTGTTCAATGTTTGTCAAAATGGTTTCCATTGGGGCTTTTTTTTTTTTTTTTTGGTAGTGCAGAGATCACTTAATCATTAATATTTTAAGTGGTTGATGATATATATATTTTTTTTAAATACAAATATCTGATAACTAAAATTCAGCTTCCGAAATAAATGAAATCTTCAAGAAATGAGAAGCTTTTTTTTTACTTTCAAATTCTTCTTTTCATTCTTACTTAAAAGTATAATTTTCTGGCTCATATCTATTTGTATGTATTAGCATCTGTCAGTCTATCTGATGGACTAATATTATCTATTATCTCTGTATATCTATCAGTCTACTTTTCAATTTATCTATATCTCCGTCTTCTCATCCGTCTCTCTATATGATCGACTACATATCTACCTGATTGATAGACTATTGCTATCTATCAATCTATCCACTGTCGGTCAGTATAGCTATTAGTCTATCTATATCTATTAGTATAGCCATCAGTCTATATCTACCTCATTTAGTGTAGCCATCAGTCTATCTCTCTGTCAGAATCGTCATCAGTCTATCAGTATCTGTTGCCTAGTTTTCAGTTTATCCCATATTTGTCAGTCTACCTATCAGTCATTCTATTGAGATAGACCGATACTGTTTATCTTTCAGTATTTGTCAGTCTAGCTATCAACTTTGAAACGCCAATTTATTTTTCCGTTATTCGTGTATTTTTCACTTCTTCCTAAAATTTTTTAGATGTCACTTGATTTTGTTTGGAAGCTGTGAAGGTTTCTTTTATGATATTCATTTATTAAGAAATGAAAGAAATAAAATAAAAGCTTGGGAAAAAAAAGCAAAAAAAGTACTAACAAAAACATATACGTTTATTACATCAAAATATATCTACAAAAAAACTTTGATCCAATCGAAGTATATATGATTACTGAATATATAAATTTGGTTTTCTGCTTGGTTACAACTGTCTGTGTATCTGTTAGATGAAATGATTTAAAACTGCTAAAGATATATATTTATATATATATTTGTGAAGTTTACTTTTTTGGCACTATCCCCAAAAAATAAAGTTTGGAAATAAGATTGAAAAATATTTTAGCTAAAGAGAATGAACACAAATTTCCGATTTTAGCTTGAACAAAAGGAAGATGGATTTTCTGATGCATTTTCAAGATAATAGTTAAAGCTTTTGTCTCATCATTTTTTTTCTATTTATTTATTTATTCTAAACCTTATCTTGAATCCTTGCCTTATAAGCTTAAAACTGATATTTTTTTAAATATTCAGTAACTGTTAATGATGGACCTCTGCAAAGCCAGGTAAATTTATAATAATCTTTGTAAAAAACATATAAATAATAGACAAGATTTAAATCTTGAAACCGGGAATGTTTTTATTTAAAATTCAAGTTCCTGAAATAATTTTATCTGCTAAAGTATTTTAGCCTTTTTCAAAAAATATTTTATATGAATTCTTGTAAACCTTTTTATTGTTGCCTTTTAGCCTGTTGATTGACTGATTGTTAACAACAGTATGCCACCTATTCTGGAGTTATTTTATGCCTCAAGGTTAGGAAATCACATACATTGTTTTTTTTGTTTTTTTTCGAAGAGTTTTTTTGTTTTGATATTTTTCTTTAACAATAAGTGAAAATCCTCTGAGATAGTTTTTTAATAATTACTTTGTATTGTCCTGATTATATTGAGGTCTATGATTTTTGGTATAATTTCATTTCTCTAAAGACGGTAAAATATCGTTCATTTTGACATTATTAAATTGCTCCTTCATATAGTTTACATTGCAAAAATGAGAGCTAAACCTCTGGATTCTTTGAGAAACTTTGTTTGATTAGTTTGTCAAATCATATCCTATTTATAGAATTTATTTATAGAAAATAAATTAGGATAAATATGCTATAATCTGCATTTAGTGGTTATCTCCCTTGATGAATTATGATAACTGGGATGAATCTGAACATTGATCCCATAAATTGGCAATTGGACTGGAAATTGCTTTATTCTCTAAATTTGAGTGTTTTGATATACTTGTTCAAACAAATTTTACTGATGGGCTATTTGGCTGTGTACCCATAACATACATGCACCCACCACCAAAAAAAACCACCTATAAGTAAATAGTAAGGTAGACTAGGCTTTTTAACCATGGTATGGTAACTAATATAAGAGAAGGAAAACTCTGTATTCAAACCAACTGTACTTCCCTTAAAAATTGTCTTTGTATCACATCTGGCTCATGGATGAGGGTTTGGGTAAATATATACATGCTAGAACTCTGTCATTGAAAATATAGATAAATAAAAACCGGGTTCATTTCTTCTTTTATTTTTATTATATATATATATATATATATATATAAGTATTTTTTTATATTAATCTTTTTTTTCAAATCTCCATATCTTCAACAGTTGATATGGTAGAAAATCAAAGAAAAAGACTAAAGAATTCTGATTCTGATAAAAGAAATCAGAGGTTTTTCTTTTCATGTTTAGTTTACTAGTTGTAATCTGAAAATAACATAAAGAAAGAATCCTTTGAATTATTCTTCTCAAAAATATTAGGCTCGGGCACTTAGTTTATTTTTTGGAATTTTTTTTTGGTTTGAAAACATAATGGGTTGGTTGGTTGGTTGGGTTTATGGTATATCAACCTTTATAGGTCATTCAACGCCAAATTCTGTCTATTTCTACATACATAATCAACCAAAGATTTCAAAACAAATATTAAGGTAAGTAGAATTTTCTATTAACAGGATTTCATTTGTTTGCACAAGATTAACCAGTTTTAAATTGTCATATTTTTTGTATATTTGGACTATATAACATAATGGGGTTTAACAGGTATCATGGTAGGAAGTGGATACAGCTTCTCAAGTTTAAATCCTAAATTGCATTGTTTGCATTTTCCCTTGGGAAAGGTATTAATCCAACTATTCTTCCTCAAGTTACAGGTAACTAATAGAGCAGACTAGGCTCTTTAACCTTGGTATGATAGTCTAGGAAAAAGAAAACTTTGAATACAAACCATTTATTGACCTGGAGAAGGATAGGCTTCTCTAAGCTATTCCTGCCTGAGATATTCTTCATAAGTAGCACTTACATGTCCAAACCAAGTTACACGATTACTGAAGAGATACTTGTATCTCCAGTTAGAAACTTTTATATACACCAATACAAACTTTTATATACACTATTGCAAACTAAGTAAGTGAAATTGTTTTGGATCATTCTGATATTCTTAGGGAGTGTCATGAGTCAAAAAAGGAAATCACTTGATTATAAAAATGTTTCTTCAATTCAAATTTGTTTTTTTAATATTCAGTTATTATTTTTGGGTTTTTTTTTATATAATTATTGCCTCTAAAAATTTTGTTGAAAAATTTGTATGGAAAATTAGGAAAATTATTTAAAGATATAAAACAACAGGAAACAAAGAATTATTTAAATTCCAGTCAGATTCATCTTACTAATATGATCTAAGCTTTTTATTATTATTTAGGATGTGCAAAAGTTTCCAGCATTTTTTTGTTTTTAGTGCCTGATAACTGGTTTTTTTCAATGTAAAATTTTACACACCCCAATTACATCTAACAACATTTAAAAAGTAAAATTTGTGGAATCTGTCCACATTGTTTTGATCCATATATTTTCATATAAAAAAAATTCGAATTAAAAATATAGATATAAGTAGTTTATGATTGGTAAGAACAAGTGAACACACATATATCTATCCATCAATTTCTCTCCCTCTCTCTCTCTCTCTCTCTCTCTATATATATATATATATATATATATATATACACAAAGTTGGCGACTATAGTTGAGGGCAACCAGAAGGCTCTCTTTTCAATAGCTACTGCACCAAGGTGTTGGGGAGGGCACGACTCCTTTCCCTGGATTGCTCCACTTTACCCTTGATACGTACCTTATATTGCTGAGTGTTAAGCAAGGAAGTATTAAGTACCATTTTTAAAGTCTTTGGTATGACGCGACCTGGGATTGAAACCAGGTCTCTCGGACCATTGGCAAACACACTACCCACTTGGAAAATGAGCCGGTCTATATATAAACATTATAACAAAAAGAGTTAAATGCAAATGAGAAAGCATGAAAAAGTGCTCAGTGCTCGTACAGCAGAGCAGGCATACAACCCAGAAAAATATCAAACTATAGATATGAGTAGCCCATTGCATTGAATTTCAAGTGGTGTGCACTGTGATCACCTGTCTAATGACTGTACACATCGCATAAAACTTGAAGTAACTAACTTCTAGGATTTAAAATTATAATTTTTTAACTTTTATACGAGCTGGGCCATAATAGCACTAAACAATTACTTTTGCTAAAATTTTTCTGATTTGCATTTCTTATATATATGCATGTGGGTGTGTTAAGATGGATAAAATTTGTATGAAAAAGAAAATGATATATCTCAAATCTTTCTTTACGAGCTTCATGGTATCTTCAGATGAATGTAATAATCTATGAGTTGGTGCTTCTGCTTAATGGCATATCAACCTTCAGGCATCATTTCATGCCAAAGTCATCCTCATTGAAGAACTGTAGTTGTACTATTTAACCTCTAACTGGGAGATAAAGGGTTCATGCCTTTCCCTTAGAAATGAATATTAGAGCATAACTGGAGTTTGAACTTGCTTACTACAATATCACAGACCATTACATTAGCCACTACACCATGTAGGATCCCTCCTTTAAAATCATCTATTTAAAAAATGTTTAATTAAGAAGTCAGAAAAAAATTTACTCTACAATGTGGTGTGTATATACATATATATATATATATATATATATATATATATATATATATATATATATATTTATGTGTGTGTGTGTGTGTGTCTAAAAGACTTCTAATGTTCATAATTATATATATATATATATATAAAATAATGAACATTAGAAATCTTTTTAGATGGTTCCTGTAGTGTCATGGTTAGCATCATAGGAAATGGACATGTTGACACAAGTTCAAATCCTGGATGAGGCTGATAACGTTTCACATAGCACTAATACTCTTGGGAATGGTATGAATCCAGTTATTCTCTCTCCAGAGTAGGATAGACTGCGTTTTTTTGGTCTTGGTTAGGCAACTAATCTAGGAGAAGGAAAACTCTAAATTCAAACCTGTTAAACTCTGCTTAAAAAATTGACCTGATGCCACATCCAGCCCATGCAGAGGGCTTGGTAAATATATATATATATATATATATACTATCTAATAAAAATGTTTATCTAAAAATTCAGTTTTCCTTGTTCTCACTAGAATATTTTGGATTTCAAATAGAGTAATATCCAACAACTTAGATTTTTTTTTGATAATGACCTGTCATGATTGAAAGTACTTGAACAAATAAAAAATGTTTTTATACAGTTTTGATCTAAATTTTCAGTAAATTATTTATGAACCAAAAAATCCTGATGAGCTGAATAAAACATCCATGTTTTGTCATATTTAATGCTTAGGTTACGTTTAGATTTTTAATTTGTTCCTGTTTTTACAATTTATCATTTTTTTTCTTCTTAAATAAAAAAAGTACAAAATTATTTAAAGGAAAGAAAAATATTAATAGCTCTAGCTCATCGAAATTATTACATTTAGTGTATGAAATATATATCTACCAATGAACCAGCAATTATGGGACAGTGGTTTAGAATACAAATAAATAATTGTAATCTAAATTGTTTAATCATTTAAAAACTCCTCATTTTAAAACTTAATTTTGTTTTATTTTCTGTAAATTATCAGTTTTGTCTTAAATTCCCTAAAAATAGTTTAGAAAAATTTACCTTTGACATAAATTTTTCATGTCATTCAAATTTTGAAGTTTGCTGTCGTGTTCAGTTGGTTTTTGCTTTTTGTTTAAATTATTTGGGGTCAGTTTTTGAATCAAGGTTTTTCTTTTTAAGTCCTGGAATTCAACTCATCTTAATTTCAGTATTATTAAAAGTTATTTCAAGTTATTAAAATGTTTAAAAGATGTATAAAGTTTTATTTGAATATATTTTATAGATGTGATCATTAAACTATATTTCTATATTACTTGAAAGTTCATTCATTTAAAAAATATTTAAGGATAGAAAGATAATAGAAGGTAATAGAAAGATTGATCTTTTCTTTTTTTAAGAAGTTAGTTATATTCTGTATATTGTAAACATGAATATTATTCATTGTTGACGCACACAGATTTAAGTATTTTGTAATAATTTCAGGTTTTTTTGTGATTGATATGTATTCAACTTTTAGTCATCTTTTATTTCATATAATGAGTTTTAAGTATCTTTTTTAATAAACGTTCTTCAGAACTGATTTTGGTTTGTCTTTAATTGGAATCATTTTGAGATGAGGCTTCTTAATCTGAGAATTTATTTATTTTTTTTTTTTTTTTTTTTATTGCGGACTTTTTGTCCTCATCTTGGTAGTTTTTTTTGTGTTGTTTCTTCTTTCACTACATTTCGGCCAAATTTCACCTCTGGCCTTCTTGGTTTTGGTTTCTTTGTATTTAATTGTACATCAACCTTCATGGGTTATATAATGCCAAAGCCATCCTTGTAGAAGAACAGTAATGGTACTATTTAACCCATAGCTCGAAGGAGGGATAAGGTTTGGTTTGGTTTCTTTCTTTAATGGCATATCAACTTTGATGGGTTATTTAATGCCAAATCAATCATTGTAGAAGAACACTAGTGGTACTATTTAATCCCTAACTGGGGGATAAGGTTTGTCAAAAAGTTCTTCAGAAATAATTCTCATGTTTTTTTGAATTTATTAAGTCAGTTTAACAAATATAAGTAATTTTTATTTGGAAGAAATTATTTTATCAAATTTTATAAACTATAACTTTACACACACACACATATGAATGTCGTTCAAAAAGTTCTAAGCCTCACCCAGAAAGAAGAGCTGTAGAGGAATATCTTTTGCTGTAGCTACAGCCAACATCCTCTTAAAGAACTTGCAATATAAATGCACATGTATTGGATACTGAAAATTCCTCAGCCCAACCACAAATAAAATTAACTAGAGCCATGAAACATGTAATTCCACATACTTAGTTGTAAGTTCAATACACTTGCCATACCATTTTTCAAGTTTCTTTTACCCTCCTCCCCTCAACCAAATTCTATCTCTTCTTGGTTTCACGAAGAAGTTTTCAGTTTACACCCTATATATATATACATAAATATATATATTTACCCAACTCCCTCTGCATAAGGAGAAAGTGACACAAGGTCAATTTTTCAGAGGAGTGTAACAGGTTTTAATTCAGTGTTTTCTTTCTCCTTGGCTAGTTGCCATACCATGGTTAAAGAGCTCAGTCTACCCTACTCTTTTCTAATAGCTGGAGGTAGAGAAGTCAGATTTATACCTTTCTAAAGGATATTAGTACTACGTGAAATGCCAACAACTTCATCCAGGAGTTGAACTCTTGTCACCATTTCCTACAACAGTAAACATTACACTATGCGTGCTTCCTTATACACCTTATATATATATATATTTCAACCTTCATTTCTTCCAGACTATATATATATATATAATCACTTATCATGCAACTCATTTAGATTAAATTTTTATATATTTTTATCAAATTATTTTGATTAAATTTCAACCTAATATTAGGTTATTGCCCCATGTGTGAGATAGAAACTTTGTGTGTGTAATTAATTGGCCAAGGCAAGGCCTTTTATGTATCTTGTCTGTCCTGTGATCCTCTAACATTAGCCTAAAATTTAAGTCCCAAAAAGTTGGATCATACATGAGTGTGTTTATTTATATATATATATATATATATATATATATATAGGCAGCATGAAGCCAGTGGTCATTGATAATAATCCATGCAATTAAATATATCTAAAAACTAATTTATATTTATTATGTAATTTTTCTAGAGTATTAGATGAAGATTTTAGATTTTTATTTATATTCACATGATGGCATTGATAATTTTCAAGTACTTCCCTTTAACTAAACACATCTAAAATTTATAAATAAATAGTTTTTATTTGATTGTTTCTTTTTTTTACTATTTTCAATAAATACTTAAGGTTTTAATAAACACTTGTTTTTTCCATAACCAAAATCTTCATTTTGTATTTCACTTAGAGTAAAGAAACATGCATATATATACATACCTACATTGATTTATATAAACACACTCAAATCAAACATATAAAACGGAAAAAAATTTAAAAATTTCCTTTTTTTTCTTTTTCTGTTTCTTTTCTCTATGTCTGTATTTTAAATCCTTCCTTTCTTTTATCCATAATAGATAGCTGTTCTTTTTTTTTTTTTTGCAACAACAGATGTCTATAGGAAGGAATATAACAATTTAAGTATCATTTGTACATTTTGCCTGAGATCGGTCTGCCACAGACAGTAGATAATTTCTCTAACTAGACTCTGTCTACAGCAGGAAAGCCAACGTTACATAAGAACTGGGCAGCATTTTACGTGAACTGCTCTTTTAAACTGGGTACAGTTTCCTCAATCTTTGTGGGTATACTCAACACAGAGTGGATGGATCTGGTAGCATTGGACATCAATGGATTTTCTACACACACACACACACACATACACACACACACACCTAGGATATAGAATAAGTAAGGTGTTGTATTTTTTCTTATAGCCTCTTAACAATAGACTGATATATACAGATTATACAGATATACCTACCTACATATATATATATATATATATATATATATATATGTGACCGGTTTCGTTGTTTCTTCTTAAAGTATATATATATATATATATATATATATATATATATATATATATATATATATATATATATATATCTGTGTGTAAATGTACAAATATGTAAAAATAACTGATTCAGAGGATTATCATTTTTATAGTTGAATTTTTTGCCAAAATTAAACATTTCAGTTTTTACATTAAATCAACAAGGATTTTAAATACATGATGTTGTATCTCCGAAATTATATTTAATTTAATTTTTATTTCTTAAAATGAGATGAAAAAATAAGCAAGTTATATATATATATATATATATATATAGTTTTTGTTCTGCTGATTGCATAGATGAGAAAGTGACAGTCACCAAGTATTGTTAACTGTATGTGTATACATAACTTATATATATATATATATATATATATATATATATATACATGCATGTATTTATGAGAGATTAGCATATTAATGAATTGTAGATTTATTTGTGTTAATTTATTTAATGACATATCAACTGCTTACAGATAATTTAAAGCTAAAATTTGATTAATTTGTAAATATTTGAAAGGTATAATAACTGTATTTTCAACATTTTTATGTATATTGTTTTGAAATTACACTTTTTTTATTTATCTATAATCCTTTGTTTACTCACAGTTATACTGTAATTAGTAATCTTATCTCATACAAATAATTTGCACATAGTTGTATGGTTTCAAGTATTCCTATCAAATACAAATAACTCGTACCGAATTATATGGTTTTAAGTAACTATACTTATTTAATAGTCATGATAATTTGTTTGCACACACTTATATGATATCAAGTATTTCAATCCAATATTAATAATTTACTATCAAGTTTACATGACCCATAAATGAGACCTAACGAGTACTATTACTTGGGCTAAGGGTAAACCTGGAAGTAAGGGTAATAAAGAGGTACACCACACTCCCTACCCAGCTCCAGAATTGCAGCCTCACCACCAGATGCAGTTTAGTATCATACCCAGGATAACTCTTTTGGGGAGGGTCTTGCTCCCTTTCAGAGGATGCAGTCTCTATATTCTGAACTCTCTTGACAAAATGATAATGTACACTAACCCATCAATATATATTTATATATATATATATATATATAAAGAGAGATAGATAGATTTATATATCTGAGAAATATATTTCACTGAACTCACCCCTATATGTATGTGCGTATATATATATATAATATAACAGTTGTATGCAGGCATAACGGTTATATCTCTTAGTATTAATGTATATTGGTATTTGTACACACATACATACATACATATATATATATATATAGATGTGTAACAGTATATTTCTCTCATATTTTATGCGTATGAATTTAATATATATATATATATATATATATATATATAATTTTCCTTGGAGTACTTGAAATGTATTAGCAAATTAAACTTATTTTATGTGCACACTTTTATCTGTATCTATATATTGATACATATACTGTTTGTTGAAATATATACTTTATGTACTACAGATATATATATATATATATAAATGTGCATATATAGATAGATATAGATTAATAATACAGGATAATTCTATGGATAAACGGTAAATGTTCAGCAAAAATAGTAGTATTCTTGTTTGATGCATTTTTTTGCAGGCATGTGCACACACACACGCACACAACTTTTTTAGAATATTTGTAGTTTAACGTTTCCTATTGAAGAGATGACCATTTTGTTTGAATTTGAAACATTACCATACTCTTAATTATTTAGTTTTATTTGTATCTTTGATTTCTTTTATTCATTTTAGTTCATTTTTTTAATTAAGTTGTTTCGAGTTAGATTAACATTTTTATACTTCTTATAATTCTCTCTTAGAAATGTGATTGTCATATTTTCTATAAAATAGACATAGAAAAACATTTCAACATTTACTTCTGCCAGATTCAACTTATTTCATCAAATTTCAGGATGAAGTTTTTAAAAAAATATTTATTTGAAATATTTTAGCAATCTTTTAGATTTACAAAGGTTCCTTAGACTTTAGGTTTAGCAGTACCACTATTATCTAATGACATGGATGGTGTTGGCATTAAATAACCTACAAAAGTTGATATGCCATTAACCAAAGAAACTAAACCAACCTGAGTTTCATAATTGTTTTTTTCTCATGATTAATTTCATGTCATATTGCACATTTCGGATAATTTTTTAAAATTACTATTATTTTATCATTATCTTTTTTGGGGGAAATTAGTGTCATTATATATATATATATATATATATATATATATAAGATTTATTTTAAAAAGGTTTATATCTTAACTAATTTTTTAAAAATCAGGATTTGTTTTTGTTCATCTAAAAATTCTTAAATTATTTATGTGGAATTATTTTGGAATATGTATATATTATATATCTCATATAATATAATAACTGGGCCATTGGCCTATTGTGTAGAGTGTTCGCCAATGGTCAGGGAGAATGGGGTTCAATCCCAGGTTGAGTCATACCAAAGACTCAAAAAATGGTACTTGATACCACCTTGCTTAACACTTAGTGTTATAAGTTACAGATCAAGAGTAAAGAGGAGCAATCCAGAGAATGGAGTAGCACCCTCTCCTACAACTCAGTGTGGTAGCTATTGAAAAGGGAGCCTTTGGGTCATCCTCGACTAAAGTCGCCAACTTTACTTTACTTTACTTTTTTTACAATAAAATATATATATATATATATATATATATATATATATATAAAACATATGAAGGTCATTCAATAAATAAGGTGAATATTGCCTAAGAAGTTGGTAATAAGTTTAAAATTATACCTTTTTCAAGAAATTGATAGTAAACAGTCCTTTGATGTCCCCGGAGACTGTCTTTACATTTCCACTCGATGGACTGTCTTTTTGACTTCAGCTTGTAGTGGCAAATGTATGTTTAACTCATTTATAAACTTTTTCATTTTACTCAAACATTCTTCTGTAAATTTCACATGGTTTGCATTTTTCAACCACCAAAAATTTGATGGCAGACCTCTGTTCAAGCCTGCAGCACTCTATTTGATTTTCCACCATTTTGAATAGCGTCAAAACAAATATTTCTGCGAGATTAAAATAATTTTTGCGAAAAACCAATTTTAAACAATAACAAATTTCCATACATGGAAAAAAATTTCATTTATTTTGCTCTTTCAAAAAGAATTCCCCCTATTTATTGAATGGCCCTTGTATTATAATATCATAGGTCTTATACACACACACATATATATATCTATCTATCTATATATATATGTGTGTGTGTGTGTGTGTATGTCATATATATGTGTGTATATATATATATATATATATATAAATTATATAAAAATGGTCATTAATTTTGCTTGATTTTTTTTGTTATTTATTTATTTTTGTTGTTGTTAGTAATTAATTTAATTTTATTCTTATCTTTCTAATCATATTTTTATATTTTATTCCTATTATTTTTATTGTCATTTTCAATTTGTCCCTTCACATTATTACATTTTTATTTATTTAATATGACTTTGATAATTATTTATTTTTTATTATGCCACTGTTAGCTGTAATCAGCATCTAGATTTTGAATAATTGTTCTATTGTTTTTATTATTATGATTTATTCTGATCACTATTATTCAACTTGAAAATCAACTTATATTTACATTTAACACTATTCTGACTTAATTACAATATTTTAGTGAATATTTTTCATGTTGCTACAATAGATTATTTTTTTTATTGATTTTATTCAGGAATTTTTATAAATTTTTATTGACTCTTTTTCTTTCTTATTCATAATTAATTAGTCTCCACTTTTGGAGTCAAATAAGTTATTAGTGCATTTTCTGATATTTGTAAATATTAGATACGGAAGACAATGATTTGAAACTAATATGGCCTTTTGTAAATCTCCGAGTTCCAGGTTGTTTTTGATATTCATTATCTGTTAGGACTTTTTTATTTTCTCTTTATCTTTTGGGATTCTTTTTATCATTCATAGTTTAAAAAAATGTTTCTTCTCCTGTAATATAATGATTTTTCATGGAGTTGTTTTTTAAGACTGATAAATGTTTGTCTATTGTAATATTTAAAAAAAAATAAAACAATGAAAGATAGTTAATTACTTTCAGAACATATTGTTATTGCTATTAAATTTAGATATATATATTTTTTTTTACATCCATTTTGGTTCTGTTTAAATGTCCAAGGACATGAGAAGAAAGAGAATGGTTATAAATTGGTATCAAGTGTTGAATTCATTAAAAATGAAGATGATTTTTAAGAATTTAGTCTGTTTATAGTGAAAATGTTTTATTTTCCATATTGATTGGTTGGTACATTTAGTGGATTAAATTTATATGCAAATGTAACAACTATTATGAAATAATTTTCTTTTTTTGTTTGCTTTTAATTTTTGCTTGATGAATATTTTTTAAAAATTGAATTTAACCAAAGAGATATTTTTCCTACAAATATGTATTTTTTCTATTGTTTTGGCTTTATATGCAAAAACAGTTCATTGTTTTACACATATTTGTGGAAAGATTTATTTACACATAATTACAATACATCTTTTGTCTTAAAGGTATTATTTTTCAAGTCAAAATAAATTAAGAAATTTTATTCAAGTAATATTAAAACCCTGCAATCAGCATGATTAAAAATAGATTTCAGAATGAAATTATATTGTTTGAGATAATTTGTAAAAAAAAAAAAAAAAAAAAAAAAACTGATTATGGAATATTTTACTCTTAAGCAAGATACTAAAAAAATGTCTTATTATACATGGATTTCCATGGATCATATTTTTAAGCAAGAATCCCTTTGATGTTCTGAGTTTTGTCATTTTTTTTTTCTCCTATATCTTCCAGGAATTGTTTGTTTACCATCACACCTGTTATTTCTGATTTGGCTCAATATGGAATTGATTTAGGCGCCACTATTTTCAAACACTTTTTTTTTGGTATTTTTCTCTTGTATTGTTTTAGTCATTTGGAATTGGCAAATTAATAATTAGTGAAGTTATTCTTTAAGTTTATTCATTAGGATTTTATCATTTTTCTGTTAGTTTAGAATATGTGGTTCTATCAAATAGCATAAGGAAGAATGTCCAGTCCCTTGTGTACAATTGTGAGATAGTATGTTAGTTGTGTGTGTATAGACATACAATCTATCACCTACAGAAAGCTACATGTACACTGAGATACACATCAATATATGCAAATATGTACATTTATGTGTTTATCAATTGGAAAATATCTTTATATAGGCGTTTGTGTGTGTGTATATATATATATATATATATATAGTTTCTTCATTCAATGTTCTTATAGGTATACCTATATTCATGTACACACAAATATATATATATATATATATGTATATAATGAACAAACTATATATATATATATATATATATATAGTTTGTTCATTCAGTGTACTTATAGATATACCTATATTCATGTATACACAAACATACACACAAATATATATATATATATATCTTTTTTATTCAATGTACATTGAAGAATACATATATGCACCCACCCACACATACATGTTCATTGTTTTTCATTCTGTGTACATAGAGGTGTATATATATATATATATACATTTATACACAAATATATACATGCACACATATATTTCTAATGAGCATAATTGTTATTTTCTACTTACTATATATATACATATATATTTTTTTTATTCAGTGTACATATAGATGTACCTAAATCATTCATACATCTACACACACACACACACACACACACACACACACAAATATATATATATATATATATAATTCTAATGAGTATAATTATTATCTTCTACTTTGAGTACACACCTGGATAATAACTGCTTAAATGTTTTTCAACTGAGATTGAAATGTCTGATATTTACTAAAATATTAAATAGTAATATTTTTTACTCCTCCAACATGTGCTCATTTATGTGTGTGTATATATATATATATATATATATATAGAGAGAGAGAGAGAGAGAGAAAGAGCAGCTTTAATGGAGACATTCACTCACATATACACATACTACTATCAAAATACAATACATGAAAAATGTATGACTTTTTTGTCCCTCTATATACATCTATATATATATATATATATATATATATATATATATATATATATATATATATATATATGAAGTAATTAGATATCAAAATAATTTATTATAATTTTTTATTATCGAAATATTGTGACATTTGCTCTGTACTTTCATACATAGAATATTGCAATAATGTTACAAGACTTGCAACCATTTTAGGTTTTATTCAACAGTGAAATTACTCATTTTAATTGTATATATATATATATATATATATATATATATTGTGTGTGTGTATCACCGTATACAGGTTTTTATACGTATATAATTATCTGTTCATGTTTTTGCATATATGCATTGAGAGATACATATACATGCACACACACATATATATATATATAAAAACTAAATTAAGATTAGAATATACAACATTTTAATTGCATATACATATATATGTGTAATGTATGAATGCATTCAGATGTGTATATATGTAATAGTAATATGTTTGAGTATACTCATATATGTGTGTATACACACATATACAAACAAATGTATATGTATACATCAAATTAAAATTAGAATGGCCACCATTTTATTGGTTTGGTTTTTGTCTTTATTTAATGGCATTTTAAACTTCATAGGTTATTTAATGCCTTTGACATCCTTATAGAAGAATAGCAGTGGTACTATTTAATCCGCAGCTGAGGGATAAAGGGGTTCATACGGTTCTCTAAGGTATTTGTCTAATAGTGAACATAATGACACAACTGGAGTTTCAACTTAGTCACTTTAATTCTTCAATTTAACATTTTAACCATTATCTCACAGAATTACTGATATATATATATATATATATATATATAAAAATTAAATCGTGAGTCGGGATTATCCTACTACAGTTTCACCTAAAATAGCTCCTCAGGGTACCTAGCAGGGTGCTAGGTACCCTGAGGAGCCGTTTTAGGTGAAACTGTAGTAGGATAGTCCCGACTCGCAATTTAATTTTTGTAATTGGCTCTATTTAGTCTTGAGCACTTTTTGTAATTGTAGCATTGCAGCATTTTACATTGGGTTTTTGTTCTTTTGACCAACTGATTACATATCTCTTGATTTTTTTCAACTGGTGTGACGAAGTTGGCCTTTTCTTTTTTTTCTCCTGATAATCTTTATCTTTTTTTCCCAGACAGTGATTCTTGCAATTCCTCATAGCTATAGTAAGTAAAGTAAAGTAGCGGACTGTAGTCAAGGGCGACCAGAGGGCTCCCTTTTCAATAGCTACTACACCGAGATGTAGGGGAGGGCGCTACTCCTTTCCCCGGATTGCTCCACTTTACCCTTGATATGTGCCTTAAATTGCTGAATGTTAAGCAAGGAGTTATCAAGTACCATTTTTAAAGTCTTTGGTATGTTTCAACCTGGGATTGAACCCAGGTCTCCCTGACCATTGGCAAACACTCTACCCACTAGGCCAAAAGTTAAAATTAGAATGTCCACTATTCATTAAAAGAAAAACACCAGTAAATTCAATCAGAATTGAAAGTCCTCAATGTATAAGAATTGTTGAGTAACTCAACTCAGATGAGATTTGTCAAATATATATATATATATATATATATATATTGCTCTGTAATGTCAGTTACATTGAGTTCTTTACCAGGAAAATTTAATTGTTCACTGTTGAATTTTTTTTTTTTTTTTGTCCTGATGGAATTACTTCCAACTCTGGTTTAACTGGACTGAATAATACTACAATATATATATATATATATATATATATATATGTGTGTGTTTAGGCAGCCAATCCTCTTTTATACATGTTTCATTAAATAAAATAGACAAAGAATGTTTATTCAGTTGATTTATTGTCTTGCCAATAAGTAAAAACATGCAAATGTGAATAAAAGTTTTTTATATATAACTAAAATATTTTCACATTTATGTCCATGGTCTGACCAACTAGAATGAAAAGAATACTCTAATTATCATTAGAAAAAGATTTGGACAGCTTGATTTACATTTGCTGTATTTTGCTTGCCAACAAAAAAAACTTCGAAAAAATGAATAAATGAACAGTCCTTATCAATCATATTCAATGAAACACATACACACTGAAATGTACACACATATATATATATATATATATATATATATATTGGGTAGGGAAGTCCTCGTGGTGTAATGGTTAAAGCAATGGACTGCAAAATCGTAGTAAGCGAGTTTGAACTCCAGTCGTGCTATTACGTTCACTTCCTTGGGAAAAGTATGAACCTACTTATCCTCTCAGCTATGAGTTAAATAGTATCATGACTATTCTTCTTGAAGGATGGTTTTGGCATTAAATAACCTTCAAAGGTTGATATGCCATTAAACAAAGAAGCAAACCTTAAACTGTATATATTGGCTGAAAAGTTCATATTATGAGATGGTAACTGCTGTAGATGACTTTTTTGATCAATAGGATCTAAGCACTGAAACACCAGTGGAAGAAATGTGAGTACTATGAGGAGGAATATGTTGAAAAATAAACTTCATTTGGTCACATTCTATGAAGGTATCTTCGTCAGCCTTTGAACTTCCAGCCAACCTTTGTATATAGATTATCGATATTTAATATATATATATATATATATATATATATATATATATATATATATATATACACACACATATACGTGCACAGTTCTAATTTACTCTAACATTAGTAACTTCAGTTTTATCCTACATGCATACATCATAAGATTGATAATCATTGTTTTGCTCTGAGTGAAATAGATGATAAATATTGACAGAATGTTAAGCGATATTTATACTGCTCTTTCTTGCTTATAATATACATGTATAAACAGACATTATCCTCTGTAGACACATTAATATATAAGCATACACACATACACATAGTTCTGTATTTAAATAGTTGTTAAAACAAACAAATTATTTTCCTCCTCTATTTTATTGCCTATGTGTATTCCCATCTTATATGTCTCAGTTCATAGCTGAAAAATCAGGCAAAGTGTACTAAGTATGATAGAATAATAATTAGGATCATATTATTTCTTTTGAGTTTTTCACACCAGTATTAGCTGATAGTCTTTCACTGGAGTCCAAGTGACAGCAAGCCTCCTCGGGTCTCCAGGACTCTTCTCAGTATTATGACTCACCTAAAAAATGTTGTAGTTTGGATCGTCTCGGCTCCTCCTCCAATTTTCAACTCTTCCAGCTCTCTAAGATTTTATGAACTGTTCCAAATGTACCAATTACAATAGGTATCACTGTCACCTTCATGTTTCATAGCTTTTTTATATTATTATTATTAACTGTACAGTATTTGTGAATATTTTAATCCAAGCAGGTTTTTGTGTCGCATATTTTTAGACGAAATAACAAAGAAACATTTTCATTTTTCAAAACTTAATCTGTTGTATCTTTGTAAAACAACAAGGTATGTAGATGAAGCTTCACATATTATGGCACAAGGCCAAACTGAATGAGTTTCTATTACACCATTCTTTTAGTCTTCTTTTTGCAATCAGCATTCATAATCCTGACTTTGATCTGATATCTACGACTGGCGTCTTTCAGGGTAAAATGTGCAACTTCTTCATCCCACCAATTAGGCTTGCTTATAAAATATTTAAAATATTTGTTGGAATTGGGTTTTTTACAGGGTCATGTTTGGGCAAGAAGTATCACATGTCAGCTCATCAAAAATAATACAGGGGGTGTCCCCGTGGTGTAATGGTTAAAGCGATGGTCTGCGAAATTGTAGCACGCGAGTTCGAACTCCAGTCGCGCTATTGCGTTCACTTTCAGACAAATACCCTTGGGAAAGGAATGAGCCCCTTTATCCTCCTAGCTATGGGTTAAATAGCACCACCACCACTTCTAGAAGGATGGCTTGTGGCATTAAATAACCCACAAAGGTTGATATGCCATTAAACAAAGAAACCAACCAACCAAAAATAATACAGAATCTGTGTCATGCAGAAGTAGGTCTAATTGGAAATATCCCTTATTGGATAAAAAGTTGTGTAAACCTGTTGAAGTTTAAGTTATCTAACTTGGTAACGCTTTATATATGATTATCTCCCTTGTTTTGTAGTTGTTAGTCCTCCCATGAATATTGTGAACAGCTCAACATGAGTTGTGTCAGGGCTGCAGTATTAACAAAATCTCGAACATACATACAGCAGCTATGTGAGGATACGGGATGTAGCCCTGAGGAACTGCCAGAGGCGATGAATGATTGGGAGCAGTGGCGAGAGAGGGTCAAGGATATCCGTGTTAGCAGCACAACACGATGATGATGATATAGAGGTGACTGCATCCTTACAGTTAGATTTATACTTTATTAAATTTATTTCATCAGTCTTTTGAAAGAAAACCAAGAAATATAATTGATTTCCAAGGAAAATGAATTACTTTTATACTTGAGGTTTTGTTTATTTATTAGATCATAAACCTGTTAAATTCCTCTACTAACAATTGTCGATGGTCATATTGATGCGTCTTTTAAGAAAGGAAGACTGACATGAGAATTTTGTAGTTATTGTTAGACTGAAAATTTGAATTGTTAACCGTTTTACAAACAGATCAACATTTTAGTTATGTAGTAGCTCAATATAAATCATTTTTCTGTTGGCTACCCATTGACCAATTCAGTATTAAAGTTTGGAAAGATTGTTGGGAGGTGTTAGATTGCGTAAAGTTGTTATACAAGAAAAATCATTGGACTATTGGACTACGACACACAATTACTGATCAAATTATCACATTTTGTTTTTTTATATATGATGAATTGACTTGTTTGAACATACCCTCTATTTTGCAAATTTTCTGAAAATAATTTGCCCACTCTACTAAGATTTGTAAAATTATCTAGTTGTGAAAGGGTTCAATATGAGTCCTGAGACCACAAAATTATCATTCAGTTGCTAATTTGCCTGGAAATTGCTTTATTCTCTCAGAAGTTTCATTATTGTCATTTTGAGTGTATTGCTCTAATAAAAAATGGGTTATGTATTTATATTTACCAACATAATGAAATATTTGAATAATACATACATTATTGCCTATAAATAATTATACACCAAAGAATTTTTTATAGTCTATCAAGTTTCTTCTAAACCACAAATATAAGGGTTTTATTATTTACTCCTTATCCATGAATAAGTACCTCCTCCCTGACCCAACAGGCTTTCTTGAATGTCTTCTTCTAAACCTAAGATACCAGAATTCTAATTTTCTTTAATTTTAAGATTTATTTTTCTTCTTATCCAAAGATAACAGAATGTGATTATATCTAGTTGAACATTATACAATCAAAATAAATATCATTAAGTATTACTGTATCGTCCAAAAATAAGTTCTGCCCTTAGAAATATTTTTTTAAATTGCTTCTTCTAAACCTAAGATACTAGAATTTTGTTATTTCTTGTGGAATATTGAATATTATTATTATTAGCAAAAATAAAATAGCATATATAAGGTATGTACTTATTTTTCAACTGCTACATATTCATATCATTTGTTTGAGAATTTCAGTACTGTTGTGTTTGCTAATAAATAATACTGATTTGTTTTGACTGCATAATAAGAAATAAAAACATTGTATCTTTGGTTTAGAATAAATTTAATTCTTTATTTTAAAATGTTTAGGGTGTACTTATTTATGAATGATAGTGTAATACTTAATGATGTTTTAACTGCCTATTGTTCAACTAGAAATGATAAAATCCCTATATCTTGGGTTTACAAGAAGCTATTTAAAAAAAAAAAAGTTGGGATTGTACGTATTTATGAATGATAGTGTAAATAGATTTTTTAAAAAAACTAACAGAATATGTAACATTAGCTCGGTTATATACAAACATAATTATATTTATGGTGATCAGATCTTAATCCAGATATAAATTCATTTTTTTGTCACCCATCAAATTTAAGTGGCTCGATTTCAAATTATAACCAATTTCTGTAAAAATGCTCATTGCAATAATTACTGCGATTTTTTTAGAATTTTTCTGTCTTTTTTTGTTTTATTTTATTTTTATTTTTGTTTTTATTTTTCATTTTATTATTAAGCAGAAAGCCTTAATTGATTAGTTTTCACTGATCTTTGCAAGGAGCGTTTTCTTGCCGCCACACCATTTTTTGCTAAGAGTTGGCAGCACTTAAACATTGTGCTTATCTGATCTATCAGCTGTGATGCTGTGAAATCCCAGTTCTGTACTTAAGTGCTGAAATTCTTACTTTGATCAGAATTCTCAGACATTTTCCAAAAAGCCACAATAACACCTTGACAGCACAACCCAATAAAATACAAGTCGTCATCGTCATCATCCCCCACCCCACTTTGCTACAAGTGTGATAACAATTATCAGTTGTCACATTATTTGGATTAATCATACAAAGACACAAATCTTTGTAGCCTTAACGACTTTCTTCATATACAAAGAAGATGGAATTCCAATAAATTATTTCTTGGGTATTGTTTATTTTTTTTTATTTTACTTTATTTTTTGTTTTGTTTATTTTTTCTTTGTTCTTTCCTTGATTCCCCACTCTCCTGCTCACAGCTTTTTTTGCTTTTTGCATTGGGTCATTTATGGCTGGTGGTTTTTTGTTTTAGGTGTGAGACAAAGTAAACTTGTTTGTTGGTTGTTTTTGTTGGTTTAAATTGGTTCATATATATATATATAACTTTGCCTACATAAAGGATTGTTGTTTTCCTTATCTCTTTTCATTCTTTTTTCCTTCTTTTGTTTTCATTTCCTTTCCTTTTTATTTTCTTTGTTTTCTTCTTCATTTCTCACTGGTTTTTCATTTTTTTTTCAGCTCTCTTTTCTTCATATTTGGTTCTCATTTGATTTTCTATTGCCTTTCCTTTTCCTTCTCTCTTTTCTTCTCTTTTCCCATTTTCCTTTCCCTCTCTATTTCCTTCTCATATCTTTATCTTACTTAGTTCTAATAATTTCACTCTTTTGTTTCTTTCCTTCCTTTTTCATTTCCTTTCATCCTGATTCTCTCTCAGTATATTCTTCCTGGCTTGAATTATTACACTCTCATTCCATCTTTTTTTTTTTTTTCAGGTGTGTCTTCATTATTCCTTTTAATTGCTTTTTCTTTTCTTTTTTCAAAATTTCTTTTCTTTCTCTTTAATCATCTTTTTTATTACAGTTTTTCCACCACATATTCTTTCTTTCGTTTTTAATCCTACTTTTTTTTCTTACATTCATCTTTGTTTTCATCATTGTTATTTTGTTTTATTTTTTTCTACTTTTCTTTTTTTCTCATCCTCTCTAGCTTTCTTCTTTTTTTATTCTATGAAGCCTTCTTTTTTTTCATTTTTTTCTACTTTACTTCTTTTTTTCTTTGTTTCTAGTTTTCTTTTTTCTTTGCTTCTAGTTTTCTTCTTTTTTCTTTCTTTCTAGTTTTCTTTTTTCTTTCTTTCTAGTTTTCTTTTTTCTTTCTTTCTAGTTTTCTTCTTTTTTTATTTATCTAGTTTTCTTTTTTTTGTTAAATTCTTTCTCGTGTTCTTTTTTATTCTTTCTAATATTCATTTTTCTTTTATTCTAGTTTTCTTTTTTTATTCTTACTAGTTTTCTTTTTTCTTTCTTTTTAGTTTTCTTTTTTCTTTCTTTCTTGTTTCCTTCTTTCATTCTTTCTTTTTAGTTTTCTTCTTTTTTAATTCTTTGTAGCTTTCTTTTTTTCATTTTTTTGTAACTTTTTTTTCATTCATTTTAGTTTCCTTCTTTTTTTCAAATTCTTTCTAGTTTCCTTATTTCCATCTTTCTGAAAATAATCTTTAATTATTCACCAAACATAGACAAACTCACATAATGATCTTTTTTTTTCTTTTTTTAAAAGACCTTTATTAAAGACAACTAAATTGGAACCGACATGGATCTGATCTGGATTCACCTTGTAATATTTGAGTCATGAGTTCAATATAAACCAACACCTCATCCTTTTATACACTTTCTTTCATATATCACTCCTCTTTTGTTTTCATTTATTTGAAAAGATGTTATATATTTTTTTAATTTAAATTTCTTAGCTCTTCAAATTTAATATGTATATGATCATCTAAATGTTTCTCTGTGATAAGTTATTTTGATATCTTAGGGTTATTCCTGTTTTATTGAGAAAAGGAAGCCATATTCTCCTTTAATTGTTAAAAATTTCTGATTATATATGTTTTTTAAAAGGTTAAAGACAAAAAATCTATTTGTTAATCTTCTCATGAATTGAACACTCCTGTAGCCAATAGCGTATATGTTAGTATATACCGAGAAAATTCCTTTGTTTATGCTGAGAATGACTATAGCTCAGGGGTAAGATACCTGACTGACTTTATGTTAGTCAGATTTTGATCCCAGCTTGAAGCATCTCTTGTCTAGCCACACTAAAAAGTCGTAATACAATGAAACAGTCTATCTGTGGATGACAATATATATATATATAAAGAAAGATCAACAACATGTCTGTCTTTTGAGACTTTACTCCTCCTATCCCTAACTGTTACAACTACACAAACAGAAATATTCTGACAGAAGCATAAATTCCTCTCAAAAACTTCATCCAAATTGACCAATTTTTCTTTTCGGTTTTATTAATATTTTTATTTAAAAAATCAAGGATTAACAGTATATTTTGAATTTTAAAAAAATGGTTGCACATTATTAGAAATAAAAAAAAAATTAATTGTGTTAACTAAATAGTAATATTTCTATTATTTTTGGGAAACGATGGTAGAAGATGAAAATAATTATCTTAAAGAGAAAGTTGTGAAAATCAACTATGAAGAAAGTCATGGCACTAAAAGAGGAATTACTTTCCTTAAGAATATTTCTTATCATGATGTTTTAAATAAACGTATTATTTTCATTAGTTTAGTTTATCTGTTAAATTTATTCTGTATATTTTGTTGGATTATATAAGGGATGGTTGACGAGTTGTTGGCCCAACAAAGAAAGAATTCTACATCCTGCAACCTGATTTCAAATCCTGAACAAAACTATTTGTGATTCACTTTGTAATAATACCCTTTGGTAAGGCATGAATCCATCTCTTCTTTTAGTTATAATTAAGTAGTAGGACAGACTGGGTTCTTTATACTTGGTTCAGCAATTTGTCTAGTAGAACGAAAACTCTGAATTCTAACCAGCAGTACTTGACTTAGAAATTAATCTTGCATCACATTCTGCTCAAAGAGGAAGTGCTGGGTAATTTTTTTTTTTTTTTTTTTTTACATATTCATTTTGGGATGAAATAGACTTGCTATATTGTTTTCCCTATTTCTTAAGTTCTTGGAAAAGAAAAAAAAATAAAGGAAAATTTTTTGAAAAAATAACCTTTTTTTTAGTTGGACCAAGAAATTTTCTGTCTACTTTCAAATATACATAAATAAGGAAACTTTTCTGGTGTGATGCTTTCTATCATTGGAAATGGAAATGCAACCCTAGTTGAAATCTTGGATGAGCCTGTTTACATATCGCATATTACTAATACTCTTGGCAAAGGTATGAATCTTATTAATCTCTCTCCAGCTAGGAGTTAGTTGTTGGCGACCGTAGTCGAGGGTGACACGAAGGCTTCCTTTTTGATAGCTACTACATCAAGCTGTAGGGAAGGGCGCTACTCCTGTTCCTGGATTGCTCCACTTTACTCTTGGTCCTTACATTATAATGCTGAGTATTAAGCAAGGTAGCATCAAGTACCATTTTTTGAGTCTCTGGTATAACTCGACCTGGGATTGAACACAGGTCTCCCGCGCCATTGGCGAACATTCTAACCATTATGCCAATGTCCGGTAGGAGTTAATAGTAGGATAAACTGGGCTTTTAAACCTTGGTATAGCAACTAGTCTAGGAGAAGGAAAACTCTCAATTAAAGCCAATTAAACTCTGCTTAAAAAGATTGATCTTGTTTATATGAGTATCATCTGATACTATCCATTGAATTTTGCTGCAGGAAATTGTGGGCCTTCCAGTTGACCTAGGCCTAGCTTTGGCTCACTATTTTCACACACTGTTTGTATCTTGCATATAGTGCAACCTTCTAACATTAGGCAAAAATTTAGGTTTCAGAACCTCACAAGATACGTGAATGTATGGAGTATATATGTAATTGATAAATAAAAAGTAAAGTTGGTGACCTTAGTCGAGGGTGACTCGAAGGCTCCCTTTTCAATAGCTACTACACTGAGGTGTAGGGGAGGGTGCAACTCCTCTCCCTGGACTTCTCTACTTTACCCTTGATCTTTACCTAATAATGGTTGAGTGTTAAACAAGGCAGAATTAAGTACCATTTTTTGAGTTATTGGTATGACTTCACCTGGGATTGAACCCTGGTCTCCCGGACATACTGATCTTTAAAACATTGTAGTTATTTCTTATTAAAGTAGGAGATTTTTCGGGGTTCCATTTTAATGTAAAGTTTCAGTTGTAAGAAATACCTTCAGACAATTTATCTTGATGTAAAGCTACTTAAGGAAGGCAACAAAATACACATGAGAGATATTGATTGATTGATTTTAATGGCATGTCAACTCCCCAAGAGTTATTTTATACCTAGAGGTTAAGGAGTTGCATTCATTATACATTTATATTATATTTTGGTGTAGTTGTTTCCTAAGAATTTTTGTATGCAGTTACATAGCAAGTATTCCTATCTAATAAAAATAATTTACACTCAGTTGTATGGTCCAGGAAAGCAGGGTTCAATCCCAGGTTGAGTCATACCAAAGACTTAAAAAATTCTTCTTGATACCTCCTTGCTTAACACTCAGCATTATAAGGAACGGATCAAGGGTAAAGTTGAGCAATCCAGGGAAAAGAGTAGAGCCTTCCCAACACCTCGGTGTAGTAGCTACTGAAAAGGGTGCCTTCGGGTTGCCCTTGACTTCAGTGGCCAACTTTACTTTTTACTTGTATGGTTTGAAGTATTCCTATCTAATGCTAATAATTAGATGGTTTCAAGTAATTATTTATATTTCATAATAGTCATTTGTTAGCACACAATTATATGGTTTTAAGTAACTAATAATAATCCAAGCCCAGTTAGTTGGGGCTGTAGAATACACTGACCATCTCTGCAGAGGGGTAAGACCCCTCCACCATTGAGTGTCCTAGATATGACTCTCTGCAGTCTGATGGTGAGGCTCCACTAATGCTGGAGTTTAGGAAATGTGGAGTACTCCTTTATTGCCATTGCTCCCAGGTCCACTCTGACCTGAAGTGGTAGCACCTGAGAGGGTTCTATCTATAGGTCAAATAGAACTGTTTGACATTCAAACTGAAAAAATAATGGCTTATGCTAGATTGAATTGTTTGAAATAGAACAGTTTGATCATTTAATTGTGTAAACAAATTACTGATGCTTGAATGAATTGTTAGTGATACATAGAAATACTTGACTAAATCATGTAAAAACTGGATTTGGCATTGAATGACCTACAATGGATGGTATGCCATAAAGCCAAACCAAACCTAATGATAATCCAAAGTAAACAGTTTTAGCTTTATATAACTATTCTTAAAACAAATAATTTACAGTTTTATGGGATCAAGTATTCCTATCAAATGCAAATAATTTTCAAACAGATTTATTTAACCTATTAATAGAACCCTATTATTATCTGCAGAACTGGAGCCTCACTATCAGATGGAGTTGAATGTTCTGGCCAGGACCCCACTTTTTGTTATTGTCTTACCCTTCTTCAGGGGATATGGTCAGCATATTTTGAGCCTCATCAGTGGGGAACTATAATTCTTTAGGTTCTTAAAAGGATATCTATTGGTTAAGGAGCAAATCAAGGCTGATTTCCAATCCCAGGAGGTTGTCCTCCAGGCAGCACCTCCCCCTTATACACAAAGGGGGTAGGGTCAAGATCAATCCCAAATGCCTGAGGAATTTTGAAAGGGAAGTGCCAATGGAACTAGACACTCTGTGGAACTACCCCCATGAAATTAAACCTTGTGTGTCACATTCTCATCTCTTACTCTGTCAGACTGAATCTGCAATGAATGTTTTCCTAGGATCGTTTTGGACAGAATCCATCTGCTTTTTCTTTGACATTTAAAGAGCACCCATTACCCAACAAGCATTTACCATTTGTTTTCTGAAGACTAATTTCTTTTCTTAACGGATGGCACAAAGTTTTATTCTTCTAGGCAGTGTCTTTGATATCTTTCAGTCCAGAAAGAAAAACAAAATATGACTCTGCTTCTATAGAATAAAGACAAGATAGGTGAGCTGTTGTACAGCAGGTGAGAGCCTCGTTAAATCTCCTTACCTCTATCTACCTTTGTGGTCACAGCGTAACTGTGATTAAATACCTAACCAAAGAAAATGGAACGCTTCTATCTGGAAGGTGATCAGTCACTCCTGAAAGACAACTGAGAAGAAATGTTTTTTGGAGGGGGTGGTTCTCCTGATGAAAATTATGAAAATCTTTCATCAAAATAAGAATTGGTCCACTACGTACAAAGTGCTGGTGAAAAATTAAGGGAATTCAAACAAAAACGATTGTTTCTAACATAACTTGGAGTTGTGCATGGGTTCTTGGAAAACAATCTAGGTCAATTGATTTATTGATTGATTTTAAAGGCATGTGAACCTGTCTGGGATTATTTTATATCTAGAGGTTAGGGAATCACACACATTGTAATTTATATTAACCTCTTTGGTTAAGTTCTTTCTTGAGAGTTGTTTTTTTTTTGCACATAGTTATATATCTAGTATTTCAATTTATACAAATAATTTTAACAGTTGTATGGTTTCAAGTATTCCTATCTAATTTGAATAATTTTTAAATAGATGTATGGGAGCATAATGGTTACTCCCACTTGGAGTCTCAGTGGACCTGGGATTAATGGTAATGAAGGACTATCCAACATTCCTCTGATCTCCAGAGGTAGCGCCTTACCATCAGATGAGATTTAGTGTAATATTCTGGGCATCCCTGAAGGTGTCTTACCTGACTGCAGAAATACAATCAGTGCATTCTTTGCCCTACCAACAGGGTGAGGAAAAATACAAAGAGCCCTATAGATATACCCAAGAGAACTAATTTGAAGGAGATGATGCAAACTAAATGGAATAGTTTTTAAATTCAAGATTATTTATTTTTGTCATCAGATTGTTTCAAATGGGGTTTTATTTATATATACCCACTCACCACTGCCTTTGAATTGAGAAGTTAGCTTTTCTTTGACTAGTTGCCTTATTGTTGTAATCTAAGAAAAGGTTACTGAATGGGAAATAACCAAAACGGAGGTTGGAAATGAAATAGAAATCTTGATTCCATTAACAAAATCCAATTTTCACCAATGGTGTAAAGAAGGTATACCACTGCTAGTAGTGTACAACTTAACCAGAATATTAACCTCCTCACAATAGTGTCCAGTGTATTTGTGATGAATGGGACATAACTATTAATCCTCTTAGGTATGATGTATAATACTAACCAAAGCTAAAGAACCCAGTCTGCCCTACTATTTATCCATAGCTGGAGGAGTAGCAGATGGATTCTTGCCTTTCTGATTTTTTACGTGAGTTGCTAATTATACATACATATATATATATATATATATATATATATACTTTCTTACAGATGCTATAACAAAAAACAAACATCAACTGTACCATCTATGAAGCCTTTATTGTAACTTTAGAATCCAGCATCTTAACCACAAACCAATAACCCAGGGTACCATAGGATTACCTTACAATACCAACAAACTTTGTTGTTTTTTTCTTTTGTAGGGATCCGAGATGAAAATTAAGCCTTGTCATATAATTCTTTGTTATCTATTCCAGAACCAAATACGATTATTTACTCAATTTTGATCTGTAATTTTCATTATATAATGTTCAATTGATGTTATTCATGGCGGAACATTAAATTAAGTGCATATGGAAGGAGATTGTTAAAAAAACTCTTGATTCTTTGTATAAAATAAACACTTTTTCATCAGTATGTGATAGACTTTTGTACCTACATTTACACTCACACACACACACACGACACACATATATAGGTAATGTGTAAATATAAAAAAAATGAGATATTTAGAGGATATATTTATTTATATATGATTAATATGCTAATGTTAAATATGTTGTTTTTTAAAACTATCATGACATTTTTGAGTGTTGTCGTCTCATCCCAAAAATTGTTTTCAACTGAAAAAAATTACCAAAAATATTAGACAATTCTTCGCATTCTGTTACCATTAGTAACACTCTGTTTGCAAATCTATGGGACATAATTAGTGTTAGAAAATTTTCATTTTTTATTTTACTAATTTATTTATTTATTTTCCTAGAAAGTTTAAGTATTTTGAGCAGATTTTAAAATTTTAAGACTCATGTAATAATTAAGGAATTATTCAAGTTTTTCAAAAGTAACAGCTTCAAGTGTTTAGAAAATTTTTATTTTCACTGTTTCATCAAATAAAATAATGTGTTTGTTGTGATTGATAATAAAACTAGTTTATGAAATATTTTGATAAGAAATCCTCTTGAAAATATTTAACAGTAAATAATGTAACTA
Source organism: Sepioteuthis lessoniana (assembly GCA_963585895.1). Taxonomy (NCBI): domain Eukaryota; kingdom Metazoa; phylum Mollusca; class Cephalopoda; order Myopsida; family Loliginidae; genus Sepioteuthis; species Sepioteuthis lessoniana. The sequence goes on along the minus strand of OY757927.1, from coordinate 76,966,102 downwards.
TATTGACAGAAAATAATGAAATTATCATAATCGGAAGAATGATACCAGTTGTGATCTAGATACAATAAGGGTATGAAGTCTGTCTACTGGTGATCCACCCCTTATTTTAGAACTTGTGCACATATTAATCTGCCTATGTGTTCATTTACTGTAACCCAACTATATTATATATATGTATTTATGCAAGCCCTCCACCATGGACAGGATGAGACACAGGTCAATTTTTAATCGGAGCCTGAATATAAACATTTCATTGTATAAATTAGCTGTGTAAACAAAATCTATACTTATATTAAACTGAATTATAACTGTTTGAATAAACTGAATAGCTTGAAATCAAAATGTTTTTGACAGTTAAACTGTATACTCATGCTAAACTGAATTGTTTGAAATAGAACTGATTATTTGTATAAAAGTGGATTTGGTATTAAATAATCTATGAAGGTTGATATGCCATAAAACCCAAACAACCAACCAGCCAACTCTAGGCATAAAATAACTCTGGATGGTTTTGACATGCCATTAGAATCAATCAATCTATTATTCTTCCTTCCCTTGCTAGTGATACTGTGTAATCCATTGCATGATAGTTTCAGAGTAGAAAGCATTTCAAAGTATTCCACTTGTTTCGGTAATATGCTCTGAGAGACAAGATGTCTGGATATATATTATTGGACCACAAACAAAAAAAAATCTGAAGTATATTTTTTATGCTTGTTATGGATTTTAACATCTTAGACACATCTCAGAAGTGATTATTTCCCCCGATTATTGTTGTTAAAATCCCCTTAGTTAATGCGAAAAGTCATTATTTTCTAAAAAGAAAATTCTCAGAAATACCAAAAAATAGGGATTTTCTTTGCTTTGATTTGATATTTGTTTTTTTACTCTTGTGTTAATAGCTTTTTACTTCATCTAAAGGAATTTTGATGACAATAATCCAGGAAAATAATCATTTCTTATGTATGACTAAGCCATTGCAAAGTGAAGTTCCATTAAAATTTGTGGTAATCATAAAAAAATGGTTTAGTTTTTTTCACTGTCATTTTTTTTTTCCATTCCTATAAGTATTTTTGAGAATGGAACAGATTAATTTGTTGACTTTGGTTTTAATGTATTTTGAATATCATACCTTTTGATTTTTCATACCTTATGATTCCACAAATAGAACACTTGACTATCATGGAGTCAAATTCAAGTATCTACTATTGTGCTTGCATTGTATTTTAAACAAGTTATTTTATGGCTGTAGGAGAGTCACCTGCTAAAACATAAGGTCACTCTGAGGGTAATTGCAGGTATCACTCCTGTTCAATAATGAAGTTTTATTGACCTGGAAAAGATGAAAGGCTAAACAGAAGCAGATTGAACTTGGTACCTTGCACTTGAGACCCCCACTTCACAAACAACTGACCGGAACTGGTGCCAACTAATCTGCTAAGAGTTTTGCAGATCGGAATGTGAGAAACCTATGTTTGTATAAAAGTATAACTTTAGAGTCATGGCTGTCACAGTACAATTTCCAACTGACACAATTATGAGAAGAGAGTAAGTGTTTGAAAGACGTCCTAACCCCTGTGAAACTCCGCTCAAAATTATATCTCTGAAATTAGGACATGTGGCAGAGTAAAGCTCCCCTCACCTACATTTTGCTTGACAGAACAATAAAACGAACAAGATGCAGAAATGACCAGCCAGTGTGGTCGGCACAGGTCATGTCACAGCTGACAAGAGACCATATAACATTGGGTCAATCTTTGTTGGAGGCCTCGAGTCAGGGGCAGATTACTCTGCCTGGCAGATGAGCAGTTGGTTGACTTTTGATTGGAGATGCCAATAAATCCTGTGAAGGTTTACCTCTGAAATTTCCTATGTTTAAAGTCTGTCCAAAGAGGAGTAAAACTGTAAGAACCATTTCATATTACTGGGAATTCATGGGTTCCTTTTGGCGTTAGCAGCTTTTAACCCTTGATAAACCAAAATATTTGAAGAAAAATCTATCTATCTATATATATATATATATATATATCCATACTTCTCTCTTATAATTAATGACACAATCATAAATTTGTTGAATACTTTAAAATATTGTTGAATAAAATATTTATAATGAATCAACTGCATCTTTCCTAATGTATAAAATGGACTCTCTTTAGCTATCAAACTGTTTAAAAAACATGAAGAAGAAAAATAACTAATCCAATTGTTTTTATGTAATTAATCTCTGAGTATACTTATTCTGTTTAAAAAAAACCAGAAATATTTGAGTAGTTTTGCAATGTCAATGTGCTAGTAAAATATGAAAAACTTTGTTACTTTGCCTTTCAGTATTTTTTGAATGATAAATATAAAATTAAGTGAAAGTAGTAGTTGATCTTGGGCTTTGTTTACTTGTTAAGAATGAAAGAAGTGTATATATATATATATATATATATATATATATATATAATGAACAAAAGTGTTAAGAATTATAGGAATGTTTCTATTGCATTATCTATTTTTAGATTTTTTCCTACTAGCTTCAACATTGGGTTATTATCAGGTGGAAAGTCTTTGTGAAAAAAAGGTTTTTTAAAAAGTTTCTAAAATAGTTATTAAGAAAATGTTGATATGCGAAAAGAGAAGCAATGAAAACTAGACTGGTGATGAAGCATATCCATTCGTTGAATAAAAATTATTTACTGATATATGTTTATATATGTATATATAGATCGATAAATAATGTACTTATATGGTTTGTTATATTCATTACGAAAGAGTGCTCAATATTGGTGATATAGCATATGTAAATCTAAGTTAAGATAGCATAAACACAGAATCTTGGTCTGATTACCTCTTAGGTAAGAAAATGGTAGTCACCAAGTACTACTGACACTGTGTCTTCACTATTCAGACTTATATAGATATATAAATCAGATTGATATATTTTGCTGTGTAGATAGCTTGTTCAGAAAGAATTTATACCACCCTTTTTCATATATACTAAATCAGTTTCATTTTTGGTCCTCATTTGTTTATTTTGTGTTTCATTTTTTTGCAACCTGTGTAACCACCAAAAATAAAACAAAAATAATAGTGTTATCCCTCAAGCGAAACACAGCAATTTGATTTTCCATAGAGTCTGGCTTTTTTCTCATACCCCTAGATTTCATTCCATAGCTTACCCGTGTATATATATATATATATATATATATATATGTAATGACAATCTACAAAAGTGTTTCAATACTTATGCATCATTTCAAGTGATTTATATTGTACCAATATATATTTAAGCTGTATCTTATATTAGAATATAAAGCACTCAGTATTTCAGAATGAAAATAAAAATTATATATATATATATATATATATATATATATATATATATATATATAGAGTATAAAAAATGTAAACAAAGGCTGCTGTTGCTAAAATAAATATCTTAACATTCACTTAGCCAACGTGGTCCGCTTGGTGGCCGAGAGGTCTGAAACTTAGTCTAACGTAAAGTTGGACGGGTTTCGATCCCGGCTTCAAGCGTCCTGTGTGTCTAGCCACACTGAAGAGTTGTGATAGAACGAAACAGTCTGTCTGTGGATGACAATATATATATATATATATATATATATATATATATATATGAAACCATATCATTATTAATATTAGATAGGGATACTGGATGTAATATAACTGTGTGTAAATCATCTTTTTTAGATAGGAATACTTGATATTATGTAGCTGTTTCAAAAGTTTTTTAAATAACTTAAATAAAAAATGTAAATATAAAAGTACCTTCTCCACAATTTCTAGGCATAAAATAGCCCAAGATGAGTTAACATGCCATTAAAATCAACCCAATCAGTTAATATTATCTTTGCTAAGGCAGACCTCATTCTCCTTTGTTAAAGTGATTTTCATTTCATGATTACTTCATAGCCAAATGCTGAAAAATAGACACTCAGAGAGAATTTTGTACCATCCGTGTCTAGTTAGTATCATTTATTAGTCCAAATCACTAATTTCCACTCAATAGCCATATGCCAGTGGCCTCTTCACTGTGATAATTTACCATGGGCTATTTGATAGTGGACAATGTGAAGGCACAAGTCTTGTGTCGGAACTTAGAGATTAAGGATAAGTGTTTGCAAGTGCTGATAACAAAATGATGATTAACGTTTTTGAGATTGAAAGGGAAAGACAAATCTTTTTCTGGCTGACTAACCACAATATCAACAATGGCTTGTAGTGGTCAGTCTTAGTGGTCACTAATGTAGCAATCAGAGCCAGTGGGCAGTATAAAGTAAAGGATGGTGAGAATTTATTTGTTGTTTAAAGTGTTGGTTGATCCTGCAGAGTTATGACGTGATACCTTTTAAAGGGTTGACTGATATAAGATTCACTTTCTTCAGAAGCTGAGAAACCTTGTCTTAGAGACTTTTTGAAGGTGATAACTAATGGAATAACTTTGATATTTCAATGTTTATTTCCATCATCTTTGGAACATTATTGTCAACAAATTTACCTCAAACAGAAATTGTAATTGTTTCTATAAAAGATAAATTTATTGAGAAAAAATATATCAATTGATTATACACGATTGCCAAAGAAGGAAATTAAGCCTAAAAAGTAAATATTAAGGTATTCAGACAGTAATTAATTTTACTAGTAAGGATATTAGTTGACAGAATTTGTCATGAGATGAAAATCTGGAAAAGACATTCAAAAAGACAAGTTATATCATGCAAATAGATTTAGAATATGATGTGTAAACCCTATCTCATAACCCTAACACTAGATCCTCACCCTCATCCAGGGATGGACTTTCAACTGCTGAGGCCCTTAGTTATATGAAATTTGGGGTTCTTTACTAAAAAGATTTGAGTAAAAAATTATTTTTTTTGTTAATGATGAAGAAAAAAATACAATTAAAAATATAATTCCTCAAAAATTATATCTATATATAGACATATAGATAGCCAAATATATATGTATATATATATAATTTTTGAAAACTAATGATAGAATAAAAAGATTTTTAAATAAATGAAGCCTAAAATTATTCAGCACATATGGAAATTCAGCTCTTCCTTGGCTTTTTTTAGCCAACTTTAGTCTTTTGATGCTTTGCAGCACTGTGAAGTAATTTTAAGGAAAGATATCAAGACCTTCTGACTTTGGGGTTGGGATTAGAGTATAAATTCAAATGTATGAACATTTTATATCACAATAATTGGTTGACGGTATTATTAAGGTATTTATGAAACGTGATGATAATCTTCAAAAATGTACTGTGTGCTTCACCAAAAATCTGCTGCTTTTTGTTTTAGTCATTTGTTTTGTTTTTGTTTTTTTTTGAGTGAGCTGAAGGAAAGTCTTATCATTCACATACAACAATTAAAAATTATTTGTAACTACCAAAAAATTGAAGGAGATTTTCAATATTTAAGAGCTATTTTAAAGGGTATATAAAGTTGTATGCAGTCAATGTGAAGTCTGTTCACACACACATATACATCAATTCACAGACTAAAATTAAGTTTAGTTCTATCTTCAGATAAAGTAAGATCATAGATATTGGTTATACATCATTTGGATGTCTTTAAACAGGAGTCTGATGAATATTGGTCCTTTTGCCCTCCGCTAACCTTCCGATAAAATCAGAAAAATAAATTAATAAGAAGCAGTAGGCTCTTTTTTTTTTTTTTTAAATTTTTTAGTCATCCAAATGAAAAATTAATTTCTGGTAAAGGAATCAGTTGTCAGTGATAATGATGGCATTGTAGGGATTACATATCTTGTTTTCTAAATAGTACTTCTAATGGCTGCTAGGTGGTGTAACCAAAGGAACATATAAAAGAAGCGTGCACCAAAGTCAAATCTCTCACTTCGGTCCTGCCTTGACAACTAGAAGTATACATGAGCATGTATGATTCCCGACAGAGTTGTGGGGGTTTGTCCCTGCAAGTTTCATGTTGTATGGCATACGAAACCACGCTTTGACATAAGTCTCCACACAATAACTTTAGTTCTGTTAAGGACTCTCAACTTAAACCAAAAAGTCTCTTTAACAACATGAAAGGATTTTTCTCTATAATAAACTCTTTCGTGGATCTCATATCATTCTTGCATTTGTTCAAGTAAGTTTGCACAGGCAATAAATATGTTATTGTTAATTTCTTGTGAAGTGTTTGACATTGTTTAGTGCGAGGAAACGTTTAACTATAATGCATTTGCTCGGCTACTAGAGTCCAAATTTTTTCTTGTCATACTCAAATAATTTTAGCAGTGAGTTTTGGTACTCAGACATGATAAATATATGAAGAAAATCTTCTAGTAATCAAGACCATAGCCCACTCCACTAATGTAATGACAGTAATTAAATTTCTAAACAATATTACAATCTCAAAGTTCATTACAGTTTATGATAATACAGTTGAATTTCTAATAGAAACACACACACACCTGTGTATTTACCCAACCCATTTGCCATGGGCAGGATATAACACAGTATCAATTTTTCAATGAAATACAGCAGATTTAAAATTTAAAAACATGTAAATCAAACAAAATATTTTCACAGAAAAAAAAAAAAGTGCTTAGTGTACCATAAATAGAATTGGGGGCCTAAGTTCAAATCCTGGGGAAGACTATTAACATTTCACGCTGCTTTAATCTTCTTGTAAAGGGTATGAATCCATCCATTCTCCCCTCAGTTATCGGTAAATAGTTGGGCAGACATCTTTAGCATTCGTATGGCAACCAGTTTAGGAGAAGGAAAACTCTGAATTCAGACAAGCTTTACACTGCTTAAAAATTGACCTTGAGCCTTATCTTGGTCGTAGAAGAGGGATTGGGTAAAATACATATACAGTAAACAAAAAATATGAATTAAACAATATTACAGTCAGGAATTTTATCATGGTTTATTATCCGGTAACTGTTGCTTATTCGGATTAGTGTGCAGTATCTGTTCGTTTCTCCTGGCCATATTCTTGTCCTCAAGTAAACTATAGAAGTGAGTCTACTCCAGGGTATTCCAACTCTGTTTCAGCACATCCCTCAGTACACCACCAGGGTAGAGTTAGAATAGTCTGATGTCTGTATGACACATCTGATGCCAATACAAACATGAATGAGCCCCCATTCTTCATTGAACTGACCATATGTCAAAATTACTCCCAAAAGGAAGTAGGTACAGGCTGGCAGCTGAATGTGGCATCATATCTATTGACTAAGAAAAGTGTAAATTGTTCAAACCCTATGAGGTTGATAGCAAAACTGAAGATTATTTTCGGAGACTAAAGGGAGAGAAATGCACAGATGAACATGAACTGTTTTATCAGAATTTGTATAAAGAGCTAAATTAGGAAAAGACACGCTTAGAAATTTAATTATGTCATTTGTTATATAATTTCTAGACCCTAGCTTCAAATCATAACTTGAGATTCTTTAACTCCACTACTTTAAGTATATTTTGTTATTTATTAACTTGCCCAGTCGGCTGGGGCTGTAGAATACACTGACTGCACCTCTGCAGAGGGGTAAAACCCCCCAAACAAGTTTCCTGGATATGACACTAAACAATCTGATGGTGAGGTTCCAGCAGTGCTGGAGCTTTGGAGAATGCGGAGTACCCCTTCATTGCCATGACTCCCAGGTCCACTCTGACCCAGAGTTGTAGCACCTGATAGGGCCTTATCTATGGGTTAGATAGAACTAACAGCATACAAATGCTAAACTGAATTGTTTGAATAAACTGAATAGCTTAAAATAAAAATGTTTTTGACAATTTAACCGTACTTACACTTAAACTACGTGCTTATGCTTAACTGAATTATTTGAAATAGAACTGTTTTTCGACATTAAAACTATATTTACACTTAACTGAATTATTTCATATAACTGCTTGAATAGTTTGAAATAGAAATGTTTTGGACCATTAAACTGTGTACTTATGCTAAACTGAATTGTTTTAAATAGAACAGATTTAGATAAAAATGGATTTGGCATTAAATAACCAACAAAGGTTGATATGCCATAAAACCCAATAAACCAACCAACCAACATTTATTAACATGGCTGCTATGAACCTTATGGTGAAAAATAACAAGGAGCAACATATTTTTAAAAATGACTAAAATTTAGTTAAACAAGAAGGGATGTGTGGGAATCTACATAAGACTGAACTTAGATTTTACTTGTTGAAAAATACTTACCTGATATTAGCTACTAGTTTTTTGTATCACTTTCTCAGTAGTTGGCTTGTTAAGGAAAAATGTAAGAAATATTTTTTTAAATTAAATGAAATAATAACAAACTTAGAAATATGAAAGATTAATCTATTCATTAGCCCACTAAAAAAGATTGATGCAAGAAATTGAAAAATATATTAGCTCAGAAACAGAAAAATAAAAAACTAGATTTATATTCTCATGTTGAATAATTGACCAATAGCATTAAAGGAAATTAAATAGTTTAAATTTATCAGATAATTTTTGAAATAATTAAGATTTTGTTGAACTAGTAATAAGAATGTGTGGGAATCTACGGAAGACATAACTACCATATTTTTGTCCTTCTCTCACAATAGTTGATTTATTAAAGAAAAAAGTCAGAAAATTTTTATAAGATCAAGAAGAAAAACTTAGAATTATGAGAGATTTATGTTGCATCTATTTGCACAATTAAACAACTAGCAAACAAACAAACAAACAAACAAATATATTGAAAAAATATAAGCTCAAAACCAAAACAAAAAAATTAAATATATACTAGTGTATCATACAACTTCAAACAGGACTACTTGCTGACTTTGGCAACTGTAGGCTTACCAGTTGGCCTAGGCCTAACCATGGCAAACTATTTAGACAGACAAAATTTCTATCACACATATGGTGCAACCTCCTTGCATTTGAGTAAAATTTAGGCCACTGAAAGTCACATGATATATGAGTATATGTGGTATACTTATAATCTCAACAAGAATAATTGACCATTAGCATTACAGGAAATCTATTGATTTAAAAAAAAAAATGGTCTAAATTTATCCCACATTTTTCTAAGAATTAAAATTTTGGAAAATATGAAAAACCTTCTTTAAATTCAAAAACAGTACAAAAGTTATGTAAAAATATTAACAACTACATTTTTGTATCCTTCTCCAAAAACTGTTGAAGAAGGATACAAAGAAGAAGAAGAAAAAAGAGTAAGAAAATGAAAAAAAAGGAATATAAAAAATCAACTTGGAGATGAATATCTTATTTATTTGCACAGTAAAAAAAAATAAGAAAGAAAAAACTAAGTTCATTAATGAAAAAAAAAAAAATAATAACCAGACTTATGATCTCAATTAGAATAATTGACCAACAGCATTATGGGAAATTTACTAATTTTAAAAAATGGTCTAAATTTATCTCCAAAGAAGATGAAGCTGAAATAGATACGAGTTAATGGCCAGATTTTGGCTAATTTTGCACCCATCACTTCAACTGACACTGTTAAAAAGTACATCTTGTTTTTCAAACTCGTTTTTTGTTTGAACCTTTTTGTACAACGTAATAATAATTAGGAAAAGCAAACAAAACAAGAAATAACCTTTAAAATACTCAGGATGTAAAAAAAAAAAAATCAGATTAAAAAGCCTACAACATAAGCAAGAGGCAAGTTGTATAGAGGAGGAAACCGTGATAAAATGTAAGCAGGCCGTAAACCAAACAAGGTTATACAATCCATTGTGGAATGGTAAATTTCCTGGAGTCTGCCACTTTGGGTTGGCTGGGCCTCTTTTTCCATTTCTAAGAAAAGAAATCTCCTCCTCCATTTGACGTCAGGCGTCATGCAAGAGCCCATTCCACAAAGTGTGTGTCTTTGAAGCACTCAAAGAGGAATGATTTATCACTTATTTATTTTTTTTTCTTTTTTCGTGTACATGTGTTTTTCTTTTTTCTTGTAATTGTTCTGTGTGTGTGTGTGTGTGTGTGTGTATAATTTTGAAACATGTTTATCTGCTTCTCTGTCCATTGGTACAACTATGTTAAGAGTTCAAATCCTCTCAACGCTTTGGAAAGTTTTTTTTTTAATAAAAAGAGATTTATATCTTGTGATTAGGATTTAGTTCTATCATATTTACCAACCCCTCCACTCAGGCAGGATATGACACAAGGTCAATTTTTTAAGCGGAGTTTAACAGGTTTGAATTCAGAGTTTTCCTTCTCCTAGACTAGTTGCTGAAGAACCTAGTCTGCCCCACTATTTACCCATAGATGGAGGGAGAGTAATTGAATTCATACCTTTCCTAAAGGTATTAGTGCTATGTGAAATGTCATCAGTCTCGTCCAGGATTTGAAATCGTGTCGCCGTGTCCATTCCCTACAACGATAACCATTACACCACGGACACCGCCTGGATTTAGTTCTAATGGATTATTAGGATTAACAGAAAGGCATTAGTCATGTAAAAAGATTTATGTCCTAACCTGGTTTGATCATTGAGTTACACCTAATATAGCGTGTCTTGGGCAGGAATAACCAAGCAGAGCCCACACCTCTCCAGGTCTACAACTGCTTTGAATGCTCCTGGACTGGCTGCCATAACAAAGTCAAAGAGCTCAGTATGCCCTACTATTTACTTAGAGGTGAAGAGAGAATAGTTAGATTTATGCCTTTTCCAAGGGTACTAGTACTATGTGAAATACTAACAGTTTCACTCAGGAATTGAACTCAAATAGCTGTATCCACTTCTTACAACAATAACCATTAAGCCACACGTGCCTCCTTGGTTCTATATAAACCATTAAAATGATAATAATAATTCTAGCATGAAAAGAAGGCAAGACTTGGTATGAGTGAGTGGGAAAAGTTATCCACTGGGAATTGTGCAAGGGAGACCAGGGTTCAATCCCAGGTCGAGTCATACCAAAGACTCAAAAAATGCTACTTAATATCTCCTTGTTAAGACAGCATTATAAGGTATGTATCAAGGGTAAATTAGAGCAATCCAAGGAAAGGAGTAGTACCCTTCCCTACACCTCAGTGTTGTAGCTATTGAAAAGAAAACCTTCAGGTCGCCCTCTTTACTTATTGTGGTACAATTATTCTCCCTCCAGCTATGGGTAAATAGTAGGACAGACTAGGTTCTTCAGCCTTGGTGAGGCAACTAGTCTAGGAGAAGAAAAACTCTGAATTCAAACCTGTTAAACTCCGCTTAAAAAATTGGCCTTGCATCATTTCCTGCCCGAGCGGAGGGAGTTGGTAAATATGGTAAATGGAAGCTAAGATTTAACTGAGTAGTTAAAACTATTTGCATATTTAAATAATAACGTTATTGACAATCAATTGAAAGATTTTTTTTTAAATTTCCGTTAATTGGCGAGCAGTATAAAAACTCTGAAGAAAAATGAATATAAATCTCAAATTACAAAATAGAAACTATTTTCTTTGGTCACGACAAGTTTCTCAAACATCAAGTGATAATCAACCACCTCATGATTGTAACATGAAATTCTGAACATCAGGAAAATAGTTCATGTTTTCAGATTTTATAATTATTTCTTGTACAATAATATCTGATATTTTGGTTAAGTGATATGACTGAAAAAAAATGAAAACCAAGTTGTCTAAATTTCTGAGACGAAGCTTGTTGATTTTTATCATTAAGGTTTTTCGGACTATTGTCTTCATCTTTATTGTTATTTCCGCAATGTTTCAAAGGAGACAATCATCTGAAGGTTGCCGGTTCAGTCCTCACTACAGGCGAGTAACAATACAGGAATACTTAACACTTGTACCCGGTTATGGCTAACGGAATCAGAACAGGCGACCCCCCGTGGTTTCAATAAATGACGTAGTTCGAAGTTCCATGAAGGTTCCCGAGTTCGACAAACACCTGAAGAAGGCTGGAGGACATATTGGCCGAAATGTTGCGGAAATAACAATAAAGATGAAGACAATAGTCCGAAAAACCTTAATGATAAAAATGAAACCCAAGTTATTGAAAATAATTTTTATAACAGGTTTTGCTTGCTGCAGCTTTATCAAAAGCTGTACATTTTTTTTTTCTTAATGCTGATGGAAAATATAGACATAACTGTCATGAAAACACACGCTGGGTGTTAATTGTTTGGGATCTTATGAAATTTTGAATTTGAAAATATTTAATGATAATTATTAAAGATTATTATTGCTTTTTATTCATTTCTTTAATAATAATCTTCATTTATATTTTATTGTTGTAATAATAAAGCATAAATATTATTCTTCAGCCGTTAGCTTTTGTTATATTTCATTGTAGCAGTAGTAGTAGTAGTAGTAGTAATAAAATAATAATTGGTATGCTCAGTACAGTCACCAAAGATTGGTACAGGGACTGGAGGTGATGGAAATAAGAGGACAAGTAGAGACCATTCAAACTACACGATAGTTGAAATCAGCCAGAATACTGAGAAGAGTCCTAGAGACTTAAGGAGACTTGCTATCACTCTGACTCCATTGGAAAACCGCCAGTTAAAGCTGGTGTGGAAAAACTCTCAAGTAGTAGTAGTAGTAGTAATAATAATAATAATAAGAAGAAGAAGAACCTGGAAAAGAGTTTGAATGAACGGAAGATTAGAGGAAGAACTGAAATTATCTGGACCACAGCACAACTAAAATCGACTTGAATACTGAGAAGAGTCCTAGAGACTTGGAGGTCACTCAGATACCATTGGAAAACCATCAGCTAAAACTGGTGTGAAAAACTCTCAAATGATTGAGATAATCACAGAAAGATTTTCAAATTCAAAAATTCCTAAACAAACAACTAACATCCACTATTTGTTTCCATGACAATTATTCTACACTCTCCATTAGCATTTCAAAAAGGAAATTTCATATCTGATGAAGCTGGAGAATCAAAACATACAAATTGTTATTTTCAATAATTAAGTTTACATTTTTTTCAGTCATATTTGTAGCCACACACACACACACACATATTTATATCCAAGGGTGGTCTGAAAAGTTGATATGATGGCATGATACCTGCTGTTGATCATTTTTACTAATTGGCTCCAAACACTCCAACACTGAAGGAAGAAGTGTATGGACCACAAAGGAGACTATGTTGAAAAATAGACCGTATTTGGTCATATTCCATGAAAGTATCTTGGTTAGCCTATGAACTTTTCAGCTGACCCTTATATATATCTAAGTGCTATATCAATTAGTTTGGCACAATTAGCAGTGCTTAGTATGATTAAGATTTAGAAGTTAGATTGAAATATGACTATATTATTAATATTGTAAATTATTGCCTATAAAAAGTAAAATATTTTCTGTTTATTATAAACTTATAACTTAATTGCATTCAATGTAGAAAACACTGACTGCATCAATACAGAGGGGTAAGATTCTACTCATGAGTGTCCTGATATGATGCTAAACAATCTGATGGTGTGGCAGCAGTAATGCTAAAGCATGGTATCACCTGATAGGGTCCTATCTATAGGTTAAATAGAACTGTTTGATATTTAAACAGAGTACAAACAAATGACTTATGCTAAATTGAATTGTTTGAAATAGAACTGTTTGATCATTTAACTGTGTGTAAACAAATAACTTATATTGAATTGAATTATTAGCGTTACTAAGCAATGTTAGAAAGAGGTCTGTTTGATCATTTAACTGTGTGTATCAACAAAATGTATTTAAAAATCGTATATTTAATATATATTTAAAAACAGGATTTGGCATTAAATATGAGATAAAACTTAACCAAACAAGAATATAATTACAATATATATATATATATATATATATAAGCAAAACACTCATAAAACTCAACCCTCACAAGAATAGAAATACAATATATATATATATATATATATAACACTCATAAAACTCAACCCTTACAAGAATAGGAATACAATATACATATGTGTATATATATAAAAACAAAACACTCATAAAACTCTACCTAACTAGAATAGAAATACAATATATATATATATACAAAACACTCATAAAACTCAACCCTCACAAGAATAGAAATACAATATATATATATATATATAACACTCATAAAACTCAACCCTTACAAGAATAGGAATACAATATACATATGTGTATATGTATAAAAACAAAACACTCATAAAACTCTACCTAACTAGAATAGAAATACAATATATATATATATATATATATATATATATATATATACAAAACACTCATAAAACTCAACCCTCACAAGAATAGAAATACAATATATATATATATATATATAACACTCATAAAACTCAACCCTTACAAGAATAGGAATACAATATACATATGTGTATATATATAAAAACAAAACACTCATAAAACTCTACCTAACTAGAATAGAAATACAATATATATATATATATACAAAACACTCATAAAACTCAACCCTTACAAGAATCTATAGTGGATATCAAGTTATTTTTCTTACAACTGAGTCATACATTTGTTTTTGCACAGTGTTAGGGCAGTGGAGAGAAAGTGAGAGCAAAAAAGATTTTTGTTGTTTTAACATTAGATTTTCCAAGACATTTTACCAGATAATAAATACGATGAGGAAAGGTTCACTTATTAGGGTGTAATAATTTGAAATTTATGACAGAAAAAAAGATGGAAAATGAGGTAAAAAAAATTGTCAGGAATCGGACTGTTATATGTATAATGTAGGTGGGAATGATTGTAGTATAAAAATGTATTGAAAATGTTAACAAAAAGAAAAAACGGATTTCAGTGGTCTGGAATTAAAATATGTATCACCGAGAAAATAGTTCTCTGAGATGTATAATATGAATGGACTGCTTAGAATTTTACCATAAATATGTATTGTAAAATGATTTTATAGTAGAAGTACATTAGTATACTGGAAGAAAAGAATTATCGGTGCCCAGGAATTAAAGCCTGTGTTACTGAAAAAATAGTGTTCTGAAATATATTATATAAATGAACATCGAAAAATTTTACAACAGAAATGCATTGTAAATGATTTTATTATAGAAGTGCATTAGTGTGCAAAAAGAAAACGGCATTGTTGATAGTCAAGAATCAAAGCAAGTGTTATTAACAGAATAGGGCTATGCATGCAATGCACAATTTATGAATATATTTTATATATATATATATATATATATATATATATAATCAAACATGATGAAAAGAGAACATAGTGCCTTTATCTCTCTCTCTATATATATATATATATACATATATAGCATGGTCCTCTTTATGTTTTTATATTTCGTTCTTATTTTTTTTATTTATTTCAAATTTATCAGAATAAAAAATTTATGAAATAGTTTTAACTCTCTCAAAATCTGAAATTTTAAAAAAATATCCCAAATCCCTTTTTTTTGTTCTATTTTTTTTTAACTAAATTTACTTCTGGCACAAGGTTCTAAGTATGGGTACCTACTGAAGATTGAACTTGTGATTCATACTGCCCAGTCAGCTCGAGTTGTAGAATATACAAACTGCATCTCTGTAGAGGGTTAAGATCCCACCAATGAGTGTCCTGGATATGATACTAAACAATCTGAGGATGAGTCTCTAGTAATGCCAGTGCTTTGGGGAAGGTGGAGTACTCTTTCATCGCCATTGCTCCTAGGTCCACTCTGGTCCAGAGTAGTAGAACCTACTAGGGTCCTATTTATGAATCAAATAGAACTGTTTGACATTTAAATTATATGAAAACAAATTACTTATGCTAAATTGAATTGTTTGAAATACAACTGTTTTTACATTTAGCTGTGTGCAAACAGATGACTGATATTTGATATAATTGTTAGTGATATATAGCAATACTTGGAACCATTTAACTGTGTTTAAAAGAATGAGCTCGGGCTTATTTACAAATGTGATCAACAAAATGTGTTTACAAATCATATATATTTAATATGAATCTATAAAGAGGATTTGGCATTAAATAACCTGGAGTGGTTGATATGCCATAAACCAAACTAAACTAATCATTGATCCATTATTATCTTACTAATCACTGCAGAATGATGAGGTACCACCGAAAGTAAGCATAGCTTAGATTTGACAAAAATCTGTGAATATCAAATACCTCAAGAGGATCAAACTCACTACTCATAAGCAATTGGTCTGCTTGATTGTCTTGCTCACAAACACAACTTGTTTAGTGTTCCTACATCCAAAGAGTTTGTATATATAAAAATTACAAGATAAATATATACATATATAATAGCTCAGCATTTAAAAAAACATTCATGCCCAACAACACAACAATGGAAAATTCTCACCGACAACATAACAATATTAGAACATCAAAATAATAAACAAAAACTTCAGATCCTTGAAGCACTACATATTAGAAACATGCAACCAACACTTAATAGAATTAATTTTCAAACCAGTGCTAATGTACTTAAATGTCTTTAGCTACTGGCACTAATTATAGAATTACATTTAAAAGCAAACACCATAATCTTCAACGGCAAAGATGCCCTTACACAGTAGTAATATGCTAAAACAAAAGTTACATCACTTTTGTAATAGATCCTCCCCTGATGATGGCCCAAAGTCGGGCAGAAAGTACTAGGGATACATACAACTATGGACAATACAGAAATCAATTCCCCCCGAATACAATAAAAGTAATATGAGAATTCGAACGGATCCAGAAGAAAATATGTAGACATAAAATGTCTATTATTTTTAATGAAATTTGCATATATATATATATATATATATATATATATAATATATATATTTCTCCAAATTCTGTCTCTGCTCTTTTTATGTATAATGCATTATATCATGGTTGTCAAACTCATTTGGTTTTGCGAGCAATATTGAAACATAAACTAGATCTTGTGGGCTAGATTTAGACAATTATTCTTAAAGGCCCTCTTCCTTGTGAAGGCCAAAGAAAATAGAATAAGGGGTCAATGTAAATTATAACAACTTTATTAGCAGTAAAGAAAGGAAAGAATGTGATTTGGTAGCAAAGTGTGTGTGTGTGTGTGTGTAGAGATGAGTGTGAAAAACTTATCTACCCATTATATATTCAGGCCTTATGAGTAAAAATCTTTCAAGAGAAAATTCAAGTAGAAACTGTCCAAATGTATCTTTAACCTTAAACAGTTAATTGTTAAAGATAGACTAGTTTTATAACCTCTATAAATATAAATTTGACAGAATATCTTAGAATTAAAAAATAGTGATAGTAAGAATGTTTTAAAATAAAATATAGCCATAGGCTAAATTAAACATGGCCGCAGGCTTTAAGTTTGAAACATGTACTTTGAATAAACCTTGTTTTTTTTTACATGGATTGTCTACATATTTACATAGATATTTACACACATATTTTTAAACATCATAAAGATATATATAGATATTTAGAAATATATATAAGTTTAGAGCTTAATGATGAAAAAAGCATGTATTTTATACAACATATAATTCTTTTTAAATGATTTCTTACCTTGTTACAGCACTTAATTCAGTGGCGAATATTACTCATGTATCCCAGATATTAGACTGTAAAAATTTCAGATCTAAATTCAGCTAATAAACATATTGAGGGTACAGAATTATTGGTTTGCCATCATACAGACATACATACATCCACACTTGCATATATATATATATATATTTTAAACAATTTGTATGTGTATATGCATAAATATACACATGCATAGACTCATGAATGTATCAGTGCTTATAGAATTTTATATATACACACTCACACACATATATTTGTGTATGTGTGTGTATATATAAATATATATATATATATGTGTGTGTTGGTGTATAATTTCCATCTAAACTTAAAGAATTAATTTATTCAACTTTTTGAGGACACATAAACACACACATATATACATGGATCTTGACTCATCCCATGAATTTCTTGTGTGCTGTATTTTCTTACTGTGACATCTGTGGTCCATAATATTTAGATACTTGATATGTCATCTTCAGAATTAGTGTGTATATATATATATATATATATATATGATCTATTTTTGCCATCAGAGTAGGTAAAAATTCAGGAATTTATAAGTATCCAAGATTAACAGGCCGTGATTACCTTTAAAGGTTATGTCTTGTGAACATGAATTAGTACATTATATTTATAGATTTTAGAGGCCAAACATATTATAAGTGCCTCTTCTTGAAATACATATACGCATATATTCATATTTGTAAACATTGATATATACTCACACACACTTTCTTTTTATTTTTATGTATATATGTATAAAGTGTGAGATTTATTTGATATAGTAGACTTGGGAATGAAGTGGAGGTCACACTTAGAATTGATATCATAGACAATCATATACAGTCTTTAAATTCTAAGCATTGGTTAATAACAGGTGCTCATTAAATATACAAATGGAGAGAATTGTACACACAAATGAAGATACATATTTTGTGCGATTGTCAAGATTTATATCTGTGTATGTATGTAATATATGTTGATACATGAAACTTTTCATTAATATACATATATATTTGTCTATATATTTATATATATATATATATGAATAATAGAAATTTTGCTTATATGCTTAAGATTTCATTCCAAGTTTATGAGATATGATTAAAAAATTATATTAAACTTGCCCATCATCCCAGAAGTGATTTTTTTTTTCATTACAGAAAATTTTTCATTTTCGTTCTCTCCACATATATTTAATTAATAGATATGTATTTAATTAAAGTATTTTTATAAAGGGTTCCCTTGTTTTCATACAAAATTAGTTTAAAAGCATAAACTATATTCAACCGGGCCATTTCATAAATGAATTTTTATTTGAAAAGTCTGTTAAATATTGTTCACTTCTTTTCAAGCAAAACTGGTTTAAAATTATAAAATGGCCTCCCATGACTCTAAGTTTCACATATGGATATATGTATGTATGCATGCATATATACATATATGGATGAATGTTTGCATGTGTGTATATGTATATGTATATATATATATATATATGTATGGATGTGTGTGTGTGTGTGTGCATATATATATATATATACATGGATGGATGTATATAGATATATATATATATATATATATATTTATTTTTAATGTGTATATATATATATATATATATATATATATGAGGTGCATACAGTAAGTTCCAGACTTTTTTCGTATGGGCATTTAAAATTATTGTAGACTCTTGAAAATTCAGTATGCTATTGCTATACATATTATGAGATGACTGACAAATTTTTATGATTTCAGGTTTAAATGAACAGCTACAGCAGGAATTTGAATACACTCTACTAAAGCCTGATTGTCACAGCCGGTCAATTTCAAAAATGCAATCTGACACATTAGAAGAACGATATGCAATAAAATTCTGTTTTAAACTTGGAAAAAATGCCACAGAAACGTATGGAATGTTTCAGACTGCTTTTCATCCATCTTGCATGAATCGAACATCAGTTTTTGAGTGGCATAAGAGATTCAAGGAAGGCAGGGAGTTTGTGAGGGATGATGAGAGGTATGGGAGGAGTAAGGAAGTCAATACACCAGTGTTGATTGGCCAAAGGGTTAGGGTTACTATGTTGAGGTTTTAAGGGAGTTCAGGAAGAGATTCCTAGGGAAGAGGCCAGCACTCTTCAAATCGGGTCAGTGAGATTTCCACCTGGACAATGCACCAGTCCACAACTCCATCCTTGTCACAGACTATTTGAGCAAGATGGGCATCAAGACAGTTCCTCTGCGTCCCTATAGTCCAGACCTTGCTCCCTGTGACTTTTGGTTATTCCCTAAGCTCAGAGGCTATCATTATGAGACAATTGAGGAGATGAAAGAGGCTGTAACAAAGATCATTGACACGCTCATACAAGAGGACCTCCATGGGGCCTTCCAGAAGTTGTTAGAATAGTACAACAAGTGCATTGCAGACGGATGAGATTACTTCAAAGGGAAGTAGAGTTTCATGAGTGTACGATCAATAAAAGTGCCCATACGAAAAAAGTCTGGAAGCCCATTTAATGATCCTTGTACATATATGGATTAATGCATGTATGTATGTATATGTGTATGGATGTTTATATATATATATATATATATATATATGTATGTATGAATATATATATATATATATATATATATATATATATAAATTGGTCAAAAAGAACAATTTAATTAATTACTGTACTTGAAATCTTTTAACTCTGTGTAAACAAATGAATAATATTAAATAGAATTATTTTGAATTAAATAGTAAAATTTGGAATCATCTACTTATATACAAAAAAAGTAATATGGAATTGAATTATTAGTGTTAAACAGAATTACTTGAAACTATTTAATTGTTAACAAACAAATAATTACTATTAAATAGAAATATTAGAGTTGAATATGAATTGGTACCTTTTAACTTTGTACAAACATATGAGCACTTTGTTAAATGATTGTTACCTACAAACTAACTGGGTCATTGGCCAAATGAGTAATGTGTTCACCAATGGTCCGAGAGACCGGGGTTCAATCCCTGGTCAAGTCATACCAAAGTCTCAAAAAATGGTACTTAATGCCGCCTTGCTTAACACTCAGCATTATAAGTTAAGGATCAAGGGTAAAGTGGAGTAATCCAGGGAATGAAATAGTGCCCTCCCCTCCACCTCGATGTAGTAGCTATTGAAAAGGGAGTCTTTGGGTCACCCTCGATGAAGGTCGCCAACTTTACTTTCAAAACTATTTGCTTAGAAATCATGTATATCTTCTAATAAATAACCCAGAGAGGTTGATATGCCATAAAACATAACCAGTTAAACTATATTAAATCTATATATATATATATATATATAATGACTAAACATAGATATATAATATAGTATAATATGTATATGTTATGATTATTATAATATATACGTAATATAATTATATATATATCTATAATGTAGTATATTTCGATATATATGAATATTTATATGATGGGATATGTGTATGTTAATGATAGAAATATATACAGGGTAATTGGTGGTATATTTGCACGCAGATACATACATATATATTTGTGGGGGGTTGAGGATTTATAGCTATGTCTCTATTAATGTTTAAATGCACAGATATATAATCACTCATATTTTTTGTGGAGGGGGTTGTTATTTCACTTACCTGAATAAAATTATTTCATTTCACTCATTTTAAGATGCAGGTGAAGCAATTGATACTTGTATGACATTTTCCTCCAGGTAAAAATATCCATGTAGATAATATTAAACAATACAAATGCATATCATTGAAAAAAGTTTCTTTGTAAATTAAGTACCGCTGTATATAATTTTTCTACTATTTAAAGAAAGGTTGAAGATACAAAGAAGTTGTGAATTGGTTTTCACATAAAAAAAGAAACACTTGGTTAGAAAACCCTACTCATTTATTTTGAATGTTCTATATTCTTTGTGAATTTTTCTCACGAGCAGAAATATGTGCTGTAGTTTTTGTTTTAATAATGGAAGAAAGATTATTTTTTTATATATCATCACACAGCACCAATGTTTTACTTGGCATCTCCAACTTAAATCTTTGAATTTTCATGTGACTGTCAACAACCAACAACAATGGGTTATTCAACTCTAACATTGCTTTTTCTCAAAGAATTTTATTGCTGACAATTGAACCTCGGTCTACCACCTATCAATCACTCCCATACAAATGTTTACTGTTTATGTTAGGTTGTAGGAGGTGTTAATACGGAGGCTATTATATAACAATTGGCAAAATGATAATGAAATAGTCTGAAAGACCCGAGTTCAATACCCGGTCGAAAATGGTACTTGATGCTTCCTTGTTTATAATTCAGCATTATACGGTATAGATCAAGGGTAAGTGGAACAATCCAGGGAAAAGAGTAGCATCCTCTCATACTCCTTGGTGTAGTAGCTATTGAAAAAGGAGCCTTTGGGTGGTCCTCGACTACAGTTGGCCAACTAACTTCCTTATAATAAACCTTGGTTTCATTTCCTTAATTTTTGATTCACCTTTAATTATAACTAAAATATTCTTTAAAGTATTTGAAATATTATCTTTGTTTTCACTTGTAGCTGGTTTTCTGAATATTAACACTAAAATTAAGAAGACAAAGCTGAAAAAAATATTTTAAATAACATCTATAATAATAATTCAGAGGTGTTTGTGGTATAATGACTATTGTTGTAGAAAATGGATTGTTGCTTTTTTTTAACTGCATGTATACAAAAATATATATATAATCAGTGATCTGAATTCAAAACCTGGATGAGGCTGTTCACTTTTCATATAGTGCTACTACCATTGGTAAAGGTATGAAGCCAATTATTCTCCCTCCAGCTATGGATAAATAGTTGAGCAGACTGGATTCTTTAACCTTGCTGTGGCAACTGGTTTAGAAGAAAAACTCTGAATTCACACCTGTTAAATTCCACTAAAAAATTGACCTTGTGTGACATCCAGTCTTTACTGAGCAATTGGGTGAATAGATAAATAATTGGACAGTGTTTTTTTTTTCCTTCATTTTTGTTTATAAACAACCAAATGATTTGATATAGAACCATTAAATTAGATATATACAACATTGTCTATAAATGAATACGTACTTAGCAATTTCTTTATAAAAATTTAATTTTCTTCTGGACTTTTTAAACCTTGGTATATCATCTGGTCTAGTAGAAAGAAAAGTGAATTCAAACCAATTGTAGACCTGGAGAGGAATGGGCACTGCCTGGTTATTCCTGCCCAAGACATGGAAGTTGTGCTCCCATGACCAAACCAGGTCATAAGGTCAGTAAGTGTACTATTTATATACAATATGAAACATTTTCTGTTTGGCCCATTGGCATAATGGTTACAGTGTTTGCCAATGGTCTGGGAGAACACGGTTCAATCCCCGGTTGAGTCATACCAAAGACTCAAAAAATGTTACTTGATGCCTCCTAGCTTAACATTCAGCATTATAAGGTATGGATCAAGGGTAAAGTGGAGCAATCCAGGGAAAGGAGTAGCGCTCTACTCTACACCTTGGTGTTGGAGCTATTGCAAAGGGAGCCTTCGGGTCACCCTTGACTATGATCGCCAACTTTACTTATTATCCACTAATTTTTTAGATAAAAACCTGGAGGGATGGGTTGGTTTGTTTTATGGCATGTCAACCTTTCTGGCTAATTTAAAGCTGATTTTTTTTATATCAAGCAGTTATATGGTTTCAAGTCACTGATGATAATGATAATTTATAAACAATTATAGCTTCAAGTATTTATTTACCCAAACCCTCCACCATGGACAGGATGTGATATAAGATAAATTTTTAGGTGGTGTACAGTTGCTTTGAATTCAGAGTTTTCTTTTTCTTTGATTGGTTACCCAACCAGTGCTAAAGAGCCCAGTCTGCCCGACTACTTACTCATTGCTGGGCTGAGGAGAACAGATTCCTTCTTTTCTCAAAGTCATTAATATAAATTAAATGCAGATTACCTTATCTAAGGTTTGAACTCAAGTTCTTGATTTCATTCACTTGAACAATAACTGTTGATTTAAGCTTTAAGTAACTATTCTTAATAATTTGCACAGTTATATGGTTTCAAGTATTCCAATCTAATACTAACAGTTTTCAAATATATCTGTTTGATTCATAGATGGGATCCTAACCGGTATTCTAATTATGGGTTAGAGTCAACCTAGGAGTAATGCCAATGAAGGGGTGATTTTACACTCCCCACAACACCAGAACTGGAGCCTCATCAGAATTTAGTTGGTTGGTTGATTTTGTTTTATGGCATATCAACCATTGCAGGTTAGTTAATGCTAAATGCTCTTTATACATATATATTCACTATATAGGTTTTGATTTGGTTGGCTTTTATGGCATATCAACCATTGTAGTTTATTTAATGCCATATCTTCTTTATCCATATATATATATATTAAATATATATGATTTGGAGGCACATTTTGTTGATAACATTTCTAAACAAGCCCAAGTTCAGTCTTTTGCACACTATTAAATGGTTTCAAGTATTGCTATCAATCACTAACAGTTCATTTAAACTGCAGTCATTTGTTTACACAGAGTTGAATGATCAAACAGTTCTGTTTCTGACAATCCAATTTTGCATGTCATTTGTTTGCACTCAGTTTAAATGTCAAATAGTTCCATTTGACCCATAAATAGGGCCCTATCAGGTGCTACCACTCTGGGCCAAAGTGGACCTGGGAGTAATGGCAGTGAAGGAGTACTCCACATTCCCCAAAGGTTTGGCATTACTGGAGCCACACCATCAGATTGTTTAGTGTCATATTCAGGACACTCATTGGTGGTGGGGGTCTTACCCATCTGCAGAGATACAGTCAGTGTTTTCTACAGCCCAAGTCAACTGGGCTAATAGAATTTTGTGTCATACCCTGGACACAGGCTGAAATGAAGTCAACAGAGAGAGAGAGACAGACAAACAGATAGTCACAAATGCATTCTAATAAAAAAAATTTTATTTCACCTTTTATTGAATTTTCATTATTTTTCTCTTTCTTTTTAATCTATTTTTAACCTTGTGATTATTGCAGTTATTATTTCTTCTGACTGTGATTATTATCTATCCTTACTATTTGGGTTATTAATTATTTTTATTACATGTGATTATTATCAGCTTGCAGACCATTGTTAATGAATTTTATTTTCACTGGCTGCTCCATATTTCTAGCCTTGTGTCACATGAAGCTTGTTTTAAAAAATAACAACCTGCAATTAACTCTTTGTCTTGTGATTATTACATGTGAATGTTACTTGCTATTGTTGCAGTGATTATTATTACCAATTCTTTTTATTAATTATTATCACCAATTATCATTGTGATTATTTCTTATTCCTATTACATGTAATTATTATTCCCCTTCTGATTATTATATAAATTTATTATTTGTGATTATTGATATCATTACTCTGATTATTAACTATTGTTATTAGTTGTGATTATTTCTTATTATTATTACTCTTTATGTTTGTAATTATTACTTTGCGTTATTATTTATTTTTATGCCTATTATTGTTGGCTGTTTTCTTGACTTTTATTTATTATTCCTGATTTTTACTTGTTGAAATACATATTCCATTTTTTGATATTTTTTGTGAAAGCAGCCAGTTGTGCATTCTCATTTTTGTGTCTTTTACTTGAGTTGACCATTCTTCACACCTCATCATTCTTTTCATCTTCTACTCATTTTTAAGTTTTCCTGTAGTTGGCATCTCCAAGAGCATCTCTTGTAAAGTTGCAGGAGGAAGAGAAGGGTAGGAGGTAGAGGAGAAGAGAAGGAAGAGAATGTATATACATGGGAAAAGTTAGAAGTTGAGGGTAAAGAGAAAGAATGGTGATGAGGAGTGGTAGCAGTACTGAATATAATGATCAATCTTGTAAGAAGAAAGATGGTAGTGAAAAATAGTAAAAAAAAAAAAAAAGAGAGATAAGAGCAATGAAAATGAGTCGGCCGAGGTGAATAGGCTTGAGGAAGTTAATGATAAAACAGAATAAGTGAAGGAAGGAATAATGGATAGGAGACAGAGGAAGAAAGGAAAGAGAAAAAAAGGAGAAAGGTTAGAGAGAGAGAGAGAGAATAGAAAGGCGAAAGGATAAAAAAGAAGGAGACAGAGGAAGAAAGGAAAGAGAAAAAAAAAGAGAAAGGTTAGAGAGAGAGAGAGAGAGAGAAGGGGGGAGAATAGAAAGGCGAAAGGATAAAAAAGAATGATAAAACAGAATAAGTGAAGGAAAGAATAATGGATAAGAGACAGAGGAAGAAAGGAAAGAGAAAAAAAAGAGAAAGGTTAGAGAGAGAGAGAGAGAGAGAAGGGGGGAGAATAGAAAGGCAAAAGGATAAAAAAGAAGGAGACAGAGGAAGAAAGGAAAGAGAAAAAAAAAAGAGAAAGGTTAGAGAGAGAGAGAGAGAGAGAAGGGAGGAGAATAGAAAGGCAAAAGGATAAAAAAGGAGACAGAGGAAGAAAGAAAAGAGAAAAAAAAAGAGAAAGGTTAGAGAGAGAGAGAGAGAGAGAATAGGAAGGCAAAAGGATAAAAAAAGAAAATAAGAAAGAGAAGAAAGAATGAGAATAGAAAAAAAAGACAAAAGGAAGAGAAAAGAATCAAGGAAGTATCACAATTTAAAAGAAGGAAAGGATGATGAGAATGATAGAAGAGAGAAAAAGAATTAATGAGTGTAAGGTTGAAATAAGTAAGTAAAGTTAGCAACCCCACTTGAGGGCAACCCTAAGGCTCCCTTTTCAATAGCTACAACACCGAGGTTTAGAGGAGGGCGTTACTCCTTTCCCTGGATTGCTCCACTTTACCATTGATACATACCTTATAAGGCTGAGTGTTCAGCAAAGTACCATTTTTAAAGTCTTTGGTATGACCTGACCTGGGACTGAAACCCGGTCTCCCGGACTATTGGCGAACATTCTACCAGCAAGACCAAATAAAAGAAAAATTGGAATGATAATGAAATCAAATAAAAATAAAAGAAAAAAAGAATAAGAAAAAAAAATGAAAGTAACTGATAAAGAGGTTGAAAAAAGATAACAAAAGAAAAATAAAAAAAGAAGGATATAATACAAATATTCAAGAAATAAGAAATCATGTGTTTGAAGTACCCATCCATTTAAAGTTAATAAAAAAATAGCTGAACTTTGGCTATGATACCTTAGTTCCTTTCATTGTACTGCATCCAATTACCCTAACACACTTTCCTCATTTCAAAACAGTCTGGAATATCTTCTTTTGGGATCACCATCAGCTGTATCATTACGTTCTCTTTAATCTTTACCACAACATTTCTATACTGAATTTAGCCCTGGGCAAAGCCACAAGTCTCAGGAAGCTAAATCTACACTGTAGATGAAACTGACAGATGTGAAAATTTGCCAAGAAATTGGCAAATGAGACATAAAGAATGGACTTACTTGGTCATCAGAAATACTAAACACAAGTCCACATGAAGCAGCATCACTTACAACTGAGTCACACTAGGAATAGTAAGATCCCTCTCTAATTGATTTCAAAGTTAGGTCAAGACTGTGACTGGATTCTGAGATATTTAAAATGACTGATTATATTCCTGACAGATTTCATATATATATATATATATATATATATATATATATATATATATATACATATGTATATATTTTAAAATGAGTGGGTCCAAAAAGAGATTTATAATTTTTAGGATTTAAATCCGAAAAGATAGAAATCTTTTTGTGGACCTACTCATTTTAAAATATTTTTATTCTCTATTTGAACCTACAACAGCAAAAAAAAAAAAAAAAAATATATATATATATGAGTATGTACTGAGAAGTTCTCAGCCCGACAAAGAAGGGAATAACTTAGAGCCAAGGAATGTACATGCTATTATCAAAGCTCAATACATTTGAGATTTATTTTCTCAAGTTTTTTAAGTCTTCTAAAAAATTTCAGAAGAATTTTTAAAAAGTATTATTTCCTTTTTGATTTAATTTTAAGGTTTATTATATTTGGGAATTAAGGTTTTAGAATCAATCTGTGGAGACTAGAATTGTCAGTTTGGATGGCAATGTATAAGGGAAGTTTTTCTTTTTTATCTGTAAATCAGACTGATTGATTAAAGAAGTTGGAATTGACTTGTCGAATAAACATTTACTGATTAATTGATTTTTATGGCATGTCAACCAGTCTAGGGTTATTTTATGCCTTGAGGAATTGCATTTAATGTATATTTATATCTATTGTGTAATTGTTTAATAATTTTTTGGCACACAGTTTATGATGAAAGGTCAGTGAATCCTGTTCATTGTATGTTCATATTTAAATTTTTGGAGTAGTTGTTTCTTAAGAGCTTTTTTTGCACACAGTTATTTAATATCAAGTATTTCTATTAAATACAAATAGTTTTCATTCATTTATATGGTTTCATGAATTCTTACCAAATATGAATAATTATATGGTTTCAAGTAATAATTTCTATTTAATCAGATAAGTCATTTGTTTGTGCATAGTAAACAATTATAGCTTCAAGTAATTATTCTTAATACAAATAATTTACAGTTTTATTGTATCAAGTATTCAAATTTAATACAAATAATTTTTTAACTGATCTATTTGAGTCATAGATTGGACCCTAAACAGGTACTACTCTCTGGATCAGAGTTTACAAGGGAGTAATGACAAAAAAGATATTCCTCACTCTCAAATGCATTTTAGTGATATACTTGGGACCCCACTGATTGGTGGGGGGGTTTCGGAGATGGGGGCAGGGAGTCTTACCTGTTTGCACAGGATATAGTCAATATATTCTCGCAAGGAAGAATAGATATTTAAAGGTATAGTGTTATATACAGTGTGACCCCAAAAAAACAGAATTATTTATTTTTGTAGAAGTAATAAAAAAGTTTATGGGTTCTGTTTTTTTTTGGTTACCCTGTGTATGTATATATATATATATATATATATATATATATATATATATATATCAAAGATTAGTTTCATTTCATATAACTTTTTTTCAATTACAACTAAAATAGGGACCAAGATCAATTATTTTCTTCAGTCAATTTTAACTTGAGTTTAATTTTCAAAAATGATTGAACATTAACAGGAAAATGCAAAATAATAAAAATGTCTGATACTTTATAAGTACAATATAGTGGCAAAATAACTAAAATATTAATATCACTTTTAACGTAAGGGTAAACTTGTAATTAATATTTAAAAAGAGAAGTTAAGAAAATGATAAAGAAGGAAATAATATACAAGTTAGAGAGAGAGAGAGAGAGAGAGAGAGAAAGAGAGAGAGATAGAGAAAGAGAGAAAGAGATTACTTCAAATCCAAAATAGATGAATGATAACAGAACATCAAATATTGGCTTTGAAGAGACAGGTAGAAAATTGGGAATCACGCAAATGATTTTGATTTATTCATGCAGATCAATACAGAAGTATATAAATCCAGGTATTTTTTATGATGTAATAATTAACAAACTTGACTAGCAGACCATTTCTAATGAGTTTGAGTCTCACTGTGTACTCCATACATCTAGCCTTGTGCCACAAAAAAAAAAAAAAAAAACTTAATAAATAACTGTTAGCAGAAATCCAAAACAACCCAAAAGAATTTTTTTCCAAAAGAAAAATTCTGTGTGACAGTGAAATCCAAACAAACCCTTCAATTT
The DNA here is from genome assembly GCA_963585895.1 of Sepioteuthis lessoniana. Lineage (NCBI taxonomy): Eukaryota > Metazoa > Mollusca > Cephalopoda > Myopsida > Loliginidae > Sepioteuthis > Sepioteuthis lessoniana. The sequence continues at coordinate 76,936,953 of OY757927.1, read as the reverse complement.
AGATGAAAAGACAAAAATTTCTAATAGGAATGTGAATCATTAACTAAACAGAAAATAATAACCAATTTAAGCAGCTTCCAGGTTTACTGAAAATTGTGTTCTTTGGAACCATATTCAACCTGGAAGAAAAGACCCTATTTAAGGTAACACTTAAGGCTTTGCGGAAGGTAGGATCTGTATGAACTGTATACAATAAAGATGAATGACTAGAAATTGTAGTTAAAAGTTGGAGGTGTTTCTCTTTTCGCATATCTCACCAGATATTGTAAACCACTCCACCATGAAATAAAGAACCTTATTTTCTGTAAAATGTTTTTTTTATTAAGATATTTCCTGATTTGAGTTCACTGAAATTTTACGAAGATTCTCATTTATAAAAGAAGTGGGGAATAATAATAATAATATGATGGAAGATGAAAGTGACGGTGATACCAATTATAATAAGTGTGTTCATTACAGTCTCTAAAGGATTGGTAAAGGGACAGGAGGAATTGGAAATAAGAACATGAGTGGAGACCATAAATTAAAGCGTTATTAAGATCAGCCAGAATACTGAGAAGAGTCCTGGAGACTTGAGGGGACTTGCTGTCACTCAAACTCCAGTGGAAGAACATCATCTAACAGGGGTGTGAAAAACTCTCTGATGAGAATAATAATAATAATAATAATAATAATAATAATAATAATAACAACAACACAGCATTGTTAAGATCAGCCAGAATACTGAGAAGAGTCCTGGAGACTTGAGGTGACTTGCTGTCACTCAAACTCCAGTGGAAGAACATCAACTAACAGGAGTGTGAAAAACTCTCCGATGAGAATAATAATAATAACAATAATAATAATAATAATAATAACAACAACAACACAGCATTGTTAAGATCAGCTAGAATACTTAGAAAAGTCCTGGAGACCTGAGGAAATTTGTTGACACTGAGACTTAAATGAAAAAGTACCAGTTAAAAGTGTTATGAAAAACTTGCATATGATGATGATAATAATAATAATAATAATAATAAAAGATTATTGATGTAAAAAGAGAGGTTAAAGAAGAAAATGATGATGATAATAAATAAAAGGAAGAAACAATAAGAAAAAAGAAGAAATATTAGTCATAATATATAAATGAAGAAAAAAAAACAAAAGTAATATTGAGAAGCAAAAACAAGGAGAAGGAAAGACTAAGTTTTATTAAAAAGGAAAAAAGGAAATAACAGACATAAAGACCATAAAATAATAAATGAAAGAAGAAAAAATCATTTATGTTATGATAATGATGTACAGTAAAAAAAGACGACACACTTATATTAATTATAATAATATGCTGGAATAAAAAGGGAGGAAATAATAATGGTATTATTGATAATCATTTTAGGAAGAGAACTTGACTTACTGATAATATCAATAATGATAGAGGAAATAATCATTGTAATGATAATAAGAAGAAAAAGAATGGAAATGATCAAGGTAGTTATTATATACAGGAAAAGAAAGGGAGAAAATAATTGTAATGATAATCTTGAAAGAGATGGAATAATCATTGTAATAATAACAATAACCAGAAAGAGAAAGAAAGGAAAACGCATTATGATTGCAATATAAAGAAAAAGAGGAAATAATAATTGCAATGATAATAATATACAGAAAGTGAGGAAATGATCATTGTAATGATAATATATTGGAAGAGAAAGCAGGGGTATAATAATTTTACTTGTAATGATAGTAATAAACAAGAATTTAAAATAGGAAAGAATAAATAGCATTGCATGTGAGAAAATAACAAGTCTCAATGTAATAATAAAATCACTGCAGAAATTGTTACCATTTTCATAAACATTTGATTTTTTACTAAAACCATTAAAACACTAACAACAAGAATTATATCACTAATAAGTAAGAGGAAAAAGTGGTGAATTTGATGAAGAACAAATAAAGGGGAAGGATATGAATAATGATAATAGTCATATAAATATATGAAAGAAAATAATGATAATCACATTCAAGAAAAGAAATATGTTAATAATAATAATAATAATAATAATAATAATAATAATAATAATAATAATAATAATAAGTGAAAGTTAATAGAGCACTTGCCTGACAGTAAATATTGAAAAAAAAAAAAAAAAAAAAAACAAAAGCAAAAAAAAAAAACGTCAATGTTTAGATTGAGTTTTGCGGGTTAACTGAAAGGAAATATAAAAATACTAAACTTGATTTTTCTCCTTGATCGAGGCTGTGAAGTGTGCCACGATGCAATGAATGTAGCCAGGTAAAAGGTGATATTTAATGTTAGCATAAGAAATAGGCGAGAGAAAACACATTTGTGAAGCGAACGAAAAGGTAACAAGAAGGAAAAGAAAAACATACACACACACACACACACAAGTAGAATATATCAATAAAAAGGAGGGTATATATTATTGTATATTTATGTACACCATATATTAAGACATTATGTGTCAATATATATATATATTATGAGAAATGTGCTTACATTTACACACATTCATTTCCATTGTATTTTATCAGCATACATATATTTTAATATATGCATGTCTAAATTAGACGTTACTATATGTGCTTATAGATATAAGCACATATTGGTATCTCTTGATGATATATATATATGTAAGATACACAATTCAATATCCAAATGTATATATACATATATATATATATATATATATATATATATATGCTATTCCCTTTTTTGGTATGTGCATACATGTATGAATATCATTGGACCAACAAAAATAAAATACCATTTATCTGTATAAAACAATATTTTCTCTCTAAATATGTATCTGGATACACACACACACACACACACACATATGTGTATATGTATATGTATATACACACACACAGATTTCTTATATACATATATATGTGTGTGTGTGTGTACATGCACAATTGTCTCTTTTAGTGTATATATAAATATATAACATTCTCTATCTAGTAAATTACTTGTATGAATTTGTATACAAATATACTTATAAATGCTTTTCTCATATATATACATATATATATATATATATATAAGTCTCTCTCTCTCTCTGTCTTTATACTGCATATATATGCACTTCTTTCTTTTCTCTATCTCCCTTTTGATATATATGTCTGCTTGGTAGGTCAGGTAGTTTATTGTTTCATATAAGCATCTTGGGTTGGTATTTGAGCCCAGATAATTGACAGGAATCTGAATGCTGATTTTCAAGGTGGATAGCAGCCCTTCTCCTTCAGAAGAATTCAGTACATTCTTTTTAATCCTCTTTTTCTTCCATTTAGTCATGAAGTGAATGAATCTAAATTTATATATATATACACACACACACACACACCTTAATATGAATTGTAGTTATTATACCTATGCGAACATAGTACTCAAAAAATGACAGGATGATCAACATATAAATGCCTCTTTTGCCTAGAATCATTTTTTAGTATCTATATGCTCTACCAAACTTAGTACTTCCAAGTTGATTTTAACATGCTGTTCAAGCAGTATTGAGCTCAGCTTGTGAATATCTATGTCATTTACCTGCTTACCTCCTGGTGTGATGTTTAAATCAGGATTCATTTCTTAATTTTATTGTGACATAAGTCATAGAGAGAAAATCAAACACATAGAAAAAGTTTCCAGTTCATGATAATATGTTGTGTGAATTATCAAAAAGAGTGGATTAAATTCTTTTTTAAGCAACTACACCTCAAATATTCCTGTGTTAAATCAAAGCTAGATTTTTTTTCTTTGTTTTTTTTTTAAAAGAAACTGTTAACTTCTCCACAGTACTTCATAATAATAACTCCTTTAAAAATTATCACCTTATTTCCTGATATTAACTTTATAATGTATTTGTGCTTATCTATGAAATTAGTTTTCAAATCGTATAATATTCTCATTAGAAATCCATCATTGGTGAGTTTTGTTCACACTGGGTGCATTATAATTCTGGCATTTTGCTAAATTCAGTTAAGCTTAATAAATAACTAAGGTTTGCTTAGTCTGGAACACAAGTCATAGGTTGCTTACTATATAAATACGGTTAATAAGTGGTCACCTATCTAAGTAATGAGCCAGGTCATTGTTGCTTAACTTGAGTAATCTGGTGAAAATTGTTGCTTTCAGTGAAACAAAAGTATGGAGATCTAAAAATTATTTCTCTTTGGCTCTTCTATTTTATATCACAAATGGTCGTGAGTAATTCAAATTCAATTAAAATTAGAGATTTACATTTTCAAGGCTGATAAGCTTCTCTACTTGGAAGATTGGAGCTATACATTCTTCCTGCCTTAATTTAGGCTTGTGCAGGATTGATCTAAGCTTGTAAGATATCTATATTTATCATTATTCATTCAATTTTGTTCTTTTCGGTTAAATCATAGTTCAATAAATATTTGATATTGTATTTTTATCATTAAAAAGAAAAAAAGGAATATTTTTTATAATAATTCTTTTTATTGCTTTTTTACTATTTTTGCCAAAGATGACTTTTGGAAGAAGAAAATTATATCATCTTAAGATATATTCAAATAATTGTTTTTTAAAAAACTGAAAAACAACAAAAAAATTTTGAGGAATAAACACAACCATGTGGCTTGTTAAATAAAGATTGTTATCAAATATATATATATATATATATACTTTGCCTAGTTCTTAAATAATTTCAGTTCACTCAGGCGATTGGCATAATGTTTAAAGTGTTTGCCAATGGTCCAGGAGACCAGGGTTCAATCCCAGGTCGAGTCATACCAAAGACTTAAAAAATGGTACTTGATGCTGTCTTGCTTAACACTCAGGTAAGGATCAAGGGTAAAGTGGAGCAATACCAGGAATGGAGTAGTGCCCTCCCCAACATCTCAGTGTAGGAGCTGTTGAAAAGGGAGCCTTCAGGTCACCCTCGACTATGATTGCCAACTTAAAATACAAAAACAGGACAAGCTAAAAATTGTATTATAGACTTAAATTGTCTTGTATCTTTAATGAAACACATCTCAAAGAAAAGTTGTCCTCTAAATGCACTAAGTGTACATGTTTTAAAAAAT